>CM060351.1:71581243-72200130 GCA_030545235.1 Helianthus tuberosus | reverse complement strand
TATTCCAGTTTTACCACTCCTTCATTAAAGTCACCTTCCCTTACTTTTTAGTTATTTTGATGAAGTTTTTTAGTTTTCTCATTAAGATGAGTTTTCTCATTATCCATCCCCTATATATATATATATATATATATGAGAGAGAGAGATAGAGGCCGGTTATTATACGAATTGCCTTAGCGTACGATGCGTACGAGATGCAGTATCAACAAGCGATTTTTTTTGAACATGTGATTTTGGTTTTTTGGAAACATGCAACTTCTTTTACAACACGCGAAATTTTTATTTTTTTTAACATGCGACTTTTTTTTTGAAATGCGACCTTTGTTTTTTTACAACATGCGATATTTCCTTTCTGGTCTTATAACGTGCGAACTTGCCTTTGCGTACGCTCATACGTTAAGGCAAAAATGTACAATACACTTCACTATATATATATATATATATATATATAGGGTTGGGATCCTAAGAGAAGTCCACCATATTTGAGAAACTTGAGAAGTCTCCTGAACCACACATTTCCCTAAGCTTTTCGTAATATACACATATGTATAGTTTAAAATTGACTATCTATACTATATTATAAAGCATATCCGACGGACTACTTAATGTAATTTGCCACTTCCCTTAAAACACCTTTAAAGCATGATGTACAAGTGTTTAAAGCATATTAAAATCAAAATTGAATTCACTTTCCCATTATACCCTCACTCACACAAAAAAACACGGGTACAGCAAATTAGGGTTTCTAGGTCAATCTCATCTCACATTTCAAATTTTTTATCCCGCCCCCATCTGCCTTTTCTCGCTCTCTCTATATGGCGATTCAAGGCGATCTATGAAGATTTCCCTAGATCTTTCTCCAGATCGATGAAGATTCCAACAACCTAAACCACAATCGCATCTCTGTAACACCCTTATTAAAAAGACTGAATTTAATAATAATTTACATAATTTAAACCAACTTTGCAATTACAAAGTATGTTCTAAGTTAACAAACCAACATATTCATGACGCTTACTAACAAGTTTATAAGAAACATCTACTAGTCATCTACCGACTAGTTTTAAACGTTCAAAACGCGAATGACAAATTTGCTTAAAACATAAACATTGTCTAGACAAGATTTAATTTAGCGCGGAAGCTTCAAAATGAGTGTTCGGTTCTTGAAAGCATGCTTGATCATCATCCGGATAGTCCCCCATGATTACCTAAGGTCAAAACCATTTATAAAGTTAGTTTTGACATAGAATTGGAGTGTATAAACAAGATCCAGCATCAAAATATAAAATAAAATAAATTTTTCTGTTCTGAACCTGTCGCGTGTCGCGACAGGTAACACTTCATCCGTCGCGTGTCGCGACAACTCCCGCGTGTCGCGGAAGGACAACAGAATTCTTCCGCGTGGCGCGGGGGAAGGCTATTTCCAGCAGGTGCAGGTTTGCAACCTGGCAATCTGCCCAGCTCCAAAAATTAACAAAATTCTAACTTTAAACTGTCATAACTTTTTACTCGTTAGTCCGTTTTGACCGATTCTTTTTCCTATGAGTCCATAATAAAATTACGGATCCAACCATGTGAATTTCACATCGCGGAAACCGAGATACCGACAATCGGTTCTAAATTTCCTTATTTCAAATATCCAACCCATTAATGTAAGTGCATAACACTTCTTTTTCTATTATTAAGTCTTTTTAGACATATTTACCCAACTTCCCGGGCTCATAATTTTGGTGCATTCACGCCATTCTATGGCTTTACGTTCCCTTAGAATTAAATATTTGTTTCTTCGGAATTCAAGCATTCCGTTTCAAGCGACCCCTTTTATTTAACTTCTATTGTTTGACCCGAATTCCCGGATTCTTAGACTTAGGTTAATATAACCAATTCGTGGGTGTGGTACAATCCACCATTTAACAAAATATGAGACTTTCAAGTCTCAACTCTCGTGATTCTTTTAAAAGTATCATTTTGACCCGTCTGGCTATTTAGTGAAAACCATCAGTTTATTGACAAGCCAAACTAAATTCCAAGTTCTTACTTTGACCCGTTTGATGGTTGAGTGTACTCCGCCACTTTAACGACGCACCAAACGCATCTATTACACTACAACATCCTTTACACACCAAATTCAAACATTTACACATAATTTAACGGGACTTAAGCCACGAACTTGCATAACTAAACAACATTAACAACCAACAATTCTAGTTAACTATTTTGAACCGTTTGTTTGTCGAGTGAACTTCGTCACTTCTATGACATACCAACTCGCAATTGACACTACATTCTCATTAACTTTTCTAAGACTATTGTTTATACACAATGTAACGAAACCGAAGTTACGTACCTTTAAAGCACACCTCTCAAGCGTGTATCACCTCCGGCTTGTCCGCTTGGCGTTTCGAATTCTTTGCCTAAAGAGTTCAATTCACCATAAGTTTAGAACTCTTTCACAAGCTTTAACGCATAATTCTCTAAAATGATCAAATCTGCGTTTTTACTCAACTTTTAACATTTTAACCCTCATTTAGGCGTTTCATCAATCACCTAGTGGGTCAGATTTTTATATCAACAAAACCAAGTTCATGACTTGTTATTATCATCTAAACTAACGTTTAATTATTCAATTCTACACATATCTTAACATCAATATTTCTGAAATTTATTCTTAAATTCAGATTTGTGTTAGAACAAGATCATAATTCTAGGGTTTTATCAAGTATCTTCAAGTTCATTAATCACCTACAATGGTGGTTATAAACTCTATAGTTATCATGAAATCTTTTAACAAGATTTCACCTAGGGTTCATCCCTAGACACCATATCTCCTCTAATTACATTCATGCATGACATAAACAAGTTAAATTTCGATTTTTCATACTTAACCTAGAACTTGAGATGAAGCAAAATACTATAATTTCACATACCTTGTGATCCCTTCAGTGAGGTGATCACTAATTCGTGCTTGAAACTTGATTTAAGATTGATTAGGAGCTTCAATTTGATGGAAATTGATTGGATTAGGGTTGTGGGGAAACCCCTATGTCGCCACTGTGCAGAGAACGACCAGACACACACTTCTTGTGTGTGTTTGGTGTAATATCTTTTGTTTTAATATACAAAGTTTCAAGTTTAACCATTCTAGTCCCCCAATTTTGTTTTCTTTATAATTTAGGAGTTTTTCCATCCATTTATTTGATATTACAAGACTCGTATCTAACTAGGTTATCTATTCCTAGTTAGTTGGTTCTTGTTTATTCAACGTTTTATAATTACATTATAATGTCTTATATTTTCGGAATGTTACAATCTCCACCGTCGCACATCTCCCTGGTAAATGTTTTCAGCCGCTTCCCTCTTCGTACACACAAACGAGTACAAACACACATGTTCTTACGAAAATCTGAAGCATAAAGCTTCGTTTGGTTGCAATCGGTGGGAAAAGGATCCAGGTAGGTTTACTTTTTTATTTTCTATTGAATATTTTCTCCTATTTAGGGTCGACTTTTGACGTTTTTTGTTGTTTTGTTGTAGATGAAGATGGAGTGGTGGTGATACATGAACCAGGGAGGCAAACAAAACTTTGCAGATCTGAGTTTTTAGCTACATCCAGAAGTTTTACATTCATCTGAGTTTTTTTTTCTTTTTTTAAGACTTTGAAGGAATCGGTTTGTTTACTGATTATGATTTTTAGTTTTCGATTTGGATTTCGATTTAATTATTGATTTGTTGGATTAACTGATTGAGTAAGATAAACTGATGTTACAGCCCTGATTTTCCAAAATTTTGCTTGTACAAGAAGTTATTTTTAAATTGTTTTCTTTAATTTGTGGGATATGGAGTTGTTCTTTAGTGCTTTTGCTTTTGATTTGATTTCGGAGCCAACTATTAGAGTTATGAAGTTGCTAAAGACATGGACCAGGTACACTTGAATATATGTAAGTAAACAATGGACCGAGATTGTTGTTGTTGTTAGTATTATTATTATTTAAATAGTTAACTAAGTTTATGTGTTTCATGATATGCAGGTTTTAACATTCAAAGTAGTGTAGGAGTTGCTATCAAGCTGGTATTATTTTCTTTTCTTTTTAAGGATTTTGAGGTTTCTTTTTGTCTTATTAATATATCGATATACTGATCAAACCTTTTTTTGGGCAAATAAAGCATTACCATTGAGAAAGATCCAAAAACTAGGCAGTGTATTTGGAAACCTAAATGTAAAACCCAATTCTGTTTTTTATGACTTTGTAGCTTATTGTATTTGATTTCGATGAACTCATGTCTACTTGCAACTTAGAAACCATCCTCCGGCGTGAGAATCAGTAATTTGCTTGAGAGCAAAGTGTGTGATAGTAGTAAGAGTGAGAGAGTTGATAAGGGATACCTCAAACCTGGTCCGGGATGGGTATATATAGCCGAAGAGTGAAGGAGGGTAATTAAGTGGCTAGACTGACAACGCGCAGCCCCTTGCAGGTATGTTAGGCGCGTAGGTCATGGAGGTGACGCCACGTCCCACAGTGGCTGTCAGTCTGTGTGCCAGCGTTGCTTACGTGTGGGCTGACAGATGACTGTCATCAGTGCCACTTGCTGTTTTGGCCACATGAGTCAAGGTGTCAGTCCCACTTACGTCAATAGGATGCGGTGCTGGGCCGCATCGCTATCTGCGGTTGTTTCCACGTCCCTTGCTCTAACGAAAGTGTGTACAGGATGCGGTGCTACGCCGTATCGCTATGTGCGGTAACTGTCGTTGTTGCCGCATCCCTTGTCGTGACGAAAACATCCGTTTTCATACACAAGGTAAGTCTTCTCATCACTTGACCGATTGGAATCGCTGACTGCGTTCGCGCGTGCCCGTACGGACGCAGATAAGCTCTTGCTGGTGGAGGTGTTTGATAAGGGTGATGGTCACTCGCGACTGCTTAGGTGCGAGATTTGAGACCATACCCCTTCAAAGTGTTTTGTGGGTTTTAGTGGAACTGAACTCAACTCCTTTAACCTAAACATAGACTCATTGGTTTTTTTTGGTAGATACATGTTATATCATAAGTTCAAGCCATTCCTAAATGTAATGCAGAATTGACTACATTGATGTCACTATTGAAATACCCTTAGGATAGGATTCTACCCAAGGCCGAAGGTTGAGTCATACGTTTGTATCATTAAAGATAACACTACTAAGCTTGCTACATTTTGGACTTGTAAAACATCAAAATAATTTGTATGCGTTTTAGTCCCTTTAGAAAAAATCTCACATTTGAGAGTCCATCTTCCACTAGTTTTTCACCTTAAGCTCCCTCAGAAGATCACATGTCCAATGCATGTTGCGTTTTACATGACATCTTTAGTTAGAATGATATTTAGACAATTTTGTAAGTTTAACCACTAACATATTCTCAAAGAAAAAAATCAACTTAATTAAAAAGTTTTCTATAAAATTCGCATAACACAATTAAATATATAAATAAATATCTAAATAAATGTACAATACACGTTAGTTAAATGGAAAATTAAAGTGAGTGACAGAAGTAGTAGGAAACTCAAATTAAATGCCAAAAAACAAATAAATAAATGCAGGAAATGTGGGAAGGGCAACACAACCATGAGGTGCTGGCCAATTTCCACATCAAATACATTTAATATTACTAGAGCAAATTCGCGGAGTTAATTTCATTACAACTAGATTTTGCCCCGCCCGCGTTACGGGGCACTAAGCCGAATATTTCTCTCTCATAACATGTCCGTCTGTGTTTCGATTACTTGTACATACTACTCAAAACACGATCTAAAAAATGATATTGTGTCAACCAATTAAAGTAAAACACTATCATACTTTTGCTTAAGAAAAACAAAAACGATAGAAAAACAATAATTTTAAGCTCGAGGAAAAATAAAAATTACACCGAGTCAAACAATTAAAACAAAACACTACTATAGTTTTGTAAAAAAAAATAAAACGATGACATGACTGTAATTTTACACTGGGGTCAAAATCTTAATTTGACTGGGAAAGCAAAGGAAAACGATGGCAAAAATGTAAATTTAGATTGAGGGCAAAATTGTAATTTGGCTGGGTGGGGAAAAAACAAAACTAATGGCAAAACTGTAAATTTAAACAGGTCAAAATCGTAATTTTGAATCGAGGGCAAAATGATAATTTTTAGTTGGGGGCGAAAGCATAATTTTATTTTGAAATGAGGTAAAAACGTAATTTTGAAATGATGGCAAAATCGTAATTTTAAAGCGGGGATAAAATCGTAAATTGGTTGGGCCAATGGGGGAGTGCCTGGCAGCTTCCTGACACTATTCCCCCATCTTGTGTCGGTAGTTATACACTGGGGGCAAAATCATAATTTTACTGGGAAAGCAAACAAAAACGATGACAAAAATGTAAATTTAAATTGATGGCAAAATGGTAATTTAGCTGGGCGGAACAAAACAAAACTAATGGCGCAACTGTAAATTTAAACGGGGCAAAATCGTAATTTTGAACCGATGGCAAAATTGTAATTTTTAACTGGGGCAAAAGCATAATTTTATTTTGAATTAGAAGTAAAAACGTAACTTTAAACTGATAGAAAAATCGTAATTTTAAAGCGGGGACAAAATCAAAATTTGATTTGGCCTAAAGCAGGCGAACTACTCTCTTCACCAAATTTCATAAATGTTCTAAATGTTCTAGAGTTAATGAAATCAATTAAATAAGTAATAAAATAATGAAAAATAAAAAGTATAAATAAGATTATAATAATATTTGTGTACTGTTCATGGGGAGTTAGTTTTAATATGTATAATAATATAATAATAGAATTTAAATTAAGTTAAAAAAAAGAAAATATAAGATGAAGGTGTCGGTTATTAGGAGGTTAAACAGCCGGTACATTGAAGATAAGGAACTGACCGGTCTTTAGGTTAGAATGATGGATAATTAAATTTTAAGTTTTCACTTTATAGCCAGTATATCGTATCGTCTTAGTGTATCGCTTCTTAGAGGAGAGGGGGCGGTCAGTGATAGCATCACGAAAACAAAGTTCCACGCGTGGTGTTAGGATCGGAGGCTCTTATGATTGTGTTTGTTTGTGATAATTTGAACAAATGAATGGTTATTAATCAATGTAAGGTGCAGCGAAAATGAACAACAAACTTTGTAAACACAATCAAAAGGAAAATAGTTTTAGTAAACACATGCTTTTCATTGAGTTGAATGATTAAAGTACAAGAATGATTACAGCACTGCTTACATACTAAAACTCCCCCTCAACAAGATGCCCCAAGGTTGATTGCACATGATGAAAGGATTGGAGGAGATGGAATCTCCCGGACAATCAAATGAAACAGTACAGGGTACTGTTCCATTTATATGCACAGTCAAACCACTGAGGCATCAATGCTGACGTCACCATGAAAGTGACGTTTAACAAACTAACAAACTCTAACAACTGATCTAATACAGACACTGCTTATGCTAACCACTGACTACAATATATAACATAAAAGAAGTTAAACAGCTGCTGAAACCTTCCACTGACGTGAACCCAGCAGAACTTGTTGTAACCCAGTAGTGCTTGACCCATAGCAGTAGATTGAACAGCAGGGCTTTGTACTTCATCAGTCTTTAGTGTGATCAGTAGTTGTAAAGCAACAGTTGTACAAATCAGTGGATTGGAGGTCATCAGATGTTTCAAATCACTTTCAAGGGAAAGTCTAGTGCAAACTACTGTTTATTGTGAATCCACTGTTGTGACCTGGTTTTGGCTCTACATCATCTGTTCCTCTGGTAGGGTTCAATCCCAACAATCTCCCCCTGGAACAGATGATGCCAAAACCTTTCATTATTCTGGATCTTTATTTTCTCATCAGAAGTTCCTTAGCTTGTTTTTTAAATTCTACTTCAAAGTCCTTGGAACTTGAGTCATCCTCATCCCTGCATAGTGTAAGTTCAAGGAGATCTTGTAGATCTTTAACACCAAGGCCTAGTGCTTGTTTCCTTGATATGTTTTTCACTTTACCATTGGATCTGATCATAGTCAATACATGGGTCTTTTGATCAGACGTCCATATTAGTATTTTTGAACCCAATGGGTTTCTTGGGAGAGGTTTATTTACTGATGAGTCTGGTGATTGTGGCCTTGTGAGAAATTGTTGATCAATACTCTGTGCTTTTGCTGGTTCAGAGTTTTCAGCCTGATCATTACTCTGAGCTTTTGATAGTTCAAAATTTTCAGCATGATCAGTCCTCTAAACTTTTGTTGTTTCAGAGTTTCCAGCTGGCATTTGTGTGAAAGCTCTGTTTATGATCTCATTTGCTGCAGCTATATCTTCTGCTGTCTCTTTATCAATCAGCTCTTGTCTCTTTCTTTGATCTAACTCAATGTCGGAGATGTCTGTTGATGTGAGCATTGGTTCAGAAGTTTTGATCTGATGTTCTTGCTTTACTTGATCAGGCTTCATTGGTGTGTTTGAATCTGTTGCCTTTCTTTTCTTTAGCCTCTCATAAGCCTCATCTGTATACTGCTTTGTCCATTTTGCTATGGCTTTAGCAGTTCCAACCTTTGCATCCACCAGCTCTTGCTTCTTTCTTTTGTACTCAGAAGTAAGATCAGCAATAAGCCTCTTGTATTTATTCCAGTTTGGAGCTGTTTTCTTCTTTCTTGGATCATTTTTGATCCTTTCAATTCTGTTTGCCTCATGCTTTAATGCAATGATTGGCCATTCTTTGAATTGTTCTTCTTCAGCTGTATAAAATTTTTCTTTCATGATGTATGCAAGATATTCTTTTCTCATTTCTTTTCATAGATCTGCTTTGGGTGGTAAATTTGACATTTCTTTGCTCAGATCACTTGCATAGTCTTCCATCTGTTTGACTTTAGTGAGAAAAATTCCATTCTTTCAGAAATGGCTTTGTCACTTTGATCTTCACATTCAAGTTTGGCTCTTATCTTAGCCTGCCTTGCTTTGATCTGGAGATATTCATCCAAATTTTCTGGATTTCTGAAGCCTATGAGAGAAGGAAATCTTCTTTTTGAAGGATCATCCTCAGTGTAGAATTGTCTCATCTCATTTTTTGCAGCTTCCAGTTCCAGTGGATATTTTGCAACAATAGGATCATATTTGTCTTCATCTTCCTGAGTTGTTTTTCTTTTTCTGGTGTAAGTTTTCTCCAGTGAAGGAGTGCTTTTGGGTGATTTGTTGATTTGAGTGAAGATGGCTTGAAGTGAAGTGAAAGTGCTTGGACTGACAGGTGTTGATACAACCGGTGTTTCAACCACTGTTGTCATTACAACAGATGTTTTAACATCTGATGTCTTCTGCTTTTTAGCAGGAGGTGATGGTGGTGAAATGGTTTTTGGAGATGATGGTGTTTCTGGTGGGGCAGTGGTTTGAATGGTTAGAGTGAGAGCAGTTGTTGTAACTAAGGTGGTGGTTGTTGGTTTAACAACTGCTGAAACCACTGAAGTATCAACAGTTGTTGAGACAGCAGGTGTTGCAACAACTGTTTGGGTGGAAGATTGATGTGTGGAGCTTTCAGGAAGTTTGGGAGTGTGTTTTCTGGATCTGGATGGTATGGAGTTGGGTTGCCTCACTTGTTTAGTGGGCCTCTTCTTTTCATCCTTGGGATTTTCATCATCCTTTGGCTCAGAAGTACCCTGCACATTCAGTTCCATGAAAGCTTTCTTCTCCTGTTCAAACTTTGCTTTTTTCCTTTGCTTCCAAATCACTTTTTACCTTTGCTTTTTCATCAACAAGGATCTCAGTGGTTTCATCAATCTTTTTAGAGCCATCTGATTTCACTTTCTCCCCCTTTTTGGCATCAGCTATTTTTGGTTTATCAATAATTATGATAGAAGGAGGAACAGTGCCAGAGGTGCTTAATATGTGGGCCCTAATTGCCTTGATATCAGCTTGAGTGTCTTTAAACCTTGCGTCCATAACATTCCTGATCTTTTGAACCTGAATCTCATGTTGCTGATCAACTAGTTGTTTTTTATGGTTGAGCAATGGTTGAAATAAATTCCACAACTCACTTGTAGTGAGAGTGTATGTTGACTCAGCTGTTGAAGTTGATGTAGCAGTGGATGGTACCGTTTGATCTTTCAACACATGTTGCAGCATGCCTTTGATTTCTGCAACAGATGTGTCTGATTTCCCACTAACAGTGATTGTAACAGTGGTTGATTGAGGAATTTTATTCCAAAAATCATCCACTGATGCCCCTTTTTCTCGGTACTGGGGACTTCTTCCCTCAACACTTGATAACCTTTTGATGGTACCAGTGGACAAAACATACTCACTAGTGGTTATCAGAGGTGCTATGGAAGGAATTGCCTCCAAGGAAGTCTTATGGATGTAACCACTGTCCAAATGCAAACTAGTGGGTTCAGAATCTGTAGTGGCTGCTTCACTTGGATTACCACCAAGAGTTACTTGTAACTCAAGGGGTGTAACCTCCTCAGGTCTTGTTGGTGGGTTAGCTATGATTGATACATCAGACCCACTCGTTTGTTGAAGTATATTCTCATTGATAGGTGAGTGAGAAGGACTGGTTTGTGCCTGGTTCAGATCAATAGCATCCAACAATAATTTAGTTGGTGGGGGAATTGTGGATGTGAGGTTGGGTGTAGAAAGAGAATTTGCCCCGGGCATTGGGCTGTGGATGATGGAATCAAGTGATTCCAGAGCATCATATTGTGGTGTCCCTATATGTACAACCTGTTCTTTTTTAGAAGAGACATGAGGAGTTTCAGTCATGGGTTGAGATATTTTTACCAACTGTTGTGAGGAAGTAGCAGCAGTGGTTTCTTGTGACTTTTGTGCTGTCACTAGCATTTGCTCTGGTATCTCATCCTCCAGAGCTGCCTTTTTGATAGGTTTTGGGGGTTTTTGAGTTTTCTTCTGTTTTGGTTTTTTGGTAATTTTAGGTGTGGGTTGCAAAGCACTTCTTTTGCTACTTTGATCACCTTGAGCAGTGGGCTCAGCAGCAGATACCTGAGGAGCAGTGGTAGCTGCTAAATTCTGCTCAGGCACCTCTACTTGTGTTTTGCAAGGTGTTAACATTCTAGTAAATGTTTCAGATGTTAAACCATTTATTTGAAAAGATTTACCTTGGATGAGCAAATTTTCATGTTCCTTTCCAAATTTTTGTTTAAAATAGTAACTTAAAAACCTTGGAAAGAGTAGAAATGATTTGCTGTCAACATTTTTTACTAAATCATCAAAGATCTCCTGGGAATAGTTAAAATTTTCATTATGTAAAATAGCAAAGCCCAGGTTTTGGATCTTTAATGGTATTTCATTGAAAGCAGTTGTTTTATTCGAGACACACATCAAAAGGGTATGAAATAAAAACCTTGGTGCAGAGGGGAAGAAACCTTTTTGTAAGGTGTCCCTTTTTTACTTTTGCACCATACCTTCTTTCCAGAAAATCATTTTCAACTCGTTTTTGGGAAAAGAAGTTTTACCTTCCTGATCATCGAGTGCAAAGACTTCTGAAATTGATTGTGGAGTGATTTGAATATTTTTGCCCTTTATGGAAGAATTTATGGCAATAACTTTTTCACCTTGATACTCAAGTGTGGCATTTTTTCAGAATTCTCTCTGGGTTTGTTCATAAATAGGAGCATCAGCAGTCAACAAAGTTTTGTACTTTGAAGATGCAAGGGTGTCAATGATTGAATCGAAAGTTTTGTTGGTGGTGGGTTTTGTGAGTAGACCCAAGTAGTTGTGAGGAGCTTTATATGGAATTTCGATGGGTTCGGCGGCCTTTTGAGCGACCTTTTGAGCGACCTTTTTGGAAGATGAGGATGACTTTTGATTTTGTCATTTTGATGAAGAAGACCGAAGAATGATTTGAGAAGGAGAGATGGAAACTGTTTTAAGAAAGGAATTTTGAATTCGATTCGACAGTGAAAACCCTGTTTGGATGTTAGGGAAAAGTTTTATAAAGTGAAAAAGTGAGTGCTGACGTGGTGGCGGTTACAAAAATCTGACGGATAAGTACTGACCATGTGCCAACCTTTGACAAAAGATGAATAGTGGAAGACAGTTGTTAAAGAAACCACTGATAGTACAAGTATCAGTGGTTGCTAGAAGGACATATGGGCCCACAGTGGATGACTTTCACTAACAGTGGATAGCATATCAGTGGTTGAAAACACTGATTTTGAACATCAGTGATTTTCAAGGAAGCAAGAGGGCAAGGGTTGACTTTCAGCAGTGGACAGTATTTTCTGAACAGATGTTTGAAACAGATCAGTGGTTATGGGTCTGAATCATGAAATTAAAAAACTGTTTTGATTTTTATCCATTTTTTATGGACATTTATCAGCAGTGATTGATATATTGAGGCTAGATTGGTCTGCAACTGTTGATATATCTTTAACAGCTGTTCTGTACACCCGCTGTTTTGAAGTATCTGTAAAATGACAACCTTTGCAAAACACATTTTAGATGCACATTGTCAAGACTAACATATCAGCAAATCTTTCAGAGATTTTACATTCAGGATTATAAACAGTGGTTTAATATCCCTGGTGATAAAAATCTTTTATATTGACCACTCATTTTGTGTTTTAATCTTTTGAATAGACCATGAGTAATCAAGCATTTTAAGATTAGTTAGCAATCAATCTTTTATCTGTGATGACAACTTGAGTTTGAAATGACCTTATCTATTTCACCATTACCTTTTGAGCTATTTTTCAAGGAAGAATCACCATAAGAAAAAAATAAGGGTTCTACTACCTGACAGGAGTTTGAGACTTTTACTATCTAAAACAAGTAAAAGTACAAAATATATCATTCTCTAAAAGAAATCAAGAATAATATATCATGTTTTATTGAAGAAAAACCTTTGCAAAAAAATAATAAAGGTTTTCTGAAAATAGCAACAACAAGATCTGGTGAAATAAAACTTAATATATGACTATCACATCATTCTCAAGCTTAGGAATATGGTCAGTGGTTTGAAATACATTTTAATCACCTCTGCTTAGAGACCATTTCCTTATCAGTTGATTGCAACTATGAGGAGACATGTTCACATAAGTTTTGAAAGCTCTTTTCTAGACCTTATTACCATGTGATGATTTTGAAAGATTTTGTCCTGTTCTCTTGTAAGGTTAATCACCAGTGATACTTATGTTACCTGAATTTCCCTGAATCAATGAGTGCACACAGTTGCTTGATGACCATTTTTAACCCAAATTTTTGAACTCTTAAGTGTTTTGTATTTATACTCACTTCTTTTGACTTCAAAAGTTTTTTGAGATAAACACACATAAGAGATTTTGTGATTTTATCTTCTTCCCTTTTTGTCCTTTCCATTGATAAGTTTTAAATACTTACTGGAAGGTTCTAAGGAAGGAATACTTTGATTCCAAAATCATTTTACAGCAACGTTTTAAGAAATTTGATCATTTTTGTAAATGCTTATGCCAAATTTCACATTACATATGATCTGAATAATTTTTGACTATTGATTTTTCTTAATGTATTTTTAACACAATTGATTTGGTCCTTTTTGAGGATTCTCAACCTGTTTTTCAATACATAAGATTTGATAGCTAAAGTTTTGAATTCCCTCTTTTAGTATTAACAAAGACACCAATGTTTTATCTGATCATAGCTCTTTGTTAATCATGAGGTGAACACCTTAGCAACAGTTATGATTAGAATATCACAAACTTCATAATAACTTTTGAAATCAATCTTGTAATATGAATAATCCAACCAAGGTCACCAAATGAACTTTTCAGATCTGGAACTATTGGTGATTTATGCATGATTTTGCTGTTACATGAATTTTGTGTGTCTTATGACATCCTGGTTGTTTTACAGAGTTTTGAATAGCCACTTTGAACGTGATCACTCGTTACTCTGTTTTTTCAACTAAATCCAATCAACCTTAGTATCAATGAATTTTGAGCTGAACTGTTATGTCAAACTGATTGTTAGATCGAATTTGACTGTCCATGCTCTGATACCAATTATTAGGATCGGAGGCTCTTATGATTGTGTTTGTTTGTGATAATTTGAACAAATGAATGGTTATTAATCAATGTAAGGTGCAGCGGAAATGAACAACAAACTTTGTAAACACAATCAAAAGGAAAATAGTTTTAGTAAACACATGCTTTTCATTGAGTTGAATGATTAAAGTACAAGAATGATTACAGCACTGCTTACATACTAAAACTCCCCCTCAGCAAGATGCTCCAAGGTTGATTGCACAGGATGAAAGGATTGGAGGAGATGGAATCTCCCGGACAATCAAATGAAACAGTACAGGTTACTATTCCATTTATATGCACAGTCAAACCACTGAGGCATCAATGCTGACGTTGTCACACCCCTTTCTGCGGCGGAAGCACGAGGTGTGATCATGAAAGGTTCTCATTGCATACGAAGAGTAAACATACTACATGCTCAAAAATACCTTCAAATATTACATTACTGAAAACATATGTCAAGTGTTTACAACACGAGATAACGTATTGTCTTAAAAGTCACAACTTTATTTAAAGATAAACAAAGCGACATCCACGAGCATGAGTAAGACCACGCGCACATCCATCGTAGTTACCTGAAATACATGTGAGTTTTGGAAAAACGTCAACATAAAGTTGGAGTGAATTCATGCAATTTTTGTATTTCACGTTTGTATACTTTGTATGAAAACATAATTTGTATTTTGTATAAATCAAGTCTTTTGTGTACACCACGTACTCATGTATAAATCAAATATTTCTGTATGTATCAAGTGTTAATGGGTTGCAAAGCCATTAACATGTGACACGACATAGGAAGTCACCAAACCATAGGCATTTTTCTGTAGTCGATTCACGACTGAGACACAAAAACACTGCTTGGTAAAAGAGTGGCCAAGAGTGGGGCTGCCCGGAACCCATTAGATCTAACCTTTTGTTCTGCGGTCTTAGTATGTACACGATTAATGGTGCTTATGGTACCCTATTCGTGACACGATTTCTCGTATCATTCTTGTATCCATCATACCATTTGTAAACATTGTAATATTTGTAACATGTATTTCACCCCCGAAGTTATAAAACTGAAAACAGTTAAGAGAAAAGGGGGAGCATGAACTCACAACTTTGCGTTCCTGTGCGTCGTAAACTTCACCGGATTTGCCTAATTAACGTCGTAACCTATACGCGTTTTCTTAACGTTAGTCACTAAACTTGTATCGCACAAGTACAGTCACTCTCTTTTGTATTTGTATTGTTGTGTTAAAAATATTTCATATTTTTAACTAAGTATTTTACTTATATTAGATTCTCAGGATTTAATATAAGTATTTTGTATTTTGCACTTTGCACCCGAATTATGTATCTTGTATGTTGTATGTGTATTTTTATGTTTATACTCCTCATGAGTATTTAGTGTATTTTTAAGTCTTAATACACTAGTACGTATAACACATACTATACACACTTAGCACAAAAGTTGGTGATAAAATAATATATATTTTTCTCTCAAAAATATACATACTTATATCCATTTTTATTCTTGAAGAAATCCTCATTTCTTATCACCAAAAATTAGGGAAACCTTGGTAATACTTTTAGACACATTTTTAGGGAATAAGTTTCTCAAAAACTTATATTTTTCTAAGTGTCAAAATTTATAAAAATTTTGACAGAGTTTCCCCTAAAAATGGGGGTTTCCCATGTTTTCAAAACATGTGTTTATTTTCTTTTAAATCGTCAACAATTTCCTCATTCAACAATAAACAATATGCAACTAGTTAAAATAGTTATAATCGCAGAAATACATGAACTTGTGGTTTATCTAAAATCTGAAGTAAATCCCATTACTTTTAGTGGATCTTTTGTATAAATCAATCCGGTTTCGTAAAAGTCTCGTTTTTAAAGAAGTTACATCTTTACAACTTCCTGTCAATATTTACAAAAATGGTTATTTTGTCGAAACTTAGTGTTACACAAGTATGTACACGCTTGTGTGTTTGCTAAAATCACTCTTTATTATGAAAGATTCGTCTTTAAAAGTGTGTTTTCTCTTGACACGTGGTCCTTTGAAAATACCGTTTGTAGATACGTAGATCTACTAGTTTTAAACACTATTTCACAAGCTAAATCGCTTTTACACAAGTTCATGATTCGTGTGTGGTAGAGTTTCATCCTTTAACCCTTGTTACTTCTAAAGCAACCTTATGTCATGATCCAAGGTCATGACCAACCCGGGTTAAATGATGATCCGAGCTACCACAACATAGATCGGGTCCAAATATCCATACAATTTGATTACTACAACATTTACACAACTTATAAGCTTTTAACCATCTTTTTAAGTGTTTTTAGTAAACTTTAAAGCATCATCTTGTAAGATTTCGAGTTTTAACCGTTACACATCGTATTAACCACTTCAAAATAGTTCGAGTAGGTGATTTAAGTAACATACCACTAGCTCGAGGCTAGGGAAGAATCTAGACGCAAATAGGGTGGATAAAAGCAATAGAGTGAGGTCCTTCGCGTTCCGATTGCACCAAGCTTCCTTATACGAGATCCTTAACACTTGTATGATCTTGGAATGGCAAGATCAAAGCTCGGCGATGGATGGGTGTGGATGTGTGTGTTCGGCCGAGAGCCAAAGAGAGGGAAAAGAGAGAGAGTTTTGTGAGTTGTGAAGTGTTAAGTGAATAATGTGTTTAGTCTTGATCTTATAGGCAAAGCTTATGCTAAATACCCAATGGATTTTATGTCTAGATGATACTAGACATGGATGATTTAAATAATCATCAAGTACAAGGGGTGTCCCCCTTCTTGGGGACGGTTTGTAAAGGGGGGGGGGTACTAGTTCGATTTCAACCAAAGGTTAAGTATATTAGTTAGTTAAGTGTGGAGGTTAACTCGGTTACTTGTGTGTCATGCATTATGACGGGTGTTAGGGTATTCAGGGACCCTAACTGGCTCAGAAAAAGATATGTAATGTTATTAACAATATTTTCATGTTTCGGGTATAGTCCGGTTGTTCGGTTACATACCGATTCGTTAAAGTGCTAAATTGCACCTTTTAGTGTTTAATAAGTATCTTTTTATAACACTATCGATTCCCAACACTTAGGGAAATATTCTGGATAATAAATCGACATTTCTGCAAAATATTCATATGTCTAAATGCTGAATTATTGCTGAATTATATAAATTCTGCACTTAAAGTGCGTTTCGGGTGCTTTTTAGTGCTTATTTTTGCTTTCGCATTGCATATATGTTAAACCCTTGTATGTACTCTTGGGTTTTAATGCATTCTTGTTGTCGGACCTACACCTAGGCTCCAATTTTATTGTCTGACTGCTTTCTGCAGTTCTGTTGACACAGCGTGTCTTACCGGTGAGTTTACTAGTATTTTTGACGCAACGCTCTCGTTTATGCATAAAGCAATATTTTGTAGTATACAACGTGCATGAATTCACTTGTTTAGTAGGTAATCAGACAATGCTGACAATTAACTCATAATTGCAGTCATTAACTAATGATTAAAGTGTACGGAAATTACCGGTTTGGTGCCAGTTGTCACAGTCTCCCCCCGTTAAAAGAATTTCGTCCCGAAATTCAGGTTGAACTAACTCTCGCAGGAGTCTTCTTGAATAGGTGGGGATACTTTTTCTTGAACTGGTCTTCACGTTCCCATGTGTACTCGGGTCCGTGCTTAGAGCTCCAACGTACTTTGACAAGTTTTACGCTGCTCCTCCTGGTCTTGTTGACTTTCCAGTCGGTAACCTCAACGGGTTGTTCTGTAAATCGGAAGGCTTCATCAATATGCACTTCATCCATTGGGATGATCACGCTTTCTTGTGTTGGGCTCTTCTTCAGGTTGGATACATGAAACGTATCATGTACTCCATTAAGTTCTTCCGGTAACTCCAATTTGTATGCCACGGTACCAATTCTTTTCAATATTCTGAATGGTCCGATATATCGTGGATTCAGCTTTCCGCGCTTTCCAAATCTGACTACGCCCTTCCATGGTGAGACTTTTAACAACACCTTGTCTCCCACCTTGAATTCTACTGATTTCCTTTTCGGATCGGCGTAGCTCTTTTGTCGATCTCGAGCCGCCTTAATGCGCTCTCGGATTTGCGCAATTTTGTCGGTTGTCTCTTGTACAAGTTCAGGACCAACCATACGCTTATCTCCGGCATCTGCCCAACATAAGGGCGTTCGGCATTTGCGGCCATACAGAGCTTCGAACGGTGCGGCTTTTATGCTCGTATGATAGCTGTTATTGTAGGAAAACTCAACTAAAGGTAGATGAGTATCCCAGCTGCCGCCTAGGTCCATGACGCATGCGCGAAGCATATCTTCTAACGTTTGTATAGTCCGTTCGCTCTGGCCGTCTGTTTGTGGATGGAATGCCGTGCTTAGATCTAACTGAGATCCAAAGGCTTCCTGAAATGATTGCCAGATTCTCGAGACAAGGCGTCCATCTCTGTCTGAAATGATTGAGATTGGCACTCCATGACGTGCCACAATTTCCCTTAGGTATATCTCTGCAAGCTTTCCAGTGCTATCCTTCTCTCGGATTGGTAGGAAATGCGCAGACTTCGTCAATCGATCAACTATTACCCATATCATATCGTGCCCTCTCGGGGTCCTGGGTAATTTCGTTATGAAGTCCATCGAGATTTGTTCCCACTTCCACACGGGAATCTCTGGTTGTTGTAGTAGGCCGGACGGTTTCTGATATTCTGCCTTAACCTTAGCACAGGTTAGGCATTTTCCAACATAGACAGCAACGTCGCTCTTGAGTCTCGGCCACCAATAGTATTCTTTCAAATCTTGATACATTTTATCTGATCCTGGATGGATCGAGTATCTCGATTTATGCGCTTCATTAAGGATGACTTCTCGTATGCCACCATAGAGTGGAACCCAAATACGCTTCTTAAAGTATAAGGCTCCCTCTTCATTTGGCACCATGTACTTCAATGCACCCCGGAGGTATTCAGCTTTACTGTTCTCTCCTTTAAGAGCTTCTTGTTGTGCATCACGAATGCGTGCAGTGAGGTTCGTTCGAATCGTCATTTCCAATGCTCGAACCCTTAGGGTCTTAACCCTTTCTTTTCAGCTCAATGCGTCTGCTACAACGTTTGCCTTTCCCGGATGGTACTTAATCTCACAGTCATAATCGTTCAGCAGCTCAACCCAACGTCGCTGGCGCATATTCAATTCCTTCTGATCAAATATGTGTTGTAAGCTTTTGTGATCTGTGAAGATTGTACATCGAGTACCATATAAATAATGTCGCCAAATCTACAAGGCGAATACCACTGCACCCAGCTCCAGGTCGTGCGTGGTATAATTTCTCTCGTGAACCTTCAGTTGTCTTGAAGCATAAGCGATGACTTTTTGGCGTTGCATGAGCACGCAACCCAAGCCTTGTCGTGAGGCGTCGCAGTATACCACGAAGACTTCAGTGCCTTCGGGTAATGATAGTATCGGTGCATCGCATAGCTTGTTTTTAAGCAGCTGGAAGGCTTCTTCTTGTTTGTGACCCCAGTCGTATTTCCTGTCCTTCTGTGTAAGGGTCGTTAGCGGTTGAGCTATCTTTGAGAAATTCTCGATGAATCGCCGATAATAGCCCGCTAAGCCCAAAAATTATCGAACTTCAGTTGGGGTCTTGGGAGCTTCCCAATTCTTTATTGCTTCTATCTTGGACGGGTCTACATGAATGCCCTTCTCATTCACAACGTGACCAAGAAATTGTACTTCGCGAATCCAGAATTCGCATTTCGAGAACTTTGCATAAAGTTTCTCTTTCTTCAGTAGTTCCAAGATGGTTCTGAGATGTTGCTCGTGCTCTTCTTTCGTTCGCGAGTAAATCAGGATATCATCGATAAATACAATCACGAATTTATCGAGATATGGTTTGCATACGCGGTTCATTAGATCCATAAAGACCGCTGGCGCATTCGTCAGCCCAAACGACATCACAAGGAATTCGTAGTGCCCATAGCGCGTTCTGAATGCAGTCTTTGGCACGCTTTCATCTTGGATTCTCAGCTGATGGTATCCAGATCGAAGGTCGATCTTGGAATAGTAGCTTGATCCTTGCAGTTGATCAAACAAGTCATCAATCCTTGGTAGCGGATACTGATTCTTGATTGTGAGCTTGTTCAGTTCCCTGTAATCGATACACATCCGTAGTGATCCATCCTTCTTCTTCACGAATAATACTGGAGCTCCCCAGGGTGAGAAGCTTGGCCTTATGAATCCTTTATCCAACAACTCCTGAAGCTGTGTAGATAATTCTTGCATTTCGGATGGCGCAAGTCGATATGGAGCCTTGGCTACAGGAGCGGCTCCTGGAACCAAGTCTATGTGGAATTCGACTTGTCGTTGCGGAGGTAGTCCTGGCAGATCTTCAGGGAACACATCAGGAAATTCCTTCACCACAGGAATGTCTTCGAGTTTTGGCTCCACAGCCTTCTTATCTACAACGTGTGCTAGGAAAGCAACACATCCTTTCCTTAACCACTTCTGTGCCTTCATACAACTGATGATTCGTAGAGGCGCGTTTCGTCTTTCTCCATGTATGATGAGAGTTTCATCATTCGTCAGAGGGATGCGAATGATTTTCTCATGACAAATGACCTCAGCTTTGTTCTTGGACAACCAGTCCATGCCGACTACTACATCGAAGCTACCTAATTGGATAGGTAAGAGGTCGATGCTAAATTTTCGTTCACCAAGGTCTAGCGTGCAGCCTCTAACAACTTCGCCCGATTCAACAAGTTTACCATTGGCTAGTTCTATGGAATAAGGAATTTCTAATCTACTAGATTCTATTCCAAGTATGCGTTTAAATTCCACAGACATGAAACTATAATCGGCGCCAGTGTCGAATAATATGGATGCAAAGTGATTGTTAATGAGGAACGTACCGTTGACCACATTAGGGTCCTCGCGTGCGTCCCTTGCTCCAATCACAAATGCTCGGGCCTGAGCATTGTTTCTCTCTGGGCAGTCCTTCATGAAATGATCTTTGCTTCCACATCTGAAGCATCCTTGGTTTCGCCCATTCCCGTTACCAGCACCATTTCCATTTCCACCATTGTTCCTATCATCAGCCCCATTACGATTTCCATTCCCGTTCCTCTTACTCCAGCAGTCTTCAGTGCGGTGACCCAACTTTCCACACTTGTCACACCTTGAGATGCGACAAGCTCCCTCGTGATGGCGTTTACACCGATGGCATTTGGGCAAGGTGCCCAGGTATCCCCTTGCTGGTGCGTCGTTCATGGCTGCAAGAGGTTTCGCCCCTTGAGGCGGGTTAGGGTCACGCTTCTTGTTGGAACTCTTGTTGTTACGAATTGCCTGATTCAGGTTTGCATGCTTCCTCTTCTTGTCGCCAGACGACTCAGCATGCGTCTCGGCATTTTCTGTTGGGTTTAGTGATAGCTTCTTCATTCGAACACAATCTTCAGTAAGGCTGACAGCCAGAGTTACAGCCTCGGTGATTGTTTGAGGTTTGGCCGAAGTTACCATGCCGCGAAACTCTGAGGCCAGTCCCCAAATGTAGCGTTCAACACGCTTGAATTCGCGAGTCACCATGTAGGGAAGCACTCTGGACAGATCGTGGAACCTTCGAGTATAACCATTAATGTCAGCACCTTCCATGGTCAAGTGCCAGAACTCCGTCTCCAGCCTTTGGAGTTCAGCACGAGAGCAGTACTTCTCTCTCATTCTTTCCTTCAGTTCCTCCCAAGTTAAGCCATAAGCGGCATCATCACCCAAGGTTTGGACTTGCAGGTTCCACCAAGTCAGAGCTTCATCGACAAATAACCCGGTAGCAAAGGTGACTTGTTGATCCGCGGTACTCTTGCTCATGCGGAAAGTAGCTTCAGTCTTCTCCGTCCAGCGCACAAATGCTACTGCACCTCCTGTACCATCATAGTTCATCGGCTTGCAGTCGAGGAACTGCTTGAAAGTGCAGCCTGGAATTGATTCAACCAATTCACATGTGAGCAATCGAAGAAATAATGAAACAAAGACCGTTCATAAATTTCCTCATGCTTAGCACAGTGTCTTAAGGTTACCTTGAGCTGCATTGCCTCCAGACGAATCTCCATTCCCATTACGCCTAGCGTTGCTTGGTCCACCACTGTCTTGAGTTCGGTTCGCCTCGTACTGGGCGATAGCAGCGGAGATCCTTTCCTCCAGTAGGGCGTTCAGCTCATCAGCAGTTCTTGGCAGTGGGGGAGGAGGAGGTTGATCATCATTGCGAGCATTCACAGCTTTCCTGGGTGCCATGTTCTGACAGAACATAACACAACAGGGTTAATCATTTGTTTGATATCGTCACACTAGACAGTAGTATATATATTCACAGGTATATATACCACATAAGTGACATCAAACAATTATTACTCTAGCAGAGTACTTAGTAGGCTTGCACTGAGGGAATCTATACGTGACAAGACTTGCTGTGATTTTTGTGCACTGAATTCCATAATTATGTATGCATCCATAATTACGTAACTCCTTGCACAGTCCGCACAGTTCGTTTCATCCTCGTATTTTCTTCCTTCAGGTAGGCCATTGCTTTCAGGTAAAGTCACATATACTTGTGACATTCTACTTCTAGTACATGCTAATTATCACACATAATTGCAAGTAATTTCTAGTCAACGACAAGTGCTACTCAAGTGCACTCTAAGTCTCGTAGTGTCTTTTCTAGACTCATGTAGACAGTTTCAGGTAGTGGATGTCGCGGGACGTTTTATGCAATGAAAACTCTTTGAAAATTGTTTTCGTGAAAGGATCCTAGAGATTGTAGACTAGACTCGAGAAGGAATCCTGGTTCACTACAATCGCAGCTCTGATACCAATCTGTCACACCCCTTTCTGCGGCGGAAGCACGAGGTGTGATCATGAAAGGTTCTCATTGCATACGAAGAGTAAACATACTACATGCTCAAAAATACCTTCAAATATTACATTACTGAAAACATATGTCAAGTGTTTACAACACGAGATAACATATTGTCTTAAAAGTCACAACTTTATTTAAAGATAAACAAAGCGACATCCACGAGCATGAGTAAGACCACGCGCACATCCATCCTAGTTACCTGAAATACATGTGAGTTTTGGAAAAACGTCAACATAAAGTTGGTGTGAATTCATGCAATTTTTGTATTTCACGTTTGTATACTTTGTATGAAAACATAATTTGTATTTTGTATAAATCAAGTCTTTTGTGTACACCACGTATGTCACACCCCGACCGCGTAAAACAACAAATCGCGGCGGAAACATCGGGGCGTGTTGCGACAGAATTAATTGTCTCATAACCATGGCATACAAAGTTTTATTTATTTATTAAACAAGGGTGTTTCATTGTCTTGATCAGTAAACAAAAGAGTTTATAACATAATTAAACATAGTCTATCTTCTTTTAAAGTCTCTAAGGCACAAGTCCGCCCTAGTATCATGATCAACATCCTACGGAAAAGCACCTGAAAACACATGCGAAAATAGGTACGTCAGCATAAAAATGCCTGTGAGATACATAGGTTTTGTGAAAATAAGATTCATGACTTTTGTTTGAGAAAATGTTTAGTCATGAACCTTGTTATTTGCTTTGTCTTGTAAATCATTTGAAAACAATAAGATCAGATGATATGTATAAGTAATTGTCAGGTTAAATAAATAACCATGTAAAAATGTGTTTGTATAAGATAAGTTGTTTGTAAATCAATGTCTTGTGAAAAGCATGTTATTTGTATAAAATGTTCTATGTCTCAAACTGAAATGATTCAAATAACGTTACGCCATGTAATACCATACAAACACTTATATATAGGAAGTACCAGCGGCGTATCCACCATGCTTGTATCATATTACACACGCATCGTTACTTAATCACTTAATCAAACCAAACCAAACAATGTAAGAAGTCTATGTTTAACCAAATTGTCAAATGTATTGAATAATATGTCAAAGTGTTTATGTCAAGATGTAAATCATGTAGTATGTAAAACCAATGTCATAATGTTTGTGTCAAATGTAAATCATGTCGAAATGTCTATGTCAAATATCCATGTCAAATGTCTATGTCAAATATCCATGTCAAATGTATATGTCAAATATCCATGTCAAATGTCTATGTCAAAATGTCATGTATGGCAAGTGAAATGTCTCAACTAAACCATATGCACAAAAACAAAGTATTGAAGTAAAACTTGGTTTAAATCAAAGCTATGTTTTGTGTAAATGCATGCAACTATTTAATATGAACATTTATGTGGTATTGTGAAAATGCATACATCCAAGCCTGGCGACTGTGGTGATAAACCCTTTAAACAAATTAAAGGTCTATCTGTCTTAATGTCAACGAATTCGGTCATTCCTTTCTGTCCCCTTACCCTGGGATGTCCGGAACGGGAGTTGTCAATTCCTATGGTACCACTACCTACTAACGAACGGCGTAGCTAATGTTAATGGATATATTGTCCCATGTAAACAAACCAAATGTCATAACAAAATGTGAGCATGAGAAAACAATGCACTAAGTATGTAATCAAATGAACATACATAGCGTGAAATGTCATGTAAAACGATGTACTAAGTAATGCACACAATGGGCACACCTAGCATGAAATGTCATGTAAAACGATGTACTAAGTAATGCACACAATGGGCACACCTAGCATGAAATGTCATGTAAAACGATGTACTAAGTAATGCACATAATGGGCACACCTAGCATGAAATGTCATGTAAAACGATGTACTAAGTAATGCACACAATGGGCACACCTAGCATGAAATGTCATGTAAAACGATGTACTAAGTAATGCACACAATGGGCACACCTAGCATAAAATGTAATGAAATCATGTACTATAATGTACTAACAAACATAGCATGTATATGATGTGAAAACAGGAAAGCATGAAAGTAATAAGTAGGCACATGTGTTCCACCCCAAAACAGTTTAGAAAACAGTAAAAGAGGGGTCTATGTACTCACTTGAGATTGCTCAGTTGTCAAAAGATAACCACCAAGTAATGCTATAGATCTCGGAATATCAAACGGCACCTAATATAGGTAACTACATTAATAAACCGGACCTAAATCGGAAGACTGGATAGAATGAGGTTTCGTAAACCAAACGAGTGTAGAGACTCGTGTCATTTGGTTTAACAAAGCCTACATACTAAATGAAACTTAACATAATTGTTTACGACCCATTACGACCCGTTTAGGAAGCTTATGCTACTTTAACGCGTCGTGCGTGTGAAACGCGTTCGGACCGCCTAACTAGTCCTATGACAAGTATTATATGCCTAAACATGTTACATAATCAGTTACGTGACAAAAGTTTAGGTTACATATGATAAATTACCAATTATGTATGAAAAGGGTATTCTGGTAATTTACCTAAGGCATATAAACTACCTATCATACAACTACTTAAACGATGTGACCATAGGGTATAACCTCGGAAGGTTATTCCCTACCTACTATGGTCACCTAATGTATTTGGTCGGATCCTAATGATCGACCAAACTGGGTCGGGTTCGAAGGTATAGGCGATTTATTAGATCGCCTACCCTACGACCCTAGACAACGTGGTAATCAGTAGGCATAGTCCCAAGGGACTATGACCATCGTGATTACAATCACGTTGCGAAGTTCAAACGAACTTCGCATTGACCATTACTGGTCAACGCTGAAAGTCAAACAAAGTTTGACTTTCTGACTCGAAAAGCAGTAAAATAAGGAAAAGAACGAAAGAATACTTACGAAGGGTCCCCGAATGCTAATCCCGATCCAAGAACTCAGGTATGAAACAATGGTTTCAACTTAGAGCTCTCAAATTAGAATTCTTGTGCCTTAAAACAATGAAAGGCATGGGGTATATATAGTTTTCGGGTAACCGTTAGGATCGTTTCTTGAATAACGTGATCGAATCTCGTGCGTACACTTGTCAAAATGTTATGGAACCACATATGCTCCTTAACTTAATGACACATCATCACAAAACATGTGGTTAAGGATTAATTGGTTGCAACTTGCAATTAGAAACATTGAATCTGCCAGAACAGTCAGTCGCGTAGCGCGACGGATAAGCCTCATGGGCTCGCGCTACGCGAGCACCTCTCCTGAATCAGCAAGTTTTGAAAGTTGGCAGCAATGGTCCCTGCACGTGTTTAAGCGATTTTCGATGCGTTTGAACCCCGTTAACCTCATTTCAAGGCTCTAAAATGAAGTTAAAGTATAGGGAACTCAAAACATGCTCAAAAATATGCCGGAGGTTGGTTCGTTTGGCCGTACGAACGCGATGTTCGCTTAATTACGACGGAATGCGCATAAGCGCGAAAAACGATCCAAACGACGCGACGAATGGATTTTTCTTAAGGCGAACACTAAAATATAATGTAGTCATGCTTACATAAATTTTTGGATGTCCAGATGTATTCAGAACGTAAGTTATGCGCGAAAATGCAAACTTGTGCACTTTTTGACACTTTTAGTCCCTGAATGTTCCAAAAGTTTATTTTAGCACACCAAACCCCTCAAAGCCTATTTCTAAGCTATGTAAAGGATATTTAAGGTGTGTTTAACTTATGGTTATGTTCCGGAATGTTCGTTACAGTTCAAATTGACATACTTTCGCAGTTTGTCATATTTAGTCCCTGTAAGTGAATTAACTTGTTTTTGCCATACCAAAGCCTTCAAAACTTATTTCTAAGTTATGTAAAGGTTATTTAAGGTATGTTGAGTATATGTTGATGTTCCAGAGTATTTCTCGCATTAAACTGAGTACGTTTACGCACTAGTTTGCGTATAACTCTCCAGAAAGCGATGTAGAGTTTGAAATTACATAAAAGTCAAAACATGAAAAATGTATAACATAACAAAACAAACATTGGGATCAAATAACATTGCTTTATTGATAACAGAACTGTTCATAGTGATTACAAGCACAGTTGTTACAGTCTCCCCTACTTGTGGAAATTTCGTCCCGAAATTTATTTAGAGGAAACTCGTGAAAAAAGATGTGGATATTTCGCCTTCATTTGATCTTCATGTTCCCAAGTAAACTCAGGTCCACGTTTTGCTTCCCAGCGAACTTTGACCAAAGGAATGCGCTTGCGTTTAAGCCACTTGACTTCACGTTGCATGATTTCCACTGGTCTCTCAACAAATTTCAGTGTTTTGCCAACACGAATTTCGTCAAGCGGTATGGAGAAGTTCTCATCAGCTGTACACTTCTTGAGATTGGACACGTGAAAAGTTGGATGAACATTTCCTAGTTCAGGAGGTAACTCAAGTCTGTAGGCTACCTTTCCGATTCTTTCGACGATCTTGAATGGTCCAACGTATCTAGGTGCAAGTTTTCCTTTCTTTCCAAATCTGATCACACCTTTCCAAGGTGAGACCTTAAGTAATACTCGATCACCGACTTGAAATTCAAAGGCTTTGCGTTTTGGGTCCGCGTAAATCTTCTGACGGTTTCTAGCTGCCTGAAGGTTATCACGAACTTTCTTGACCTTGTCAGTTGTCTCTAAAATGAGGGCAGGTCCAGTAAGTTGAGCCTCGCCAATCTCATTCCAGCAGACTGGTGAACGACATTTTCGACCATAGAGAGCTTCGAAAGGAGCCATTTTGATGCTAGTGTGATAACTGTTGTTGTAGGAGAATTCAATCAATTTAAGATGTGAATCCCAGCTACCACCAACATCGATCACACAAGCTCTTAGCATATCCTCCAGAGTCTGGATTGTTCTCTCAGATTGACCATCCGTTTGCGGATGATAAGCTGTGCTCAGATTAAGTTGGGTTCCCATAGCAGATTGCATGGTTCTCCAAAAATGAGAAGTGAAACGAGCATCTCTGTCAGAAATGATGTTCAAAGGAACACCATGTCGAGCTACAATTTCATCTACATAGATTTGAGCAAGTCTGTCAGTAGGAAAATCCTCGCGGATTGGTAAGAAATGTGCTGACTTTGTAAGACGATCAACGACTACCCAGATGGCATCATGACCTTTCTTTGTGCGCGGGAGTTTAGTAATGAGATCCATAGTAATGTTTTCCCATTTCCAAACTGGGATCTCTGGTTGCTCCAATTAACCCGAAGGACGCTGATGTTCAGCCTTAACCTTAAGACAAGTAAGGCATTTTGATACGTATAAGGCAATGTCTTTCTTCATACCAGGCCACCAATAGTGAATACGAAGATCCTTATACATCTTATCTGAGCCCGGATGAATAGAATAACGAGACTTATGGGCTTCATCCATAAGCAAGGTACGAAGATCATCCTGGCTTGGGACCCACAAACGGTCCATGAAGTAATATGACCCATTGTCCTTCAGTTCAAGAGCAGGTGTTATGTGGTAAGGAAATTCCTTATCCATTAAACCCTGTGAAACACAAGATTGCTGAGCTTGAGAAATGCGTGCTTGAATATCGGATCGAGCTTGAATAACAGATTGAACACGTACACAATGAAGCTTAGTACGTTCCTTGCGACTCAATGCATCAGCTACGACATTTGCCTTACCAGGATGGTAGCGAATTTCGCAGTCATAGTCGTTTAGTAGTTCAACCCAACGTCGCTGTCTCATGTTGAGTTCTTTCTGGTTGAAGATATGCTGAATACTTTTGTGGTCAGTGAAAACCACACATTTTGTACCGTACAGATAGTGTCTCCAGATCTTGAGAGCAAAGACAACTGCACCTAACTCAAGATCATGAGTGGTGTAGTTCTTCTCATGTATCTTCAACTGCCTTGATGCATAAGCTATGACTTTGTTCCTTTGCATAAGAACACAGCCAAGACCCAATTTCGATGCATCACAATACACGACAAAATCATCATCACCCTCGGGCAATGATAGAACAGGCGCATCGCAAAGCTTCTGCTTTAAGTGTTGAAAAGCTTCCTCTTGTTTGAATCCCCAGAAAAAGGGCATTTTCTTCTGAGTTAGAGCAGTTAGAGGAACTGCAATCTTAGAGAAGTTTTCAATGAAGCGGCGATAATAACCCGCTAGACCAAGAAATGAACGAACTTCAGTAGGAGTAGTAGGCGTATCCCAATCCTTAATCGCACTGATCTTGGAGGGATCTACATGAACACCTCGTTCGTTGATAATGTGTCCCAAAAATTGAACTTCTTTAAGCCAAAATTCGCACTTGGAGAATTTGGCGAAAAGTTGCTCTTTCTTCAGGAGTTCCAGAGTAAGACGAAGATGCTGCTCGTGATCAGCTCGCGTCTTAGAGTAAATCAAGATGTCATCGATAAAAACAATGACGAACTGATCCAAATAAGGTTTGCAGACCCTATTCATTAAGTCCATGAAAACAGCAGGAGCATTAGTCAAACCGAATGGCATGACTGTGAACTCGTAATGTCCATAACGAGTACGGAATGCTGTCTTCGGAATGTCTTCTTCTTGTACCCGAAGTTGATGATATCCGGAACGCAGATCAATCTTCGAAAAATAAGAAGCGCCTTGTAACTGATCAAAGAGATCATCGATGCGAGGTAGAGGATATCGATTTTTGATGGTAAGCTTGTTAAGCTCACGATAATCGATACACATCCTAAAGGATCCATCCTTCTTCTTGACAAAAAGAACGGGAGCACCCCACGGTGAAAAGCTGGGACGGATAAAACCTTTGTCAGAGAGCTCCTGAAGCTGTTTAGACAACTCTTGCATCTCAGACGGTGCAAGACGATATGGAGCTCTGGCAATGGGGTTTGCACCAGGTACGAGATCAATGCGGAACTCGACTTGGCGTGCTGGAGGTAGACCAGGTAAGTCTTCAGGGAATACTTCAGAATAATCCCGAACGACAGGAATATCTGAAATAGACTTACCCTTGCCTTTATCTTCTGTAACATGTGCTAAGAAAGCCACATAGTTCTTCTGCAGATACTTCCGAGCTTTAAAACAAGACATGAGTTTGAGACCACCGGTAGGCTTCTCACCTTGAACTTGCAGGATCTCGCCTGTCGAAAGTGGCACACGAACAATCTTCTTAGAACAAACTATCTCTGCGTGATGCTTGGATAACCAATCCATTCCCACAATAACGTCGAAGCTTCCAAGTTGCATAGGCGCGAGGTCAATAGGAAAAAGATGGTCGTTAAGATTCAACTGGCAGTTGCGAAGAACAGAATCAAGAATAATGGGTTCACCACTAGCAACCTCTACTGTCAAAGATTTGCCTAGTTTCGTTCTAGACACGCGAAGCATTGGCTCAAAAGACAAAGACACGAAACTCTTATCGGCACCGGAATCGAAAAGAACAGATGCAGGCTGATTATTAATAAAGAACGTACCGTTCACCACATTATCGTCAGCCTGTGCCTCTTGGGCATTCATGTTAAAAACTCGGCCTCGAGCCGGAGCTGGATTCTGGTTCTGGTTCTGGTTTGCCAGTCTTGGGCACCGATTTCTATAGTGGGTCAGATCCCCACAATTGTAACAAGCACCCGGTGGGTATTGTGGTCGTGCAGCTTGACCCTGTTGCGGAGTAGAGGCTGAGCAACTTGTTGAGCCGGGTTCTGAACCGCGGGATTCTGAGCAGATCGACAAACATTGGCGAGATGGCCTGATTTCCCACAGTTAGTACAGAAACGGCATGGAAGTTGCGGCTGGTGGTGACTGTTGCATCTATTGCACAAAGGTGCATTCCCTGTATAGGGTTTCTTTGCTGGAAGCTGTGCGGGTTGGTTGGGAGCTGCTAGATTAGCTTGGGCAGTGATAGCAAAATTTTGGGAAGCCTTACGCTTCCTTGACCTCTTCGAAGAACCAGAGTTCTTTCCATTCAAGTTGTGACCTTTCTTGTTATCTTCCTAGTCAGCCGACTGCTTCTTGCCCTTGTCACCCTTCCGATGTAACTTGTTCTTCCGGATCTGCGACTCAGTCAATGTCGCAGATAACTCGATCGCCTGACGAAGTGTGGCAGGGTTACTACCAGTAAGAATGTCTTGTACCGAGTCAGGTAGGCCATCGATGTATCTCTCGATAGCCTTGTCGAGTGGGGTGACCATTGTTGGGCAAAGCAGACTCAATTCTTCAAACCGATCAGTATAAGCCCTGTGCTCACCACTATCTTGCTTCAAAACATCAAACTCTTTCTCCAACGCTCGCTGTTCATGGCGAGGACAGAATTCCCTCATCATAAGGGCTCTAAGTTCAGCCCATGTCTGTGCGAGAGCAACTTCTGCACCCCGGTCTCTCATAACCCCGTTCCACCATGTCAAAGCCCTCTTCTGAAATACGCTCGAGGAGAACTCGACCTTGCGATTATCCGGACACTGCACATGGCGAAAAGTATTCTCTATGCTCTCGAACCACTGAAGAAGCCCAGTCGCTCCCTCAGAACCACTAAACTTGAGTGGTTTAGCCTGGTTAAAATCCTTGTATTTGCATGGAACGTTGTTGTTGTTCTTGGCCTGGTTCCATTGAGCAAAGAGATTTGGAAACTGAGCAGCCATCTGCTGCGCAATAATTTCTGCCAGCTCGGCAGTTGCTATCTGATTCTCGCGTCGAGGAGGCATTCTAAAAGAGGAAAACATGAAAAGAAACGAGTGAGATGATTGGATGAAAAGAATGAGATGAAACAAAATCAACAAAAGCAAAGATGGTGGTCATTCGTCCGTATCACAAAGCAAACAAACGACACACAGTGACTAATCAAAGTAAATGGGTCAAAAATAATGTATAATGAAGACATGCTCGCCTATAAGTGAACACTCATCCCAAGAATTCCCAGGTAAGCACAACTGGTCTCGCGTCTGGTTGAGATGTATACGAAGTGCTTGCCTAGACAGAAAACCCAGAATACAGGCATTCACCCTTCCAGTTTGCACACATTCACATTATTTAAAACCCAAAACGTTTGACGGGATTTTTGAAAATTAGAAGGCACAAGGCCAAAAACCAAACTTGAAAAGGGTTCAAAACCATAAAACAGAGGGTTCAAAACCTTACAATTGAGCGTTCAAAACCTTGTAAAAATTTATTCAAAAACAGATGATTGTTTTTCAAAAAATCGTTTCGGAAAAATAATTTGGTTCCTTGTTTTGTTAATCACCTAAGGATAGGTGATGTACATGTTTTAAGATCTAAACACAAGATAACTTGTGTTAGGTTCCTAGAAAAGTTATAGTCTAGGTCAAAGCATTACTAATAACCTAATTCCCTATAACCATTGGCTCTGATACCAACTCTTCTGTCACACCCCGACCGCGTAAAACAACAAATCTCGGCGGAAACATCGGGGCGTGTTGCGACAGAATTAATTGTCTCATAACCATGGCATACAAAGTTTTATTTATTTATTAAACAAGGGTGTTTCATTGTCTTGATCAGTAAACAAAAGAGTTTATAACATAATTAAACATAGTCTATCTTCTTTTAAAGTCTCTAAGGCACAGGTCCGCCCTAGTATCATGATCAACATCCTACGGAAAAGCACCTGAAAACACATGCGAAAATAGGTACGTCAGCATAAAAATGCCTGTGAGATACATAGGTTTTGTGAAAATAAGATTCATGACTTTTGTTTGAGAAAATGTTTAGTCATGAACCTTGTTATTTGCTTTGTCTTGTAAATCATTTGAAAACAATAAGATCAGATGATATGTATAAGTAATTGTCAGGTTAAATAAATAACCATGTAAAAATGTGTTTGTATAAGATAAGTTGTTTGTAAATCAATGTCTTGTGAAAAGCATGTTATTTGTATAAAATGTTCTATGTCTCAAACTGAAATGATTCAAATAACGTTACGCCATGTAATACCATACAAACACTTATATATAGGAAGTACCAGCGGCGTATCCACCATGCTTGTATCATATTACACACGCATCGTTACTTAATCACTTAATCAAACCAAACCAAACAATGTAAGAAGTCTATGTTTAACCAAATTGTCAAATGTATTGAATAATATGTCAAAGTGTTTATGTCAAGATGTAAATCATGTAGTATGTAAAACCAATGTCATAATGTTTGTGTCAAATGTAAATCATGTCGAAATGTCTATGTCAAATATCCATGTCAAATGTCTATGTCAAATATCCATGTCAAATGTATATGTCAAATATCCATGTCAAATGTCTATGTCAAAATGTCATGTATGGCAAGTGAAATGTCTCAACTAAACCATATGCACAAAAACAAAGTATTGAAGTAAAACTTGGTTTAAATCAAAGCTATGTTTTGTGTAAATGCATGCAACTATTTAATATGAACATTTATGTGGTATTGTGAAAATGCATACATCCAAGCCTGGCGACTGTGGTGATAAACCCTTTAAACAAATTAAAGGTCTATCTGTCTTAATGTCAACGAATTCGGTCATTCCTTTCTGTCCCCTTACCCTGGGATGTCCGGAACGGGAGTTGTCAATTCCTATGATACCACTACCTACTAACGAACGGCGTAGCTAATGTTAATGGATATATTGTCCCATGTAAACAAACCAAATGTCATAACAAAATGTGAGCATGAGAAAACAATGCACTAAGTATGTAATCAAATGAACATACATAGCGTGAAATGTCATGTAAAACGATGTACTAAGTAATGCACACAATGGGCACACCTAGCATGAAATGTCATGTAAAACGATGTACTAAGTAATGCACACAATGGGCACACCTAGCATGAAATGTCATGTAAAACGATGTACTAAGTAATGCACACAATGGGCACACCTAGCATGAAATGTCATGTAAAACGATGTACTAAGTAATGCACACAATGGGCACACCTAGCATGAAATGTCATGTAAAACGATGTACTAAGTAATGCACACAATGGGCACACCTAGCATAAAATGTAATGAAATCATGTACTATAATGTACTAACAAACATAGCATGTATATGATGTGAAAACAGGAAAGCATGAAAGTAATAAGTAGGCACATGTGTTCCACCCCAAAACAGTTTAGAAAACAGTAAAAGAGGGGTCTATGTACTCACTTGAGATTGCTCAGTTGTCAAAAGATAACCACCAAGTAATGCTATAGATCTCGGAATATCAAACGGCACCTAATATAGGTAACTACATTAATAAACCGGACCTAAATCGGAAGACTGGATAGAATGAGGTTTCGTAAACCAAACGAGTGTAGAGACTCGTGTCATTTGGTTTAACAAAGCCTACATACTAAATGAAACTTAACATAATTGTTTACGACCCATTACGACCCGTTTAGGAAGCTTATGCTACTTTAACGCGTCGTGCGTGTGAAACGCGTTCGGACCGCCTAACTAGTCCTATGACAAGTATTATATGCCTAAACATGTTACATAATCAGTTACGTGACAAAAGTTTAGGTTACATATGATAAATTACCAATTATGTATGAAAAGGGTATTCTGGTAATTTACCTAAGGCATATAAACTACCTATCATACAACTACTTAAACGATGTGACCATAGGGTATAACCTCGGAAGGTTATTCCCTACCTACTATGGTCACCTAATGTATTTGGTCGGATCCTAATGATCGACCAAACTGGGTCGGGTTCGAAGGTATAGGCGATTTATTAGATCGCCTACCCTACGACCCTAGACAACGTGGTAATCAGTAGGCATAGTCCCAAGGGACTATGACCATCGTGATTACAATCACGTTGCGAAGTTCAAACGAACTTCGCATTGACCATTACTGGTCAACGCTGAAAGTCAAACAAAGTTTGACTTTCTGACTCGAAAAGCAGTAAAATAAGGAAAAGAACGAAAGAATACTTACGAAGGGTCCCCGAATGCTAATCCCGATCCAAGAACTCAGGTATGAAACAATGGTTTCAACTTAGAGCTCTCAAATTAGAATTCTTGTGCCTTAAAACAATGAAAGGCATGGGGTATATATAGTTTTCGGGTAACCGTTAGGATCGTTTCTTGAATAACGTGATCGAATCTCGTGCGTACACTTGTCAAAATGTTATGGAACCACATATGCTCCTTAACTTAATGACACATCATCACAAAACATGTGGTTAAGGATTAATTGGTTGCAACTTGCAATTAGAAACATTGAATCTGCCAGAACAGTCAGTCGCGTAGCGCGACGGATAAGCCTCATGGGCTCGCGCTACGCGAGCACCTCTCCTGAATCAGCAAGTTTTGAAAGTTGGCAGCAATGGTCCCTGCACGTGTTTAAGCGATTTTCGATGCGTTTGAACCCCGTTAACCTCATTTCAAGGCTCTAAAATGAAGTTAAAGTATAGGGAACTCAAAACATGCTCAAAAATATGCCGGAGGTTGGTTCGTTTGGCCGTACGAACGCGATGTTCGCTTAATTACGACGGAATGCGCATAAGCGCGAAAAACGATCCAAACGACGCGACGAATGGATTTTTCTTAAGGCGAACACTAAAATATAATGTAGTCATGCTTACATAAATTTTTGGATGTCCAGATGTATTCAGAACGTAAGTTATGCGCGAAAATGCAAACTTGTGCACTTTTTGACACTTTTAGTCCCTGAATGTTCCAAAAGTTTATTTTAGCACACCAAACCCCTCAAAGCCTATTTCTAAGCTATGTAAAGGATATTTAAGGTGTGTTTAACTTATGGTTATGTTCCGGAATGTTCGTTACAGTTCAAATTGACATACTTTCGCAGTTTGTCATATTTAGTCCCTGTAAGTGAATTAACTTGTTTTTGCCATACCAAAGCCTTCAAAACTTATTTCTAAGTTATGTAAAGGTTATTTAAGGTATGTTGAGTATATGTTGATGTTCCAGAGTATTTCTCGCATTAAACTGAGTACGTTTACGCACTAGTTTGCGTATAACTCTCCAGAAAGCGATGTAGAGTTTGAAATTACATAAAAGTCAAAACATGAAAAATGTATAACATAACAAAACAAACATTGGGATCAAATAACATTGTTTTATTGATAACAGAACTGTTCATAGTGATTACAAGCACAGTTGTTACAACGTACTCATGTATAAATCAAATATTTCTGTATGTATCAAGTGTTAATGGGTTGCAAAGCCATTAACATGTGACACGACATAGGAAGTCACCAAACCATAGGCATTTTTCTGTAGTCGATTCACGACTGAGACATAAAAACACTGCTTGGTAAAAGAGTGGCCAAGAGTGGGGCTGCCCGGAACCCATTAGATCTAACCTTTTGTTCTGCGGTCTTAGTATGTACACGATTAATGGTGCTTATGGTACCCTATTCGTGACACGATTTCTCGTATCATTCTTGTATCCATCATACCATTTGTAAACATTGTAATATTTGTAACATGTATTTCACCCCCGAAGTTATAAAACTGAAAACAGTTAAGAGAAAAGGGGGAGCATGAACTCACAACTTTGCGTTCCTGTGCGTCGTAAACTTCACCGGATTTGCTTAATTAACGTCGTAACCTATACGCGTTTTCTTAACGTTAGTCACTAAACTTGTATCGCACAAGTACAGTCACTCTCTTTTGTATTTGTATTGTTGTGTTAAAAATATTTCATATTTTTAACTAAGTATTTTACTTATATTAGATTCTCAGGATTTAATATAAGTATTTTGTATTTTGCACTTTGCACCCGAATTATGTATCTTGTATGTTGTATGTGTATTTTTATGTTTATACTCCTCATGAGTATTTAGTGTATTTTTAAGTCTTAATACACTAGTACGTATAACACATACTATACACACTTAGCACAAAAGTTGGTGATAAAATAATATATATTTTTCTCTCAAAAATATACATACTTATATCCATTTTTATTCTTGAAGAAATCCTCATTTCTTATCACCAAAAATTAGGGAAACCTTGGTAATACTTTTAGACACATTTTTAGGGAATAAGTTTCTCAAAAACTTATATTTTTCTAAGTGTCAAAATTTATAAAAATTTTGACAGAGTTTCCCCTAAAAATGGGGGTTTCCCATGTTTTCAAAACATGTGTTTATTTTCTTTTAAATCGTCAACAATTTCCTCATTCAACAATAAACAATATGCAACTAGTTAAAATAGTTATAATCGCAGAAATACATGAACTTGTGGTTTATCTAAAATCTGAAGTAAATCCCATTACTTTTAGTGGATCTTTTGTATAAATCAATCCGGTTTCGTAAAAGTCTCGTTTTTAAAGAAGTTACATCTTTACAACTTCCTGTCAATATTTACAAAAATGGTTATTTTGTCGAAACTTAGTGTTACACAAGTATGTACACGCTTGTGTGTTTGCTAAAATCACTCTTGTTTATGAAAGATTCGTCTTTAAAAGTGTGTTTTCTCTTGACACGTGGTCCTTTGAAAATACCGTTTGTAGATACGTAGATCTACTAGTTTTAAACACTATTTCACAAGCTAAATCGCTTTTACACAAGTTCATGATTCGTGTGTGGTAGAGTTTCATCCTTTAACCCTTGTTACTTCTAAAGCAACCTTATGTCATGATCCAAGGTCATGACCAACCCGGGTTAAATGATGATCCGAGCTACCACAACATAGATCGGGTCCAAATATCCATACAATTTGATTACTACAACATTTACACAACTTATAAGCTTTTAACCATCTTTTTAAGTGTTTTTAGTAAACTTTAAAGCATCATCTTGTAAGATTTCGAGTTTTAACCGTTACACATCGTATTAACCACTTCAAAATAGTTCGAGTAGGTGATTTAAGTAACATACCACTAGCTCGAGGCTAGGGAAGAATCTAGACGCAAATAGGGTGGATAAAAGCAATAGAGTGAGGTCCTTCGCGTTCCGATTGAACCAAGCTTCCTTATACGAGATCCTTAACACTTGTATGATCTTGGAATGGCAAGATCAAAGCTCGGCGATGGATGGGTGTGGATGTGTGTGTTCGGCCGAGAGCCAAAGAGAGGGAAAAGAGAGAGAGTTTTGTGAGTTGTGAAGTGTTAAGTGAATAATGTGTTTAGTCTTGATCTTATAGGCAAAGCTTATGCTAAATACCCAATGGATTTTATGTCTAGATGATACTAGACATGGATGATTTAAATAATCATCAAGTACAAGGGGTGTCCCCCTTCTTGGGGACGGTTTGTAAAGGGGGGGGGGGTACTAGTTCGATTTCAACCAAAGGTTAAGTATATTAGTTAGTTAAGTGTGGAGGTTAACTCGGTTACTTGTGTGTCATGCATTATGACGGGTGTTAGGGTATTCAGGGACCCTAACTGGCTCAGAAAAAGATAAGTAATGTTATTAACAATATTTTCATGTTCCGGGTATAGTCCGGTTGTTCGGTTACATACCGATTCGTTAAAGTGCTAAATTGCACCTTTTAGTGTTTAATAAGTATCTTTTTATAACACTATCGATTCCCAACACTTAGGGAAATATTCTGGATAATAAATCGACATTTCTGCAAAATATTCATATGTCTAAATGCTGAATTATTGCTGAATTATATAAATTCTGCACTTAAAGTGCGTTTCGGGTGCTTTTTAGTGCTTATTTTTGCTTTCGCATTGCATATATGTTAAACCCTTGTATGTACTCTTGGGTTTTAATGCATTCTTGTTGTCGGACCTACACCTAGGCTCCAATTTTATTGTCTGACTGCTTTCTGCAGTTCTGTTGACACAGCATGTCTTACCGGTGAGTTTACTAGTATTTTTGACGCAACGCTCTCGTTTATGCATAAAGCAATATTTTGTAGTATACAACGTGCATGAATTCACTTGTTTAGTAGGTAATCAGACAATGCTGACAATTAACTCATAATTGCAGTCATTAACTAATGATTAAAGTGTACGGAAATTACCGGTTTGGTGCCAGTTGTCACAGACGTCACCATGAAAGTGACGTTTAACAAACTAACAAACTCTAACAACTGATCTAATACAGACACTGCTTATGCTAACCACTGACTACAATATATAACATAAAAGAAGTTAAACAGCTGCTGAAAGCTTCCACTGACGTGAACCCAGCAGAACTTGTTATAACCCAGAAGTGCTTGACCCATAGCAGTAGATTGAACAGCAGGGCTTTGTACTTCATCAGTTTTAGTGTGATCAGTAGTTGTAAAGTAGCAGTTGTATAAATCAGTGGATTGGAGGTCATCAGATGTTTCAAATCACTTTCAAGGGGAAAGTCTAGTGCAAACTACTGTTTATTATGAATCCACTGTTGTGACCTGGTTTTGGCTCTACATCATCTGTTCCTCTGGTAGGGTTCAATCCCAACACGTGGAAAACAAATAAATCCCACCGCCACCTAAACGACAACGCGTGATAAAGTCCACGGATTCAATTTTCGTTATTTTCTTCACGGCGTGATGATTTCTTTTGTGAGGGTAATTGTTGGTTGGGGGGAAATTGTTGGGTGTGGTGGTGAGTGATGACCATTGCCACCAAAAAAGGTTGTGAGTGATGGAAAAATGGTTGATGACATGGCATGAGTTGATTGGATAATGTGAGTGATAGAATTCTATCAATAGTGACCTCCCCCTCCCCCTTAGTATCTCGCATATTAAATTTCATGCTTTCACCTTATAACCCAATATATCATATCGTATTAATATCTTGCGTCTTAATATAGCATGGAAATTGGCTTTTTATCTCAAAGAATTGTATTTCAATATTATTATTATTATTATTATTATTATTATTATTATTATTATTATTATTATTATTAGTATCATTTATTTTTATAATAGGATAGATTTAGATAATTAATGTATATCTCACTTAATTATTTAGCCTAACTTAATTAACTTATCTTTAACCCCTTAACTTTATTAATTTAATCTTATTAAATTTGTCTTAACATGTTATATTAAATTATAATCATGCACATCTAAGATGTATTGTATATATAATAAGACTAGGTTATAACCCGTAAATACTCACGGGTTGTTAATCTATCTTTCTAAACAAATAAATATATACATATATATTAACAAACGAAAAATTCTATGATGAATAAGATGTATAAATAAAATATATGTTTATACTTATGATATAAATGATTTATGTTAGTTATCAAAAACGAACTGTACAGAGAAAATTAAAATGGCAATCTGAGTTTAGAATACTAAAAAAACAAACGCATTGTACCACAAACGTAAATAAAGGGGGGATAAAAAAGTAAATGTAAGATATATGTTTTTTCAGGTTTTAAATAAAAACTGATTTATGTAAGATATATGTTATCTTTTAAACAAACACTAACTCAATTAGTGTTGAAAAATGACATGTTTATACTTCTTATATAAATGATTTATGTTAGTTATCATAAACGGACTGCACGAATAAAATTATAATGGCAATCTGAATTTAAAATATTAAAAATAAGAAACGCATTGTACCGCAAACGTAAATAAAGGGGGATCGAAAAGTAAATGTAAGATATATGTTTTTTCGGGTTTTAAATAAAAACTGAAACTGTATTACTGTATCACTTATGCTTGCTGGAGTTTCGTAACTAATAATTTGGAATTCGTTTTCGACTAGTTGAAAAAACAATCGTCACCTAAGGAAATATGTTCAGCTTCAAGTATATCATGCCATCCAACAACACCGTACGTATGGTAGATAAAATATGAAAAAAATTGTTAGTAATACATATACAAATACGGTAAAAGATAAATAATAAATAAGATATTAAATTGATTGACAAACCTTCTTTGACCATCAATATTGTGTGTACGAAGATTCTTAACCCAAGTATTTCCTTTAACAACTTTGATCTTTACTTCAGAAAACTCATTTAAACCACTTAAGTCCGTAATCAATTTGGGAAGGATCTACATTTTGTAAGAATATTAAAAATTTGTAAATGTTATTAAATGAAAACAATAAAAATTAACAAAAAAATAAACATAAAACAGCATAGTATAATACCAATTCATTAGTTACTGTTATTGCGAAAAAGGGATAGTTAGGATCGTCACTAACTTATCAATAGTGACCACCCCCTCCCCCTTAGTATCTCGCATATTAAATTTCATGCTTTCACCTTATAACCCAATATATCATATCGTATTAATATCTTGTGTCTTAATATAGCATGGAAATTGGCTTTTTATCTCAAAGAATTGTATTTCAATATTATTATTATTATTATTATTATTATTATTAGTATCATTTATTTTTATAATAGGATAGATTTAGATAATTAATGTATATCTCACTTAATTATTTAGCCTAACTTAATTAACTTATCTTTAACCCCTTAACTTTATTAATTTAATCTTATTAAATTTGTCTTAACATGTTATATTAAATTATAATAATGCACATCTAAGATGTATTGTATATATAATAAGATGTATTATATATAGATAGGTAAATATTTCAACATAATATTTAGTTTGCCTTCCAATAATATTTATTTTTCTTAATTACTTTGTTATAGTAACTTTTTATTCCCTGCTATAGAATTTCGCTTATATTTCTTGATGTAATGTTACATTTTGGTCCTCTACAAGTTTCCACTTAAAGCCCTCCAACTTTCCTTTTTTGAGACTTACTTTATCATCATGTTTATATCCTTCAAGATTGGACTCTTAGCCTATTAGGGTGGAAGGAGTGGGTATGGAGAGAAGACCCCCGAGTAGAAAAAAATGCAGATCCTACTTGGAGGGCATCGTGTTTCCATACCCCTCCCCCGCCACACCCTTTTCCCCCTTTCACATCACGCTCTCTCACAATCTATTGGCTCAATTAGTGAGTACCGCTAGATCTTCACCTTCTCTTCATGAGCTCACATCCACATGGGGCGATTTTTGGTGTGAGGTGGCCTTTTCCCTCATGGTGCTTTCAGGGTAGACTCTGTCCACTCTTAGAGTATTATCTTTATTTTCATCCTTATAATTCAAAGAATGGACAAATAAACTCCATACATCCCATTCTTTATAACGGATAAAAAATAGAGATGCTATAGTGAATCTCTAAATAAAAACACATATTATTTATTCTTCATATGCATCTTTATAAATGTTTGTGAGTGAAAGGAAGAGAAAAAAATATTAAAAAGAACAAAAATATATTATTTAGTTGAACAGAGACATATATGGAGAATTAGATTTAGTGAGTTTTAAAAGGCGAACACAATTTAGAGATAAAAATGCTTTTAGCTAAATTATAGGAATGGAGATAAAAGCCATTGTGAGTGTAGATTGTTAAGACTTGTTCGAACCCCAACAATATAAATCGATAATGAAAGTAAAGAGTTAAGGGTAAGAAAGAAAAAGCCGATTTATAGAGGTTCAACTTCAAGTGGATGTCAACTGATCTTCTCTATGTCCTTTCCCAATTCCCCAATCGAGAGTTTCTCCACTAAAAAATCTTCTCTTAGTAGCAGAGATCACTGATACTGTGATACAAACAACTAATCTAAGGTAGTGACCACTTTTTTCAACCCACTATCTCTATAGTGTGTTCTTACGTTTCCTCATTAGTTTAAGGCAGTGATCAACTTCTTCAATAGCTACACCAAATAACTAGATTTAGGTTTTCTTGATCATCACTCTATCACAATGGTGATCAATCTTTCAACACTATCTACCAATAGTGTTCATACAACAATCACCCACTGAGACCTTTTACAAATGTATCCGTCAACTCGCTAGTGATAACCTCACAATTGTTATATTTGAATAATTAAGTGGAAGCACAACGTCTTTTTTTTTTTGCTCTTGATTTTTTATTTTCAATCTCTCGTTCATTGGATGTATAAATATCAAGGGAATTAGTGAAATACTTAATAGAAATGTATTTAAAGTGCGACGAGTGAAAAAGGTGTGACAACTGTCAAATTTGCATGTATCCGTACAATGATTAGATAATAATTATGACTTAATGACTGTGCTGATTCATAATTAATGACTTGAATAGCTTTCTGATTATTGTTATCACACATACATGTGCATCATATATTACAAAATGTCATATTATTATTGCATGCAAACTTTATTGATTTAAATGATGCACGAAACAAAGTTAGCACAGTTATCAGACAAATCAGAAAAATGCTGACGGAGTTCAGTACATAGACAGACATGGTATTGAGACACAGAATGAGCCAGAAGCCAAGAGTTACACTAGTATAGTGTGTAGGAAAGTAAGGATCATAAAACTGCATTCCTAGTAATAGTTTAAGTGCCGGAAAGTGCATGAAACTCACTTAAATTGCTGAATTCAGCAAAAATCAGCTTTTATACACTTTAATATCATGCAGAAATATGGTTAAATGGTCCAGAAGCTTTCCTAAGTGTCGGGAATCAAAACTGTCACAAAAGGTAACATAAAGCACACTAAACTACATTGTTTAGCACCTTAACGAACCGGTAACCAACCGAACAACCGGACACTACCCGAAACACCAAATTTTCACTAGAAGCATTGTTTTAACATTACCAAGCTAGTTATGGTCCCCGAACATCATAACACACTATATAACATACTAAAAACTAAACACCTAAATAGATTACTTGGATTTCAACTATATGATCTAACTAAGAGTTAAGCCCTAATCTATAACCCCCCCCCCCCACCTATTCATGGCCAACAAAGCATGGCCCACTCAAGATTTTATTTTGTTATTTTATTTGATCTTGTCTCATCTTTTAAAACATATAAACCAATAGTTAAACTTGTGTTCATGGATTATAAGTAAAACTCAAAGTCCATAACTTATCCTTCTCATCACAACAAACCAACACAACTCTTCTTCTTCCTTCCCCTCTACTCTCGGCCATAACCCACACCACACACATCCACCTTCATCATTCAATCTTTCATCCATTCCATACATATACAAAGGTGTAAGAAGCAACATAAGGAAGCTAGGAACTCTTGGAAGTTGAAGGACCTCTCATACAAGCTTTTAACCACCACTTCTTCATCTCATGATCATCCCTAGCCTTGAGCTAGTAGTAAGATCATCTACACTCCATTTCTCATCTTATTTTGTTGGTTAAAGAATGATACTAGTAACTTAACATGAAGAACACTATGAATCAAGAACATGAAACTTAAACATAAGCTTAAAAATCATAAGAAATCATATTGTTAAGTGTCGTTATGCTTCTTGATTGATGATTATTTGTGTTTATGATGTTAAACATCATATGATATTGCTAGATGGTGATTAAAGACATAATCTAGCAAGATGAGAGGATGATTATGTTAAAGATCAAGAGATCATCCTTATGTTACAACATGAACTTGAAAGATTTAATGTTTTCTTGAAGAATGATGATCAAAGTGTGAAATGAGACTTGTAGACATATGATTTCAAGAATGATTTTTCAAGAAATCAAGTTAAAAATACGAAGTTTACTTAAACTTGGTTCTTAGAGAGATTAACCACATTTTTAGTGGTTAATCAAGTGTAGAAATATATATTTTACAAGAAAAACTCAAGAAGAAATATTTTTAGAAAATTTATTTACAAGTTTTAAACATCTAACTTCTTTAATAATGATGTTTTTAAATAAACAACGACAATTTGAAGGGTAACTAAGCTTACTAAACACCCTAGCAAGTTACTATAAATTTTTATAAATTTTCAAGTTCACGAAGTAGTGATTAGTGCTTGATTTTGGCAAATTGGTAAGTGTTATTTGATTTGTTGTTGATTGTGATGATTTATAAAAGAAAATGATTTGCTTTGAAAGCATGGAAACCTCCATTTTTAAGGGGAAACTATGGCAAAGTTTTTCTAGAAATTAAACACTTAGAAAAATATTTTTAAACAAATATTTACAAGTATATTTTTAACCATGATTTTTATATAAAGTTTGCCATAATTTTTGTTACAAAAATTATAAATATTGGAGGTTGGTTTTTGATAATAAAAGTGACTAAATATGTATTTAGGAAAAATATATATTTAGATGTCACCATGTGTGTGATTACTTGTATATTATGTGTATTAGTTATATTATTTTAGGACCTGAAATAATATAACTCACCAAAATATCAAGAAATTACAATCCAAAATATTACCAATCCCAAGAAATAAATATATAATTTATACCCAAAATATTGAAGAAACCGAACAAGGAATATAACTCACAAAAATATTCCGGAATTAAATTCATAAGTATATTTTGGTAATAAGTATTTTGGACACCAAGAGAACAAAAATATGATTTTTACGATTATTACAAAAATATATCATATTTTTTACAAGAAGAAAATATATTATTTTTGGGTAACTAAAAATATATATTTTCTTGAAATTATTAGAAGATATATTATTTTTGGGAGAAAATATATTTTCTTAAATAAACTTGGAACATACTATTTTTGGGTGAAAAATAGGTTTATATATATTTTCTAAGATAATCTTGAAAATATAATATTTTTGGGGTTTATATCAAAATATAAATATTTTTGCCAAGGGAAAAATGATAAATAATTTTTCTATGTGAGTTTTCTTAAAATATATATTATTTTAAGAATATAAATTTTGGTGAATTTTTATTAGAAATAATATTTCGGAAAAATTAATACAATAATTAAGTATAAGGATACTTAATAAACACAATAAGAATACGTATTCTCGTACGTATAAATACACCGGAATACGCCATCGATACTTGGCAAAAATATACAAGTTTAAGATACGAGTATGAATACACCCATCCTTGGGAAATTATACATGTACAAATACATAAATGTGACAAGTTAAAATATTTATTATTTTAACAAATAATTATATACTTGGAATAATATTAAAGAAACAATGAAACGTAACTCAAAGACACTAATTAAGACCAAGGTCAAGGCACGACCCGCTCGTCTTATAAACCGTAGTACGTTGTAGGTAGTCGTGTGAATGAGTATTAGCTGTGAGTTACGTCGGATTGAAGAACGCAAAACTGTGAGTTTATGTTCCCCCTTTCTTTTAACTGTTTTTGGTTTTATAACTTCGGGGGTGAAGTACATGTTACAAATTGTTTACAAACGTTTACATATGGTAAGGTTAGCTAAGGAATGTATTGCTAGATCATGTGAGTGGTGGGTATAACGTTTAAGACCATTAATCCTCGTAGTAGGACCGAGGGACATGAGTGATAGATCTATTTGGGTGTAGCGAACACCACCTATGTGGACCGGGATTTGGCCCATGAGGTGACTATGTCTTATAGCCGGAGGCCGGTACAAAATCTGCTAGGATTGAGCCTTCCTGCATCACGTCACACATATTAATGGCCTTGCAAACCATTAATTGATTTGTTTTCCTTGTTTGCTTTCATACCGGGTTTACAAAACATACATATTTACAATGATTACAAGGTTTATTCGTGCACATATACAAAACGCATGAACTCGCTCAACTTTTGTAGATGTTTTCAAACTACATGTATTTCAGGAAACTAAATATGGATCTGGCGGGCGTTGGAAGTTTTCAAGTGTTGTTCGAAATAAAAGATGTCATCCGGTGTCTAAGGGTTTGGGTTGTGTATTTTATCCTGGATAAGATACATAGTTCAAAGCCTAGTTTTGTCACACCCTGACTTTTGCGGAAGCGTATGATGTGTGACTGGTTTAATATCATTGCATTCAATCATAATAAACAACTACATGATCAAAACGACGTTCATCCATTTATAAATTTGAGTATTACAAACACCAGTTATTTAAGTTTTAAAACACAACCTTCGACTACGTTACAATCCAACAAAAGTGGATGACATCAAAACTTGAAGTCTACTTCTAGAAACAACACCCGCGCCCAAGATCCAACCTGTTACCTGAAATACATGTAATTTTGGAAAACATCAACAAAAGTTGAGCGAGTTCATGCGTTTTATGTGAGTACTGGCAAATTTGGAAACCTTTGAAAGACTCATTTGAAAACAGGTATGAAAAACATTTATGAACATAAATAGATGTTTTACAAGGGCATTAAGGCATGTGAGGACATAGGGAGCACTCAAAATAAGTGCGCTTATACCCTTGTCGATTTTCCCTCGACTATGTCAAATTTCCCTTCGACTATATCAATTTACCTCGACTATGTCAATTTCCCTTGACTATGTCGATTTCCATCGACTGGGACACCAAAGCACTCAAGTGATCACATGAGGACCATGAGTGGGGCTCGACCGTACCCGTTAGATCTATCCTTCATCCCTAATTAAGAATTAATGACATTTCAATATTAAGTCTATGCTCACATGATCTAATATTTCATAGGCATTTCATACCGTTTAAGCATTTCTAACATGTATTTCACCCCCGAGAGTTATAAAACCAAAAACAGTTAAGAGAAAAGGGGGACATGAACTCACTGTTTTGCGTCTTCGGTACTAGTAACTCAAATCTCGTCAGCAAACACGACTACCTACAATGTGCTAGGGTCTATTAGACGAGCGGGTCGTGCCTTGTCTTAGTATTCATGTTTTGAGTTACGTTTCTTTTATGTCTTCAACATTATCCAACGTTATAATTACTTGTTAAAATAATAATTATTTTAACTTTAAATTATATTCAATTTTGGAATAATTGTTAAACAATGTTTTTGTAACAATACTTCTCAAGTATTTATTTTCGTATTTTCTCCCCAAGGATGGGGGTATCTCATACATGTGTATTCGTATTCTCGTATTGGTAGTTTCCAAAATAATACATTTTCAGGTCTTACTTTAGAAAATATATTTAAACTTGTTTTGTCCCAAAAATAATGTATTTCAAGAAAATATAAATTTTTCTCAAAAATCATATATCTTCTAAATATTCTAAGAAAATATTTTTTTACTTTCAAAAATTTCTCTTTGTCTAAAATATGATATACTTTGTAATAATAACGAAAATCATATTTTCATTTCTTGTGTCCAAAATAATATTTACCAAAAACATATTTATAACGGTATTTTCCGGAATATTTTGTAAGTTACGTTCTTGCGTTTGATTTCACAATATTTTTCTAAGTGTTTGTATTTTTAGAAAATTTTGCCATAGTTTCCCCTAAAAATGGAGGTGTCCATGCTATTAAAGCATATCATTTTCCTTTCAAAAATCATCATAACCAATCAACAATCAATCTACACTTACCGAGTGCTAAAACAAAGCTATCTACATAATGATCATGAACTTGGGTTTTCATAAAAACTTGTAGTAACTTGGTAGTATGTTTAGTAGACTTAGTTACCCCTTTAAAGTGTGTTTATTCCTTTAAAAATCTCATTCTTGAAAGATTTGAGTGTTTACAACTTGTTAGATGATTTTTCCAAAATCATTCTTTTGAGTTTTTTCTTGTAAACAAAGTGTTCTTATACTTGTTTCAACACTAGAAACATGATTAGTTTCTTTAAAAACTATGTTTATTCAAATATTGTGATTTAGCTTGGTTTCTTTGGGAAAACTATTTTAGAAATCATTCAAGTTTATGTCTAGTAACATATTACATGTTCCATCATTCATAAAATCATGTTCATTTTTCAAGTTCATGAAAACATAAGGCATGATGATCTTGGTCTTTCACAAGATCATCACATTAACTTACTAGATAATGTGTTTAATCACAATCTAGTAGGTTCCATATGATGTCTAACATCACTAACATAGGTCATCAATTATCAAGAAGCAAATCATCACTAAACAACAAGTATTCATATGTTTATAAGCTTATGTTAAAGATTCATGATCAAGTTCTTTAGTGTTCATCAAGATTAACAAAGTGTATCGTCTTTTAACCATCAAAATATGAAGTATCAAGAGATCATAAGGGCCTTACTACTAGCACAAGGCTAGGGAAGAACACTTGAAGTTGTAGATGACAAAAGTGTTGGATAAAAGCAAATGATGAAGGTCCTTCAAGATCCAAGACCACCAAGCTTCCTTAATGACCTTCTTACACCTTGGAATGCCCTTGGAATGCACTTGGAATGGAGGGGATTGAGTTGAAAGTGATGGTGGGGGTGGTGCTTGCTCAGGGCTGAAGAGAGGGAGAGAGGAAGGAGAGAGGTGAAGTGTGGTGATTATGAGAGGATCATGTATTATTATAAACCATAAAATGTTATTATCCATTGTGTCTTGTGTTCCTTATAGTACATACACAATCTTTAAGCAAATCAAGAGCAGATCACATAAAATCTAGCAAGATCATGTAGCATCCACCATTTAGGCCATGTGGGCTGATTACTAGCTTGGGGGGGGGGGGGGTCTAAGTGTAAGTTTAAATGGGTAGTTAAGTGAGTAAGTTAGATTCCAAGTATATTAGTTAGGTGTTATGCATAATGTTTGTTATATAGTGTGTTAGGGTATTTGGGGGTTATAACTAGCTCGAAAATAGTAAAACAATGCTTCTAGTATAATTTTGGTGTTTCGGGTAGTGTTCAGTTGTTCGGTTAGATACTGGTTCATTAAAGTGTCAAACTATACCGTTTAGTGTTCTTTATGTACCCTTTTGTGACACTTTTAATTCCCGACACTTAGGAAAGCATTCAGGACCATTTAGTCATATTTTTACATGAAACTAGCTTGTTAAAAAGCTGATTTTTGCTGAATTATGCAGAATTCTACACTTTGGGTGAGTTTTAGGCACTTCACGGCACTTAAACTATCACTTAGGAATGCATTTTTGTGGTCCTTACTTCCCTACACACTATACTAGTGTAGAACTTGGTTTCTGGCTCACACTGGTTCTCAAAACATTTCTTGTCTCAATGCTGAACTCTCGTCAGTGCTTTTAGTTTGTCTGATGTTGGTGCCAATTCTGTTCTGTGCATTATTGGAACTATATCGCGTTGCATGTAGTAATGATAAAAGTCTTGCAACATGAAATGCCATTGTATGTATATAACAGTAATCAAAATTCATTTGTCTTGTAAACTAGATCATGCACAGTTATTAAAGCACAGATTACTGTTCAATTAGTGTACGGAAATGTGACAGTTGTCACAGGTTTTTAGTAGCGTCTTTTGTCGAGTCCTTATGGAACTCTAAAACAATTTGAATTGTTTGTAATATGGTTTGAAGCCTGTGCTTGGATTTTAACACAATGTTGTTTGTAATATTTTAAAACTTATCCATGGATGAACATCTTAGTTTTATCATATAGTTGTTTGTTATGGTTGAATGCAATGATATTAAGCAAGTCACACATAATCACGCTTCCGCAAAAGTCAGGGTGTGATAGTTTGGTATCAGAGCTTCGATTGTAGCGAACTAGGATTCTTTCTCGAGTCTAGACTATAATCATTAGGGCTCTCACGAACATATTTTTACAACATGTTTTCTTTGCATACACGAAACGCCCAGATCCATGGAACAAACGTTTTACAAAAGGAAAGACAAGAAACACAATGCAAGGTCACATTTGTGGTTTAGTCTGGAGTAGACTAGGAAAGATAGAAAGGTTTCATGATGGACAATGTGGATACATGATTGAGTGATAACTGTCTTGATTTCATACTAAGTGTTAATGGTTAATATATGTGCGTATGTTATGATTGTTATGTTACAGGCATCATGTCTTCTTCAGAGAGCGGATTATCAGACGTTGGTGACCCTATGGCCATCGTCTCAGATGATGAGATTGCACCTGAGCCCGAGATACTTACGTCAGATACTGAGAGTGATCCTGACATGCTATCAGATGACGAGGACGACTTCCAGCCGTTCACGTTGCCCGACTTTGGCGATGATTTACCCCTTGCTAATGGTTTCCCATACGAGGATCCTTTTGTCGTTCCTGTTCCAGTCCATGATCACCTCATCATTGGGCATCCCGATGGTGAGCACATCGTGGCTCCGATCCTCGATCCTGTTCCTCTCGTGGTCATTCCTCCAGAGGATTGGCCTTTCGACGATCTGTTTGATGACGTTGATTTGTTTGTTGATGATCCTCCTGTTGATGCCCAGGGTGATGGAGAGTTAGATGAGGATGTTATTTCTGTTCCACCTCCTGAGATTCCTGTTGTTGAGATATCCTCTGATGCTAGTTTGCACTCCGTTTCAGACTCCGTTGAGTCTGTGACGTCTTCAGCTTTATAGGCGGTCGGATTACAGCGTTACGCTACTGATTCTGATGATGACACGGCTATGTCTGCTGCACCATCTCCTCCACACGACCCCGAGCTTGATCCTGAGCTAGATCTTGATCCTTTTGATCAGCCTGATGTTGCACCTGCTGATCCCGAGCCGATACCTGATCCTGACCATGTTCCTTTTGGTTTACCAGACATTGCACCTCTTATTCCTGACCTAGTTCCCACACCCGTTGGTCCTCCAGTTGTTGAGCCATTTATCCCTCCACTCGCACCCGCTGATGTTGCTCCTCTCCCTCCTGTAGAGTCAGATGTCCATCGCACTGACTTACCCATCGTTTTCCTTCAAGACATCCCTGCACCCCGTCCAGGGGCAGGTACTTCAGGCCAACACCCGCGTGACGATCCTTTTGTGTCAGCAGCATTTCCTCCGACCTCACAGGCTACATCATTTGCTCCTTTCACTTCTTCGCCACTGGATGAGCCATTCCGATGGTTCCCACCGTACTCTATGCCGATTTTAGACCCCTACCATCCCTCCAATTTTGTTGTCTATACACGGGATGAGTTGCTTTTATCACTTCATCTTCAGTTTGAGATTATGAGCCGTAGAGTTTTGGAGCTTGAGCTGGCTCCGCGTCCCCTACCGTGTCCTTGTCAGCCTACTTTTGTTCCCCCACGTTCATCACCGTCTCCTTTTGCTCATCCACCTGCTCCTCTGACTCCTTTTCCAGAGTTTGATGCTTGTTTCCTTACGGTCGAGTAGCAGATCAGTTACTTGCTTCGACGTGTCTATGAGCTCGAGGAGGAGCTTGCGCATGTTTGCAGCTTGCTTTTCTTCCCTCCTCCTCTACCTCCACCATCAGCATAGTTGGTTTTTGGTTTTATGCAGATTGCATTACTTTTGGCGAGAGCACTACTATTGAGCCGAGATTGTGAAGCCTTTTGAAGACCACTTTTTTACTATATGACTTTTGTATATTGACAGACTTATTGGACAAGGATAGTGTGACCCTGTGTCCCTTTTGATGTGATACAACTTGTAAACAATGTAACTGTGGTCGATAATTAATGCAAGCTCAATCGTTATGTTCTCACTAAACACATTGTTGGATTACTTGCTTATATTGTGATTATGTTGTTGCATGATTGTTTGTTAATGATAAATGCTATTATATATACGTACTATATATATTTATTTAACGAATAAGACCTGACCTATCCGATCTTCTTCTTAGAAGATGCCTCCTCGAAGGAATAATCAGTTGCCCACGACCGAGGCAGAATTACAGGAATGCATTTCATAGGCAATCGCACAACATGAGGCCCTTCGCTCCGAACACAGCGGAGGCACCTCAGGGAATAACCCACCTAACGGTAATGTTTAAGTCACTTAAGACACATTACAATACGTTTGGACATTTCCAAGTGCGTTTTGCTAATGCTTTTTGTGAATGATGTTGCTTGTGTATAGGCTGTACTTACAAGCAGTTTTTGGACTGCAAGCCTCTGAACTTCGACGGCACTGGAGGTGCCGTAGCTTTTGTGAGATGGGTTGAGAAGACAGATTCAGTGTTGCGGATGAGTAAGTGTGCGCCAGAGCATCAAGTCACGTACATTTCTGGATTGTTTCTAGATGGGGCTCTGTCATGGTGGAACCTTCAGGTTCAAACTTTGGGAGACGCTGCGGCGTATGCGTTGTCATGGGATGAGTTGAAAGAGCTGATACGTAAGAAGTATTGTTTGAGGGCCGAAATTCAGAAGTTGGAAACTGAATTTTGGAATCTAAAAATGGAAGGTCCCAAAGAAGCTGAGTATGTGCAGAGATTCCATGATTTGTCTCGTGTTGTCCCTTATCTGGTATAACCAGAGTTCAAGCGGGTTGAACGATTCATCTGGGGATTGGCACCCCAGATACTCAGCATGGCAACTGCTTCTAAGCCTCCAACAATTACTGAAGCCATCGACTTGAGTGTGGCACTGACTGAAGAAGCGATTAGATTGGGCAAGTTCTCAATTTCTGAGACCAAGAAGAAAGAAACTCATGTAGAGTCGTCTGGAGAAATCAAAAGGAGGTTTCGAATTTCAAGAAGGGTACCCAAGGGAGCAACAACAGTGCTAGCAAGCGAAGAGATGGTAACGCACCAGCCGAGGTTAGGACTGATGCTGCAAATGCTGAGAACAAAGGGAAAGGATACATGGGCACCCTGCCCAAGTGTGATGTATGTCAGTTTCATCATGTTTGTCAATGCAAGTTTAGGAAGTGTGGTAACTGTGGAAAGAATGGTCATTCTAAGGAAACGTGCTGGGCTGGAACTGGTCGCGGAAATGGTGGTCAAGGAGGAAATAGAAATTGAAATGGTAATGGCAATGGTAACCGTGGCGGAAATGGTTATGGGAATAGAAATCAAGGAGGTAATGGAAACCGGAATGGAAATGGAAACCAGCCGGGAAATGGAAACCACGGGGGAAATAGTAACAACAATCAGGGTGATACTGGAAACGGTCATGGTTGCTTTAGTTGTGGTGATGTAGGGCACTTTAAGCGGGATTGCCCAAAGAATAACCAAGCTCAGGGAAGAGTATTAAACATTGGAGCTAGGGAAGCACGCCGGGATCCAAATGTGGTTACTGGTACATTCCCTATTAATCAACATTTTGCATATGTGCTATTTGATACCGGTGCCAACTATAGCTTCGTATCCCTAGAGTTTATGAATATACTTGGTTTAGTAGCTAGTAAGTTAGACATTCCGTACTCGATAGAGCTAGCTAATGGGAAGCTAGTGGAAGCCAATGAAGTGATTAGAGGCTATGTAATAGAGCTTGGAGAGCGTGAGTTTTCGATAGATCTCCTTCCATTTGAATTGGGAAGCTTCGACGTCGTGGCTGGGATGGATTGGTTGTCGAGTAATCGTGCAGAGATCGTATGCCATGAGAAGATTATTCGCATCCCGTTAGCGAATGAAGAGACGATCGTGATTCATGGGGAGAAGCAGGATACTCCTCTACGGATTATTAGTTGTTTGAAGGCACGAAAGTTTTTGCGTAAAGGATGTGTTGCCTTCTTAGCTCATGTTGTGGACAAAAAGGCCGAAGAACCGAAGCTCGAAGATATCCCTGTGGTAAGGGAATATCCTGAAGTCTTCCCTGAAGTCTTCCCTGAAGACTTGCCAGGATTACCTCCTCAACGACAAGTCGAGTTCCGCATTGACTTGGTTCCAGGCGCCGCGCCTGTAGCCAAGGCACCTTATCGACTTACGCCTTAAGAGATGCAAGAGTTGTCAGCGCAGCTTCAGGATTTGTTAGATAAGGGATTCATAAGGCCAAGCTTCTCGCCTTGAGGAGCTCCAGTACTGTTCATCAAGAAGAAGGACGGTAGTTTCCGTATGTGTATCGACTACCGAGAGCTAAACAAGTTAACCATCAAGAATCGGTATCCCTTGCCGAGGATTGATGATTTATTCGATCAACTTCAAGGATCAAGTCACTATTCCAAGATCGATCTTCGATCACGTTATCACCAGCTACGGATTCAAGAAGAAAGTATACCGAAGACTGCCTTCAGAACTCACCATGGACATTACGAATTTCTAGTGATGCCGTTTGGGTTGACAAATGCACCGGCAGTGTTTATGGACTTGATGAATCGGGTTTGCAAGCCATATCTCGATAAATTCGTGATTGTATTTATTGATGATATCTTGAGAGTTGCTTAAGAAGGAGGAGCTCTATGCTAAGTTCTCAAAGTGCGAGTTTTGGATACATGAGGTACAGTTCCTCGGTCACGTGGTAAATGAGAATGGTCTCCATGTGGATCCCACTGTCACACCCCGATTTCCACGTGTCACCGGTGGGCCCGGTGGGGGAGTATCGTGACGTGGTTGGCAACGTAATAGTCAAACAACACAATATAATAATGCACAGCGGAAGCAAATTTAAAATAAGATACAACCGAATTTATTTATTGTAAACAAAGTCACAATTATCCGGTGTTTATCCACAGTAGGATCGAAACAAAATAACATTTAATTGTTCAACAGACTTCGGCATCTTAAGTGTGCGAGACTTCTAATGATGCTTAGGAGAATCCCAGCCTATTTCGCCTAGTACCTGCATTTAATCTTTTTGGGAAAATACGTCAGTTTACACTGGTAAATACATTCAACTGACTCATTTTATAAAATGATTGAAAATTGGTTTGGATGCACATGGCATAAACATTTTATTTAACTTGGGAGAATTATTTAATATTATAATCTTGTGAACGATTTACATGTTACTTATGCGTTCAGTAGCCCGGAACGTATTCCGGGTTAAAGATCAATAGACACACCACTTATGTGAGTTATACACGGGAGTACGCCTACACCCCGTGCTCAGGTCGTGGCTATCTCGTAAGATAATGCCAGGGATATCCGGGACATGGTCATTAACCCCCCAAAGGCTGTAAAGTAAACACATCTGTTTAAAACGAGCCGATCAAATTATTCAATTAACCACTAAGCGTGGAAGATTTGATGCTCGATCAAGCGGTACGCTATGTACCGTAACCCAAGCCCGTATAGGGAAAATAAGTTAAAAGTATTTACCTTTGCAAGTATAAATCCTTAATCGAATAAATTGCAGATAGCTTTTACTGGTTCTCTTAATCTGGAACGAAGGTTTAATATAACCTATTAGAATACTAACGGGTTTTTAATTAAGCTTAAGCTTAGACCGGTCAGTTTTAACGATACGGTTCGTACGCACGATTAAGCGAAGACCGGATAGAATGTGATTTAGACCCGACAAGTTTGAAGACTTGTTTAATATGGGTTTATTATTCACATTCTGGATTTTGAGATAATAATGATATCGTTTGACCCGTTTCGGCTAGTTTATGCAAACTAGTTACATAAGCCGAACCGAACGCGAGAAATGCATAACGGGTAACCGAAAGGGTCGCGAACAGGTTTCCTAAGTTAATACACTTTAAATATGTTGTGATATCATTATGATATCTTCCATAATGCCCATAACGAGTTAAATCCCTAAATACGCCCCGTAGGGGTATTTTGGTCATTTTAAGGGTTATAAAAGAGATTTATAATACTTCTGAGATACGGGTCTGATTTAATCAGAAAAATTATCAATTTTAACAGGTATCAACAGTTGGTATAAAGTCTTTTGTGATAAAATGGTTCTAGACCCAAACTATGCGTTTAATACGCGTATAAAGCCGTTTTAAGCGACGTACGGTTTAAAATACCATTCTGAGTTTTCTGTTCAGCAAAACAGGCTCAAAACACTCTATTTATTATTTTAAATCAGTGGCAATTGGATTGGTATCAATCGGATTCGTAAAACTCGGTTTATGGCCTAAAAGGGCATATTCGGTACTAACCGAATCAATGCGATAAGCCTAGCTTAAGATCAGTTTAAAAATAATTAAAAATCTTCAAAAATCCCAAAATATTATTTAACATCAGTGGGTAAAAGTTTTGGTACCGAAAATCGGGTTTAGATAGGCTATGCGTTAATCGCGCCGTTTAATTAATAAAAAGCTTATTATTTACGCTAATGCGCATATCTCCTAATCTAGACCTCCGATTGACGTGAAAATTTACGTACATGCTAAATAATCAGTAACTAAGATTTTAGTACTTCCACATTTTCAAAATTCTCGTTGTAGGGTCATAAGGGCATTATGGTCCAATTTAAGCGATTAACGGAAACGTGTGCATGCATCGGATAATCAACTAAACAAATACCGATACTTATTCTATCATGTAATCCAACCCTAATGAAGCACTAAGGCAATACCGAATCAAATTAAAACGGGTCAGAACCGAAGTCAAAGCAAAAGTCAAGGTTTTGCGCCTTTCGGTTCCGAACCGGGTTTAAACAGAAATTTGTCGAGTCGGGCAAGCGTAGACAAGTTTTCATACTTATTACCATGTTATATTAAGGTTAAAACAGGTTACACACCTTTCGGATCATTAATTGTGCATTAAATCGCATTTTGTATTTCTGTTGACTTTTTCGGTCAACGTTTGACCCGACAAACGACCTAGTTAGGTCTGGAATTGGTACTTGCCCTTATAAGGGTTTAATACCCATACAATTACCTATCTAACGGTACTTTTAATTTGACATACGACTGAGCTATCGTTACTTAATCACAAAGTCAACCGTTAAGCCCGATATATTGACTTTTAAGCTAATTACTAAGCTAGAATTAATTTAGAAGGGTTAAGCAACTTACTAGATGATTAATGGATGATTAGGAAGGCCTTCAATCAGATTGTAAGCTCCTCCAATGCTCAGATTGTTTGCAATTTGATGTGTGGAATGGTTGTGAATGAATGGGTCTTTATATACAAGTTTCAAGCACCACAAGCAAGTGACAACCAAGTCTAGGGCCATCCACAATTGATCAACACTTGTAAGTAGTGTGTAGGGATGTCTAGGGGCCATGCACATGCAAGAAAAACCGGCCTAGAGGGTAACAATCGCACACAACAGCCAACAGCAGGTCAGCTGTCGCTGGGCACACCCTCGCGTAGCGCGAGGGGCCGTCGCGCTACGCGACGCCCTTGCTGATCCGAATTTTTGTTGTTTGTTGAAGGTTTGAAAGGGCAGCCGGTATAAACGACTTGTGGACTTATTTTTGGCAATATGGGGCCTCTATTAAGGATCTTTAACTGTTACATACCCTACCATGATGTCTTGTTTCAATTGAATGCATATACAAGAGCCGTAAATGACGGTTTATCATTCATTTCATCATGGGATCACATCATACTTTTGCAATTCCTTTATTTACAATAATTCTCATAATTGAGGGCATAATAGACGCGTAGAAATTATTATATCGGGTCTTGGGAATTATAATTGAGGTCGTTCAGAGGTAACGATTTAACATGACGCCTTTAAATCCTACCGAAACATCTTTATTAAATCCGGGTTTTCAACGCGTTTTTGTTTGACATGACACGTGTCGTTTTAATATTAAACCCGAAATTTGCGAGGTGTTACACCCACCAAGATCGAGGCGATTAAGAATTGGGAAACTCCGAAGACGCCAACCGAGATCCGACAGTTTCTGGGTTTAGCAGGCTATTATCGCAGATTCATAGAGGATTTTTCCAAGATAGCTCAACCGCTGACCTCCCTTACTTAAAAGGATAAGAAGTATGAATGGGGAGACAAACAAGAAGAAGCTTTTCAGCTGCTCAAGAATAAGCTTTGCGATGCACCTATATTATCCCTACCCGAAGGCACCGACGACTTCGTGGTCTACTGTGACGCCTCGCGTCAGGGATTAGGTTGCGTGCTCATGCAACGCCAGAAGGTTATCGCTTATGCTTCGTGCCAATTGAAGGTCCATGAGAAGAACTACACCACGCATGATTTGGAATTAGGCGCAGTGGTGTTTGCTCTAAAGATTTGGCGACATTATCTGTATGGTACTCGATGTACTATTTTTACGGATCACAAGAGCCTTCAGCACATATTTGATCAGAAAGAGCTAAATATGAGACAGCGACGGTGGGTAAAGTTGTTAAATGATTATGACTGCGAAATCAAGTATCATCCAGGAAAGGCGAATATGGTGGCAGATGCCTTAAATCGAAAAGAAAGGATCAAGCCCATAAGGGTTAGGGCTTTAGAGATGATTATTCAGACAGATCTCATGTTGCGTATTCATACTGCACAGAAAGAAGCTCTTAAGAAAGAGAACATTAAGGCTGAATATCTCCGAGGAATGGAGAAAAAGTTGGTACCCAACGAGGAAGGAACCTTGTATTTTATGGGACGTATTTGGGTTCCGCTTTTTGGTGGTCTTAGAGAGGTTATTTTTGTTGAAGCGCATAAATCAAGGTACTTGATCCATCCAGGATCGGACAAGATGTACCAAGATTCGAAGGATTATTATTGGTGGCCAAGACTTAAAGGTGATGTTGCTGCTTATGTTGGGAAGTGCTTAACTTGTGCCAAGGTGAAGGCTGAGTATCAGAAGCCTTCAGGCATCCTGCAACAGCCAGAAATACCCATGTGGAAGTGGGAGTAGATTTCTGTGGACTTCAAAACCAAGTTGCCCAGAACTCCCAGATTTCATGATACGATTTGGGTAATCGTGGATCGATTGACAAAGTCTGCGCACTTCTTGCCGATCAGGGAGAAGGATAACACTGGTAAGCTAGCTGAGCTTTACCTAAGGGAGATAGTAGCACGTCATGGAGTACCTATCTCGATTATATCGGACAGAGATGGACGATTTTTGTCAAGGATTTGGCAATCCTTTCAAGAAGCGTTTGGTTCTCAGTTGAATCTAAGTACAGCTTTCCACCCGGAGACGGACGGTCAAAGCGGGAGAACGATACAGACACTAGAAGATATGCTACGTGCTTGTGTAATGGATTTAGGTGGCAGTTGGGATACTCATCTGCCTTTGGTTGAGTTCTTCTATAACAACAGCTACCATACAAGCATCCAAGCTGCACCGTTCGAGGATCTCTACGGACGCAAGTGCCGTTTACCGTTATGCTGACCATATGCAGGTGACAGACAGATGGTTGGTCCCGAACTGGTCCAAGAAACAACTGATAAGATCATGCAGATCCGAGAGCGCATCAAGGCGGCTCGTGATCGACAGAAGAGCTATGCGGACAAAAGACGGAAACCCTTAGATTTTAAGTGGGTGATATGGTTCTGTTAAAAGTCTCACTTTGGAAAGGTGTGGCACGCTTTGCGAAGCGTGGTAAGTTAAACCCACGTTATATCGGGCCGTTCAGAATTTTGGAAAGGGTTGGTACTGTAGCATACAAGTTGGAGCTACCAGCAGAACTTAATGGTGTTCATGATACATTTCATATATCTAATCTGAAGAAGAGTCCAACTCAAGAGACGGTGGTCATCCCTGCGGATGAAGTACACATTGACGATACACTCCACTTTACAGAAGAACCCGTTGAGGTTACAGATTGGAAGGTTAAGAAGACTCGGAGGAGTAGTGTTAAGCTTGTCAAGGTTCGTTGGAACGCACGTCACGACCCAGAGTTAACTTGGGAGCGTGAAGACCGTATAAAAGCAAAATACCCACATTTGTTCCCTAACTCCCCTGCAGCTAGTAGTAAAGCTTAAAATTTCGGGATGAAATTTTCTTAACAGGGGGAGAATGTGACAACTGTCAAATTTGCATGTATCCGTACAATGATTAGACAATAATTATGACTTAATGACTATGCTGATTTACAATTAATGACTTGAATAACTTTCTGATTATTGTTATCATACATACATGTGCATCATATATTGCAAAATGTCATATTATTATTGCATGCAAACTTTATTGATTCAAATGATGCACGAAACAAAGTTAGCACAGTTATCAGACAAATCAGAAAAATGCTGACGGAGTTCAGTACATAGACATACATGGTATTGAGACACAGAATGAGCCAAAAGCCAAGAGTTACACTAGTATAGTGTGTAGGAAAGTAAGGATCATAAAATTACCTTCCTAGTAATAGTTTAAGTGCCGAAAAGTGCCTGAAACTCACTTAAATTGCTGAATTCAGCAAAAATCAGCTTTTAAACACTTTAATATCATGCAGAAATATGGTTAAATAGTCCAGAATGCTTTCCTAAGTGTCGGGAATCAAAACTGTCACAAAAGGTAAAATAAGCACACTAAACTGCATTGTTTAGCACCTTAACGAACCGGTAACCAACCAGACACTACCCGAAATACCAAATTTTCACTAGAAGCATTGTTTTAACATTACCAAGCTAGTTATGGTCCCCGAACATCATAACACACTATATAACATACTAAAAACTAAACACCTAACTAGATTACTTGGATTTCAACTATATGATCTAACTAAGAGTTAAGCCCTAATCTATACCTCCCCCACCTATTCACGGCCAACAAAGAATGGCCCACTCAAGATTTTATTTTGTTATTTTATTTGATCTTGTCTCATCTTTTAAAACATATAAACCAATAGTTAAACTTGTGTTGATGGATTATAAGTAAAACTCAAAGTCCATAACTTATCATTCTCATCACAACAAACCAACACAACTCTTCTTCTTCCTTCCCCTCTACTCTCGGCCGTAACCCACACCACACACATCCACCTTCATCATTCAATCTTTCATCCATTCCATACATATACAAAGGTGTCAGAAGCAACATAAGGAAGCTAGGAAGTTTTTGGAAGTTGAAGGACCTCTCATACAAGCTTTTAACCACCTCTTCTTCATCTTGTAATCATCCCTAGCCTTGAGCTAGTAGTAAGATCATCTACACTCCATTTCTCATCTTATTTTGTTGTTTAAAGAATGATACTAGTAACTTAACATGAAGAACACTATGAATCAAGAACATGAAACTTAAACATAAGCTTAAAAATCATAAGAAATCATGTTGTTAAGTGTTGTTATGCTTCTTGATTGATGATTATTTGTGTTTATGATGTTAAACATCGTATGATCTTGCAAGATGGTGATTAAAGACATAATCTAGCAAGATGAGAGGATGATTATGTTAAAGATCAAGAGATCATCCTTATGTTACAACATGAACTTGAAAGATTTAATGTTTTCTTGAAGAATGATGATCAAAGTGTGAAATGAGACTTGTAAACATATGATTTCAAGAATGATTTTTCAAGAAATCAAGTTAAAAATACAAAGTTTACTTAAACTTGGTTATTAAAGAGATTAACCACATTTTTAATGGTTAATCAAGTGTAGAAATATATATTTAACAAGAAAAACTCAAGAAGAAATATTTTTAGAAAATTTATTTACAATTTGTAAACATCTAACTTCTTTAATAATGATGTTTTTAAATAAACAACCACACTTTGAAGGGTAACTAAGCTTACTAAACACCCTAGCAAGTTACTACAAATTTTTATAAATTTTCAAATTCATGAAGTAGTGATTAGTGCTTGATTTTGGCAAATTGGTAAGTGTTATTTGATTTGTTGTTGATTGTAATGATTTATAAAAGAAAATGATATGCTTTGAAAGCATGGAAACCTCCATTTTTAAGGGGAAACTATGGCAAAATTTTTCTAGAAATTTAACACTTAGAAAAATATTTTTAAACAAATATTTACAAGTATATTTTTAACCATGATTTTTATATAAAGTTTGCCGTAATTTTTGTTACAAAAATTATAGATATTGGAGGTTAGTTTTTGATAATAAAAGTGACTAAATATGTATTTAGGAAAGATATATATTTAGATGTCACCATGTGTGTGATTACTTGTATATTATGTGTATTAGTTATATTATTTTAGGACCTGAAATAATATAACTCACCAATATACCAAGAAATTACAATCCAAAATATTACCAAAATCCCAAGAAATAAATATATAATTTATACCCAAAATATTGAAGAAACCGAACAAGGAATATAACTCACAAAAATATTCCGGAATTAAATTCATAAGTATATTTTGATAATTAGTATTTTGGACACCAAGAGAACAAAAATATGATTTTTACGATTATTACAAAGATATATCGTATTTTTTACAAGAAGAAAATATATTATTTTTGGGTAACTAAAAATATATATTTTCTTGAAATTATTAGAAGATATATTATTTTTGGGAGAAAATATATTTTTTTAAATAAACTTGGAACATACTATTTTTGGGTGAAAAATAGGTTTATATATATTTTCAAAGATAATCTTGAAAATATATTATTTTTGGGGTTTATATGAAAATATAAATATTTTAGCCAAGAGAAAAATTATAAATAATTTTTCTATGTGAGTTTTCTTAAAATATATATTATTTTAAGAATATAAATTTTGGTGAATTTTTATTAGAAATAATATACCGGAAAAATTAATACAATAATTTAGTATAAGGATACTTAATAAACACAATAAGAATACGTATTCTCGTACGTATAAATACACCGGAATACGCCATCGATACTTGGCAAAAATATATAAATTCAATATATGAATTTGAATATACCCATCCTTGGGAACTTATACATGTACAAATACATAAATGTGACAAGTTAAAATATTTATTATTTTAACAAATAATTATATACTTGGAATAATATTAAAGAAACAATGAAACGTAACTCAAAGACACTAATTAAGACCAAGGTCAAGGCATGACCCGCTCGTCTAATAAACCGTAGTACGTTGTAGGTAGTCGTGTGAACGAGTATCAGCTGTGAGTTACATCGGATTGAAGAACGCAAAACTGTGAGTTCATGTTCCCCCTTTCTTTTAACTGTTTTTTGTTTTATAACTTCAGGAGTGAAGTACATGTTACAAATTGTTTACAAACGTTTACATATGGTATGGTTAGCTAAGGAATGTACTGCTAGATCATGTGAGTGGTGGGTATAACGCTTAAGACCATTAATCCTCGTAGTAGGACCAAGGGACATGAGTGATAGATCTATTTGGGTGTAGCGAGCCCCACCCATGTGGACCGGAATTTGGCCCATTAGGTGACTATGTCTTACAGCCGAAGGCCCGGTACAAAATCTGCTAGGATTGAGCCTTCCTACATCACGTCACACATATTAATGGCCTTGCAAACCATTAATTGATATGTTTACCTTGTTTGCTTTCATACCGGGTTTACAAAACATACATACTTACAATGATTACAAGGTTTATTCGTGCACACATACAAAACACATGAACTCCCTCAACTTTTGTTGATGTTTTCAAACTACATGTATTTCAGGAAACTAAATATGGATCTGCCAGGCATTGGAAGTTTTCAAGTGTTGTTCGAAATAAAAGATGTCATCCGGTGTCTAAGGGTTTGGGTTGTGTATTTTATCCTAGATAAGATACATAGTTCAAAGCCTGGTTTTTAGTAGCGTCTTTTGTCGAGTCCTTATGGAACTCTAAAAAAATTTGAATGGTTTGTAATATGGTTTGAAGCCTGTGCTTGGATTTTAAGACAATGTTGTTTGTAATATTTTAAAACTTATCCATGGATGAACATCTTAGTTTTATCATGTAGTTGTTTGTTATGGTTGAATGCAATGATATTAAGCAAGTCACACATAATCACGCTTACGCAAAAGTCAGGGTGTGACAAAAGGTTGGGGAAAACTTGTATTATTAGGGAAGGCCAAGATTCAAGAAAAACAAACTATTACCAATCTACGGTTAATCTATCGACCATGGATCTCCTAGTTTTTTTCTTTTACTTTGTTCTGAATCTTAAATGTTGTGTAACTACTATAATTTGCCCACAACACCTTCTACACACCCATACATTTGGTTTTTGACCTTTTAAAGCAACCTCATCAACTTAGACATTTACTTTTCAAAGCATGATGGTGTTTAGTGAAGCATGTTGCTTTCTTTCCATTTATGGAAATTCTTTGGTTCCTACTATGATTACATCCTACAAATGGAAAGAAACCAACTAAATACTTTCATTTTCAAAATTCAAAATCACTCCAACTAATTATCAACTTGTTATTTTCGGACTTTTACTATAAAATATTTGTAAGTCCCACATCGATTTAGAAGAAGAACAAAGCCTTTCTTATAAGGGGGTGGAAACCTTCTCTACTAAGACGTGTTTTGCCTGGCGAGCAATTCGTCGGATGAAAACAAAACCGTGAGTTCCTGAATGGGAAACACATCGAGGGTAAAATAGACAATATCTTGGCATGATTTACTTGAGATGTTACAAATGGTATCAAAGCCAAGTGTTGGGCTAGTGTACCAACAAGGATGTTAGGCTCCCTAGGGAGAGAGGGTAGAGATGTAAGTCTCACATTGGTTGAAAAGGAGAATGAAGCCTTCTTTATAAGAGGGTAGAAACCTTCTATACCAAGACACATTTTTCCTTGGCGACCAATTCGTCAAGTGAAAACAAAAATCATGAGTTCCTAGATGAACAACCCATCGGGGCAAAGCAAAAAATATCTTAGCACAATTTACTCGGGATGTTGTCATTTTTTGAGAAAAGTTAATAAGTTTAGTTTTATTAAGTTTTGATTAATATTCTCTCTAATTCTCAATCAGTTTCTTGATGTATCATGCTTTGATCTTTGTAGATGTTCTTGTGACAACCGGCAAAAATAATGGAACTTCCATACAACTCAACAATCTAATTATACATTTAATTATGTTCGTTATGACTTAATTAATGCATGATTAGGTCACGTAAAGCCTAGCAATCATAGGACATGATTAAATATTTCCAATAATATCGTTACAATCGTCGCGTCGCGAGAAAACAACAAACTATGTCCGAATATTTTGGCAAAATGCTGAAAATTACTATTCACCTGAACACACTATTCATGCGAGCTAGTTCTTAAAACTGTCCGAACAAGCAACGAACGGCATGAAAGCTTTTTATCATTGAAACGTAAATAAAAACCCCTAATTAGGGGCACAAAATGCTAAGACACTTTAACTTTCCGGAAAATGTGTATAAACATAAAGTGTCCGATCCCGCGCTAAACTGTAACAATAATAAATGTCCGCAACACTAAAAATTCAGCATTTTAATGTTTGTAAGACTCGAAAATAATATTATACATCCTAGATAAGTTTGGGGATATCAATGGGATACCCAAAACATAAGCTTTACCCCCCCCCCCCCCCCCCCATGTGGGTCCCACAAGCATAACCTACGACAAGTTTAATAATGGAGAAAGTATGGCTTGCAAGATTATAAATATGGTGTTTGAAGATTTATTTTGACAAACTTAAACATTGAAGATTCATAACATATCATCACCATCATCACCCTTCCATTTTCTACAACATTTCAAGAAACCAAAACCCTTTCCACTTCCCTCCTAACTTTCGGCCACAACTAAACCCCACAACATCACCATTTTCATCCATTAAACACCATTTTCCTAGACTTACAACTTCATTTCAAGGTGATCTAAGGGTGTTTCAAGCATGGAGATGCATTAAGGGTCTTGTTCTTGGTATTTTAGAGCTTCAACATCATCATCTCCTTCATCAAATAACTCACTAATCATTTGCAAAGTTGTAAGATCATACATTGTTATTTTTAAGCATCTTATGACCTTTGCATATCACAACGGGTGTGACAATTCTTTCATTTTTCAGTTTTGTAGTCTTTGAGTCTTCATTATATATTGCTTTGGTCTTTCACCTTTGCATATGACAACGTGTTGTACTTAATGATTTGTTGTACTTTGATGATTGTTGTTTTTGATGATTTGCAATTCATTTCCTAAGTCTTGATAATTGAAGTCTTGAATCGTTATTTGATCTTTGCATGTGATAAGTCTAGTATATGATGATCTTAATGCTTTTGTGAATCATCAAGTATTAATTGACATGTATATAGTATATACACATTTAACCATTAAACAACTTGTGAATCATCTTGTTTTCCCTATAGCGAGCATAAACAAAAAAGAAGATTGATATGTGTATGCATTCAAACAACCAGTTTATTTGTGTGTGTATATATTTAAGGTAAGGATCCGTTATGAACCACCCTTTATTACGAGAACCATGAGAACCAATGTGAACACAATCAAAAGTACTTAAAAATACGCAATTTTTTAAAACTTTTCGTTAAAACTCGCAACATATTATTTAAAAAACATTTTTTAATTTATTTTTGTAAAAAGTCTTGATTTAACTGTTCAAAAATAGAAAAAAAAATGTTTTTAGCATTTAGCTTGGATGGGGTGGATGTAGGTTTTAGTTTTTTCGAGGGGGGGGGGGAGGTTAGTATTTTAGGTGGTGGTGAGGTGAATTTATTTTGGTTGTGTTCACATTGGTTTTCGTGGCTCTCGCATGAACTCTGCCCTAATATATAATCAATAGCTACTATTAGTTCACACAGTTCACTATTAATAGAGTTATTTACAAATAAAACTAACCCTATATATATATGTATATATATATAGGGGATGGATCATGAGAAAACTAGTTTAAATGAGAAAACAAAAAAACTAACTAAAAAAGTCAAAAAAACATACCAAATTTTTTTTAATTTCTATAAAAAATTACAACTTTTTATGCATGGAAAAAAAATTTCAAAAAAAAAATAATAAAATAAAAAGTTTTTTGTTGTATTGCACATGTGCACTATTACGGATATAGTGCACATGTGTAGTACACATATAATGCACATGTGCAGTACAACAAAAAAAAAATTTTGAAATTTTTTTTATATAAAAACTAGCGATTTTTTTTATAAAAGATTGTAAAAAAAATTTGGTATGTTTTTTAGTTTTTTTTAGGTTTTTTTAGTTAGTTTTCTAGTTTTCTCATTTATATGTAGTTTTCTCATGATCCTTATATGTATATATATATATATGTATATAGGGTTGGGCTCTATAGAAAACTCTATCTTTTTTAAAAAACTATGCAAACCCAATGTCATCCATTGATTAGCTTTCATCTAACTTGATCAATGGCTTTCATCATTTTGGTAAGAATTAGAATTAAAAGAAATCTTAAAATACACATTAATGATGCTGGAAGGATTTTGGGTAGAAGAAAAACATTTTTTGGCATTGGAAATGACAAAACCCACTAGTATCATCATCTCTCTCCTCTTTCTTCTAGTCAAATCTTTCAATACACTATTATCTCTCTCCTCTTTCTTCATCATGTGAAAGAGAAAAGCTTCATGCTCTTCCATGGTGATCCTTCAATGGTGATCTTCATTTGAAGATAATTTCAGCATCATGTGGTCTGAAAAAATCACAAAGACACACGCACGAGTGTGTATGTGAGAAGAACGATGACAAGATGAATGTTTTTAGAGAGAGAAAGTTTCGATCTTCAAGTTCAGATCTACATCGTGTGAAAGAGAAAGTGTTTGAAGATTGTTGTTTTAGAGAGAGAACGACGGCAGGATGAAGGTTTTTAGAGAGATGATTTTTTTGTTTTAGAGAGAGAAACAACAATCTTCATCATGTTCATCTATAACACCAAGAACACACATACAAGTGTGTGAGAGAGAAGAAGTTTGAAGTATGTTGTTTTAGAGAGAGAACAAGACACACGCACGAGTGTATGTGTGAGAAGATCTTCTTCGTGTTCATCGGACGGTTATAGATCCGGTAAGTGTTCTTGAAATATCATTTCACACTTGATTTTGTGTTGAAATGGTTATTAATATGTTTTTGTGTGCTGAAAGTGTTTTAGTAATGGTTGTTAATATGATTTTGTATTTTAAATAAATAAAAAACTTTAGGATGAGATTTTGAACGGGTTTTTTTTGTTGGTTTGGTTGCTTGTTAGGGGCTTTTGATCTTAACAGTAGCTGTTTTTTGTTAGTTTGGGTTACTTGTTTGGGTTTTTGATCTGAACAGTAAGTGTTTTTTTGTTTGGTTGCTTGATTCACAGACTCAGGCCCATAACATGTGTTAAGCCCCCTGTTAGAATGTTATATAACGTGTGTTGATTTACAGAAACAAACCCATAAAGATATTCAATTGACAAGCTGGATGGATGTAGGCGAAGTTAATGCGTGTTCTAGTAATGGTTAATGTTCATGTATTTTAAATAAATCCAAAACTTTAGGATGAGATTTTGAACGAGTTTTTTTGTTGGTTTGATTGCTTGTTTGGGGCTTTTGATCTTAACAATAATTGTTTTTTTGTTGGGTTGCTTGATTTACAGAGACAGACCCATAACATGTGTTAAGCACCTGTTAGAATGATATGTAACGTGTGTTGATTTACAGAAACAGATCCATAAAAGATATTCAATTGACCAGCTGGATGGATGTAGGCGACGTTAATGCGAGGAAATTGAATAAGTCACATCCTTTGGAAAAGAAGTCTTCGTTCATTTATAACATGTGTTGGTGGTTCATGCTCTAACAGAACACCATGATGTAACCCGACTTGTATTCATGTATATGAAAGTGGTTTGCAAAACACCACGATGTGCATATACTGATCGTAACACGTGTACAAGTTGATATGGAACATACAAGTAAATATTGTAACACCGTATACCTGGGATAACATTTTGGAATGTATAACATGTGTTAAGCCTCTGTTATAATCTTTTTGTAACCTGACATGTATTCATGTATAAGCTAGTGGTTTACAAAACACCATGATGTGTATATACTGATGTAACATGTGTTACAATTTGTCTGTTCGAAACATGTAATTGCTTAACATGTGACAAGGGTAAAAACAGTCGACGGGGGCGATGAGTTTAATGGTGAGCTTAGTGAATATCGTAATCTTGTTGTAACCCCACTTGTACAATATCGTAATCTTGTTGTAACCCCACTTGTATACATATGATAACATGTAAGCATCCATTATAACCCGACTTGTATTCATGTATATGAAAGTGGTTTGCAAAACACCATGATATGCATATACTGATCGTAACACGTGTACAAGTTAATATGGAACATACAAGTAAATATTGTAACACCGTATACCTGGGATAACATGTGTTAAGCCTCTGTTATAATCTTGGTTTAACCCAACATGGTGTCATGTATAAGCTAGTGGTTTCCAAAACACCATGATTTATATATACATACTGTAACATGTGTAACGTGTGTTAAGCCTCTATTTTAACGTGTGTTAAGACTTCCAGAATGGATGCATAAACTCCAATAGTAACTTAATAACAACATAGTATACCTGATATAACGTGTGTTAAGCCTCTTTTATAACGTGTGTTAAGACTTCCAGAATGTGTTAAGTCCATACCGTTTTAACATCGTGTACTAGACAAAACAATAAGAGTCTCACATTACATATTACTAGTAAACGAAAATACATAGCACTAAGAAAATGATGTACCGGTAATTTTGGAATATATAATATGAAACGGGTCATTTGTTTTGCACATTTTGGAATGTATAACATGTGTTAAGCCTTTGTTATAATCTTTTTGTAACCTGACATGTATTCATGTATAAGCTAGTGGTTTACAAAACACCATGATGTGTATATACTGATCTAACATGTGTTACAATTTATCTGTTCGGAACATGTAATTTCTTAACATGTGACAAGGGTGAAAACAGTCGACGGGGGCGATGAGTTTAATGGTTTAGTTAATATCGTAATCTTGTTGTAACCCCACTTGTATACATATAATAACATGTAAGCATCCATTATAACCCGACTTGTATTCATGTATATGAAAGTGGTTTTCAAAACACCATGATGTGCATATACTGATCGTAACACGTGTACAAGTTAATATGGAATTATAATCTTGGTTTAACCCAACATGGTGTCATGTATAAACTAGTGGTTTCCAAAACACCATGATTTGTATATACATACTGTAACATGTGTTACGTGCCTGACATGTATAACGTGTGTTAAGCCTCTATTATAACGTGTGTTAAGACTTCCAGAATGGATGCATAAACTCCAATAGTAACTTAATAACAACATAGTATACCTGATATAACGTGTGTTAAGACTTCCAGAATGTGTTAAGTCCATACCGTTTTAACATCATGTACTAGACAATACAAAATAAGAGTCTCACATTACATATTACTAGTAAACGAAAATACATAGCACTAAGAAAATGGTGGAGCTTCCTTTTACAGTCTGCCTTAGCTTTTCAGCGGCTACCTTTGCTGCCTTAGCTTTTCAACGGCTATAACACGTGTTAGTTGTGTTGTGCTGTAACATAAACATGGTCATGATCCTTAAGCATCTGATCCATGTTTGACGAAACCAACGGTCCCGAGAATTGGATCTTGTTTCCCTTGTATCCATCACCATCCTAATAACAAAAAGATAAGATAACCGTTAAGTCGTTAACCAAAGATAACTATTAACTATTATACTTGGTGTTCGTGTTTCAAAACCCATATTCTATAATCGTGGTAATGATGGTGGTGGTGCGGTGGTGCCGGAGGTGTTTACGGTGGTGCCGGAGGTACAATATTGATGGTGGTGCGGTGGTAATGATGGTGGTGGTGCGGTGGTGATGGTGAAAGACATTATAATATTTGGAAGACTTTAAGGTTTGTATGACATCAATATCAAAGGCAAAATCAATAAATGACCTAGATTTGATTTCCATAGGAAGAGAAGTCTATCAAACCGACCTGTGCATTTCGCAAGCCAATCTAACTTATTTTGCAGCACAGCTATAACCCAACACAAACTAGGGGTGTACACAAACCCTTCAATATGGATCAACATAGTTTGTTTCAGACTTTCATTATATCATAACTTATCAAAATGCAAAAAAAATAATAATAATAAAATTAATTCCTAATACTTACAACGCAAAATATACACTTTTTTTTTTCAAAATGAATCACTTTTTTTAAGATACTGATTTATGCAACTAATTACGTTGCTAAATTTCAACATGAATATTATCAGGTCTTGTGAAAAAAAATATAAAAAAACTATGTAATTACGTTAAAAATCATTCATCGAAGAATCAGCTATAGTTTGACCACAAAAGTCAACAAGTTATGAAAAATCAGGTCACGAAATCAAGATCCAGATCTACATCGTTGCATAAAATATAGTCCAAAAAATTAACCACAACGGGAAAAAAACAAACAATTGTGCCAATCATAACCGAGACAAATCGATGAAGAAACAGCTTTACGAAAACAAATTTCCATCAGAATTCACGAAATAGATCTATAATACTAGAATTACGATTGATAATCTAAAGAATCAGGTCATGAATAAATGAAAATTAATAAAATTGAGGTAAAAATGAAGGACCTGAACGAGCCAAACGGCGGTGGTGAAAGCAGTGACTCCCCAAGCGGCGATAGCATGGATATCGGTGGCTTGTGGACGGTTTTTTGGCTTCACGAGCTTTAGTGCTGCAGCGCCTCCCGCCATCGTCTTCGATCTTTCTCAAAAGTGAACCCAATGAGAGAGAGATTTGATGAAGAGAGAGAGAGAAACTAACCAGATTAAGAAAGAGAGAGATGTGTACAGATCTGGATATGAATGTGAATAAGTGTGTGTGAGAGATATGTGTGAGAGAGAAATGTGTACTACATTGGGTATTGGTATAAAGAAGAAAGAGAAGCTGGTATAATATGTCAGGAAGGGAGAGAAAGAGCAATGTAAAACAACCAAAATACCCTCATTTTTGTCATCTCCAATCAATGACGTGGCCAATTGTAGGCCTTGTGATGGGTTTTCAAAGTTTTTAAAAATAAAGGGTTTCTTGTGTAGCATTGCCCTATATATATATATATATCAAAATTTAAATTAAGTGTCTTTTGTTTCTTTTGACTTTAAGATCATAATTTAAAAGTAAATGTTGCGAAAACTATTCAACGTGTGGGTCTTGGTAGTTGGATTGGGTTCCGGATAGGTTATTGTATTATCTCTCTTCACAACTATGTTCAAATGACGTTGATGTAACCTTTTTCCTCAATCTTGGACGTCTTTCTCAAAATCCGTATGCTACAAGTGTACCTAGGTATTATCTGTCAATTCATTAATGATATATTCATCTACTTGTACCAAAATTGTTTAACATCGTTGAATATTGTTAAAAGCTATTCAGTGTAATAATCTCCCATCTCCACATGGAGACGATAACAAGATCATAAAAAAAGTTAAATGAATTTCTTGATTTTTTATGGCTGCATCTATTCACACACCTTCTGACACTATTTGAACACTTTTTGTGTCCTAGACGTCTCGTATAGGGCTATACAAGGCGTCTAGGCACTGAATTCAAGGGGGTCTTCAGAGGTTGTCAGGCACAAAGTTTAAGAAACCCTAGACGCCTCGTATAGGCCTATACAAGGCGTCCAGGCATTGGTTTTTTTTTTTTTGTTGAAAGTGGGGGTGTTTTGGTGGGTTTTGGTGTGGTTATTTTGATAGTTTTTGAAAAAGTTTTTTTTACCGAATTTTGTTTTTTACATTATAAAAAATTTAACCGTTTTATGAGATCGGCTCTTTAAATAGATTCTATCGATTAAATATTATAATGTTTTTAACATTTTACTTTTTTAAATATTATTGTTCCGATTAAAATTTCATCTCGTTTAAATATTGTTTCCGTATTATATTCAAAACATATATTGTTTCCGTATTATATTCAAAACATATATTGATTCCGTATTATATCAATTTAAGACAACAATCATTAAGTAACCGAATAATTGAAAACAAACGTAAATATCACATATATAAGATAACTTTTGTACATCCATAACAAAAATATATGAGATAAGTTTGTACATCCATAACAAAAATAAAAACTACAACTGGTCTACGCATCAGGCTCCGAATCTAGATCTGCCTGCTGCGGCTGCTGCTGATGTGGTGGAAGCGGTATCGGGGGTAATCCCTCTCTCTCTCGTCTATCCTGCTCTGCCCGTACCAACCAACCTACCAAATCGTTGAGCCTGTCAAGCTCGGCTCGTACCTCCGGATGTAGCGCAGCTCCTGGGGCATGACCTGGAATAACGTGACGTGGAAACTGAGGCGCCCCGGGAGGTGGCGGTGGCTGTGGCATCGCTGCACCGTCTAAATCTACCGAAGGGTCCGGCACGGGCACTGCATCAGCAGGATCTGCTGGAGGATATACTAGCTCGAACTGCTCTAGTAGGGGCTCCTCTGTCCATATGCCCCCGTTACGGTTTTTAAACCGCGGGCCAACGGGGAACCTCTTGATCAGTGTCATCCCCCACAGCGATGGAAAAGCCATCCGCGTCGGCATGACTGGCGGCGTCCGTAAATGTGGGTCCTACTCCGGTACGATGCCCAATGAACGGGCAATTACGGTCACGTACGTGCCGCCATACAAAAATCTGCGCTCCTGCCGGTGATGGGCGGAGGCGTAGTACGGGGCTAGACCGTGTGCTAGTGCGCACGGCCTCCTGTACAACAAACAATAAAAGAAAAAAAGTATCTGTGGTCGTACACCACTCACGGCTGTAGGCGCGCGCTGCAATAGAAGTAGCGAGCATATGGTGCATATACCTGCAGATAGTGTTAGCGAAATACAGAAACAGAGATTAATAAACAATACACATAATCACAATAATTGCTGCAATAAACGTACGTACCTGTACAATGGGTCGCTAATAAATGAAACCCTCCCCTTCGACTTGTCGTGCTCCCAAGTATTTGGCTCCGCAATCACCTGCCAAAACCCTAAAAGAGTGGGTCTATCAACCACCACTAGCCCCGCTGTGTAAACGTCAGTCTCGATCTCCTCCTGCCTGTATAAACCGCAATGCACCACAAACTGTGCTAGCGTCATCGAACGCAAAACACCTGCGAGCCTGAAAGAAACCTCAGGCGGAGGGGGAGCATCTGGGTGCGGAAGCGGCATTGGGACCCCAGGAGGGTGAAATGTGAATGACGAAAGGAACTCGACCAGCAGCTCCCTGTAGCTCGGCGTGTGCGCCAACTCAAAAAGACGATGCCACGGCGAATCGACAGGTATAAACCGACGCACTCTAGCCGTCTCACAAATCTCATCTATCGCATCCCAATCGATCGCTGCATGCGCTCCATTGTGCATCCTCCTAAGCTTCTGGCAATGACGGGCGGCAGGGGTGCCGTCGGGAAACTCTAGATACGGGTGACCGTGCAGCGGATCCGGAGGCGGTAGCCGCCTCCGTCGCGGACCCCGCGGCTGATCCCCCGGCTGTGCCCCATCAATATCAATCAGAATCTCATCGTCCTCCATAATCAATCTGCAAATAAATATCGTATACGTATAAAAACAATAATAAATAAATAATAATAATAATATAATAATAATAACAATAATAATAATAATAATAATAATATAAAAATAATAATAACATTAATAATAATAAATAATAATAACAATAATAATAATAATAATATAAAAATATTAATAATATTAATAATAATAATAATAAATGATAATAATAATAATAACATTAATAATAATATTAATAATAATAATAATAAATAATAATAATAATAATAACAATAATATTAACAATAATAATAATAACAATAATAATAAATGATAATAATAATAACATTAATAATATTAATAATAATAATAAATGATATTAATAATAACATTAATAATAATAATAATAATAATAATAATAATAATAATAATAATAACAATAATAACAATAATAACAACAATAATAAGAATAATAATAATAATAATAACAATAATAATAATAACAATAACAATAATAATAATAATAATAATAATAAAAACAATAATAATAACAATAATAAAAACATTAATAACAATAATAATAATAACATTAATAACAAAAAAAAAAAAACACTGCCTCGTATCTGCCTCGTATAGAGGTATACGGGGCGTCCTGTTCTACGTCCTTCATCTTCAACCTCAAGTTCAAACCCCCAAACCCAACAAAAACCTAATTTCAGGGCAAACCTACGGTCTAAAGGCAAAAAGGAGGCAAAAATACTAAACTACGGGCTGAAATGCGTACCAGGGATGCTTCAAATCTTCGAAAATACGTATCCGTGGCGTATAAAAGTATGTTTGCCGTATATGTGTGTGTTTTGTGGTTTGGGGGTGATAACCAGGGTCGTCTAGGTCTCCCCCTATTATACGAGGCATAGACGCCTCGTATAGAGCTAGACGACCCGTCTAGCCTTTTTAATAAATTACCATTTTACCCCTGTAGAGCCCCCAGTATAGGCCTTAATCAGGGGTAAAATGGTAATTAACCAATTCAAAAAGATTTTTCTGGAATGGTTAATTACCATTTTACCCCTGATTAAGGCTTATACTGGGGGCTTTACAGGGGTAAAATGGTAATTTAATAAATATTTTTTTAATAATTAAAAAAACCCAAAAAGTTGCCGCCCACCATGTATGACGCGTATAGACTTATACGTGGCGTCTAGTGTTTTAAATTACCTTTATGCCCCTGATTCAGGCCTATACTAGGGGCTTCTCAGGGGTTTAATGGTAATTAACTAAAAGATTTTCAAACTTCAAATTTAAAAAAAGGAAATATTGCCGCCCAGAAAGACTATCCGTCCAGCTCTATACGAGGCGTCCTTTTTTGTTAAATTTAAATTTAGAAATTCAAATTTTAAAAATTTAAAAATCCAAAATGCCGCTCAAACAGACGACCCGTCCAGCTTTATACGAGGCGTCTGTGTTTGGTGAAATGACCTTTTAGCCCCTCGTTTAAGCCTAGACTGAGGGCATATCAGGGGCAAAATGGTCTTTTGACCATACATATACGACCCGTCTAGGTCTATACGAGGCGTATATTTGTAATTTTTTTTGTAATTATAAAAAAATGATAAAAATATGAGCAAAAATATTATTAAACTGTTTTAATCAATTCTAATTATAAAAAAAGATAGAAATTTTTATAAAAATGTTATTAAACTGTTTTAATCAATTCTAATTTTAAAAAATGATAGAAATTTTTATAAAAATGTTATTAAATTGTTTTATGCAATTGTAATGATAAAGAAAAATTATAGAAATTAATACAAAAAATCTTATTAATTACAATAAGAATAATTATCGACACAAAAAATTCTATTAATTACAAAAATCATTCTTCCGTATCACTGTCGATGTAATTAAGACTGGGGTTTGATCTTGGTGGAGGATTCATTATCGATGTATACCATTCTAGACGTGGCAAGTACATATCTTCCCATTGTTCCGTATGGGGTCTTCAGTGGTTCAACCATAGCCCGTGTGCTGGTGGCATTGGATAATCCCCTTCCAGCTTAACATGTATGAAGTGGTTCTCGTTAACATGTGCAAGCGTTATGAATAATGGTTGTTGATTAGCCGGAGGACTTAGTATCGGGAAGAAAGTGGAACTCGCACCCATGGTTGTCGTTAACAGGTGCACCCCGATATCGTATGTTTGTGCAATAAGAAGTCATGCTAAGGGGAAGTCCACCCAGTGATCCGGGGGACAACCGGACACTGAATCCCAAATTAGGCCCTGACGATGCTGTAACAACCCTCGGTAAAACCAACACCCTCATAATATTCTGACACTCTAGTATATTATAGAATGTCCCAAGATGTCTTATATTACACCCCGTATGTGAAAACCGAGCCCGAATTATGTTATATTATTTAAATAAAATATAAAAGCTTAAATTTAGGGCTGAAGCGGGCCGCGTGAACCCACCCCAAACCCTTACGCGGGCGGTATGAAGGCTAGAATCAGAAATCGTTGATTTCTTTAGTTAAAGCGGGCCGCATAAGAGTTCTCGATTGTGTATGCGGGCCGCTAGAGATCATCAAACGCGGAGACATCCCAGGCCGACACGTGTCGACATCGTGGCGGGTCTACAAGCTGACCCAGCTAAGCTACCCTGTTGACCAGGGTTGACGCGGGCCGCGTAAGCCCCGCTTGTATGTTACGCGGGCCGCGTGAGAGTCCAATTCAGCAAGTATAAATAGAACGCATCAGTTTTCGATTTCCGTCGCTCATTCTCAATTCTCAAATCACAATTTCTGTAGAAAAGGCATTATAGTTGGGTATTATACCCCTAATTAGCGAGGTTCTGCTCCGTTGTAAGTATTATAACCCCAGTTTCGGAATAGTTACGCTGCCCGATTGATTTAGGGTTCCGTAACAACTGTCGTGGTTCTGCCCGACGTAGTTGTTGGAATACCGTCTCGGGGAGGGTATCATTAATCTTTTCAAAGGGTTATGGTACTAACCTATGTACATTTGTATAAATTATAGATTATATCCAGGAAACCCTTACGCGAAGTCTAAGATAGCAATGTGTGTAATCCTTCTTTTGTGTAAACCTTTTTGTTTACAAAACCTTAAATGTTTTACTATGAAATTTAGCAGTGATTGAGTCTTTGTAGTTCTTCAATTACTGCCGGTATGTTGGGGTTTTGTATACAAAATGTACTACACTGTGAGTAGTAAGTCGAGGATGAAAATACGTTACCATTGGACAATGAGTTAGCCAATGGGTAATATGACCCACAAGTCAGGGTTGACAATACTAATGGAGTAATTGTGTAGACATAAACAATGTGATCGCTCTCAATACTGTTCACTGTGACTTTTTATTTAAACTTGATTAAACTGGGATTCACTCACCAGTATTTCCGACTGACAAATGTTTTTAAAACACGTTTCAGGTAACCCAATGTGACAACCAATTAGTAAAAAGCCAGCTGGAGAGCACTGAAGGCTTGGGAAAAATGTGGCTATAAAAGTTACCAAATAAACGATGTTTTAAAATTCAATAATATAGGGTTTATCCCTATAAATGTATTGTAATAAGAAACTTGGGTTTTACCCATGTGATTATTAATATTAAATGAGGTGGTTTTACTCTGATAAACATTTCCTAACTACGATCCTGATGTAAATTCCGCTGCAAGATTAAATAACTGATACCACCGAAACTCTGAGATCGCGTCCGCCCGTTCTTGGGAATAAGGGATCGGGGGTTGCGACAGAAGGTGGTATCAGAGCCTAGCCACTGGTCTGAGCCAAAGAAGTGTTCTGCTAACACTTAAATTCTAAATTTTGTGTTAGGAAATAAATTTCAGAAATAAGTGCATAACTGTAATTATTTGTTATGTGTTATTTGACTATTTGTTAGTTTACAGTATGAGTGATCAAGGACCCTCAGATCTGAATCGTCAGTTATCTGATTCACCTAGGAGTGAAGGTACATCATCACAGCCTGCCCTTTCTGGGTATTCTGCTGATTAGGAAGAAGGAGTGTTTGCTTTTAGAGCTCAGTCAGAAGAGCCATTCCCTCATAAGAAACGAGAATGGTTCAGTAAGGAAGCCTTTGCTCGTAGGAAGAGAATGCGAAAGTTGCAACAGCAAAGAGTTTTAGCAGCTGCTAAGCGTAAAACAGATGCCCATACTCAAGATATGCTTAATAGAAGCCTAGATAATTTTCATATCCTAGCTACAACTGCTGCTGACCCAAGTCTGGAACAACTAGTAGCCCCATAACCACAAAACCCAGAACAACCCATGGAGATAGAAAATCCTGACAACCAAGTGGAGATGCACGACTTTAACCCAGAAGAAATCCCTAGGGTACCTGCACCAAACCCCCTAGACCCAAATTACGACCCCTGGTGGGACGACAATAGGGACTTTGTGCAACGTTACCCTATCCAGGAATACCCACCCATACAGAACATAGAAGCCTATCCAGGTATGGACCCTTTAGATCCCTATTACCAAGATGATTATATTAGGGAGATCTTAGAGGATCCTTACCAATTTCAGGAACTTTCACCCCCATATCAGGAACCCGCACCCCATATCCCAAACCCAGTCTGAGAACCTGCACCCCCAATGAGTGCAGAAAACGTCCAAGAACTTAGGACTTTTGGGGAGGAAATTTTAGAAAGTAGTGAGAGAATGTGTCAGGTGGGAGATCGTCTCGTATGGAAATACGATGAACGCAATATGGATTTCTGGATGAATCCATATCCTTGAATAAGATGGTGAAATGGTAGTAATAATAATAATAAAATAAAAAAATAGAATAAAAGTATGTGTGTATGGATGCATAGTACTATTAATATAATTTTCTTTCTGTTGGTATTGTAATCTTTATTTCAATACTAGTGTGTAATAGATGCATAATAGTATATGAATAGAGTAAAAGTAGCAATGATCTACGTTTTTGACTAGATTGAGTGTCATGTGATTAATTATATTAAGATATTAATTGTGATATTAATATGGGGTAAATGTTTAAAATTCAGATGGCCGATGACGAAAATCAAGGAAATCTGAATAATGATAACCAGAGTAACATTAACGTGGTTAATGAGAATCCAAGCATCAATAACAATGGAAATCAAGTGGATAATAGTGCTATCCAACACATAGTGGCACAAGGAATTATAGATGCAATGCCATTTATTCTTCAAACTGTTAAGGATGCTGATAATAAAAGTAAACATAGCAGTAAGCGACCAATTGAACCAGAAAACAGCGTGAACAATGGACCAGTTTTTCAAATGCCTATTCCCAAAAGAAGAAGAACCGTGTCTTACGGTTGTTCTTATAAAGAATTCTGGTCTTGTAAACCAATGGAATTCTCGGGCAACGAAGGGGCCATTGCAACCTTACGCTGGATAGAAAAGACTGAGGCAGTCTTAAGGATAAGCAAGTGTGCTGAAGAAGATAAAATATTGTTTGCTTCTAATCTGTTTAAGAATGCAGCACTAGAATGGTGGAACAATATCCTCCAATCAAGGGGAAGTGATAGAACCTACAATATGGAATGGGAAGAATTTAAGAACAAAGTAGAAATGAAATTCTGCCCACCCAATGAAAAAGAACAGATAGCAAACAAATTCCTAAACCTTAGGATGACTGGTGTGGATAGTAAGGGATACACTAAAATATTCTTTGAATATGCCAGAATAGTGCCAACTCTTGCTTCACCAGAACCAGTGTTAATCTCCCATTATATTTGGGGATTAATTGGGGAGATTAGACATGTAGTCAAGGCAGCTAGACCTCAAACTATAGAAGAAACTGTAGAACTAGCCAATACCTTGACTGATGAGTTAATCCGTACCTGAGAAGAGGATCAAAGGAGGAACCTAACCCAGAAATTGACTCAAGAATTTTGTTCTGGAAATTACAATCGTAGGAATACGGGTTCTACCTCTACACCATACTGCAAAGTCTGCAAGAAAAAGCATTCGGGAAAATGCTCCATTCTCTGTAATTATTGCAAGATGCCAGGACAAAAGGAAGAAAATTGCAGGAAGAAATCTAGTAATGGATTATGCTACAACTCTGGAGAAAAAGGTCATATCAGGCCAAACTGTCCGAAATTGGCCCCAGCTGCAAACAACAAGAATACAAAAAATGCTAGAGCATTTGTTCTGACTGCAGAAGAAGCCAAGATGATCCCAGACGTTATAGCGGGTACGTTTTTAGTTAATGATATATTTGCTAAAGTATTATTTGACTCTGGTGCGAACCAAAGTTTTATCAATACTTCGTTTTGCAAAATTCTAAATTAGTCATTAACTAAACTTCCACAAGAATGTCTAGTAGAAACAGCTAATGGAGAAACTATTAGGATTTCTGAAATATTGCAGGGAGCAAGAATATAAATTTTTAACCAAATATTTATAGCAAACTTATATCCCATGAATCTGGCAAGATTCGATATTGTTTTAGGAATGGATTGGTTAATAGCCAATAAAGCCAATATTTTATGTGATCAAAAGTCAATTCAAGTAAATTCACCAAAAGGTAAAACGATCACAATTAAAGGAAATAAGCCCTATAGATCCACAAAATTTATATATGTGATGAAAACCGCAAGTTGTATAAGAAAATGTTCTATAGTGTATCTGATTTCCATAATCACTAACACTAAAGGAAAAGATTTAAAAGACATTCCAGTAGTATCTCAGTTTTCAGATGTATTTCCAGAAGAATTGCCAGGGCAACCTCCAGACAGAGAAGTTGAATTCAGAATTCACCTGATACCAGGAACATCACCGATTGCCAAAGCACCTTATCGTTTGGCACCCGCCGAAATGCAGGAACTGAAGAAACAATTAGATGAATTGTTAGAAAAAGGATTTATACAGCCAAGTTCGTCGCCATGGGGAGCGCCGATACTGTTCGTTAAAAAGAAGGACGGATCAATGCGTATGTGTATTGACTACCGTGAATTAAACAAGGTCACGATTAAGAATCGGTACCCATTACCGAGAATCGATGATCTGTTTGATCAACTGCAAGGAGCTCGATTTTTCTCAAAAATCGATTTAAGGTCAGGATATCATCAATTAAAGGTACAGGAAGAGGACATTCCTAAAACCGCTTTCAGAACAAGGTATGGTCATTATGAATTTACTGTCATGCCATTTGGTTTAACCAATGCCCCAGCTGCATTTATGGACATGATGAACCGAATATGTAAGCCATATTTGGATAAATTCATAATTGTTTTCATAGATGATATTCTCATTTACTCTAAAAATAAAGAAGATCATGCAAGACATTTGCACGCACCTTTAAGTTTACTAAGAAAGGAAAAGCTTTATGCTAAATTCTCTAAGTACGAATTTTGGTTAGAACAGGTACAATTCCTTGGACACCTAGTCAATCATGAAGGAATTCATGTAGATCCAACAAAGATTGAAGCAATTACTAAATGGAAAACCCCTGAGTCACCAACCGAGGTTAGAAGTTTCTTAGGGTTGGCCGGTTATTATAGAAGATTTATTCAAGATTTTTCTAGAATAGCTATTCCTTTAACTAAGCTAACTTGTAAATCTGTTAAGTTTGAATGGGGAGTAAAACAAGAAGAAGCTTTTAAAATTCTTAACTATAGATTAACCCATACACCCATATTAGCGTTACCAGAAGGAGCTAAAGATTTTGTAGTCTATTGTGACGCTTCTAAATTAGGTTATGGATGTGTATTGATGCAACGTCAGAAGGTTATAGCCTACGCATCTAGACAACTTAAGAATCATGAAGAGAATTATTCAACCCATGATTTAGAATTAGGAGCTATAATTTTTGCTCTTAAAATTTGGAGACATTACCTTTATGGTAGCAAATTTACCATATTTACTGATCATAAAAGTTTAAGGTATGTTTTTGGGCAAAAGGAATTGAATATGAGACAAAGACGATGGATGGAGATGCTTAGTGACTATGATTGTGATATCCAATATCATGAAGGAAGAGCAAATATAGTGGCAGATGCTTTAAGCCGAAAATATCATGAAAAGCCAAAAAGGGTACGTTCTCTTAAATTAAATCTGCAAGTAGATTTAAATGATCAGATAAGAGAAGCACAAGAATCAGTAATCAAGGATGATTCTGAAAAATTAAAAGGTATGCTAAAAGCATTGAAACAAGGAACAGATGGAATTTGGAAATTCCATGAAAAGAGAATATGGATACCTAAATTAGGAAACCTACGTCATCGTATACTAGAAGAAGCCCATAAATCTAAGTATACAGTGCACCCAGGAAGTGATAAAATGTACCAGGATTAAAGGAAAAATTTCTGGTGGATAGGAATGAAGAAGAACATAGCAGCCTATGTTTCTAAATGTTTAACTTGTTGACAAGTTAAAGCTGAACACCAGAAACCCTCAGGTTTGTTACAGCAATTAGAAATGCCAGTTTGGAAATGGGAATTGATAACAATGGATTTTGTTACTAAATTACCCAAAACCAAGAAAGGAAATGATACAATCTGGGTGATTGTAGATAGGCTAACTAAGTCAGCCCATTTCCTACCAATGAAAGAAACTTTTAGTATGGAACAATTAGCTAAATTATATGTAAATGAAATTGTTTCTTTACATGGTATTCCTTTATCAATTGTTTCTGATAGAGATAGTCGATTTACCTCTCATTTTTGGTCAAGTTTCCAAAAGGCAATGGGAACCAAGTCAAAATTGAGCACAACTTATCATCCTCAAACGGACGGACAAAGCGAAAGAACAATCCAGACAATGGAAGACATGCTTAGAGCTTGTGTAACTGATCTTGGAGATAATTGTGACGATCACTTACCTTTAATAGAATTTTCTTATAATAACAGTTATCACACAAGTATTAATGCTGCACCATTCGAAGCACTTTATGGACGAAAGTGCCGAACCCCAGTCTGTTGGGCAGAAATTGGGGAAAAACAACTATCTGGACCTGAGATAGTGCAAGAAACAACCGACAAAATTATTCAAGTCAAGGAACGACTGAAAGCCGCACGTGATCGACAAAAGAGTTATGCCGATAACCGGCGCAAGCCATTGGAATTTCAAATAGGAGATAAGGTATTGTTGAAAGTCTCTCCTTGGAAGGGAGTAGTAAGATTCATCAAACGAGGGAAGCTAAATCCCAGGTATATTGGACCTTTTGAGATTATTAGAAGAATAGGACCTGTAGCCTATCAGCTACAACTGCCAGAGGAAATGGCAGGAATACATGATGTATTTCATGTATCTAATCTCAAAAAGTGTTTAGCTGATGAATCACAAATAGTACCTTTTAAGGATATAGAGGTAAATGAACAACTCAAGTTTGTAGAAAGGCCTCTACAGATTGAAGACAGGAAAGTCAAAAATCTCAAGCACAAGAGACTAGTTCTAGTCAAAGTAAAGTGGGACTCCAAAAGAGGACCAGAGTACACATGACAGCTTGAATCAGAAATGCAAAAGAAATATCCGCATTTGTTCCAGTAGATCTCGAGGACGAGCTCTAAAATAAGGTGGGGAGAATGTAACAACCCTCGGTAAAACCAATACCCTCATAATATTCTGACACTCTAGTATATTATAGAATGTCCCAAGACGTCTTATATTACACCCCGTATGTGAAAACCGAGCCCGAATTATGTTATATTATTTAAATAAAATATAAAAGCTTAAATTTAGGGCTGAGGCGTGCCGCGTGAACCCACCCCTTACGCGGGCGGTATGAAGGCTAGAATCAGAAATCGTTGATTTCTTTAGTTAAAGCGGGCCGCATAAGAGTTCTCGATAGTGTACGCGGGCCGTTAGAGATCATCAAACGCGGAGACATCCCAGGCCGACACGTGTCGACATCGTGGCAGGTCTACAAGCTGACCCAGCTAAGCTACCCTGTTGACCAGGGTTGACACGGGCCGTGTAAGCCCCGCTTGTATGTTACGCGGGCCGCGTGAGAGTCCAATTCAGCAAGTATAAATAGAACGCATCAGTTTTCGTTTTCCTTTGCTCATTCTCAATTATCAAATCACAATTTCTGTAGAAGAGGCATTATAGTCGGGTATTATACCCCTAATTAGCGAGGTTCTGCTCCGTTGTAAGTATTATAACCCCAGTTTCGGAATAGTTACGCTGCCCGTTTGATTTAGGGTTCCGTAACAACTGTCGTGGTTCTGCCTGACGTAGTTGTTGGAATACCGTCTCGGGGAGGGTAACATTAATCTTTTCAAAGGGTTATGGTACTAACCTATGTACATTTGTATAAATTATATATTATATCCAGGAAACCCTTACGCGAAGTCTAAGATAGCAATGTGTAAGGACTCTCAAATATGTTATAAACCAACCCACAATTTAAAACCCGGACCCCTGAAACCTTGCCCTATATAAAAAATTTAAGAAAAACCAAACTTATGGGTTTCAGGCGGGCCGCGTAAGAGACAAGTATGTCTTACGCGGGCCGCGTCAACATTGGGTTGACCGGATAAGCATAATCGTGCCACATGTCAACTATTTGGTACACCTACGTATGACTAGTCAACCCTATTCGTAGACTGGGCGGCAACACGGGCCGCGTAAGGTTAAGCTGAAGACTTACGCGGGCCGCGTAAGGTTTTAATTTCAGCTATAAATAGCCCATCACTTGCACAGTCCACTGGTGTCGATCAAAACTTTCAAAAACGATTTCATATCACTCTGAAGTCGAAAATTTATATATAATTAGCGAGGCACTGCTCCGATACCGGGTATTAACTCGATCGCTGCTACGATTCAATGTCCAATCGATTAAACTATCCAATGGATGTTTAAGTGCTGGCCACATCAGGGTTTATGCTTTGTCATTCGTCGTTAATTCGATGGATGTTTAAGTATCGCACTTTGTCATTCGATGTGAGGGTTTAATCTCGTGAGTTATCGTAAATGCTGTATTAAGTTACTAACCGAGTTGTGTGCATGTTATTAAATTTAGGTTAAAAGGCTAATCAGTAGGCTAGGCTCTGCTCAATTAAATCTGCAATGTGAGTCATTCTCTTTTTATCAAATTTGATTTCAAAAGCATGTTTATTTTCAAGGTTATAATTACAGGGATTAAGTTTATGTAATCACCAAATTACAGCCAGTATGTGGGGTTTTGTATACATTACTTAGTTCCCGTCACCATTGGACAACGAGTTAGCCAATGGGTGATCTGACCATAGTTACAGAAACGAGTCGAGTGACAAATACTGTGGGTAGTTGGTTGATATCTGGAAACATTGTAATCTCCCTTAATACTGTAAATTATAACAAACGAGTCGTTTTCATAAAAAGAATGATTCACCAGTATTTCCCGCTGATAAAACCTTTTTCAAACATGTTTCAGATGATCTATTGTGACGAAGGAAAAGTGCCGTGAAGCACTACAAGCTTAAGGAAGTGGCTCAATATAAAATAAAGAAACATGTTTTGTAAAATAAAGATTTCTCCGTAAAATCTTATGGTTGTAAATTACCGGGGTTTTTATCCTGAGTTGTGAAATAAAATAATCGGGAAAATTGCAGTTTTAAAACGATCCTGAAGAAAACTTCCGCAGTTAAATAAATACCACGGGATTTTCTGTCCCGCGGCTCCTGAAACGGGTCAAACCGGGTCGGGGGCCGTGACAGAAAAAGGTGGTATCAGAGCCACTGATTTAAGCCAATTAAGTATTTAGAAATACTTAATTTTACTGATTGCCAATTTTGTGATTATATGTTTTATTAATTGAATATTTATGTACAGTATGGGTAAGCAAAAGTTGTCAAACATCTATCTTAAATTAGATAGGTCATCCAACGAGAAAGGAAGTTCCTCCCAATCAAAGTCCTCAAATCACTCTGTAATTCCTGAAGAAGGAATATTTGTCCGAAAGGCACACTATGAGGAGCCACTTTCTCCTAATAAAAGAAGTTTGATTATTAGGAAAAGTCAGGAGAAATTAAAGAAATCCCGAGAAAAGAAAGTTAACCAGGAATTAACCAATAAAACACCTTGGGAGGACAAGCTAGATGAGAAATGGGCAGATCTTTATATGCTAGCTACTGTAGCAATAAATGCAAATCTTTAAATATTTTGACACAAGTCTTAGCACCTTTATCACCTACAGTCCAGAAATCTTATTCAGTAAATAAATAAATTTACAATAAAAACCTCGTGTGTTTTAGTTTTCAATTGTTTTGTAGTTACCCAGTCTGAAATAATATTTAAAGGTTTTCTATGAAATTTTGTTATAATTTTTAAATTAGTAATTGTGTGTATTTTGCATAACAGCATGAGTGACTTGTCTGAAGCCCTTCAGAACCTAAATCTCTATCCGGTAAAAATAGAGGTTTCCAGAGATTTCAATAGGTATATACCAGATATAGAAGAACCTATTGAATTCAATGCTCCACCTCCGGAGAAACCCAAGCCCAAGAAAAGGAGAAGATTCGTGGGATGGAGGCGTGTGAGTAGTAGAAAACCAGTCACTAGAAAGATGCCTAAAATAGAAAATCCCTTAGACAAAGGGAAGGGAATTGAAGTCGAGGAAGAAAATAGGCAGATGGGAATACAGTTTGAAGAATATTCTAAGCAAATAGAAATGGAGATTGGAGGAGGTTCAAAACCAACTCAGATAGAAATTGGGGAAAACTCTAAACAAACCCAGGAAATGACATTACAGGAGGAGTTAGATTTTATATTGGCAAGCTGTGATACTACTAAGCCTGTCAATGAAAATGTTTTTACTCATCCTATTGAAACTCAACTCCCTATAAACTTAGAACCAGCAATCCCAGAACCTATAATTCACACCCAACCTCTAGGAATGGACGAATGGTGGACGAATGATTGGCAGTTCCAAAACCTGCTCAACAGTCCTTATTCCTTTCTCCCTCAGTTTGACCTTGAACCAATACCTAACCCACCAATGAGCAATGAGAATTTAGCTGAACTCCGCCACTTTGGCGAGGAGCTGGTGGATGCAGGAAATAGGATCAGGGAAGTAGGAGAACAGATCTCCTGGAAGTACGATGAGAGGGAACGCCGTTACTGAAATACCATCTGATAAGGGGTAGTATGGTGTGAGAATGTGAAACTGTGGTTGTAAATTAAACAAGTAAAATATAGCTTGTGAAATAACCTAAAATAAAACTTGTGTAAGATAATGGTGTGTATTGAAGCATACTATAAAATGGGAATCGAGAAATCGATAGTTTTGGTTATATGTGCTTTGTGAAATTTATATGATTGTTTTGTGTATAATTGTTATTTATTCGATACTAATAAAATTATATATATTAATTATCAGATGGAAAACGCTAATAACGAACCAGTTAACGAGGTTAATCAATCTGAGCAACACCCGGAGGATCAATTTTTAAATAGGCAGGATATAGAAAATATCATTGCTCAGGGGATAGCCAATGCTATTCCAGCAATAGTTGTTGCTGTTAGAAACCCAATTGAACCGCAACAAATCGTTCCTAGCAAACGTATATCTGAAGATAACTTCAGCAATAGCGTAAACGGAGGCGGAAATCATACTAATCATAATAATGAACCACGGCAGGCTCCGCTCCCTAAGAAAATGAAAGCTGCAACACCTGGTTGCACTTATAAAGAATTTCTTGCTTGCAAACCCGCTGAATTTGCAGGCAATGAAGGAGCGACTGCAACACTGCGTTGGTTAGAGAAAACCGAGGCCGTAATTACAATAAGTAAATGTGCCAAAGACGATCAGGTCATGTATTCGTCAAATCTTTTTAAAGAAGGGGCGCTAGAATGGTGGAACACGGTGCTACAAGCAAAAGGAAGAATGATGGCATATGCTATGAATTGGGAAGAATTTAAGAGTCTTGTAGAAAGAAAATTCTGTCCCGAATATGAAAAAGATCAAATGGCGAATAAGTTCTTAAACCATCGAATGATGGGTGTAGATTGTCGCGGTTATACTTCGACATTCTTTGAATATGCTAGAGTGGTACCAACGCTGGCTTCGCCAGAACCGGTACTCATTTCTCGCTATATTTGGGGACTAATTAGTGAAGTCCGCAATATCGTTAAAGCTGCGAGACCTCGTACTATTGACGATGCAGTGGAATTAGCTAATACCCTAACTGACGAACTGGTACGCACAAGAGATGAAAACAGGAAAAAGGAATTGGCTCAGAAAATTACCCAAGGATTTCATATGGGTAATAATAGCAATTTCAAAAGAAGAGGAACATGTCAATCTTCAACTTCGCCATTTTGCAAGAATTACAGAAAGAAACATTATGGAAGATGTAATGTAATCTGCAACTTCAGCAAAGCCATAGGACATCGCGAAGAAGACTGCAGAAAGAAAACAAGAGTCTGCTATAACTGTGGAAAAACAGGACATTTTAAGCCAGAATGCCCTAAATTGGTCAAATCAGCAGACAACAAAGCCAAGACAGCCAACGAAGCTACTAAGAAAAATGTTCGAGCCTTTCAGTTAACTACTCAGGAAGCCGAGATGATTCCTGACGTGATAGCTGGTACGTTCCTAATTCACAACATTTACGCAAAAGTATTATTTGACTCTGGTGCAAACCAAAGTTTTATCAATACTTCATTCTGCCAAGCTCTTAATTTACCCTTAACCAATCTTAGGCAGATTTTTATAGTCGAAACGGCAGACGAAAATTCTGTTAGTATAGATAAAGTTTTGCAAAAGGAAAATATAGAACTCTCAGGTCATAAATTCTTTGCAAACCTTTTACCTATGAAATTAGCCGAATTCGATGTTGTGTTAGGAATGGATTGGTTAGTAGCCAACCATGCTCGAATTCTTTGTGATAAGAATTCCATAGAAATTCAGGCACCTACCGGAGAAGTGATTATGATTACAGGAGATAAACCACGAAAACCCATGAAGTTCATTTCAGTAATGAAAATTGCTAGTTATGAACGAAAGCAAGGAATAGTATATATGATTTCAGTAATCATTAGTACTAAGGGTAAAGAACTTAAGGAAATTCCTGTAGTCTTAGAATACCCAGATATATTTCCAGAAGAACTCCCGGGATTACCCCCAGATAGGGAAGTAGAATTTAGAATTCATCTAATTCCAGGAACTATACCGATAGCCAAGGCACCTTATCGGTTAGCACCCACAGAAATGTTAGAACTGAAAAAGCAATTAGATGAATTACTAAGTAAAGGTTTCATACAACCTAGTTCATCCCCGTGGGGAGCACCAGTGTTGTTTGTAAAGAAAAAGGATGGTTCAATGAGAATGTGTATTGATTATAGAGAATTGAATAAAGTTGCAATTAAGAATCGATACCCATTACCTAGGATTGATGATCTTTTCGATCAACTTCAAGGAGCTAGATATTTTTCTAAGATTGACTTACGCTCCGGATACCATCAATTGAATGTACAAGAAGAAGACATACCTAAAACTGCTTTCAGAACTAGGTATGGTCATTACGAGTTTACAGTCATGCCCTTTGGGTTAACGAATGCACCTGCATCATTCATGGACATGATGAATAGAATCTGTAAACCTTATTTAGATAAATTTGTAATTGTCCTCATAGACGATATACTTATTTATTCCAAAAGTCAGAATGAACATTGTCAGCACTTGCATGCTCTCTTAACTTTGTTAAGAAAAGAAAAGCTTTACGCCAAATTCTCGAAGTGTGAATTTTGGTTGCAAGAAGTGCAATTCTTAGGACACATGGTGAATCACGAAGGGATTCGTGTAGACCCTGCTAAAATAGAGGCAATTACCAAATGGAAGGTTCCACAATCCGCAATGGAAATTAGAAGTTTTATAGGTTTAGCTGGATACTATCGACGGTTTATTAAGGATTTTTCAAAAATAGCTGTACCATTAACTAAGCTAACCTGTAAAGCAGTTAAGTTTGAATGGGGACCTAAACAAGAAGAAGCCTTTAGGATCTTGAAACAGAAATTAACCAATGCTCCAATCTTAGCCTTACCAGAAGGAACTGGAGATTTTGAAGTATACTGTGATGCTTCAAAACTAGGATTTGGATGTGTGCTAATGCAACGCAAGAAGGTAATTGCGTATGCTTCAAGACAATTGAAAACGCACGAAGAAAACTATACGACTCATGACTTAGAATTAGGAGCCGTAATTTTTGCCCTGAAAATCTGGAGACATTATCTGTACGGAAGTAAGTTTACTGTCTATACAGATCATAAAAGTTTAATATATATATTTGGGCAAAAAGAGTTAAATATGAGGCAAAGGAGATGGATGGAAATCCTAAGTGACTACGACTGTGATATTCAATATCATGAAGGAAAGGAAAATGTAGTTGCAGATGCCTTAAGTCGTAAGTACCATGAGAAACAACGAAGAGTTCGTGCTCTTAGATTAAATCTACAGTTAGATTTAATGGAACAAATAAAGAATGTTCAGGAAACAGCAATCAAGGATGATGCTGAAGGAATAAAAGGACGAATAAAAGAATTAGAGCAAGGAGCTGATAGAATTTGGAGATTCCACAAAAGTAGAATATGGGTACCTAAGCAGGGAGAATTAAGAAATAAGATTTTAGAAGAAGCCCATAAATCTAGGTATACCATGCACCCTGGAAACAATAAAATGTACCAAGATTTAAGAAATAACTTCTGGTGGATAGGAATGAAAAAGGATATAGCTAGATATGTTTCTAAATGTCTTACTTGTTCACAAGTTAAGGCAGAACATCAGAAACCTTCAGGTCTACTACAACAGTTAGAAATGCCTATATGGAAATGGGAACTCATAACAATGGATTTTGTTACTAAGTTACCCAAAACCAGAAAAGGTAATGACGCGATTTGGGTAATTGTGGATCGATTAACCAAATCAGCTCATTTTCTACCTATGAAAGAAACCTTTAACATGGAAAGATTGGCAAAGTTATATGTAGATGAAATTGTATCCTTACATGGAGTTCCACTCTCCATTGTTTCGGATAGGGATAGTCGTTTTACTTCTCATTTCTGGACTAGTTTCCACGAAGCAATGGGAACTCGACTAAATCTGAGTACTGCATATCATCCACAAACAGACGGGCAAAGTGAAAGGACGATACAAACTCTAGAAGACATGCTCAGAGCATGTGTGATAGATTTTGGTGGGAATTGGGACGATCACTTACCATTAATTGAATTCTCCTATAACAATAGTTATCATTCAAGCATTGAAACTGCCCCATTCGAGGCACTGTATGGAAGAAAGTGTAGAACTCCAGTTTGTTGGGCAGAAATAGGAGAAAGTCAATTGTCAGGTCCTGAAATAGTACAAGAGACGACCGACAAGATTACACAAATCAAGGAAAGACTAAAGACAGCTCGAGATTGTCAAAAGAGCTATGCCGACAATCGACGCAAGCCTTTAGAATTCCAAGTTGGAGACAGAATAATGTTGAAAGTTTCTCATTGGAAAGGAGTTGTTCGATTCGGTAAGAAAAGAAAGGAAAGCTAAGTCCAAGATACGTAGGACCATTTCCAGTGATCCAACGTATAGGACCAGTTGCTTATCGGTTACAACTACCGGAGGAGTTAGCTGGAGTACATGATGTATTTCATGTGTCCAACCTCAAGAAATGCCTATCAGATGAATCCTTGGTGGTACCTCTCCAAGATATAGAGGTAAACGAAAAGTTAAAATTTGTTGAGAAACCTCTTCAAATAGAAGATAGAAAGGTGAAATTTCTCAAACACAAACGGTTAGTACTTGTCAAGGTCAAGTGGGATTCAAAGAGAAGACCTGAATACACTTGGGAGCTGGAATCAGAAATGAAATGAAAGTATCCTCACTTATTCCAATGAATCTCGAGGACGAGATTTTAAATAAGGTGGGGAGGATGTAAGGACTCTCAAATATGTCACAAACCAACCCACAATTTAAAACCCGGACCCTGAAACCTTAACCTATATAAAAAATTTAAGAAAAACCAAACTTATGGGTTTCAGGCGGGCCGCGTAAGAGACAAGTATGTCTTACGCGGGCTGCGTCAACATTGGGTTGACCGGATAAGCATAACCGTGCCACATGCCAACCATCTGGTACACCTACGTATGACTAGTCAACCCTATTCGTAGACTGGGCGGCAACGCGGGCCGCGTAAGGTTAAGCTGAAGACTTACGCGGGCCGCGTAATGTTTCAATTTCAGCTATAAATAGCCCATCACTTGCACAGTCCACTGGTGTCGATCAAAACTTTCAAAAACGATTTCATATCACTCTGAAGTCGAAAATTTACATATAATTAGCGAGGCGCTGCTCCGATACCGGGTATTAACTCGATCGCTGCTACGATTCAATGTCCGATCGATTAAACTATCCAATGGATGTTTAAGTGCTGCCCACATCAGGGTTTATGCTTTGTCATTCGTCGTTAATTCGATGGATGTTTATGTATCGCACTTTGTCATTCGATGTGAGGGTTTAATCTCGTGAGTTATCGTAAATGCTGTATTAAGTTACTAACCGAGTTGTGTGCATGTTATTAAATTTAGGTTAAAAGGCTAATCAGTAGGCTAGGCTCTACTCAATTAAATCTGCAATGTGAGTCATTCTCTTTTTATCAAATTTGATTTCAAAAGCATGTTTATTTTCAAGGATATAATTACAGGGATTAAGTTTATGTAATCACCAAATTACAGCCAGTATGTGGGGTTTTGTATACATTACTTATTTCCCGTCACCATTGGACAACGAGTTAGCCAATGGGCGATCTGACCATAGTCACAGAAACGAGTCGAGTGACAAATACTGTGGGTAGTTGGTTGATATATGGAAACATTGTAATCTCCCTTAATACTGTAAATTATAACAAACGAGTCGTTTTCATAAAAAGAATGATTCACCAGTATTTCCCGCTGATAAAACCTTTTTCAAACATGTTTCAGGTGATCTATTGTGACCAAGGAAAAGTGTCGTGAAGCACTACAAGCTTAAGGAAGTGGCTCAATATAAAATAAAGAAACATGTTTTGTAAAATAAATATTTCTCCGTAAAATCTTATGGTTGTAAATTACCGGGGTTTTTATCCCGAGTTGTGAAATAAAATAATCGGGAAAATTGCAGTTTTAAAACGATCCTGAAGAAAACTTCCGCAGTTAAATAAATACCACGGGATTTTTTGTCCCGCGGCTCCTGAAACGGGTCAAACCGGGTCGGGGGCCATGACAGAAAAAGGTGGTATCAGAGCCACTGATTTAAGCCAATTAAGTATTTAGAAATACTTAATTTTACTGATTGCCAATTTTGTGATTATATGTTTTATTAATTGAATATTTGTGTACAGTATTGGTAAGCAAAAGTTGTCAAACATCTATCTTAAATTAGATAGGTCATCCAACGAGAAAGGAAGTTCCTCCCAATCAAAGTCCTCAAATCACTCTGTAATTCCTGAAGAAGGAATATTTGTCCGAAAGGCACACTATGAGGAGCCACTTTCTCCTAATAAAAGAAGTTTGATTATTAGGAAAAGTCAGGAGAAATTAAAGAAATCCCGAGAAAAGAAAGTTAACCAGGAATTAACCAATAAAACACCTTGGGAGGACAAGTTAGATGAGAAATGGGCAGATCTTTATATGCTAGCTACTGTAGCAATAAATGCAAATCTTTAAATATTTTGACACAAGTCTTAGCACCTTTATCACCTACAGTCCAGAAATCTTATTCAGTAAATAAATAAATTTACAATAAAAACCTCGTGTGTTTTAGTTTTCAATTGTTTTGTAGTTACCCAGTCTGAAATAATATTTAAAGGTTTTCTATGAAATTTTGTTATAATTTTTAAATTAGTAATTGTGTGTATTTTGCATAACAACATGAGTGACTTGTCTGAAGCCCTTCAGAACCTAAATCTCTATCCGGTAAAAATAGAGGTTTCCAGAGATTTCAATAGGTATATACCAGATATAGAAGAACCTATTGAATTCAATGCTCCACCTCCGGAGAAACCCAAGCCCAAGAAAAGGAGAAGATTCGTGGGATGGAAGCGTGTGAGTAGGAGAAAACCAGTCACTAGAAAGATGCCTAAAATAGAAAATCCCTTAGACAAAGGGAAGGGAATTGAAGTCGAGGAAGAAAATAGGCAGATGGGAATACAGTTTGAAGAATATTCTAAGCAAATAGAAATGGAGATTGGAGGAGGTTCAAAACCAACTCAGATAGAAATTGGAGAAAGCTCCAAACAAACCCAGGAAATGACATTACAGGAGGAGTTAGATTTTATATTGGCAAGCTGTGATACTATTAAGCCTGTCAATGAAAATGTTTTTACTCATCCTATTGAAACTCAACTCCCTATAAACTTAGAACCAGCAATCCCAGAATCTTCTCCTTTTCTTGGGCTTGGGTTTCTCCGGAGGAATGACACTGACGGACGCACGAGACGTGTGGATGGAACACTGGCGGAATGACAGACTAAAACTGTTTGATGATTCCCACGTTCTCGTCCCCAATGATTAAAGGAAAACCGTGATCATCTCGTGTCTCTTTATTCTTAGAACTCTTTGAACGGCTTAGGCTCGCTTTGGGTTTTTAGGACCTTATAACCGACTGTTGAGAGGCCTGTGACGGAACGTATGAGCTGCGGCGAGGGTTATCATACTTACTTTGTCAGGAACCTTCAAAGCACGTGTTTGCATCACCGAAGGAGCTTCTCCTCAATTCTTCATCTATACAAGATGCCCCGTCCAACTTTTGTTGTACCTGCTTTGTTGTTGGTCGGCCACAAGTATTTTGTTGGACAACCGGTGGTTTCCTGGTAGATTTCTTTGGAGTCAACACCGCTTTAATCTTTGACATCAGGCTTTTTTGCTGAGCTGGGGGTGAAACTCTAATTGTTGTCTGACAATATTTAGCTCTTCGACCACGTCAACGTCATCGTCTATCAATTTACAACTTTGGAATTTAAGCTTCCGCCAGAAGACGTCTATGTCTTCGAGTTGAATCGGACGCTCTGTACGGTTAAAAATAACATTGTTTAAGTCACATGATTAACGGAAATATATCACACAAGTGTTGTACGTTTAACAATTATTACCTTCACGCATGTACTTTTCTATCCTACAGGCACAGGGTAACCCACAACTGTACCACATTTGGCAACCACATGATGAATGAAAGCGGTCCAATACATCTAGCTTCCTAATTCCCTCTCCACTCAACAAGTCAAGGGTTGTATGGGATACTTTTCCATGTAGGTGTTGAAACAGCGGGTGTTTGTGGTGGTTCATTCTTTTTTCGATGCAGTCTCGAAAACTCTTCCTTATTTCACCGAACTGTGTCTCAACTATATCCCGGACACAACCAACTACACGATCCAGCGAGCTCCTATCTAGGACGTATCTCTTTAAGCTGACGTGTTGGCTCTCAACTCTGTTTGTGGCACGATTAGCAAAGTTGGGCCTCTTATCAGTCCACGCAAAGACGAACATCTCCTTAAAGTCTTTTAGCCAGTTATCGTACACGTAATTGAAGACTCCTAAAAAGTAAAAATAATTTAATAAAATTTACATAGCTGAGTCGTATGTTATTAGAAAAACTTACTAGAACGTTTGCACTCCACAAGTCGCTTTCGCATGTTGCGCAAGTGGTACTCGTAGATGGGTATGGATGGAGACTCAATCAATGTCCCCCAGAATGACAAAAATTTATTCCAGTCTTCTTCTGTGAAGGCAGCCTTTTAGTGCTTCATAACATTCTGTTGTATGTGCCACCTGCAAAGAACCCTGGAGGTGTCTGGAAATACTTTAGCACACGCGCCCATAAGGGCCAGGTCTCTATCCGTTACAATCATACGTGGCTCCATACATTCATCCAATATTGACTTGATCCTCTCAAGCACCCACACAAAGTTATCACCCCGTTCTTTACTAACAACGGCATGTGCGATACAAAACGAATGGTTGGTAGGCGTCATACCAACAATCTGGATAAATGGCATATTGTATAAGTTTGTCTTGTACGTCGCATCGATCAGCATGACGTGGGGGAATGCACGCCACATGTCTCTCGAGTACTGATGAAGAAAGAAGATCTCTGTTACGATCTCTGTTCCGGGTTCCTCCCGTGTCTCGTAAATAAAGTCATTGTTTATCAGCACGTTTTCTAGTGACTGCATGGGAGTCAATCCTTGTCTTTGTTCGGCTCTAATCTTCGCCACAACGTTTTGAACGTCTTTCTGAACATGAAACCTGTCGGGGTCCTGCTTCCTTATCGTTTGAAATATTTTGCGCGACTCAATGTTTTGAGCTGTCAGCTGCTCGATCAGTTTCTTTTAGCTTGGAGTAAACCTTCGCACAAACGCGTGGGCCGACAGGTCCTCACAAAGTTCGTGGTTATGTTCAATTTTTCCGTCTTTTATCTCCTAGGTTTCATATGGGTGGTTTCGCACAGCCAGCAGGTAAAACGGGCAACCGTTTTTTTTTTTGCTTCCGGCTTTTCTAAGTGTTGCTGTAGTGTGGTGCTCACCACCACGGTCACATTCAAGCCATACCCTCCCGGTTCTTCCCCCCGATTTTCTTTAAGTCACATGTCAGACACCTAGTCAAATCAGTCTCTAAGACGCCTCGTATAGGCCTATACGACGCGTTTTAGTACCCTCTGTCACACCCCAACCGATGGCGGAAACATCGGAGTGAGACGAAAACGAGATTGCAAGAGACTTCATAACGCTATTTGTGTCGAGTATTTAATGATTATATTTTACATTGCTTGAACTAGAAATACCACAAGTTTGAAATAAATAATATATACAACAAGTATTCAAGTAAATAAATTTCATTTCATTGATGAATGGTCCCATACAAAGATTGAAAACAAATTTCAACATTTTTGAAAATAAAATACAGTACAACAAGTATTAGAGTTTAAATGCGTTTCTAGACAATCCTACTAGATTCCTTGCATCATCCAAATCCTGCAATACATGTTAAAGCATAGATCAATACAAAAAGTATTGGCGAACATACAAGTTTGAGTATAAGTATAAAATGTTCTAAACAGGTTTTTTCATGGCAATGACTAAGTATAGGCATATGAAATTAAACACGTATGATTGCAAGTATAACACGTATGTTTGCAAATATAACACGTATGAGCATGTATAAAGATTATTTGTATAAAACAAGATTTTAGCATGTTGTGTGTTTGATTAAAAGTACATATATTGCATCCCAAAGGTAATAATAAAGCGTAAAAAGGGATCGAGTATGCTCACCTTCTTGCAACGCTTCCCTTGGAAATCCTGCGAGAAGTCGAAGAGTTAGACGGCGGAAATCGAGGTCATCATGCATGGATAAACGTAAGGTACATATACGTATTAGAGGTTGACGAAGTGTAAATAAAATAAAATGTACATTTGTGTCTCTTTCTATAAAATGATCACTTGGATTTGGTAGACTTCGACACATGATGAACACGTTTCAAAACATGGGATTTTACGAAAAACGGGCAGAGTTCTCTCTGTTTTTGGACGATCCCGACGATACAAGTGTCGATTTATTTGTCAAAACGCAACAGTTATACACCATATATATAATTCGACAAGTGCAAAAATTGTAAACAATTTTACTAGCTTTACTAGTTTAAATCGACAAATTTGTATCGTCTCGCTAATCGGTCGGTTCAAGCTTGGTTTTAAAAATATATATATATATATATATATATATGTGGAGGAGTTCATGCGAGAACCACCCTTATTGCGAGAACCGCGAGAATCAATATGAACACAACCTAAAATAGCTAAAAAAACCTAAAAAACCTAACCCCCACCGGAGTCTGACCCGAGCTGACCCAAGCCGTTCATCACCATTACTGCCGACGCCAGCAGCCGCCGTGCGTCGGTTCTTGTTGTTGGAAACTTGTCTATCGAACCTGCATCCACTGTGCTCGGTTCTTGATAAATTCCGAAGCGCTGCCAATCAGTCCTCGTGATCTCCGGCGTGATCCCGGTTCCGGCAAGCTTGATTACATTCCGGCGAGGGTGTTATAACAGAACAGAGAGAGAGAGAGAGAGAGAGAGAGAGGGGGAGGGAATGGTTTAAGGTTGTCGTCTCTATCGTTTATGAGGTTCACGCTTTAAATAAAACGCGTGGAACGCGAACAGGTTTTAGCCTAGATGCATGATTTGGTTTAAAGATGGAAACGCGGACCGAGAGTTTAAATCCCAAACAATCAGGGATGCTTGTTTGTCGCTCATAAATATGGGCGGCAATGTTGTTTTCAAACTCTATTTTAGCGCCCAAGTGTGTATACGATTATCAAGATTTTTAAATTTCCAGAATTTACAATGTGCCCCCTTAACTACACTAACTGTGCTAACTAAGTTATAACTTAGATTACTACAAACTTACCTTAAATCTAACTAGTTTATATTATAAATTTTATATTGTAAAAGATTAAGTAAATTGATTAACTAGATATATCAATAACTATATTGATAATTATAAAGTAAAATCTTTCAACGGTTATTTAATCTGCGAAAAATTTCCGAGGTTTCAAAGGTTAGGATCTGGATTTCAAAACTGGTCGGATTTCGGAAATCCATTTTGACGGATGTTACACCCTCGTATTGGTCCCTCTTACAGGCCTAGACTCTCCGTCTGATGTGACTGATGTGACGTTGTACGAAGTGCAGAAGTTGGTCGGGAAAAGGAACCCTAGACGCCTTGTATAGGCCTATACGAGGCGTCTATCAGGGTGTGGAAATAGGGAGTTGGATGTGGGAATATCTAGACCCTTTTTTTATACTTTAAAATCAGTGTGGTAGTAATCGCTAGTCGCTAGTTGGGCGGTAGGGTATGGACTAGCAATTAATCAGGAATTAATCAGAATTAACTGGAATCAATTGGGATTAATTGTGATTAATCAACACCTTGTTGAGATTTTTACAACCATATTTAACATACAAGCTAGCTACACTTTGTTAACATTTTGTTTTAGAACAAAAATAACAGAAAAAGATATTGTGTACTCAACATAATTGTCTTGATGAGTGCTTTTAATTATATAAATAAACTAAGTTAGAACCCCAAGTATTACACATATTAAATAAATATAATTTTATATACTAAATAGTAAAAAAGTTAGATTTTAAAAATATGTGCATTGCTCGGATTGAATAAACACATATATTACGTAGCTTGAATACATATAATGTAATCGGTTAACACATATAGTCGTTAATATATGTTTTTGGAAAAATGAACTTTGTTGTACTATATACTTTTTATAACATTTTACTTTATTTTTTTATTTATAATTAGGTTAGAAACTTGTGTATTACGTAAGTTATAACATTTCATTTTGTTATTTATTTATTAAATATGTCAGAAACTTCTGTGTTATACATGGTTGAATCAATGAAATATTGAATAATTATTAATAGTAACATAAAATAAAATAATTATATAGCAATAATCATTGTATTAATAAATTGGGGCGAGTGAATATGAGGCTGTTAAGCACCTAAGTTTTATGCGAAACCAATCAAAACTATGTCATTTTGATTAAACATAATTAATAAATTAAATTAAATCAAAACTACTTCTTATTTTATCTCAAGCATACACTCCTCAATTTATATTACAAAAATACTGTTCATAATAAAAAAAACAATAAATAAAAAACTTTTTGGTAAGCTCACGTTAGAGATTATCTTATCTAGGAATTCATACATGTAGAATTAAAGATTTTAAGATATTGCCTAATGCCTATTGCTCTTTTTAAAAAAAGACAATAAATTAGGGTTTGACTTTGTTAATCCCCTTCAAATTACAATTAGGGTTTGACTTCTACACCCAAACTTATTCACATGTGAAGTATAAATTAAGATTTGACTGCTGAGTTTTATATAAATGTTGGGAAACCAAGATATTAAAATGGTCAATTATTATCTTATATTGGTATACCATGTATATAATTATTATTAATATTAATTTAATATAAGTAAATATAAACAAATATCATCATATGCTAGTTACTTGTATAAGATGCATATTTTTCTTGGGCAAATAAAATCCTTAGTCACTATTACAATTATACAAAAAATTATTCAGGGTTGCTACTTATATAAGTTCCGTACAAATTAAGATCTTGTAGTTTTACTTTAAAAAATGGAAGATGATCTTATGTAAGATGCAGTACTTTGAATACGAGCCGGTCATTAAATTGACTGCTCTATTGGTTTATTAATCGGAGCATATATAGACCAGTTGAATATGTTATCGTCGTAAATAACTTAAAAGGAAAAAAGAATTATATTAAATAAAAAAACATGAATTTATGAATTAGCACCATGTAGCCAATTAAACGATAAGAGTCGTCTAAAATATAAAGACTGTGACTGTTAATTTGTTTAGCTCTTAATGTTTCAGACCTCTTATTGGTTCAGCACTTAATGATTCAGACTGTTTGTTTCGTGAGCAGATGTCTAAATTTTTCAGACATTTACCTCTGAATGGTTAAGCATTATACTGAATTTGTACTTATTTTTCTATCCAAAGTTATTCATATACTTTTAAATGAATATTTTTATTAAATATGCCATAACTCTTTTCCAGCAAAAGGCAAATTCAAAAACAAAAGATGACATACCTCTACAAGTGTAGTGGTTAAACGAACTGATCAAACTTAGTTCAACTAATGTGACATTTGTTCTTTTTAAACCGATTAATAATCAAAATAAGAACACATGTTTGATCCGTGATCAACTTTGATGTGTTATTTAATCCAGTGAAAATTGTCTATGTAGAAAACATTTGTATTTGACCAAACTTGGTTAAAAACTTTTTTCGTTTTTATCGAATGTTTTTTTATGATTTTTTGTACACCAAATGAAGCAAAGACAACTAAACTTGAACATGGGACAAGTTTTGTTCATCCAATCTCATGCTTGATGATAAAACTATTTTCATACCTCAGGTTCACAGATTTCCCTACGGATATTAAGAATAGTCGGTTATGATCTAATATGGTTAAAAAATACTTATTAAAAGTTCAATTACTCAAAACATGATATTATAGAAACACCAAAAACCGACTTGAAATATCAAATACTAAGTATAACTTTAACAATTTAAAGTTTCTAACAACTCCAAAATATTACTTATAACATTGTTATTATGAGTAAAGTTCCCGTACAAATAATTTTAACATACTAAACGTACGAATAGCATGAAAAAGGCAAAAAATGCGATGACATTTTCGTAAATATTTGCTTGTAGGGTAATTATCAAAATTACTCTACAAATGACCTTGTAGAGTAATTTTGATCTTGCAGAGTAATTTTGTAAAATGTTCTTGTAGAGTAATTTTGATCTTGTAGAGTAATTTTGTAAAATGTTTTGTAGAGTAATTTTGATCAAAAAACTATACCTCACAAAAAAAACCCCAAAATTACTCTACAAGAACATTTTACAAATGACCCTGTAGAGTAATTTTGATCTTGCAGAGTAATTTTGATTCACTTGTAAAGTAAAGTAATTTTGATACACTTGTAGAGTAATTTTGATAATTACCCTACAAGATCAAAATTACTCTACAAGAAAATTTTACAAAATTACTCTACAAACATCAAAATTACTTTACAGGATCATTTGTAGAGTAATTATTAATAATTACGAAAATGCCACCGCGTTTTTTATAAATCTGAATTACTCGACATAGATCAATCTCTTGTTTCTATGGAGATGATTTTCGACTATTTTACAAGATAAATAAATGCTACACATATTCAATTACTTTTATTTATAAAGTTGTTGGTTAAACATAATTTCTATAAATCTGAATGTTGTTGTGAATATCTTGTGTGATTACAATAGACATGCACCATACACTATAAAAAGCCATACATGTTCATGTGGTATATTCATTATTCAGGTGTCTTTCTATTCTTTTTAAGAAATTCTCCTTCTACATCGCCATAGAAACAAGAGATTGATCTATGGCTTGTGTTCTTCCTTTGATTTGTGTCTCCTATGGAGGAATGGGAGAAAGTAGGCAACTACTTACTAAAGAGGCTTTTAATTAATTTGTTCAAGATGGATTCGTGTACACGTTAGATGTTTAATAATTATAATCATATCATGTAATCATGAATTCATGTTCCTCGTATACTTTGACTTTATATGCTATAACTTTGATAATTTTCATCTTATCTATATGATGCATGTGAATGGCACGTATAAAATGTATCAGTTACACAAGTTTTAAATTTATAAAAATGGAAATCACCTAAAACTAAACTACACACATAACAGGCAAATGTACCTATCGTATACGTGGTATAGTAGTGGTAAGAACCATGTATCGATCCTAAGGACAAAGTGGCTCCTAATAATCTAAATTTTGTCAATATCTAACCGATGTAAGAGTGATTTGCGAATAGACTAATGATTGCAAGTAAACACAAATTGTGGAGTCAGAGAAATCATATTAGAAAGTTAACCATTTAAACTTTGACTCATCTTGACTAGAATGACTGTTGGTTTTAATTGGTTATAAAGACTAGTTTACTTTAGTTCAAATAGTGTGTGAAGTACTAAAATGGATTAGGGCCATACTGGGGTTAATCCTACAAAAATATAGAATCAATGTTCTAGATATACACCAAAACCTAATATTATGAAGCAAGTTTTAGTTACCATCCTTTATGATTAAAGAGTTTCTTATATTGCTCTAGCAGCAGTAGACTGACGAACCAAGTGAATTACTTTCTATATTACTCAATTTAAAGTAAACCCCAACTAGTTTCCAGATCCTTTTATTCAGATCCTTCCCGTAGGTAGCTCACTAGTTTTACCAGTTATATCACTAATTTGTCTATTACAGATTCAGGATTCAAGCCTTAGATTATAAGTGCACTTTTATAACCTAAAGATAATACGTGTTGAATCTAGCATGCATAACTTCATAGAAAGATTAACAAGACCACACAAATCTGATCTAAAACCAATACTAACAAGTAATCATACACATCATAAGATCAAAATAACCAACTTTACAAAAGTTTAGCCTAGCATACTAGATCTAAAAGATGTCATTGATGTGATAGAAACTGAAAACGAAAGCAAACCGAATTTATATACGCAATTAGATGCAAACCGGATGGTAGGATCTTCAATCCACAAGCTTCTAGACCTCCAGATCTTTAATTCTGCTCCTAAACAGCCTTGTCAGTGTCACACCCAAACCGATGACGGAAACATCGGAGTGAGACAAAATAGATTGCTCGAGACTTAATAACACTAATATTTGCAACAAGTATTTAAATAATGAATTGCATTTCATTTCTAAAAGTCAATTACATGGATTGAAATCAAATACAACAACTTGAAATAAAGGAATTACAATACAATCAACATACAAAATAAAAAATGTGTATCTAGGCATCCTACTAAGTTCCATGCATCATCAACATCATCAATAACCTGCAACATGTTTTAAAAGCAAAGTTCAATACAACATATTGGCGAGTACACTAGTTTTAAACACAAGGCATAGGTATAAAAAGTATTTCTCAATCTAACATAGCAATTTGATATACAAGGTCATCTAGCATGCATAACTAAAAGTCAAACCCAAGTGTCCACAAGAATTATATGTGTCCCTCGCCACAAAGTGACGAGACCAGTTATGAATAATAAGCTTCCCTCGATACCGAAGTAATCGAGACCGTAAAGAATATAACCTAACAAAACCCCGTCGGGTGGTGTGCTACTCCTATAGCACTATAATTGTTAAGGTGGGCTAACAAGTAGCATGAACCTAAGCATAACAAAGCATGTATAACGAATTGAGTGAATAAAGCATATTTGTGTGAATCGTGCATTTTAACAAGTAAAACATGTTGCACCCAAAGTGTGTTAAAGCAAAAAGGGTCAAGTGTACTCACAAAATTGCTAATTCTTCCGATTATCCAAGTATTGACGAGTTAATGAGAATAGGAGAAAGAATGGGTTCGGTGTTGGAGTTTAAGGAATGTTTAGATTCGGAATTAGGAATTTAAAGTACACAAAAGTATGGTTATGAGAAAGTAATCATCTAGACTTAAACACTTGTTTTTGACACTATGAATCCTGTATGGGTTGATGTGATTTCATGGGTTAAGATACCCACAAGAATCGTAACAAGAAGTTAAGTACTTAGATAATATAACTTGTTACCATGACAAATAACCGTTTGATTATCATCAAGGATTCGGTTATGTACATATACTTAATATATTTTATATATAGTATCTAATAAGTCCAATATGTATATCATGGAATTTCATAGAAGTCATGCATGGAGGTAGGAGGATAACCTTCTTTTAAAAACTCTTTCGTAAGATTCACCAATGCACAAGTTGTCACAAGGACAACTCGGATGGTCATGAATGAAATGGAAAAGAAATATACATACTACCTAAAAGGAAATCATAAGTGAGGCGGTGGATTGAAAGTAGGATAGCCAAGGCCTCCAAGTAATCACACACACACACCAAACACAAGTCTTGTGGGTTAATACCCTTTACAAAACAGAAAGTTTAGAGGCAAATAACACCTCTGAATTTGTGTGGAACAACCTTGGTTAAGGTCGCTAATCATGGATTTGATTAATGGCATAAGAACACAAGTTTGCTTGAAGAAAACATAAGTTTAAGAAAGTTTATACAGATTTTATTCAAAACAGAAAGTTTCTTACACTTTTAACCTCAAATATAGTGATGTTCCATCTTGGTTTTCCATGGAAAACGTATGGAAACACTCCTAGAGGTGTTCCAAGTGTTAAGAAAAAAGAAAAAAGTAGAAAAGTGAAGTAAAAGTCAGCTAGAACTCACTTAGAAAGTCTTGAACTTTCTGCTTATAATATGAGATTTTGATACTATTAGAGAGTATTTTGAGTGAGATTGAAGTGTTTGTAAAGTGAAAAATGAGTGGAGGAAGTGTGAGTTTTATAGGTGAGGTTTAGGGTTAGGTGTTAAGTGTATTTAATGAGAAAAACACACCAAACTAACACATTTTCGCCAAATACCCGAGCTGGAAACCAACATTCTACGGATTGGCCTCTGTGGCGGCCCATGACGGAATCAAGGGGAGGAGGCCGTGGGGCGTGGCGGCCCTAAGGCTGGCCATAATTGTGATTTTTTTTACAATATTGGTCCTTCATGTTCCGTAAGTTATGTTTTAAGGGTATAAAGTGTGTTATAAGGTGTTTTTAAGTATATAAACATGTGATCAAGTATAATATAAGTATGTGAATCGTAATTAAGTATCAATGATGCATAAACATGGATAAAAGCGTGTAAGTTGGGTACGTATTGTGACACCCGACTATTTAGGCTGTACCGTACAAATGTAACACGTGTCGTGAATGAATAAAAGGTTGTATTTGACTGATATTGATGTTTATGTGTGATATTTGATGTGTTGGTAAATCCAAAATTTGATAAAAATTATGTTGGCAATAATAAGATAATTGTTTATCGCGTAACGAACAAAATGCGAAACGAACGTCGGTGACCGCCCGATCAATGTTAAAATCCTAAAAATAATTCGTTATGATTAGAATAGTAATTTTAATCATGTTTGGAAGGAAAAATAAATTAAAACGCTAAGAAACTCTATTTTTCGAGTTTAAGCGCGTACTGCGCGATACTGCGCGTATCTGACAAAATACTGTCAACGCAGCCAGTTAAAGCAACTGATAATTATTTTAGTAATAATTTGGCGAGTTTATTTTTATAGAGTGATAAAAATAATCTAAAACACCCTAAAACGGGATTAAAACGCTAGATAAAATACTCGGTATCCAGTAAAATACCAGTTTTTGATCTATGTAATAAATATGTGTGTATACGATATATATATATATATATATATATATATATATATATATATGAGAGGTGGTGGCTAGGGGAGGGGTCCCCTCTTCTCTCTCTTCCACTTGGAGGTCTTGGAATACACCAAGAAATGATTGTGCCTTTTATGTGATCTTCTAAAATCTTGTCAAATCCAAGAAATATCACAAACCAAGTCAATCACTCTCTCTCTCTAACAAGCTCGGTTGAACACCCCTCTATCACCATCCATTTTCAAATTTCAAACCATTTCTTGAAGATCCAAGCTCATTCCAAAGTGTTTTCAAGTTCATTTGAAGGTCTAAAGGTGATTTCAAGGTGTTTTAAGCAACAATCAAGCTCCATATCATCAACCTTTGCTAAAAAAAACCATCAAAATCTTGAAGGTATAAAACTCACTTTAAAAACCTTGTTCTTGATTCTTGATGTTCTTGATGATGATGGAAGTTTCTCTTGTTCTTGGATTTAAACACTAATTTGAAACTAATAATAATTGGGTTTTCAAAGAAAGTAAAAATGGATGTATGTGTATATGTATGTATAGCCGTGAGTGTGTGTATACATGTGTATTTGAGTTGAGTTTTGATTTTGATTGATTCTTGAAAGTGAAATGCATGCATGATCAAAAGGTGATTTATAAAAGTTCATATGATTAAAAGATGAACATGATAAAGTGAGTTTTTGGATGTATATATGCTCATGTGTGTGCCTTGAATGTATATGTATGTATATATACATGAGTATTTTTGTTAGTGTATAAATGAAAGAATGTTGGTAGCATTTAAGTCAAATGATTAGATGATGAACATGTCTTTGATTATTTGGAACAAATACATGTCATATGCATTCAAGTTCATGCATGTTGATGATGATGTGAATTGAATGCATTAGATGCTTGTACTTAAGCATGCATGTGGATATATGATCATGAAATGATGATTTGAATATGATTTGATAAAAATAATTTTTAATCAGGCCCTAAACACTAAAAATAATAATATTTGAAGTGTTAAAATAGTATAAAACTTTGTCATAAAGTTTACTAGCTTTGCATGTTGTACTTGGTGCTTAAAGTGTTGTAAAATACGTGAAACAGCATGATTTATGTGACTTACATGAAAACTGCACTAATCTGGTTATAACCATCATTTTAATCAGTAAATAACATGTATTATGTTAAAATATCAAGTCGTTACGAGTTGGGATGGTTATGGTAACGTTTAACGCAAAACTATGCGGTAAAACGGTTTTAAAATCGGCTTTTCGAAGGATTTTTATAAAACTGTTTTAAATCAGAGTAAACTGATATTTTTAGTTTAAATATAAGTATTTTAACTTATATTAAGTTTACTTGGTGTTTGGTTAGTCATACGTGACTTCCGACGCCCGAAAACATTACTGAATCACTAAAATACGTGTTTTACAATGTACACTAGCATGGGTTATTTATGGGTGAACCTTATATGTTAAAATGTGTTATGTGATTTAAATATGTGTATATAATAATATGTTAAGTGTTGACATGATAGCGAGAATTTAGATTATACATGTACACTTGTGTGCTTAAAGCGGTAGAATCGGTAAAAATTGGTTTAAATGTGTAACTTGTTTGTCGATCATGAAAATTGATACATATGTTAACTTGATAAGTTATTTCTTGTATACGTTCTTTAAAAATGATAAAATAAATAAGTTAATGAGATTTCGCGTGTTATGATATTAAGTATATGTGCACGTTTATGTATATATATTACGACACGTAAATCATAGATATATTACGTATAAACGGGAGTGTTAACGGATTTACATGATAATGGTCACCAATAAAATCTTTCAAGTCGCAAACTCTTAAAATATATATATATATATATATATATATATATTAACGTGCCAACATAATAAAAAATAATGACTTTTTGAGAAAATCTCAAAGTTATGTGAAAATTCTAAGATGCGGAGAAACTTAGGAATTTTGTGATATGTATATTGATTGATAAATCGTTCCTACATATATTAGGACGTGTAGAAATCAATTTGTGGGATTGCGCTATTTATAATACGAACCCAAAGGAGAGTGTCACTGAACCCCCTCTTTTTACTGTTTTGTATATGTTTTGGGGGAAGAACACGCCTTAAAAAGGGTTTAATAATGTTTTTGAATAAAACATACCTTTGATATATAAAAATGTATATTTTCATAGAAAATATAGGATTTGTTAAATGTATATATGTTTCGGGGAGAAACGGTTTTTGTGAATAAATATGTTTCGGGGAGAAACGGGGATTAGTACGGTGTTTCAGAGAAAACAACCGTGTAGATTTAAAATTGCTTAAATCTATAGTTGGGATGAATTTTCTTGATCTCAAGAGAGTAAGTATCGGCTATAGGTTTACATTTCAGTGGGGACTTTGGGGAATTCGTACAACATCATATATTAAATTTATCATTATTAGTAGGATATATATATTGTTCACGAGGCAGGCATTATAGATGGCCTCGATATGGGCCATGCGCAAGTAATGTTGTTTAATCATTTAAGTATTGCACGCGAGGAATTGTTGGTAGATCTATCGGGTTGACAACCCCGTCGTGACCGGTCGCCCCGTGTCAAGTCAAACGACGAATTGATATTCTGTTTATAGTCTAGCATTGATTATACCTTCATTGTTAATATATAGTTCGTAATGTCTTGCTAACTTACGAGTCCGAACATTTGATTCAATCAATTTAATATGTAAACTTGGGAAGATGTTTATGGTCGGAAGGCTCTACGGAAATGCATGTGACGGCTGACCCTTGAATTTTTACAAGGAAATGAATTAACTTTCTTAAAAATTATATGGATGTTTTAATAATAAACACATAATTAGAAAGTTTTTCCTTGAATCAAATTATTTAAATTTGAATATGTGAACTCACCCTCCTTTGTATTGACACTTGATTTTAACGTGTTCTTCAGGTACTTGAGTTTGGCTTCGGGAATTATGGCGTATCTTGTGGTTGTTGATGCATGTTTGGTTTGATAATGTGTTGGACAAACTTTTAAAACTATTTGGGACAAATGTGATAAGATCCATAAGGATCAAAACAACTTAACTATGGTGTGGTTGTGACGAACTTTAAGACTCCATGTTTTAAAATCTATGTTTTAATTAAGTTAAAATGTCCAACATTATGATGCATCGTTTAGCAAGATATTAATGGGCACCAACTTCCGTCACCACTACGTTTTATATTCCGCCGCGACATTTTTGGGGTGTGACACGTATGACATGTATTTGTGATTCCATCACGTGTTTACAAGAATCACGAACAAGGTAACACATGTATAATGAATTTAATCATGTAAGCAGGCATGAATAAATACGATATAAGTTGTATAAAAACAATGGATTTCATTACGATTCGAGTCTCGGATTTACAAAATAAAAGGAAATACGATTATGAGAGGAACGACCTTCCAAAAATAGAAATACGAGTCAAGCTTTCTAATTAAGGAAAGTCACGAAAAAGCAGAGCGTTACAGTCTCCCCTCCTTTAGGAAATTTCATCCCGAAATTTATTCAAGGGAAGACTTTGTAAAAAGGTATTTTGGCTAAAAGAATAATTGACTAAAAAATCGAGGTTTTGGGAGTATGAGACGTGTTGAAAATGCATGAAATTGTTTGAGGAACGAAATGATAGGTTTGTAAGGAGAGTTCGACTAACTAAAAAAAGGACTTGAGGTATTAAGCGTAAGTAAATCATGCTTGTGCGTGTATAGGCAAAGTGAGTTTAAACAAGTTCGAATAACTAGAAATGGGGAGGTATTTTAAAATATGATATCTTAAGAAAAGGTTTTCGTATAAAACGATATGTATTTTAATGAAAAATGTGGTCACTCCATAGGTTGTTAGAAAGTCTTGTTGGTTTCGAAAGGTATCATTAAATCACATGTTTGTAGAGAATTGTTTATTGGTGAGGAACGAAAAAGTTAGGTATTTTAAATAAAATGGTTTTGGAGGTAACGGCCAACTAGGTGTGTTTTGTGTATAAATAAGAATGGTAGATAGTTTTTAGAGTAAACTGCCATTTTGGTCCCTGAGGTTTGGTCACTTTTGCCACTTTAATCCAAAACTCAAACCTTTTGCATCTGGGTCCCTGTGGTTTCAGTTTTATTGCCATTTTGGTCTAAAAAGAAATCAGGTCATATTTGTCTTATAAAATCCTGCAATTTTGTCATTTTTAGGGGCAAATCATGTCACGGCCCTTGGCCCCGGTTTGACCCGGTCCAGAGTCGCGAGGCAGGAAATCCGATGGTATCTAATTTGGTGACAGCGGAAGTCTTTTTAAACAGGATCGATTAATAATAAAACTGCTCGTTTATATATAATATAGGGATAAATCCCATAATTTACAAATAAGTGATTTCACTAGGAAATCCTTTATTTCTTAAAACATGTTTCTTTATTTGTTTACATTGAGCCACTTTCTTGTAGTGCTCCACGGCACTTTTCCTGTGCTCACAACAGATCACCTGAAACATGTTTGAAAAAGGTTTTGTCAGCAGGGAAATACTAAGTGAATCATTCAGTTTTACTAAAACGACTCGTTTGTTATAATTCACAGTATTAAGAGAGATTACAATGTTTCTGATATCAAACCAACTACCCACAGTATTTGTCACTCGAATCTTTACGGTGACTGTGGTCATATCACCATTGGCTGCCCCAATGAATGACGAATATCACTAAATTTAGGTTCGCCCACCTAAAGTGATAAAACTGTAATACTGTGCACAATACCCCACATACCGGCTGTAATTTGGTGATTACATAAACTTAATCACTGTAATTATAACTTTGAAAATAATTTGGAGTATTGTAAAACAATTAATAAAAAGAGAATGACTCACATTGTAGATTTAACGAGCAGAGTATAAGCCTACTGATTAGCCTTGATTAACCTAATTTAAATAACAATGTACACACAACAGGTTAGTAACTAATACAGCAGTTACGACAATTCACGAGATTAAACCCTCACAACAATTTATAAGTGCAATACTTTAACAATTTCAACGGATTCACAACGAATGACAGAGTATAGTCCGAATTCGAGCAGTACTCAAACATTCAAGTCGAAATCACGATGAATTAATAAAGTATAAACTCAATTTGAGCGGCACTTAAACAATCGTTGGATAGTTAGAATCGATCGGACGTTGAATCGTAATAGCGATCGAGTTATTACCCTGATTGCGGTGTCGATTAGTGCACTGTGTGTGTTAATTGTAGTATACAGAACATATTTCAGTCTACGAAACGAATTTCTTCGTCGAACATATGCCAAATTTCAAGTACCAATGTCTGCTATTTATACCCGAAATTTACCACCCCTTACGGACCGTAACAAATAACCCTTACGGTCCGTAAGGGTTGCCTATTTTTCATAGAGTAGCCACGGTTGGGACTAGCTATGCTGACTTGACAGTTTCTTAATTTAACATTTTGACAGCGAGTAATTCAGATAATCGTTAACTTAGGGTTTACCCCCCTTGAGTTTTAGGGGCCCTGATCCTGATTCCGATTGTTCTGAAAATTTTAGGGTTTGTTCAGAATCAATTGGGTTTCTCAATTAGGGCTTCCTATTGATCAAATTAAAATAATAATTAGGACTTTTGATGAGAGTTGTTACATTCTCCCCTCCTTAATAAAAATCTCGTCCTCGAGATTTACTGGAATAAATGAGGATACTTTCTCTTCATTTCTGATTCCAGCTCCCAAGTGTATTCTGGTCCTTTCTTTGAATCCCATCTGACTTTGACTAAAACTAGTCGTTTATGTTTGAGAAACTTAATCTTTCGATCCTCAATTTGAAGAGGTTTCTCAACAAATTTTAGCTTTTCGTTTACCTCTATATCTTGAAGAGGTACTACCAGTGATTCATCTGATAAGCATTTCTTAAGATTGGATACATGAAATACATCATGTACTCCAGCTAATTCTTTTGGTAGTTGTAAACGATAAGCAACTGGTCCTATACGTTGGATCACTGAAAATGGTCCTACGTATCTTGGACTTAGCTTTCCTTTCTTACCGAATCGAACAACTCCTTTCCAAGGAGAAACTTTTAATAGTACTTTATCTCCGACCTGAAATTCTAACGGTTTGCGGCGATTATCTGCATAGCTCTTCTGACAATCTCGAGCTGTTTGCAGTCTTTCCTTGATTTGAGTTATCTTGTCAGTAGTTTCTTGCACAATTTCTGGACCTGATAATTGACTTTCTCCTATTTCTGCCAAACAAACTGGAGTTCTGCACTTACGTCCATATAGTGCTTCAAATGGAGCAGTTTCAATGCTTGAATGGTAACTATTATTGTAGGAGAATTCAATTAATGGTAAATGATCATCCCAGTTTCCACCAAAATCTATTACACATGCTCGGAGCATGTCTTCTAGAGTTTGGATGGTTCTTTCACTTTGTCCATCTGTTTGTGGATGATATGCTGTGCTTAGATTTAGTCGAGTTCCCATAGCTTGCTGGAAACTTTTCCAGAAATGAGAAGTGAAACGACTATCTCTATCTGATACAATGGAGAGTGGAACTCCATGTAAAGATACTACTTCGTCTACGTACAACTTGGCTAGCCTTTCCATGCTAAAAGTTTCCTTCATTGGTAGAAAATGAGCTGATTTGGTTAACCGATCCACAATTACCCAAATCGCATCATTACCTTTTCTGGTTTTGGGTAACTTAGTAACAAAATCCATTGTTATAAGTTCCCATTTCCATACAGGCATTTCCAATTGTTGTATTAGTCCTGAAGGTTTCTGATGTTCAGCATTTACTTGTGAACAAGTAAGGCATTTAGAAACATATCTTGCTATATCTTTCTTCATGCCTATCCACCAAAAATTCTTTCTTAAATCTTGGTACATCTTATTGTTTCCAGGGTGCATAGTATACCTAGATTTATGGGATTCTTCTAAAATCTTATTTCTTAATTCTCCTTGTTTAGGTACCCAAATTCGTTTCTTGTGGAATCTCCAAATTCCATCATTTCCTTGCTCTAGTTCCTTTATATAACCTTTCATTCCTTCAGCATCGTCCTTGATTGCTGTTTCCTGAACTTTCTTTAATTGTTCCATTAAATCTACTTGTAGATTTAATCTAAGAGCACGGACTCGCTTTTGTTTTTCCTGATACTTACGACTTAAGGCATCTGCAACTACGTTTGCCTTTCCTTCGTGATATTGAATATCACAGTCGTAATCACTTAGAACTTCCATCCATCTTCTTTGCCTCATATTTAACTCTTTCTGCCCAAATATATACTTTAAACTTTTATGATCTGTATAAACAGTAAACTTACTTCCATACAGATAATGTCTCCAAATTTTCAAGGCAAAAATTACGGCTCCTAATTCTAAGTCATGAGTCGTATAATTCTCCTCGTGCTTTCTCAACTGTCGGGAGGCATACGCAATTACCTTTTTGCGTTGCATCAATACACATCCGAATCCTAATTTTGAAGCATCACAATATACTTCAAAATCTTCTGTTCCTTCGGATAATGCTAAAATTGGAGCATTCGTCAATCGGTGTTTTAAAAACTTAAAAGCTTCTTCTTGCTTATGTCCCCATTCAAACTTAGTGGCTTTACAGGTTAACTTAGTTAATGGTACGGCTATCTTGGAAAAATCCTTAATAAACCGTCTATAATACCCAGCTAAACCTATAAAACTTCTAATTTCCATAGCTGTTTGTGGGACCTTCCATTTAGTGATTGCTTCTATTTTAGCAGGATCTACATGAATACCTTCATGATTCACCATATGTCCTAGGAATTGCACTTCCTTTAACAAAAATTCACACTTTGAGAATTTGGCATAAAGCTTTTCTTTTCTTAACAAGGTTAAGAGTGCATGCAAGTGTTCACAATGTTCTTCCTGACTTTTGGAATAAATAAGTATATCGTCTATAAAAACAATTACAAATTTATCCAAATATGGTTTACAGATCCTATTCATCATGTCCATAAATGTTGCTGGGGCATTTGTTAGTCCAAAGGGCATGACTGTAAACTCATAATGGTCATACCTAGTTCTGAAAGCAGTTTTAGGTATGTCTTCTTCTTGTACTTTCAACTGGTAATATCCAGATCTTGAGTCTATCTTAGAAACATACCTAGCGCCTTGAAGTTGATCAAAAAGATCGTCAATCCTAGGTAATGGGTATCGGTTCTTAATTGTAACCTTATTCAATTCTCTATAATCGATACACATTCTCATCGATCCATCCTTCTTCTTTACAAACAACACTGGCGCTCCCCAAGGGGATGAGCTAGGTTGTATGAAACCTTTACTTAGTAATTCATCTAATTGCTTTTTCAGTTCTAACATTTCTGTGGGTGCTAACCGATAAGGTGCCTTAGCTATCGGTATAGTTCCTGGAATTAGATGAATCCTAAATTCTACCTCCCTATCTGGTGGTAATCCTGGTAATTCTTCTGGGAATACATCCGGATACCCTGAGACTACAGGAATTTCCTTAAGTTCTTTACCCTTAGTACTAATGATTACTGAAATCATATATACTATTCCTTGTTTTTGTTCATAATTAGCAACTTTCATTACTGATATGAACTTCATAGGCTTACGTGGTTTATCTCCTGTAATCACAATTACTTCTCCGGTGGGTGCCTGAATTTCTATAGAATTCTTATCACATAGAATTCGAGCATGGTTGGCTACTAACCAATCCATTCCTAACACAACATCGAATTCAGCTAACTTCATAGGTAACAGTTTTGCAGAAAACTTATGGCCTAACAGTTCTATCTTTCCTTTTTGCAAAACCTTATTTATGTTAACAGAATTTCCATCTGCCGTTTCGACTGTAAAAATTTGCCTAAGGATGGTTAAAGGTAAGTTAAGAGCTTGGCAAAATGAAGTATTGATAAAACTTTGGTTTGCACCAGAGTCAAATAATACTTTTGCATAAACGTCGTGGACCAAGAACGTACCAGCTATGACGTCAGGGATTAGTTCAGCTTCTTGAGTGGTTAGCTGGAATGCTCGGGCATTCTTCTTTGTTGTTCCTTCAGCTGGTTTGCCTTTATTGTCTGCGGTTTTAATCAATTTAGGACATTCTGTTTTGTAATGTCCTGTTTCTCCACAGTTATAACAAACTATGGTTTTCTTTTTGCAATTTTCTTCACGATGTCCTGCCATTTTGCAGAAGTTGCAATTTACATTGCATTTTCCAAAATGATTCTTTTTGCAATTGCTGCAAAAAGGTGATTGTGCAGATTTTCTTCTTCCTCTTTTCTTGAACCTATTATCATTACCCACACGAAATCCTTGGGTAATCTTCTGAGCCAATTCCTTCTTTCGATCTTCTTCTCTTGTACGCACTAGTTCATCAGTTAGGGTATTAGCTAGTTCCACAGCATCGTCAATAGTGCGAGGTCTCGCAGCTTTAACGATGTTACGAATTTCACTAATCAGTCCCCAAATGTAGCGAGAAATGAGTACCGGTTCTGGCGAAGCCAGTGTTGGTACCACTCTAGCATATTCAAAGAATGTCGAAGTATAACTGCGACACTCTACGCCTACCATACGATGGTTTAGGAACTTATTTGCCATTTGTTCCTTTTCATATTCAAGACAATATTTTCTTTCTACAAGAATTTTAAATTCTTCCCAGTTCATAGCATAAGCCATTCTTCTTCCTTTTGCTTGTAGCACCGTGTTCCACCATTCTAGTGCCCCGTCTTTGAAAAGATTTGACGCATACATGACCTGATCTTCTTCAGAACACTTACTTATTGCAATTACTGCTTCGGTTTTCTCTAACCAACGCAGTACTGCAGTTGCTCCTTCATTGCCTGCAAATTCAGCAGGTTTGCAAGCAAGAAATTCTTTGAAAGTGCAACCAGGTGTTGCGGCTTTCATTTTCTTAGGAGGTGGAGCCTGTCGTGGATTATTATCATCGTGATTGCCGCCTCCATTTATACTATGACTAAAATTATCTTCCTGAGTACGTTTACTAGGAACAATTTGTTGCGGTTCTATTGGATTCTTTATAGTAGCAACGAATGCTGGAATAGCATTAGCTATCCCTTGAGCAACAATATTTTCAATATCTTGTCTAGTCATATACTGGTTTTCCTGATTTTGTTCAGATTGATTCCCTTCATTAACTGGTTCATTACTAGCGTTTTCCATCTGATAATTATTATAAATATAACTATTAGTATCAAATGATTATAAATAAAATAATTACACAGAAGCACATAAAATCTTACAACACAGATATATATCCAAAATTGTCGATGTTTCGACTTCTATTTTGCTTTATATATTATATAGGCATCCATACACACTGTTTATCTTACAATGTTTTATTTCCCATTTTACAGATTTATATTTATCTATTATTATTATTATACAGACATTCTTCCCAACCCTACTATTCTCTGGTCAACTGGCAGTTTAGTAGCGACGCTCCCTTTCGTCGTATTTCCAGGAAATTTGTTCTCCCATTTCCCGGATTCTATTCCCTGTACCTATCAGCTCTTCACCGAACAGACGGAGTTCGGCTAGGTTTTCGTTGCTCATTGGAGGATTGGGGATAGATTCTGGATCAAACTGTGGAAGAAAAGAATAAGGACTGTTGATGATATTCTCGAATTGCCAGTCATTTGTCCACCATTCTTCCATTTGGCCTAAAGGTCGAGTGTGGATTAGTGGGTCTGGAATAGCTGGTTCCAGATTCACAGGAAGTTGGTGTGACAACTGCCACTTTCGGGTAAATTACTTACATTTAAAACGATGATTTACATTATACAAGTATGTATTCTGAATATTCGGACTGCATGATTACATGTTATACATTTTAGAAAACTCATGGAATATTCGTTTATTATTACACATGATTCACTTTTATCGGGTACATTTGAAATAGTGCAAACAATTCACCGAAACAACTAGAGTAGTGCCTAGTGAACTTTAGTGCTGACGAAAACTCTGGATCCGCAGAAAACATCTAAAATGACATCTTTAGGACTCGGATGAGAGTCCAATATCAATTATATATTAAACCCGATATGGGAATACAAGAGTTCGGGTAATATTTTACCGATGTCCGGTAGCACTAAAAACTGTCCGAAATGCGCTAAAAGTGACCATTTCATGAATTTTCCGCAAAATTCAGCAATTGTATTTTATTACAAGATGCAAAAATTGATGTTTAGGCACCAATTCCATATAAAAATAATTATGGAATATCCATTACATACATAACTGGAAATTTTCCTACAACTTCCGTAAGCGTACCTTTCGGCTATTTACTTGCGAAACGAGCGCTAAACATCTAGCCGAACTATATTTTGGCACATGTAGCGAACTAGTGGTAATTATTTTTGGTCTTGTAAAGCTAGTTTATGGTCTTTGCAAGTCAAGAAACATCTCGGAAAATTGCAAAACCTAAACACCTAAAGGCTTACATCTTTATATTCTTTTGAAATCTAAAAAAATAACTAAGTCATTTTTACCATACAAGACCCCCCCCCCCCCCATGTATAACCGAAAATAAGGGGTCCCACATGGCCTTAATACTTTCCTAAATATCTAGATATTACTTTGTATTTGCAAGTGGATGTGAATGGTAATTAATTTCTACAACTTAACCACTAAGTTACTACACTTTATTCTTTCATCTTTCATTACACACCAAGAACACTCTAACTATCTTCATCTTTTTCACAAGAACACCATCCAAAAACCCAATTATTTTTATCATCTCCTTCATGATCAAGATGGATTTCCAAGTAACATAAGGTGATCTAAAGCATTTACAAGTTAAAGGAAGCTTTTTCATCCATTCAAGAACCTTAAATCATCAAGATCATCATCTTATTAGTTCTTAATAATCTTCTAAGATCATCCCTAGCCTAGTGCTAGAAGTAAGCTTCTATAACTATTTTTTTTTTATACAAATATATTATGATTATGATTGTTGTTGTTACTAATAATAACCAAGGAAATCATACATAATAAACATGAAGAAAATACAAAGAAGCAAAGAATAAAAATCATGATATAATTATGATTGTTTATATTGTGATCTAAGACTTGATATATGCTTATTTAGTCTTGTTATGATGTTTGTGATGCAAACAAATTGTTAGATGATGTTTTAAGATATGATCTAAAAATTATGCATGTTTATGTTAAAGGGTATTTAACATAAAGGATTAAATGGATGATCATAACTAGTGATCTTGTGAAAGTATTAAGGGTTTTTAATTAAAAACAAGACTTTTACAAGATTATAAAAAGTAACATACAACTAGAGATTTTTATAAAAGTTGTTAAAACTAAAATGTAATTTGGTTTTTGAACTTGTTAGCATATGAAATGATCATGGTTAAAACCCTACATGATTTGGATAGCATTTTGATAATTTCATGTTATAAAAGTCTCATATGTTTAGTTATGATGTTGGGTAAATTGTTGGTGATTTGATTAAGAAAATGATATGTTTATAAAACATGGTTAGAATAAAATACAAAGGTTATATAGCCATTTTTCATAAAAACTTTATTTTATAAAGTAACAACATTTTTGGTAAAATAAAAGACAAGAAAAATATATATTTTTTTTTAGAAAATATATATTTGGTTACTTTAACAATTTTTGTGTGATATATTACTTGGTGTATTAGGTATATATATCATTGTAGGAACTTGAATCTCATGTCACCTTTAAACTCAAATCACGTTATAACAAAAGTCTTACGAGACTTCACATAATTACGCCTTAAAACGAGTTACGGACGATTAGAATAATCGGACACCAATTATGGTCAAAATGAACGACGGACGACTACATAAGTGAATTGCCAATCCGGGGAGTTACTACGACGTTTAGACGATTTATCGACACGAAATATAAGTATCCTATCAATAACAAATTTCGGATGTTTATAAACTTATAAAAACTAGTATGTTTTTATTTACTAACAAGTATACTTAGTAAATTTTTATAAAAAAAGGTTTTTATAAAAATAAATGGGCTTATTATACTAGTGGGCTATTTTTATAACAAATGGGCTTATATTACTTAAAGGGCTATTTTACTTAATGGGCTATTTTTCTTAATGGGCTTATCTTCATAATGGGCTTAACATAAATTCATGGGCTAAGCCCAAATACTAAACATATGGGCCAAAGCCCAACACTATTCAAGCCCAACACTATTCAAGCCCAACACTATTCAAGCCCAACACTATTCAAGCCCAATTCAAGCCCAACACTATTTAAAGCCCAACACTATTTGAGGCCCAACACTATTTGAGGCCCAACACTATTTGAGGCCCAACACTATTTGAGGCCCAACACTATTGAGGCCCAACACTATTTAAGGCCCAGCACTATTTAAGCCCAATAACTTGAAAACATGGGCTTGGCCCAATGTTACCATTATTGGAAACACAACTATACAATTGATACATATAAGACACGAAATTCAGCGGACTAGATCCGACTAAACAACTCATTCATCGAATACACAGTTAACGAACAGTAAAGACATACAAGTCTTACACATATTGAAGACACAAGACTTGTACTCAAGTTCTTTACAAAGACCGAAGTGTCTAACAAAAATAAGAACATTTGTAGGTCGCAACGCTATTCAGGACGACCGCACGTGAGATCTTATTTACTTCTATTCACGGACGCAATTCAGTGAGTTCATGTCCCCTATTCATTTAAATGTTTTACAACTTTACAACTATCGGGGAAAATACATGTTCATCGTATGTTAAAGTTAGGTAATGAAACACCATAGATCATGTGCGAATTAGGGCCATACTATAAGCACCATTAATCCAGTTTGGACCTAGGTACAAGGGGTTAGATCTAATGGGTTTTGGCGAGCCCCACTCTTGGTCGTGTACCCATACAGAAGAGTGCGTTTGTGTCCCAGTCGATAGGAGTCGACATAAAATCGTCTAGGGTTGGATTGCTTCCTAATTCGTCACACATATTAATGTCCTCGCGAAACATTAATGATCAACGATTTCATTGACGCTTTACATACTACATCATACATACAGATACATTTTATACAATTCACATGTTGTGGATACAGTTTATACATCATACATACAGATACATTTTATACAATTCACATGTTGTGGATACGGTTTATACATCATTCATACAGATACAGTTTATACATCATACATACAGATACATTTTATACAATTCACATGTTGTGGATACAGTTTATACATCATACATACAGATACATTTTATACAATTCACCTGTTGTGGATACAGTTTATACATCATACATACAGATACATTTTATACAATTCACATGTTGTGGATACGGTTTATACATCATTCATACAGATACAGTTTATACAACTCACATTTTACAGATACAGTTTATACAACTCACATTTTACAGATACATCTCATACAGCTAAACTGCATGAACTCGCTCACCTTTTGTTGATGTTTTCAAACTTAACATGTATTTCAGGAAATTAGTGGACCTGACAGACATTTCAGTCAAGGAAAGCAAGTATCAAGACTCCATGCCACCATTTGAAGGGTTTGCCCGTTATATACCGCCTCTTTGCGGTTATATAGTGGTCAAAGCCTTGACATTTTAAGACTTACATTTTGATGTATAGAACGATGAAAACGCATTTTCATTTGATGGTTTGTAACAAATACATTTAACTTATGTTGCGTTCTTTCGAAACAATTATGACAATGGCATTGGAGCTTGTTTTTATTCATTTAGTATTGTTCACTTATATTGTTATGCAATGAGAACTGATCAGATCACACCTCGCGCTTCCGCTACGAGCGGGTGTGACAGTTGGGTTTCTAAATAAGGATATAGATTATTATGGATAGGGCTAATGACATCACAATTTGCCAGTAGACGGTCTATTTCTTCTTGAAATGTGATTTCTTCCGTTTGTCTGGAGCTCTCTCCAATTTCTATTCCTATTTGTTTAGAATCTTTCCTGATTTCTATCTCTGCTGGATTAGAACTCTCTCCGATTTCTATTCCTTTTCCTTTGTCTATAGGGTTTTCTATTTTAGGGAGTTTCCTAGTAACTGGCTTTCTCCTGCGCACTTTCCTCCATCCTACATATCTTCTTTTCTTTTTAAGTTTTGCTTTTTCCAGCGGTGGAGCTTGGAATTCCAGAGGTTCCTCTATGTCAGCAATATAACCAGTAAAGTCGTGGGAGACTTCAATTCGTACTGGGTAGAGGTTGAGATTCTAAAATGTTTCCGATATCCTACTCATGCTGGATAGCATATATGCAAAATGCACAAAAATGCTAAGTTAAAACTTTGGAACAAAGTTTTACAATAAACATTAAAGTTTTATTGCATACGGATTTGTACAAAAAGACTACAAGAAAGAGAACACACTATACTTTATTTATTTACTGGAGATTAATTTTCTACTAGACCAAGCTGATTGATATTTTTTTTTAGAGGTTTGCATTCACTGCTATGGTAGCTAACATATAAAGGTTTGCCCATTTTTCATCTAATGTATCTTCCCAAGGTGACCTATTTCCTAATTCCTGGATTTCTGAATTAAACCTCACTTTCTTGACTTGGGGTTTCTTTGTTTTCTCCTTTCCCTTTCTAAGAATCAAATTTCTTTTATCTTGGGTAAGAGGATTTTCATAATTTGCTTTACGGACAAAAATCCATTCTTCCAGATCTGCTGGGTGTTTGGAGGAAGAGGTTCCTTTTTCTGTGGGTACAGTATCTAATTTGTGGTAGATAGCAGAAATCTTTTGTTTACCCATACTGTAACTCAACAATTAATCAGTTAATAACACATATTTTCACAGAATAGCAATTAAATTTCTCAATTATTTTAATAGGCTAAAATCAATAGTAAGCTTAAATCAGTGGCTCTGATACCACCTTTTCCTGTCACGGCCCTTGGCCCCGGTTTGACCCGGTCCAGAGTCGCGAGGCAGGAAATCCGATGGTATCTAATTTGGTGACAGCGGAAGTCTTTTTAAACAGGATCGATTAATAATAAAACTGCTCGTTTATATATAATATAGGGATAAATCCCATAATTTACAAATAAGTGATTTCACTAGGAAATCCTTTATTTCTTAAAACATGTTTCTTTATTTGTTTACATTGAGCCACTTTCTTGTAGTGCTCCACGGCACTTTTCCTGTGCTCACAACAGATCACCTGAAACATGTTTGAAAAAGGTTTTGTCAGCAGGGAAATACTGAGTGAATCATTCATTTTTACTAAAACGACTCGTTTGTTATAATTCACAGTATTAAAGAGAGATTACAATGTTTCTGATATCAAACCAACTACCCACAATATTTGTCACTCGAATCTTTACGGTGACTGTGGTCATATCACCATTGGCTGCCCCAATGAATGACGAATATCACTAAATTTAGGTTCGCCCACCTAAAGTGATAAAACTGTAATACTGTGCACAATACCCCACATACTGGCTGTAATTTGGTGATTACATAAACTTAATCACTGTAATTATAACTTTGAAAATAATTTGGAGTATTGTAAAACAATTGATAAAAAGAGAATGACTCACATTGTAGATTTAACGAGCAGAGTATAAGCCTACTGATTAGCCTTGATTAACCTAATTTAAATAACAATGTACACACAACAGGTTAGTAACTAATACAGCAGTTACGACAATTCACGAGATTAAACCCTCACAACAATTTATAAGTGCAATACTTTAACAATTTCAACGGATTCACAACGAATGACAGAGTATAGTCCGAATTCGAGCAGTACTCAAACATTCAAGTCGAAATCATGATGAATTAATAAAGTATAAACTCAATTTGAGCGGCACTTAAACAATCGTTGGATAGTTAGAATCGATCGGACGTTGAATCGTAATAGCGATCGAGTTATTACCCTGATTGCGGTGTCGATTAGTGCACTGTGTGTGTTAATTGTAGTATACAGAACGTATTTCAGTCTACGAAACGAATTTCTTCGTCGAACATATGCCAAATTTCAAGTACCAATGTCTGCTATTTATACCCGAAATTTACCACCCCTTACGGATCGTAACAAATAACCCTTACGGTCCGTAAGGGTTGCCTATTTTTCATAGAGTAGCCACGGTTGGGACTAGCTATGCTGACTTGACGGTTTCTTAATTTAACATTTTGACAGCGAGTAATTCAGATAATCGTTAACTTAGGGTTTACCCCCCTTGAGTTTTAGGGGCCCTGATCCTGATTCCGATTGTTCTGAAAATTTTAGGGTTTGTTCAGAATCAATTGGGTTTCTCAATTAGGGTTTCCTATTGATCAAATTAAAATAATAATTAGGACTTTTGATGAGAGTTGTTACAAATCAGGTCTTATTTTTCTTATAAAATATGGTATTTATTTATAAAAAAAATGATCATTTTGCCCCTGCGGAAAAGGAAAAAATAGCAGGATTTTATAAGACAAATATGACCTGAATTCATTTTTGGACCAAAATGGCAATAAAACTGAAACCACATGGACCTAGATGCAAAAAGTTTGAGTTTTGGACTAAAGTTGCAAAAAATGACCAAACCACAGGGACCAAAATGGCAGTTTACTCTAGTTTTTAAAAAATCAAGAAAGTATTTTAGGATTCGAACGTTTAGATCGATTGATTGTAAATGAGGTTTGCTTGAAAGATGAAGAATAACTGAGAATAATGGGGGTATGAGAGTGAACGATCGATCTAGCAGAGGAATGCAGGGATAGGAATGTTATGTGTATTGGCTATAAACGAATACGAAGCATTAAGAATGGTGGTCTCGTCATGGATAATCGGATATCGCGTGTTAGCAATGCGTTTGTGAGTTATTAAAGTTTGTGTACTGGGTCTAAATAGGGTCTACAAAACACCAAATTTCTCATGGCACGTTTTATGAAAGTTTGGTAACATGGTGAAAACACTTATATATAGGAAGTACCAGCGGCGTATCCACCATGTTTTAACCACATTACGTCTGTTTCATATTTGGTGTCATGTTACGTTCCGGGTCTTACCATACACAATAGTACACCCTATGGTTTTCATGCGCCTATCACTATAATCCAATGTGCACCCGCGATTATATTGATCGTCATATGATCCGCATAGTTTGTACTAGTCGTGTATGAATCAGGGTATTCATTAACTTTGAAATTAAAAATGAGTACATGTAAGAGTGTAGTATGCATGTATGTTTACGTTTAAGTATGTATGTGACCAACGTAAGTGAACCCCTCGGGTTACGCTTACGTATAGGTACGAATGTATGAGTATGAATGTAAGCATGCGTATGAATATAAGTAATAGTATGAGTATGGATATGTATATAAGTATAAGTATGAACAAAAAATGTATGAGTATGAATATGAATATGTGTATAAGTATGAATATAAGTATAGGCGTAAATGACAACGATTGCGTATATGGTATGAATTGAATACGACGAATTTAAGCATATAAGATGATCAAAAGTTTTGAGTATGTAAAACGGATGTTGTATGTGTGAGATTGTCGGGAAATATTGACTAAAACATGTACGATGATATGCATGTATGGTTATTTGGATAAAACGTTGTGTTTATCGAATGAAAATAGTTTGAGTTTGACTTGAATGTAGGATCAAGTTTGTGTATGTCAAAAGAATATAAGGTATCTATTGGTTATGTGAGGTGTATTTTGTAAAAGAGAAAGGAAATGCTACTCATGTTTCAAAAGAATTTACGTAAGTCAAAGATTGTCAATTCCTATGAAGTTTCCTTGCCCACGTGTTTTAAAATTGAGATAACGTATTGAGCAGTGTATGAAAAGGTTCTTGAAAAATGACAAGTTTGCTTTATTAAAGTATCTCGTATCACACTATGAATAGTTGTATTTTAGAAAAATGTTTGCGAAAACTTTGGTCCTTGAAAGGGTTTTTAGCAAACTTGAACTTGGAAATTTTGGAAAGATTTTTACTAATATGACCTCATACATCTACAAGGTCCTATGAGCGTGTGAGAAAAGTTGGTTGGGTTTTCGATTGGGAGTATAGATGTTTTTAGTAAAATGTTGTAATGGGAGTGTGTCTAGTGAGGAATTTGAGTATGATGTGGGCAAGAGGTTCATTAGTCCGATTAAGTTAGTGGGTAGCATTTCATTAAGTTTTAAAAATCGGGTAATAAAATGTTTAAAGTATGACGAGAAATTTTGCATATGGGGTTCATGTAAAGTAGGTTGTAGGGTAAGGAATACATTTGATAAAACAATGAATTTTGAATTTTGCATAAGTAGAGACTTGACTAATGATAAACATTTTAGGTTCAAAACTTGATCGTGTGGTTTGTATAATAAAGTCTTGTTAATAGAAAGTTTGGTAACAATCACCGAGGTAAGGGAATCACCCCTAACCCGTTAGTGTGGTCGTTTTCAGGAAGAAGGAACAGAGCTAAACTTCAAGGTAAGGAATTCACTCCTATCTTGATGATACGTCTCCATTTTGAGATTTCAAGGAATACAAATCTAGTTGGTGACGTTTTTTGAAATCATGCATGTAAATAACGTATAAGTGTATGAAAAGATTTAGTATGATGTGTGTGTAAAAATCTTGGAGATAATTTGAATTTGAAAAGAGAAGGTTGCATTGTGTTAGACATAAAATCGATCATAGTAAAATAAAGGTATGATTAAAACTTGGATTGTTCCGAAACGGAGCTTTGACTAAACCGAAGTGGTCGAAAGTTCTTTTGAATTTGGGAAGCATGCTTTGGCCTAATAGGTGGAATACTCTCGCTGAAATTTCCGTTAACGGTATTCACCCTTCCGGTTACTACATGTTCCAAATCAATTGAAAATTCGAGACTTGGCGGGATTTTTGAAAATCAAGGAGTGGGACTAGTTGACAAGGTGCGGGTTTCACCCCTAACTTGACAACATCGTACCCTAAGTGTGGTTAGTACTCGTCGGGTGAAGAAAGTTAATTCTGACTCGTTTGATGAGGTTCCACTAGATATAAAATAGAAATTCTCCATCAAGGTGTGGATTTCACTCCTAACTTGATGGCGAATTTTGTATAAAAAGAATAAGTGGATTGAGAGTCGTTCACCAAATTGTGGGTTTCACGCCTATTTTGGTGAAGTCGTCTCGTTTGTATAATAAGAGGGTTTTCGATTTTTAACATAATCGTGTAAAATAGCCTTAGGAAAGGCGTAGGTGATAGAATAATAAAGCAAGTGTGAGCACATAAAAAGGCATTTCAAGAATAGCACATAAAGATGTTTCATGAAATTAGCATACGAATCAAGTATGGTCAAGTATGGTACTTAACTATAGACTAGGTCAAAAGCATAGCAATTTTTCCTAATTCCCTATAGTTATGGCTCTGATACCAATCTGTCACACCCCAACCGATGGCGGAAACATGGGAGTGAGACGAAATAGATTGCTCGAGACTTCATAACACTAACATTTGCGACAAGTATTTAAATAATGAATTTCGTTTCATTTTTAAAAGTCAATTACATGGATTGAAATCAAATACAACAACTTGAAATATAGAAATTACAATACAATCAATATACAAAATTAAAAATGTGTATCTAGGCATCCTACTAACTTCCATGAATCATCAACATCATAAATAACATGCAACATGTTTTAAAAGCATAGTTCAATACAACATATTGGCGAGTACACTAGTTTTAGACACAAGGCATAGGTATAAAAAGTATTTCTCAATCCAACATAGCAATTTGATATACAAGGTCATCTAGCATGCATAACTAAAAGTCAAACCCAAGTGTCCACAAGAATTATATGTGTCCCTCGCCACAAAGTGACGAGACTAGTTATGAATAATAAGCATCCCCCGATGCCGAAGTAATCGAGACCGTAAAGAATATAACCTAACAAAACCCCTTCGGGTGGTGTGCTACTCCTATAGCGCTATAATTGTTAAGGTGGGCTAACAAGTAGCATGAATCCTAGCATGAACCTAAGCATAACAAAGCATGTATAACAGATTGAGTGAATAAAGCATATTTGTGTGAATTGTGCATTTTAACAAGTAAAACATGTTGCACCCAAAGTGTGTTAAAGCGAAAAGGGTCAAGTCTACTCACAAAATTGCCAAGTCTTCCGATTATCCAAGTATTGACGAGTTAATGAGAATAGGAGAAAGAATGGGTTCGGTGTTGGAGTTTAAGGAATGTTTAGATTCAGAATTAGGAATTTAAAATACACAAAAGTATGTATATTAGAAAGTAATCATCTAGACTTAAACACTCGTTTTTGACACTATGAATCCCGTATGGGTTGATGTGATTTCATGGGTTAAGATACCCATTAGAATCGTAACGAGAAGTTAAGTACTTAGATAATATAACTTATTGCCATGACAAATAACCATTAGATTATCATCAGAGATTCGGTTATGTACATATACTTAATATATTTTATATATAGTATCTAATAAGTCCAATATGTATATCATGGAATTTCATAGAAGTTCTGCATGGAGGTAGGAGGATAACCTTCCTTTAAAACCTCTTTCGAAAGATTCACCAATGCACAGGTTGTCACAGGGACAACTCAGATGGTAATGAATGAAATGGAAAAGAAATATACATACTACCTAAAAGGAAATCATCAAGTGAGGCGGTGGATTGAAAGTAGGATAGTCAAGGCCTCCAAGTAATCACACGCACACCAAACACTAGTCTTGTTTACAAGAACAAGCTTGGAAGGTTACAACACTTGTGGGTTAATACCCTTTACAAAACTGAAAGTTTAGAGGCAAATAACACATCCGAATTTGTGTGAAGTAACCTTGGTTAAGGTCGCTAATCATGGATTTGATTAATGGCATAAGAACACAAGTTTGCTTGAAGAAAACATAAGTTTAAGAAAGTTTATACATATTTTATTCAAAACAGAAAGTTTCTTACACTTTTAACCTCAAATATGGTGATGTTCCATCTTGGTTTTCCATGGAAAACATATGGAAACGGTAACACCCCGCGTTTCGAAAGTCAAAGTCAAGATTGAAGTCATAGGGAGACAAGATTGCTAATTGCGATCTGTCACTCCTTGCTCAATTCTTGTTTTGACTTCTTTGACTTGTAAATAGTCTTTTTATGTTTTTACATTAGTTGTATTGTGTGGAGTATTTGTTAATAATCGAGGTTTAATCGCTATTTACCGATGTTTAATCGCTTTATCGCTTATCGCTATCGCAATAAGCGATAAAGCGATTAAACACTTGAATCGAAATTGCAAAACTCATCGCGCTGAGCACTCGAACTGAGTGGCCAGCCGACCGAGCTCCCACCCGATCGAACTGCCATCTGATCGAGGTGCCACTCGACCGAGCTGCCACCCACCCAGGTGCCACCCGGTCGGATTTCCACTCGACCGAGCGGCCACCCGGACGGGCTGCCCCTCGATCGAGCAGCCTCTTTTCCTCCTTTCCATTTATGGAAACCCTATAAATACCCCCCCTATGTCAACCTCATTGATGTTGACAGCTCTCTCTCCCTCTCCACTCGTTCCAACCGCTATTTCTTCAGATTTCTCACGATTCTTGTAAGTTTTCCACCTAAATCTTGTACTTTCTTAATCTACACGCACTCCTACACATTTCTATCTTTTGAATCTTAACTTTTAAGCGTGAAATCACTAGATTTGAGGTGTTCAAGGATGATGTCATCATGGTGTTCAAAAGAACTTCATGTTTTGGCCTCAATCCACCAAGGACAACTCAGATCTGAATGATTTCCACATGAATAAACAAAGATCTTTCATAGATCTGAACATATTCATGGTGAAAAGGATTGAAAGATGTTTTTTCTAACTTTCTTTCAACTTTTTTTACACTCAATGCACTCAAATCCGATAGACTTGGACCTAGTTCTGATCTTCTACCCATTCTGGGTGTCGTATCGGTTCCAGATCTGAATTCTATCCAAGAGGTATTGACTTCAGGTTTGAACATGAACTACCGACTCGAACCATGAACCGATCGGACTAGGGTGATTCATGTTCGGTCGAGTCACTTGAGCCGAGTCGAGGGTTCCGTTGTTCAAGCATGTTATCAATGTACCTCATTAAACACTTCAAAACTTCAAACTACCAAAACAACGAAGGAGGAAGACGATCCGGTCGTCTGGGACGGATTGTCGTCAGATCGGATTGCCACCCGACCGGACAGCCACTCGGTCAGATTGCACCTTGGGTCCCACGCTTAACTTTCATTTCAATTTAGGAAGTTTGAACATCGAACAGATTGCCGTCCGATCGGATTGCCATCCGATCGGATTGTCACTCGACTATGTGATTTTTGACTTCAACACTTAAACAATTTTCAACATGTTCAATCCGAACGGGTTGCCACCTGAACGGATAGCCATCCGATCGAGTGACGTCCTGTTGAGAACTTGTTCTCAACCTGAGAAGCCTCGCCAATCGGATTGCTGTCCGATCGAACGGCCGTTCGATCGACCGACTTGAAAGGTAGAGATACTTCTCTGTTTTCAAAATGCTACAACGAAAACTTCAAAAGACAAGCCATCATACACAAACACATCCATCCCAAACTAGGTAACAATCCACTCGCATGGTCATCCGATCAGATGACCGTTCGAACGGATTGTCACCCGATCGACCGGCCACCCGATCGGATTGGCACCCGATCGGATTGCCATCCGATCCACTGAAACCTTGCTTCGTTTTACGCATCGCTTATCATTATTGCTATCATTCTGATCAGGCTAATTCTGCTCTAAGCGCTCCCTTCAATCCATCATCGTTGTGAGTATACTCAAACCCTTTTTGCTTTACGCACTTTTGGGTGTTATATACGTTACTTATTCTAAATCACAACGAACACACTACGCCATACTTTAACGCTAATCGTACTGCATGTTATACGTGACTTAGTGAATGCTTGTTGGTTATGTTTACACATGGAATGTTCTCTACCTGCCTTAGCAACGATAGTACTATAGTTTGGACTCAGCACCTGTTCACTCAGGGGTTGTTAAGGACAATTAATTACATGGCTCACAGTGGTGAGTGTGTATTAAGAACTGCCTTGGGCAGTCAACTCGCAGTCATTGGTATCGATAGGTTCATGTCAATAACTAACGTGCTTCCTTTCACACTGTGTACGTGCTGGTTATGCGTAAATGATTTCGAACTCTATTATATCTATAAAACTTGTATGCTCACCTTTACACTATGTGTATTGACTTTTAATTTAACGTATGTGGTAGGTGCTTAAGATGTTTCTATGCTTGGCTTGCTGTGAAATCGAGGCTAGGAAAGGTCTAGAAACAAATAAATGAATTGTCTGTATTTGAAATCTGAGTTGTCGGAACAGAACAATTTGACTAGATCTTGTCTGTAATAATTATATTACTTTTTATGTCATGGTATGGGACATGATGCTTTAAATAATTGGTAATCATAGTTGTTATGGAAACTTCTGGACAATCTGTTTCGCTCAGTGCCACGCCCCGATGTTTCCGCCATCGGTTGGGGTGTGACAGATTGGTATCAGAGCCACAACTATAGGGAATTAGGCAAGACTCGACCTAGTCCGGGTCGATGTCTTAGAAATGACCTAGTCTATAGTTAGGTACCAACAGACCGACTTGTGTACCCCTACAAGTTATGTACGAGCATATTTGCTATTTCTCGCTATTCTCGTCTACGCTACACCATCACTGCACTCTATTTTTTGAAAATGAACGAGCAATTAAGTCGAGATTAGGTGTGAAAACCGCAAACTCACGACTAAATTGCTTGTTCGACCCGCATTTTTATCTACAAATGGGAGAAATTGTACCAAATCAGGAGTGAAATCCATACTTTGACGAATAATTTCTCCTCTATTTTATCAAAAACAAGAACGAAGTCGTTAAGTCAGGGGTGAAACCCGAACCTTGACGACTTGTTCTGATCTCTATTTTGTTTTACAAAACTCTCACCAAGGTCTCAACGGACTCCAACGACTTGAAGTCACGCTGAAACTGGAAGGATGCATGCCAATCGCCCAGATTCGAGGCACGAGCACAATCCCGAAGGTTAAAGTGTGCACTGAGAGTCCTTGAGAATAGTCGAACCACTTTGGTTAGTCGACGTCTAGATAGCCGCAGACAATCTATTCTCGATTTTTATATGTTTCGATTCTGAGCTCGCTACTGCCAACTCTGATATTCGACGTTTTATGTGGATTTTATGTGCTTTCAACAGTTTATGTGTTACGATATTTGGTAATTTATTCACTTTTCACTTTGATCAACACACACAACTTGCACTGCACTCCGCTAACAAACCGCTACTATACGGAGAACGACTTTGCGCCATGTTATTCGCCTATACTATACTATTAGCTATGCTATTCGTGATCGCTATTCTTGAACCCTCGCGGACTTTGAATGATAGGTTTCTGTGTTCTGGCTGCCTCTTGTGCTTATGTGCTTCTGTGATTCTGTGCCTTACATGCTCATGTGCTTCGGTGCTTATGTGAATCTGTGATTATGTGCCTATGTGTTTACGTGATCGTATTCTTGAGCTTTAGTAGTACTAGACGTGTGAGGTGAGATTCGATTATGTTGTGTTTGAGCCCTATGGCGATGTCTGTTGCAGACAATGTCATCATCTAGAGCCACATCTGGACCCCGTCACCCACGAGTTACTCGTCAAGAACAGAGATACAAACGCCTTGCTGCTCTCGTCGTAAGCAAGTAGCAAAGATAGTTCCCCAGATGGTGAGTGAACTATATGAGAATGTGAGCAAATCTTCTGAAGAGTCCTGTACCGAAGCTCCCAAAGTTACCACTAAGACTGCTTTTAGCTTCAAACAGTTCAAAGCTTGCGGACCGAAAGAATTCACTGGCGAAGATGGACCTACGGCTTTGTTTCAATGGTTCGATTCAATCAAGGTTACCCTGCGACAGAGTGGATGTCCTGACAATCTCCGCACTCTGAATGCTACCGGCGTCTTCCAGTCCCGGGCATTAGACTGGTGGACGGCCGAGAGGAACAAACGCGGAAATGACGCAGCTTATGGTCTGTCATGGGATGAGTTGAAGAACGTTATGCTCGAAGAGTTCTGCCCTCCCCATGAGCACCAAAAGTTGGAGGACGAATTCTGGCATCTGAAGCAGAAGGATGGTGACAACGCTGCTTTAACTGCTCGCTTCAAACAACTCAGTATTATCTGTCCTGACCAAGTGAAGACTGCTGACTTGACAATCAAGAAGTACATCTGCGCTCTGTCGGATTGTGTTGCAGATTTTGTGCATGCTTCAAAGCCAGCAACAATCAAAGAGACTTACCTGCTTGCCGCTGAAATCAACGATAAGCGAGTCAAAGCTGGATTTTGGGATAAAGCTACCAAGAACCTGCATCAAGCTACCGCCGCACCAATCGCTGAAACCGCCACCACACAGTCATCAAAGTCCTCTCGTCACAAGAGGAAGAACAACAACAGCAACCCCAGCAACAAGAACTGTGTTGTCACTACTACTGTTGCTCCTCTTCAAGCCCTACCGGCTCAGCAGCAATCTCAGCACCGATCAGCTCCAGCACCAGTCGCCTATGCACCGCCTACAAAGCGTGCTTACACTGGTCCCCACCCTGCTTGCCCGATATGTACTTATCATCATCTAGTGGGTATTGCCTGCAGATTTTGTGTGCACTGCAACATGTACGGCCACTTCACCGCCAAATGCCGTACTGGTCCTCGACAAGCACCAGCTCAAGCTACTGCTCATCAAGCTCTACTACCAGCTCCTCAAGGCCAACAAGCGGCTCAGGCACCCATGATCAACGCCAGAGTCTGCTTCGCATGTGATGATCCCAACCACTTCGCGAACATGTGCCCGAACAGGGTTGTGAAACAGGAGCCCCAGCAGCAGCAGCCTCAGCAACAGCAGCAGCAACCGCCTCAGCAGCAACAGCAACAAGCCGCCCGCGCCCGAACCTTCAACATCAATGCGCGCCAAGCCCAGGCCGACAACAATGCGGTCAATGGTACGTTCCTTGTGAATGGTATTTATGCTTCGTGTTTGTTTGATACTGGAGCCGATAACTGTTTTGTGTCGTTTAAATTCAAGAAGCTCCTTAATCGTAAGCACTCCCATCTCCCCTCGACGTTCGATGTCGAAGTTGCCACCGGAATAACCGTCTCCGTCAATTCTGTTCTTCGTGATTGTACTCTTGAACTCAACAATCACATCTTTCCGATTGACCTTATTCCGATGCAACTCGGAAGTTTTGACATCATAATAGGCATGGACTTTCTTCGTGAAGACCATGCCGAAGTGGTGTGCTTCGATAAGATGATTCAATTCTCGCTCGCGAATGGTGATGTATTATGTGTTTATGGTGAAACTTCTTCGAAAGGTCTTAAGCTCATGTCATGTGTCCAAGCTAGCAAGTATCTCCGCAAGGAATATAGAGCTTTCTTGGCTAACATTGTAGTAGCGGAGAAGGGAAAGAAAAGAAAGACAGAAGTGAAAGATATTCCTGTGGTTTCAAGAATTTCCTAATGTGTTTCCTGATGATCTTCCTGGCTTACCGCCAAGTCATGATATCGACTTTCGTATCGACCTCATTCCTGGAGTAAACCCTATTGCCAGAACTCCTTATCGACTCGCTCCGTCCGAAATGCGTGAACTCTCGAGTCAGCTCCAGGAACTGCTTGATAAAGGCTTCATCGCCCGAGCACCTCCCCATGAGGCGCGCCAGTCCTTTTCGTCAAAAAGAAAGATGGGTCGTTCCGAATGTGCATCGATTATCAGGAATTGAATAAGTTGAAAATCAAGAATCGCTATCCCCTGCCTCGCATCGGTGATTTGTTTGACCAGCTACAAGGTGCTACGTGTTTCTCAAAAATCGATCTACCCTCAGGCTATCACCAACTACGCATTCAAGAAGAGGATATTCCCAAAACTGCTTTTCGCACTCGATACGGCCACTATGAGTTCGTTGTTATGCCTTTTGGTTTAACTAACGCACTCGCGGTTTTTATGGATCTGATGAATCGCGTGTGTAAACCTTATCTCGACCGCTTCGTCTTTGTGTTCATCGATGATGTCCTGATCTATTCCAAGTCGAAAACCAAACACGCACAACATCTACGTTTGGTTCTCGAGCTACTTCAGGGGAATCGACTCTATGCTAAGTTCTCCAAGTGTGAATTCTGGCTGGAGGAGGTTCAATTCCTCGGTCACATTGTCAATAGTCAAGGTATTCACGTCAATCCCGCGAAGATTGAAGCAGTTAAGAGTTGGGTTACACCGAAGAACCCGTCTGAAGTCCATTCTTTCCTCAGACTTGCGGGCTATTATCGTCGATTTATCGAAGGGTTCTCTAAAATTGATGTGCTGCTTACCGCTCTCACGCATAAAGACAAACCTTTTGTTTGGGGAAATGAACAAGAGTCTGCCTTCCAAACCCTCAAGCATATGCTTTACAATGCTCCTATTCTCACATTACCCGACAGAAATGACGACTTCATTGTCTATTGTGATGCCTCAAACCTTGGTCTTGGTTGTGTTCTCATGCAACGAGACAGGAAAAGCAAATGTAGTTGCCGACGCCCTCAGCAGATGGAGCTATCTGCTCAACATTCGAAATATCCACGCCCAATACGATCTTGAAACCCTCATCCACGAAGCCCAGCATGCTTGTTTTAATGAGCACACATTGAAGAAGGAAAGGATCTATCACGATGGAGCCCAGCTTGTAAGTAAGTCGAATGGGATATTCCACTTTCTGGACCGAATTTGGATCCCTAAGCGGACCAATTTACGACAGATTTTGATGGACGAAGCCCACAAATATCGGTATTCTATTCATCCCGGTGCCGATAAAATGTACCAGGACCTTCGCTACAAGTACTGGTGGCTGGGCATGAAGAGAGATATTGCCCTCTATGTTGGAAAGTGCCTGACTTGCTCGAAAGTCAAGGCTGAACACCAACGACCCTCTGGCTTACTCGAACAACCCCCGATCCCTATGTGGAAGTGGGAGAGTATAGCTATGGATTTCATAACGAAACTTTCGCACACGCCATCAAGTCACGACATCATCTGGGTTGTCATTGACCGTTTGACCAAATCTGCCCATTTTCTGCCTATACGAGAAGACTACAAGGTAGAATGATTAGCCCGAATCTACACCGATGAGATCATTTGTCTACATGGGACGCCTCGTGACATCATATCTGACCGTGATGCTCGGTTTACCTTGCGTCTATGGGAAACGTTTCAAACGGCTCTCGGTACTACGCTTAATCTAAGTACCGCATTTCATCCCCAAACCGATGGTCAGACTAAGAGAACGATTCGTACCCTTGAAGACATGCTTCGTTCGTGTGTCATAGATTTCGGTGGTAATTGGGACGCATATTTATGTTTAGTCAAATTCTTGTACAATAACAGTTATCATTCCAGCATTCAAATGGCACCGTTTGAGGCTTTATACGGAAGAAAATGTCGATCACCAAATGTATGGCACGAGATCGGGCACTCGCAATTAACCGGTCCTGAGCTATTGCAAGAAACGACTGACAAAGTCCCCCAAATTTGAGACAATCTACTGAAAGCTCGAAGTCGTCAGAAAAGTTACGCCGATAGACGACACAAGCCCCTTAAATTTGACGTTGGCGACTACGTACTCCTAAAGGTATCACCTTGGAAGGGTGTGGTCAGATTCGGCAAGAAAGGGAAACTAGCGCCTCGATATGTTGGACCTTTTAAGATTCTGGAAAGGATCGTAAAAGTCGCCTGCAGACTCGAACTACCTGAGGAACTTAGTAATGTCCACCCGACTTTCCACGTGTCTAACCTCAGAAAGTGCCTGGTTGAGCATGATTTAATTGTACCTCTAGAAGATCTCCAAGTAAACAAAACACTACACTTCTTGGAGAAGCCTGTCAAAATCATGGACCGCCAGACCAAGCAGCTCAGACGCTCACGCATTCCCATTGTGAAGGTTCGATAGGAAGGCAAACGAGGCGCAGAGTTCACTTGGGAACTCGAAATAGACATGAAGGCGAAGTACCCGCAGTTGTTTGTTACGGCTTCGGCCTAATTTCGGGACGAAATTCCCTCAACTAGGGAGACAAGATTGAAGTCAAAGGGAGACAAGATTGCTAATTGTGATCAGTCACTCCTTGCTCAATTCCTGTTTTGACTTCTTTGACTTGTAAATAGTCCTTTTATGATTTTACGTTAGTTGTATTGTGTGGAGTATTTGTTAATAATCGAGGTTTAATCGCTATTTGCCGATGTTTAATCGCTTTATCGCTTATCCCTATCGCAATCGCAACTCGAATGGTGTGGCCGGGATATTGTTTTACGTATGTGTGCTATTTATGTGTTACTTGTGCATGTTATGTTTATGTTGAGGTGAATCGAAATCGCAATCTATCACATTGCAAATGGAATCAAAACGCTAAACGCAAATTAAATAGGATGCTTGTATGTTGATATAGTAGTTGGGATTAAAAGTAATTTGATAAGTAAGAATATCACATCGCTCGCTCAAACCGCATCGCAACGCTCAACACTCAAATCGAAACTGCAAAACTCATCGCGCCGGGCACTCGAACTGAGTGGCCAGCCGACCGAGCTGCCACCCGATCAGACTGCCATCCGATCGAGGTGCCATTAGACCGAGCTGCCACCAACCCTGGTGCCACCCGGTCGGATTGCCACTCGACCGAGCTGCCACCCGGACGGGCTGCCACTCGATCGAGCAGACTCTTTTCCTCCTTTCCATTTATGGAAACCCTATAAATACCCCCCCTTTGTCAACCTCATTGATGTTGACAGCTCTCTCTCCCTCTCCACTCATTCCAGCCGCTATTTCTTCAGATTTCTCGCGATTCTTGTAAGTTTTCCACCTAAATCTTGTACTTTCTTAATCTATACGCACTCCTACACATTTCTATCTTTTGATTAACCGTGAAATCACTAGATTTGAGGTGTTCAAGGATGATGTCATCATGGTGTTCATAAGAACTTCATGTTTTGGCCTCAATCCACCAAGGACAACTCAGATCTGAATGATTTCCACATGAATAAACAAAGATCTTTCATAGATCTAAACATATTCATGGTGAAAAGGATTGAAAGATGATTTTTCTAACTTTCTTTCAACTTTTTTACACTCAATGCACTCAAATCCGATAGACTCGGACCTAGTTCTGATCTTCTACCCATTTTGGGTGTCGTATCAGTTCCAGATCTGAATTCTATCCAAGAGGTATTGACTTTAGGTTTGAACATGAACTACCGACTCGAACCGTGAACCAGTCGGACTAGGGTGATTCCTGTTCCGTCGAGTCACTTGAGCCGAGTCGAGGGTTCCGTTGTTCAAGCATGTTATCAATGTACCTCATTAAACACTTCAAAACTTCAAACTACCAAAACAACCAAGGAGGAAGACGATCAGGTCGTCTGGGAGGGATTGTCGTCCAATCGGATTGCCACCCGACCGGACAGCCACCCGGTCGGATTGCACCTTGGGTCCCACACTTAACTTTCATTTCAATTTAGGAAGTTTGAACATCGAACGGATTGCCGTCCGATCGGATTGCCATCCAATCGGATTGTCACTCGACTATGTGATGTTTTGACTTCAACACTTAAACAATTTTCAACATGTTCAATCCGAACGGATTGCCACCCTAACGGATAGCCATCCGATCGAGTGACGTCCTGCTGAGAACTTTTTCTCAACCTGAGAAGCCTCACCAATCGGATTGCTGTCCGATCAAACGGTCGTTCGATCGACCAACCTGAAAGGTAAAGATACTTCTCTGTTTTCAAAATGCTACAACGAAAACTTCAAAAGACAAGCCATCATACACAAACACATCCATCCCAAACTAGGTAACAATCCACTCGCATGGTCATCCGATCGGATGACCGTTCGAACGGATTGTCACCCGATCGACCGGCCACCCGATCGGATTGCCACCCGATCGGATTGCCATCCGATCAACTGAAACCTTGCTTCGTTTTACGCATCGCTTATCATTATTGCTATCATTCTAATTAGGCTAATTCTGCTCTAATCGCTCCCTTCAATCCATCATCGTTGTGAGTATACTCAAACCCTTTTTGCTTTACGCACTTTTGGGTGTTACATACGTTACTTATTCTAAATCACAACGAACACACTACGCAATACTTTAACGCTAATCGTACTGCATGTTATACGTGACTTAGTGAATGCTTGTTGGTTATGTTTACACATGGAATGTTCTCTACCTGCCTTAGCAACTATAGTACTATAGTTTGGACTCAGCACCTGTTCACTCAGGGGTTGTTAAGGACAATTAATTACATGGCTCACAGTGGTGAGTGTGTATTACGAACTGCCTTGGGCAGTCAACTCGCAGTCATTGGTATCGATAGGTTCATGTCAATAACTAACGTGCTTCCTTTTACACTGTGTACGTGCTGGTTATGCGTAAACGATTTCGTACTCTATTATATCTGTAAAACTTGTATGCTCACCTTTACACTATGTGTATTGACTTTTACTTTAACGTATGTGGCAGGTGCTTAAGATGTTTCTATGCTTGGCTTGCTGTGAAATCGAGGCTGGGAAAGGTCTAGAAACAAATAAATGAATTGTCTGTATTTGAAATCTGAGTTGTCGGAACAGAACAATTTGACTAGATCTTGTCTGTAATAATTATATTACTTTTAATGTCATGGTATGGGACATGATGCTTTAAATAATTGGTAATCATAGTTGTTATGGAAACTTCTGGACAATCTGTTTCACTCAGTGCTACGCCCCGATGTTTCCGCCATCGGTTGGGGTGTGACAGAAACACTCCTAGAGGTGTTCCAAGTGTTAAGAAGAAAGAAAAGAGTAGAAAAGTGAAGTAAAAGTGAGCTAGAACTGACTTAGAAAGTCTTGAACTTTCTGCTTATAATCAGAGATTTTGATGCTATTAGAGAGTGTTTTGTGTGAGATTGAAGTGTTTGTAAAGTAAAAAATGAGTGGAGGAAGTGTGGCTTTTATAAGTGAGGTTTAGAGTTAGGTGTTAAGTGTATTTAATGAGAAAAACACACCAAACTAACAAATTTTCGCCCAATACCCGAGCTGGAAACCAACATTCTGCGGATTGGCCCCTGTGGCAGCCCGCGACAGAATCAAGGGGAGAAGGCCGCGGGGTGTGGCGGCCCTAAGGCTGGCTATAAGTTTGATTTTTTTACAATATTGGTCCTTCATGTTCCGTAAGTTATGTTTTAAGGGTATAAAGTGTGTTATAAGGTGTTTTAAAGTATATAAACATGTGATCAAGTATGATATAAGTATGTGAATCGTAATTAAGTATCAATGATGCATAAACATGGATAAAAGCGTGTAAGTTGGGTACGTATGACATGTATTTGTGATTCCATCACGTGTTTACAAGAATCACGAACAAGGTAACACATGTATAATGAATTTAATCGTGTAAGCAGGCACGAATAAATACGATATAAGTTGTATAAAAACCATGGATTTCATTACGATTCGAGTCTTGGATTTACAAAATAAAACGAAATACGATTACGAGAGGAACGAGCTTCCAAAAACAGAAATACGAGTCAAGGTGTCTAATTAAGGAAAGTCACTAAAAAGCGGAGCATTACAGTCTGCCTCATAATCGCGTTCATGTGCTTGTGCTTAGGGAACTGAAGATTCTCGGCTGTCATTTGACTCTCCCCTTCACAAGCCATGTTTGGATTGCTAATTCGCAGCAAGTTCCGACACTAAGTCAGAAATTGGAGGTCTTAAACAGAACTGCAACATGCAAGGTTTGGCTGAGATGATACATTTTTTCCAAATGTTTATTAATTAATTAATTAATTAATTTGTTAACCAGTTAAGTATGTAAATTATGATGATAAGGAAGTTGATTGAAATTACCACCAGAACAATTATATGTTATTGTATAATTGTTTGCTCTAGAAGCTTCTTTTCATATGAAGCTCTCTCTGCAAGTATGTAGAGTTGGTTAAATGAGTCGGGCCGGTGCATTAGGTCAACCACTTTCATGCACGGTTAGTGTAATTATATGTACAATTGGGGCTGACGTGAAACACTTTGTATCCCCAAATTTTGGCATTTTCATACACGATTGATGTAATCTTTATATAAAATGGTTAGAAGTTTTATGCTTTAAATTGCAATTGCATGCAACTAAGCAACATATATGTTTTTTTCTTGATCTTTAATGGTCTAGATGTTAATGTTGAGAGATTTTTTTATTCTAAACATGGTCATTTAAGAGTCGATTGCTTAAGCATAAAGTATTTGATTCTTCCAGTTTTGTTCAGATGTAAGATCAAACACTCATCCATCAATGTCATTGTTCAACTCAGACAAAGTCAAGTTTTGTAAAGAAAGTGGCATGGTAAAGGTAAAACAAATTTCTAAGTTACGCCATTCAAAGGTAAGGGTTTTTTTTCAAATCTTATAACTTTTTACAGTTTGATTTTCCTCTGGTATGACTATATAGTATGCATATTTTTTCTCAATGTTTGAATAAATAGACATAAATATGGTTATTTCTATCTAAAATCATTTTCCCATAGTAATGGGGTAGTTGCACCTGTTTTAAAGATTGTCGTCAAGTTTGGGTTGAACGTGATTGCAAAGGTTTCTGGATATGTTGATGTTGAACAGGTAAATAATTAAATGATGCATGTAACATGAGATATTTACGACTATGCCAGCGGCCATACTAAAGGCTATATCTAGAGGTTGTGTTATCACAACTAAAATAGATAATTTGTAGTTTCGTACTTAAAGTGGATTTGGGTTAACCCGAAACACTTTTTTGTAAGTTTTTTAAGTATTTTGCTGGTGTGAAATTATAATCGTAAAAAAATATCATTTCAATACAAATGATTTTGTTGATGAAATAATTTAATAAGTCTTTCATATTGGAAATATGGTGTGGCAATCAATAAACAGGTTAGGGTATGTCGTAAACTGGTTGACCCGTTTAACCCATTTAGTAAACAATTAAGAGTTATGGTGTCGTGGGTGCCGGTATAGTACGTCTTTCGTGATTCGTTTCCGAGTTAAGTTTTCTTTATTCTTGAGGGGTCATTTTAAATGGCCTAACCATGTCATAGAGTAACTTGTTTTGGAAAGTATTGTCACACCCCAACCGATGGCGGAAATATCGGAGTGAGACGAAAACGAGATTGCTAGAGACTTCATAACACTATTTTGCGACAATATTTAATAAACCAAAATTTCATTTCATTTATAACATTCTAGTACAACATTGAAACATAAATACAACAAGGTTCAACAACATCAAATGATTACAACAACATAAACAAATACAACTATGATACTAAAATTCTAAGATGTGTTTCTAGTCAATCCTACTAGATTTCATCATCATCATCAACGTCATCATCCTGCAACATGTTCAAAGTATAGTTCAATACAACAAGTATTGGCGAGTATACAAGTTTGGTAAATAACATAAGTATAAATTGTTTTAAACAAATCCACATGGCAAAACTTGTTATCTAAGATTAACGTAAGACTGACATGCAACTATAAATGTCAACCCAAAGATTACCGCTAGCGTAATCCTATTGTAGCAACGATAGGACCGTTCGGTTTTAACTTAACACGACCTCAAGAAGACGGGCGGTGCGTTACTCCTATAGCGCTATACATGTTAAGGGAGGCTTGTACGAAGTTAATGACAAGTATACCACATAAGAATGTTCCAGCACGTACGGATCAGGTATAACGTATTAAGCATGTATGATTGGATTGTTTGTTCATGATTGCATAAAGTATGTGTGATCGTGTAAGTTTTCATAATGTAAACATATTGCACCCAAAAGGGTAAAATGTAAAAAGGGTGTCGATTATACTCATGGTTTTTAGCAAAGCTTCCTTTGTTAATTCCTCGAGTCGAAGGTTGAGAGCGTTGGAACACCGAGGTTACCCTACATTGGGTAAACGAAGGTGTGAGTCATTTGGAGTTGAACGGAGGATTCGGATTTGGGTTAAAGTATGAATATATATATATATATATACAACACGAAAATATATCCCGTCTAAGCACTCGTTGTGACACTAAGTTTGTAGGACCGGTTTTCGAATCTGAAACGATTATGTATGACACGTGTAACGTGCAGAATCCATACACGAACGTGACCGAACACACCAGACGTAATATAACTGTGATTCGATAAAAGATATGAAAAGTACAAAGTCACGTGAATCACCTAGAACACTTTCTCTCTCTAAGCAACAAGCTCTCCAAAGATCCAAATGAGCAAAAGTTCTAAAACATAACCCTAACTCTTCTATTTATAGGCCAAGGGGCTTAATGAGAATTCTCATTAATTACATAAATGACACCTTGCCTTTTCCCTAAATATTACAAGATAAGTGCTAGTATTTTTCAGATTCTGCTACGGACTGGATTGACGGAGGCGATAGACATAAATGCACTAACAAAGTTACTGTGATTTCATGGGTCCTGGTTTGCCCATTAGAATCAGCAACGAGGAACTCAGAACTGAGATAAACGGATAACCGAAGCTCACAACACTGTTCGTGCGAATGGAAGTTCCATTCGTGCGAATAGAGTCAGTTCGTGCGAGTGGGAAAATCCCAATCGTGCGAAGAGACCTGTTCATGTGAAGGGCTTGTTCGAGACGCTTTAACCATTAATTGGCTAACATTCTGATTTCGGTTATGTTTTATATGTTATATTATATTATATAGTCTATAATAATAGTCCAATATAATCACGAAGTTCATAGAAGTCATGTATGGAGGTATAAACACCTCGTTGTATGATTCACCAAAGCTCAAAGTTTATTACCATTGTTAACAAACCTGGTTGGTCACGAATATAACAGAAAATAAATATATACACATATACCAAACAACCGAATAAGGACAACTCCGGCGTGTCATTCCCAAAATGGCAGGTGTTGGAGGCGAGGCGGGGTTAACTTATTCTGAGTCTAGGAGACTGTTTGGGTGTTCATTTGCAAGTCCAAATGAGGCGGTGGAACTAGATTGGAAAGCCAAGGCTTTCACAGTTCATACTTCTGTTAAACGCAGATTCGTCCATATTAAAGATGAGAATCCAAGATAACATTCAACACTTAGGATTTCGCAGGAACGAGAGTAACAAAAAGTCCTTCGCGCGAACGGGGTGTTCAGTCGCGCGAACAGACTGCCCATTCGTGCGAATGGGTTTTGTTGTACGAGTGGGTTCTGTTTTGTTTGAATAGACTCGTTTTCTTGGCTGGAATCAACCTCAGCACTAACCCTCAGCTATAGATTTCGCTGTGAGCTCGGTGGATTCAAGATTTCGCCAAGTCTCGGAACTGAAAAAGTATTTTATAAAAGCTTGAATGAAAACAGAAATTTAAAGTCTTCACATTGGCCTCTAAGTGGTAAGGTTTCACCTTAGATTGCCCAAGCAAGTCTGTGATATCCTCCCAAGATATTATCCAAGTTATGAAGATTTGAAGAAACGTAAAAAATGTATAAGAAAGTAAGTAGAAAGATGAAGTTAGTGTGCTAGGACTCACTTAGGAGTTGTTGGAAAGTTCTGCTTGAAGTGCATAGGTTCAGTGAGTTGAGAGAATTCGGAGTGAGTGGAAGGTGTGAAGTGAGGGAATGGGTTTGTATTTATAGGGGCGGATGGGTGTTTGTGCGACTGGGTTTGGAACGAATGGAGGTTTGGTGCGAGTGAGTCAGTCGCACGAAGGGGATGGCCTCTTCGCACGAAGAGACTTGTCAAGTCGCACAAAGAGTTAAGTTTGACCGTTTTCGCGTATTTTAGCCGGTTTTAGGTATTTCAAGCATACAAGTGTGACGTATATGTATAAGTATAAATAAAATGCATGTATAAACTAATGTTGGAAGTATTCTAAGTATGAGTTCTGCGTATATGAGTATGTATCAATGTTTGCAACGTATAACAAGTATGTATAAAAGTAATCGAGTTTTATTATGATCAAATCCTCGGATTACAATGTTTGGAAAGGAAATACGAATACAAAGGAATTACAAGTTTCCAAAAATAGAAATACAAACAGACTTTCTAAATAAGGAAAGTACTAAAAAGCGAAGCGTTACAAGTATGTTGATACCATTCAGTAGGAGACAAAGGAACCATTCACATGTACCAAGGAAGTTGTTTTGTCTTTCTCTCTCTCTTTGAGTCTTCTTGAAACATTATCATCTTCAGCATTAACAGACTCCCTCTTTCTCGAACAGAATCCCCATGGATCTGTCTTCAGCTTCAGCTCTCCCTTTCAGTAGACTCTTTTCTTCAGGCTCCCCTTTTCGTCAAGCTTCCGTGCTTTTGGGATCGACACCTGGCTTTTCGGTTACAAGCTCCTCCAGGATAGTTACCTGGCTCCTTGAATGCATGCTCCCCCTTGCATTGAGATCGTCTTCAAACTCCCCCTTAGACTCGGCTATCGGGATCGTAGTTTGGAATCTGCAATTCTCAAACATTTATAAATAAAAACATTTTGAACATCCATGATTGATTACCTGGCTCTCAGCATAAGCTAAAACATTTCAAATATACTACAGTGAAAGCTTTTTCGATTGTCCAAGAATCGTGACCTGGCCCTAAAAAACTTTTAAACAAGACCCTGGCTCTAAAATATAATAATATGAATATATCTAGGTTTACTTGATTCTCTCCCCCTATCAACATGCTTTATAGATTTTGGCAGTATTAAGTATCCAAACTCGAAATCTAGCTCTTTACAACTGATTTTACAATTCAAGAATCCAAATCCCTCACAGTTAATCATCCAAGTCCAAATTAATGACCTTGGAGACTTCACAAACTGTTTTTGATTTTTTATTTTAAAAACTACAAGTTTCAAATTAATGAACTTGTTTATTTTCAGAAACACGATGAACATACTTAGATTTTGAAACTCAGCATTCAGACATCGGTTGTCGAAAATAAAGCAGAAATCAAAATCTTTTTGTGATTTTTCTGAAACATAAAGCAGTAAAGAAATATTTACAAACAAATTTACAGACAATATTTTTGTTTGAGTTCGCGTTAGAGGATCATATCAGTTTTTGACAAATCACTAGCACCGTTGAGCTCTAAACACTTTAAGTTCTAAACGATTCACTTAGATTGTCAGTATATTGATCCACTTAAATTTTCACACAAAGTTCAATCGATTCGAGATATGAGATTAGTGTTTTAAGGACTAAACTTATTCGCGTGTCCCACCTCAGAATATACTCCCGTATCAAAATTCCCTAGATTCAGTCTTACAGGTGAATATACTAATCTGATATCTGTTCTCTGGGTTAGTGCGAGACCTTGAGAGCTCAGGTGTGAACTTCCGTTCAGTCAAAGAGATGAAGGCTGGACTTTAGGTGTGTTCCATTTGGGAATCTTCTTTACAACTGCTCTTGATTTATATCTTTCGATATTTATCAATTTTAAGCAGAGGGTAAACTTTTACAGCGCGTAAAGTATTATACGAGGTCTAGGTCATTGCTTCCACAATATCAGAAGACCAGGTATAATACCCCAGATATCAAACAGTATAAAGACCTAGTATCTCAGAATCAGGCAATTTCTCAAACAAGATTTCGGGGGTTACCCATATATCCGAGAGATGTTCCCCACAAGATAAGTAAGTATTTGATATTTAGGTTTATATCTCGAAAACAATCTACTAAACGTGTAAAAACCTACTGGCATATCATCAGTGAGACCGTTTATCACATTTTAACTTTCCATTTCTTTAGCGTACTGTGATTGTCTACTGATGAACTATCATTTCCTCTTTTTACACAAAAACTCATTTTTGAATTTTATCATGTTTTTGGCTTTTTCAAATTTTCTAATGTTTTTGGATTTTCTGACAATTTCTTACTCCCCCTAAGATTCAAAACATTTAAAGAAAATTTGATAACCGATGTAGATAGCTTTGTCTCGCCATCCATTTTTTGCATCTCATGCTCTGTTTTGCAGATAATATAACATGTAAAGCAGTAATTACCCCCATGATTTACAACACAATGATATTTTACAGTTTGAAAACCGTTTTTCAATCTTGTGAAATTAATCATGTTTGTTCCGCCGTGAGGGTTTCGGCATATTAACTCAACATATTTTTGAAATTTTTTTATTTTTCAAGTTTTTGACAAAATAAAAACATATTTTTGGTTTTTAAATTTTTCACTTTTTAGGGTTTTAGAAATATGGTTTATTTATTTACAGAAAAAAAAATCAAACAAACTCCCTGTTTTAGACGCAGGGTTCAGTAGCCTCCTCCTCTCGTGCCAGGCTACTCTCTGTTCCATCTTGATAACATTCAGATTTCTTGAGAAGCACCTGCACATTTAAATAATTCAATCACTTGAACAGGTTAGCCCAGATCTGATTGACCTTAGGCATCGCAACACAATATGTTTCATTCAACTTCCGAAAATCTTTGTCATTTTGTACAAAGACTTTGTCAATTTTGACTTCAACTTTTTCATCATTTACCGAAGAGATTTGTTTCTTAACAGACCATGTTTGACCTTTTGGAGTACCTCTTTTGTAAAAATATGAATCTTTTTGAATATTTTGATTCTGAACAACAGTTGGTTTCCAAAATTGTTGTGGTTTTGTTGCATCAACTTTTGTTCTCCAACTTTGTGTTGTTCTAAATCTAGGTGTGTGAGAATTCCAAGTTTGTCTTGAATCAAATCTATTTGAATTTGATTTCCAAATTTGATTCGAAGCAAACTTGTTTGTGTTGTACCTCCACGTTTGTTTTGAATCAAATCTGGTTGACCTTTGTTTCACATCCTCATATTTCTGTTTCTCAACATCATCAGATTTCTTCTTCGTCTCAACACCAACATGTTTCAGATTTTGACACTTGCGTGCAAGATGTCCAGTTTGATCACATTTGAAACATGTTCTGTTTGACACATCTTTGACCTGTTGTTGTTGCTTTTTCTGAGCATATAACTCTTCATTAGATTGTCGTCTAAATTTGAGTTCTTTCTCTTCTTCGGAACTTGTTCCGTGAACAAAGTTCGTCTTTTTCTGATAATTTGATTTTTCATTTTTATTCCAACTTTGTTTCTTCTTATAACCCAACCCAGCCTTCATGTTTTTCTTTTTGAAACCAGGTTTGTTATAAAAAGTTTTGTGACCTTTTCCAGCAAACTTTGGAATTTCAGATTTTTCAATTTCAACCATTTTGAAAACTTTATCAAACTTTTCTGAAATCACATTCTGAATCGGGAATACAATATCTACGAATAACTTGTCCGATCCAATCATGGTATAAACCAATCCTTTTGAATCATCATTCAAATTTTTCTCAGATTTTGAGTTTTTCAGATATTCTTCATGAAAACTACCACCTTCATTTTCATCCTGTGATTCAGATTTACCTGTTTCAACCAACTCTTCTTTCAACACACTTTCAACGACCTTACCTACCACCTCTGAATCACTAGAATCATCAGATTTGGAATAGGTGATTTCAATGTTATCTGGCAATTGATCGACCATGTTGAAAGCTTTTTCCACCTTCTCATCATCATAAAATGCGAACTTTTCCGGTGGTGGAACTTGATGAAACTCTGAGCCAATACCTTTCTTGTTTTTCTCAGAATCATCATCACCCGGTTTTATGTTGAAAATTCTTTCAAGCACATATGATGACGCATGATAGCTTTTTAACTTGTTATTATCCTGTTCTAAATCGGCTATTTGACGCTTCAACTTAGCAACATCCTCAATATAAGAATTAACAACTTGTTGCTTTATTGAATACTGTCTCTTTAGCGTATCAGTTGTTTCTGAACTGTATCTCAATCTAGATTGAACAAGTTTCATTTGACTTTTCACATCTTCATATGACTCTTTCGTTATGTGATATGCAAGTTTTATTGAATCATATTCCTTTTTCATTTCTTGAAAAGCATTTTCTTTTTGTAAACATTCTTCTGTCATTTTTGAAACCTTTTCTTTCAAATTTTCATTTTCCTTTTCTAAAATCTTGCATTTTTGTGTTATCTTTTCGTCATTATCTTTAAAAACTTTTTTGTTTTCTAACATCGCTTTGCATTTATTTTTGAAAACTTCTTCGATTTTAGTGAATTCAATGTCTCTTGTTCTGAATTTTTTCATCTTTTTCAGTATAAGCACTGCACGTTTCCATGCATTTCTTGCACTGTTCTCCAGGTTTTAAGATTTCAGTATCAATTTTTACCTCAGTGATTTGCACTTCGGCTTTCGCTTCCGTCTGTGTCTGATCAGCTTCACTCTTCTTATGTTCCTCACCAACACCAGCACCGTCATCCACTTCAACCGAACTTTCCACCTTCACTTCATTTTCTTCTTTCTTCTTCTGATCTTCTTCTTTCTGCTGTTCTTCAGTAACAGCTTCTTCGACAACTGCTTCGTCTTTCTTTTCTTTCTCTTCCTCAGCTACCTTCTTCAAATCATTCACCAACTCATCAACATTCTTCTTCATTCTTTCTTCATCCCTCTTTTTCAAACTCGCGGTCATCACATCACGAATTATCTTGTCCAGCCTTTTCAGATAAGTTTTATCTTTTACATTCGAGTAATATTCGCCAGACAGATGAATTACTACATGAACATCATCAAAAACCACTTCTTTTCGTTGAACGACATGATCACCATTTTTGTTGATATAGCAATCTCTTTTCTTGTCGTATCTCCCACAGTATTTTGCATCTTCATATTCTTCATGCATTTTCTCAATTTTGCAACCAGCAAAGAATCTTTCTCTTTCGGTTTTCTCTTTCAGTATTTCTTCTCGAGATTTCTCCTTGATTTCAGCAACCAAAGCATGATGATTATATGCATCCTCTTTTGTTCTAACTTTGAATCGATAATCAACAGGATCTTCTTCTGGAAGAAACTCGCTCCAGTCAAACCCTTCGTCATCATGTATCATCGCACAAGCTCTTGATTTTTCGTTTGGATTATTCTCAATTTGCTTCACATTCGGTGGCTCTTCTTTGCTTCTGTGATAAATTGCTATTCGATAATAATCTTCATTGAAAGGATTTTCGTTTCCATCAACTGCAGAATTATTGCATTCTCTCTTGAAATGACCTTTCTGCTTGCACTTGAAGCAGGTCACTTTGGATTTATCAAATCCCAGTTTTGTTGACGGGCCACCAATTGTCTGTTTCCCAGTAATCTCCATGTATCTTTGAGCTCTGCGGATGCAACTCGCCAAACACCAGCGAATATCAATGAGTTCCATCTCTTCCGGATCGATCTGGTCATAGTCTTCTTTGGTTAACTCTGAGTTTCCAATTTTTCCAGATACTAGACCTTCGTATGACTCTAACACAGATGCCAGAAAACTCATTTGTTGTTTAGCTGCATTGATGCTCATAGCCGGAGAATACTTCAGTTTCAAAGCAATGTTGCAAAGAATTTATTCTGATTCTTCAGGATTTGCTTTTACATAAGATGAATGATATCCTGGATTGTAGCTTGATGAGCTTTTCTGTGGTTCTTCTGATTTTTCAACACTGGATGCTGTCTTTGGTGATTCACCAACTTTCACCGAAGGTGTGCTACCTTTATAATAAAGACCAACATTCTGTTGATGTGAAGAACTGCTCATCTTGCTCTATTTCTGCAATTCAAGCTAATGAGTTTCAATATTTTCAATTAATACATCGAGAGTGATTGTATCATATAACACATCGTTTTTCAAAATAAAAACAAACGTTTGCCACTGATCAGCTCGTGGTAACGCTTCAATTATTTTGTCAATTACTTCCTCACGTGTTTTCACAATTCCAAATCTGTCTAACTCAATTTTTAAATGGCAAAAACGTTCAATCATTTGCCTCACTGTCTCTCCCTTTAAACTATCAAACAAATCAAACTCCTTTTTAGTAAAGCAATTTTATTCTGTTTCATTTGTTTGCCACCCTCAGCTTTAACTCTTAACGCTTCCCAAACCGATTTTGATGACCCATCATGGTTTAACAATGAAAATATATCATCTCGGATAGATTGTTGAATCAATGCTATCATCTTCTGCTCATATGAGAATTTTCGTTTGTCTTCATCGGAAAGATCATTGAGATGTATCTCTTCATGCTTGTCATAGATCGGTCGACTGTATCCAAACTCTAAGCAGAACCAGCTCTCATGAGCATATGCCTTGGTCCAGTTCAGGAATCTCTCTTTCCACCATGTATAATCTTCTATATTCTCAAGTTTAGGTGGTTTTGAATAGGTTCCATAGAAATTATTATGTTTAATATTATCATTAATTGTTATTGTTATTGATTTGGGTGTGACCCTTGATGTTTCGAAGGATTCTGATGTGAATGCTTTTTAGAACGTATTGTAAAACTCTTCAGCCATGATGTTATCTCCTCGAATCACCTACAAACGAACAAACACGATCAGTTTAAAAATTATCAAACAAACTGTTGGATCGGATGAGTATCCGATCGAGTGGGTCAACAGAAGTCAACAGAGTAACAATGATTGGGTGGCAGCGGATCGGGTGGTGATCCGATCGAGTGACAGTGTTCCTTGGATCGGGTGGTGATCCGATCGAGTGACAAGCTGTCCGATCGGGTGAGATGTTGTCCGATCGGGTGAGATGTTGTCCGATCGAGTGACTAGTGACCCGATCGAGTGAAGATCCGATAATTTAACCTATTACACAAGCAAATGAAGAATTTAGGATCGGATGGCAATCCGTTAGGATTGCCACTCGAAGATTTGAACAACAAGTGAATAAGTGAGAGAGTGACAAGAATCGGATGGTGATCCGATCGAGTCACCTACTCAATGATTTACACTACAAGACAAAAAGTTTATGTTGGCCGATCGGATGGTGATCCGATCGAGTAACCACTCGATAGATGGCATAACAAGACAAAAACTTTCAAATTCTAAAATGTTCACATGTATTGTCAGATCACATGCAAAAAGTGGCCGACAATCAATCAGTTTATTTGATCAAGATAATTTGTATACCTTATCTTTTTAATCACTTTGACTTTATGTGAACTTTTGACTTTAATGAAATGGATCGAGTGAAGTAAGATGGATCGGATGATCACCCGATCGGGTGACAATCCGAGACTTTGACACTTATGAATTTAACAAATTAAAGTTCAACGGATCGGGTGGTCATCCGATCGGATTGCCATCCGATCGGTGAGCACCTTCTTGAACATTAACAGCAACAGTCAACATCTTTCACGTTTTTTCGAACACAAAAAAAAAAAGATTTCTCAAAAACCGTTTAGAATTACCATCTGAAAATTTGTAGGCTTGTAAATCAAGTGTTTTCGCACAACATATCAAAAAATCAGCAATTTTTAACCGTAAAAACCCGTTTAATTTTGCGATTTTCAGTTAAGAACGTGAAAGAGATGAAAAATGAAGAAATTTTGACAAATCTGAATGAAATAGGATCTGAATCTGCTGAATTCGTGTGAGAATCTGTGTGTTTGATCCGTGAAATCGAGCTCCTGCTCTGATACCACTTGTAGGACCGGTTTTCGACTCTGAAACGATTGCGTATGACACGTGTAACGTGCGGAATCCGTACACGAACGTGACCGAACACACCAGACGTAATATAACTGTGATTCGATAAAAGATATGAAAAGTACAAAGTCATGTGAATCACCTAGAACACTTTCTCTCTCTAAGCAACAAGCTCTCCAAAGATCCAAATGAGCAAAAGTTCTAAAACATAACCCTAACTCTTCTATTTATAGGCCAAGGGGCTTAATGAGAATTCTCATTAATTACATAAATGCCACCTTGCCTTTTCCCTAAATATTACAAGATAAGTGCTAGTATTTTTCAGATTCTGCTACGGACTGGATTGACGAAGGCGATAGACATAAATGCACTAACAAAGTTACTGTGATTTCATGGGTCCTGGTTTGCCCATTAGAATCAGCAACGAGGAACTCAGAACTGAGATAAATGGATAACCGAAGCTCACAACACTGTCCGTGCGAATGGAAGTTCCATTCGTGCGAACAGGTGTCTGTTCGTGCGAAGAGACCTGTTCGTGTAAAGGGCTTGTTCGAGACACTTTAACCATTAATTGGCTAACATTCTGATTTCGGTTATGTTTTAGATGTTATATTATATTATATAGTCTATAATAACAGTCCAGTATAATCACGAAGTTCATAGAAGTCATGTATGGAGGTATAAACACCTCGTTATATGATTCACCAAAGCTCAAAGTTTATTACCATCGTTAACAAACCTGGTTGGTCACGAATATAACAGAAAATAAATATATACACATATACCAAACAACCGAATAAGGACAACTCGGGCGTGTCATTCCCAACATGGCAGGTGTTGGAGGCGAGGCGGGGTTAACTTATTCTGAGCCTAGGAGACTGTTTGGGTGTTCATTTGCAAGTCCAAATGAGGCGGTGGAACTAGATTGGAAAGCCAAGGCTTTCACAGTTCATACTTCTGTTAAACGCAGATTCGTCCATATTGAAGATGAGAATCCAAGATAACATTCAACACTTAGGATTTCACAGGAACGAGAGTAACAAAAAGTCCTTCGCGCGAACGGGGTGTTCAGTCACGCGAACAGACTGCCCATTCATGCGAATGGGTTTTGTTGTACGAGTGGGTTTTGTTTTGTTTGAATAGACTCGTTTTCTTGGCTAGAATCAACCTCAGCACTAACCCTCAGCTATAGATTTCGCTGTGAGCTCGGTGGATTCAAGATTTCGCCAAGTCTCGGAACTGAAAAAGTATTTTATAAAAGCTTGAATGAAAACAGAAATTTAAAGTCTTCACATTGGCCTCTAAGTGGTGAGGTTTCACCTTAGATTGCCCAAGCAAGTCTGTGATATCCTCCCAAGAGATTATCCAAGTTATGAAGATTTGAAGAAAAGTAAAAATGTATAAGAAAGTAAGTAGAAAGATGAAGTTAGTGAGCTAGGACTCACTTAGGAGTTGTTGGAAAGTTCTGCTTGAAGTGCATAGGTTCAGTGAGTTGAGAGAATTCGGAGTGAGTGGAAGGTGTGAAGTGAGGGAATGGGTTTGTATTTATAGGGGCGGATGGGTGTTTGTGCGACTGGGTTTGGAACGAATGGAGGTTTGGTGTGAGTGAGTCAGTCGCACGAAGGGGATAGCCTCTTCGCACGAAGAGACTTGTCAAGTCGCACAAAGAGTTAAGTTTGACCGTTTTCGCGTATTTTAGCCGGTTTTAGGTATTTCAAGTATACAAGTGTGACGTATATGTATAAGTATAAATAAAATGCATGTATAAACTGATGTTGGAAGTATTCTAAGTATGAGTTCTGCGTATATGAGTATGTATCAATGTTTGCAACGTATAACTAGTATGTATAAAAGTAATCGAGTTTTAGTATGATCAAAGCCTCGGATTACAATGTTTGGAAAGGAAATACGAATACAAAGGAATTACAAGTTTCTAAAAACAGAAATACAAACAGACTTTCTAAATAAGGAAAGTACTAAAAAACGAAGCGTTACAAGTATGTTGATACCATTCAGTAGGAGACAAAGGAACCATTCACATGTACCAAGGAAGTTGTTTTGGCCTTTGGGGCATCAAGATATTCGGTCTTAGCTGCTACAGGTTGGAAAGTTCAGGTTAACAGTCATCAATAAAATTAATTACAAATATTTAATGAAGCATTCTAATTGGTTGAAATTTATTCTTTTTTTTACAAAGAATTTTTCTCATTTGAACCTTCCACTATATATATATATATATATAGGATTAGGTTCATTTGTGAACAACTTCTTGAGAGTGAACTGAGTGAACTAATCTTGGCACTTGATCATTTTTTTAAATTAAAAGGATAAGATTGACATTAGCCAAGTATATTTAATTAGGATCCCTTAATTTTCTCATCTCTTAACTCTCTCTCTCTCTCTCTCTCTAATTTTTAATTATTTCTCCATTATTTTAATTATAAGAGATTGAAGGGTTAATTTTTTTTAAATAAACTCTTATATTCTTTTTAAAATTAAATATCAAACCTAATTAAATTATGTTTTTTAACATATGTGTATACAAGACTTATACACTTGTGTATTATTACATCTTGTTCCCACATGTCGGTATAAACCAGATTTATACACATGTGTATTATTCAAGTACATATGTGTATACAGGTCCGTATATACCATACGTATACGTCTGTGTATTATTCAAGTACATAGTGTATACATGTGGGTATATACCAGACTTATACACTTGTGTATTATTACATATTGTTTCCACTATGTATCTTTTCATCAAACATTGATCTAATACATATATGTATAGAGAATGTAATTAAATATTTTTAATCATGTTATAGATGGAACAATATTTGATAATGTTTGTATTTTTTTTAAATTATCAAATATTAAGTTAGGTTATTTGTGAGAAAAAAAGTATAGAAAATGTAATTAAATATTCATTTAATTGGAAAGAGAAATCAGGAGAGAGAAAAAATCAATTAATTAAATGAAGAAAGAAAAATACAATTATACCCTTGTATTTATTAAAATACATGTAAGTTACAAAAGATAATTACAATCTTGCCACTAAAGAAAAAAATGTAGATCTACAAAATCGATGGTCAGGATAAGTTCATTTTGTTCACAAATACATCATTGTTCACTCATAAACCCTATCCTCTCTATATATATATATGGTGGGGTCTAAATGAGAACGCTAAATATTGCGAGAATCGTGAGAACGAATGAAAAAACCACTAGAACTTAGTAAAAACAATTCAAAATCAAATTTTTCTTTTTATACATATCATTATTATTTGAATACTTTATTACAAATTAAATTTACACGTTTAAATTTCCATGAATTCGTAAATAAAGAAAATTCACACATATGTAAGTTTGTCATATGTAAATTTGTTGTATTTACACATTTGTAAAAAACATATTAAGAGTGATTTTGAAAGGAGAGATGGATATTTTAAAGAGTAAATTCTTTTTTTAATGTTGTATTTTAATCATACTGAGGTTTGCATTAAAAAAATTATTTTGTTTGGTTTTCTCATTCGTTCTCACGGTTCTTGCAATATTTAGCGTTCTCAAGATAATCATCCCCTATATATGTATAGGTGAATTATATGGAAAAACCCCATGTGAGTTGCAATAACTCTGCCACGTGTTATACTTTTTCGTTACTAACACCTGCAACATTTTTTGATACTGACACACTTTTCATAATAATGGAGAGATGAGAGAGAACGTGTTACATTTTTATAGTTGTTCACATTATTCGTAACTCATATGTAACTCTTTTTATTGTTTTTTACAGCAGTTTTTTACATTATATGAAGTGTATGGATTTTAGAACTTACAATTTACGAAGTTTTTATTTTGTAATGCGTGTAAAAACATGTTACATTTTTTACAGCGAGATTTTTATGTAAAATGCAGTTGTCACATTTTTTTGTGTCAGATGAGAGAGGTGAGATGAGTGAGAAAAGTGTAACTCTTTACACTTTATATAACAGACTGTAATATGTGTTTGAAAAAAATAACTTTTTTGTACATTTTTAATATCCACCATTTATCACATGAGATGGATGGTAGAGATGAAGTTTTCTAAGCTTTTTATTTAACTAAGGTGGGTTTTCAATTTATCATTTCCATATATATATATATATATATATATATGTAGAGGTTCCTGTAAAAAAAGGGTTTTTTGTGAGAAAGGTAAGAAACAATCTACACCATTAGCTCTTTGATCTAATGGTTGAGATCATAATGGCAAAATTGTAAATAATGTTTACTATTAAACATATTAATTTTCTAGATTAAGGGTATATAGGTAAATTTAACATTTTTAAATTAAGAAACTAACATTAATGCAAATGTAACTTCCCCCCGTCTTTTTTAAACATCAATAACTTTTTATACGTAACTTTTTTTTTAAATTACACCATAATAACGAGCGTTTTTTTATCTTTAATATGAGTACCATATTGCTATACTTATATAGAGAAAAAAATATGTTTCGATCAGATGTTTAGTACATGAATGGTGTTATATACTTAGTGAATGGTGTTATATACTTACTGAATGGTGTTAATGGTGTTATATACTTACTGAATGGTGTTATATACTTGCTAAATGGTGTTATATACTTACTGCATGGTGTTATATACTTACTGAATGGTGTTATATACTTGGTGAATGGTGTTATATACTTGCTGAATGGTGTTATATACTTACTGAATGGTGTTAATGGTGTTATATACTTACTGAATGGTGTTATATACTTGCTGAATGGTGTTATATACTTACTACATGGTGTCATATACTTACTGAATGGTGTTATATACTTGCTGAATGGTGTTATATACTTGCTGAATGATGTTTATAAAGATCTTTTAAAAACAATCCAGTTTCTATAATTAAGGTGACGGTTATGAGAAGTTTTTAATTAATTGAATTAATGATAAAATTACTTGTTTACCCTTTTTAATTAATTTAGATTTAGGACATATGTCATCTCCACAATATTTCTCACCTTTCTCACACTTTTAACCTTTTTTACAATAACCTTACCCTATATATATATATATATATATATATATATATATAGAGAGAGAGAGAGAGAGAGAGAGAGAGGGCCATGATCATTTCAGAACATAAATATTTACAGAACCCGCAGAACTCCAAATAAACAATCTTTTTATTTATATATTTTTATGTCTAGGATAATTTTATCATTTATTATGTGTATTTTTACGATTACTTACATGTTAAGAGTAATTTTATCATTTTTTATATGTAATTTTATAATTACACATATGTAAACTAGTTTTTTTTACATATATGTAATTAGTTATGACCAATGTTGTAGAAGGCGCTAGGCGCTAGTCGGGCGGTGAGGTACAGCCTAGGGATTAATCGGGATTAACCGGGATTAATCGGGATTAATCGGAATGGGATTTTTATATGTATTTTTTCAAAATTATATATATATACCCAATAATATAAAAATAATACTTCAAAATTCACATAAATACTTCAAGTTTCAGATAGTATGGTTCGATTTTGACCGATTTTGACCAATTCTGACCGACTAGGACCGCCTAGGACCGATTTTGTCCGATTAATGTAGTCCGATTAATCCGATTAATTGACCGACTAGGACCGACTAGGACCGCCTACGACCGACTTTGACCGATTACCGATTAATTGACCGACTAGCTTATAATTAATCAGTTGGTGACCGCCTAGCGCCTAGGCGGCGATTAATCGGCCGCCTAGGCCGATTTCTGCAACAGTGGTTATGACACATACATATAATTTTGGCAATTAAACATATGTAAACTACTTTTAACATGTATGTAATCAAAGAAATACATATAATAGATGATAAAAAGATCCTAAATACAAAAACTTATATATAAAATGATTGTTTATTAGGAGTTCTGAAAGTTCTGTAGTTATTTAGAGTTCTGAAATGAACTCAACTCTCTCTCTATATATATATGTATATATGGGTTGGGTTCATTTCAGAACTCTACATAATAGTAGAACTTTCAGAACTCCTAATAAACAATCATTTTTTATACATATTTTTATATTTAGGGTACTTTTATCATTTATTATATGTATCTTTATGATTACATACATGTTAAGAGTAGTTTACATATGTGTAATAGCTAAATTATATATATGTGTGATAATTAGTTACATATATGTAAAAAAAGTAGTTTACATATGTGTAATCATAAATTTACATATAATAAATGATAAAATTATCCTAATTATAAAAATATATAAATAAAAATATTGTTTATTAAAAGTTCTGCGAGTTCTGTAAATATTAAGGGTTCTGAAATAATCCTCACCCATATATATAATACTTAAATAGTTATTTTATGGCACTCTTTAAGAAAAATATTTGTTGCAATAACTTTAAGTAAAACTAGTAACAAGACCCGCCCGCGTTGTGGCGCGTGTACTTCGCAAATATCGAACGGATTAGTCCAAGCGTTATGTGATGTGTTAACCATAGGAAAACACACGTTTTGACGTATCCGATTGAACTCAATGTATCCTATAGTTGCATTATGATTGGATCAAAACATAAAGTAAATCGAATTTATATCGTACAATCATGACGTATTATACGCGACCCGACTAACTCGAATTTATATCGTCAAGCCAAAAACTCTCGTGGGGGTCAAAGTGCCATTTACAAAGTTCATAAAAAGTTAAGTGTTTAAAAATTGCATTTCCTAAACTTAAGGGCTAAGAAAGGGTAAAGATAAAATTTGATAAAGTTTTGGGGTAAAAAGGAAACTATAACAAAGTTGGGGCTGAAAAGGAAACTACGACAATGTTGGGGTGTCAAAAGCAAACTATTTGTAAAATGGAGTAGCAGTTTAGGGACTAAATTTGTCATTTTTTGAAACTTTGAAGGTACCAAAGTTAAGTGCCTAAAATTGAAACATCGTAAAAGTATGAGGGAGGAGGAGGCAAAGCCGGTGGAGTTTACACTGACTTTATCTTTTAAGTTATTGTATATAATAGTAGGATAACTACGTAAACTTTTAAGAGCATCTCCATCGCTTTCGATGTGGCAAGGTTTGGAAATTCAGACCACACATCTAAACCCATCACATCGTTGGAGACAAGTCCGACGGTATAGGTCCGTTCAAGCTGACTCGTTCGAACCAAGGTGGGTGGGGGGCCGTGTTGGGATATGAAAGAAAATCTATTAAACATTAAATAAAACAAACATATTTGAAAATTAACTTTTTATTTCATATTTTTTGTTTATAAATTTATAAAAATAAATGTGATTTAACATTACAATTAAAACAGAAATTTGTAATTATCCTAGCTAATTGAAACATTACATAAATTATAAAAATAAATAACAAACCACATAATTTACCCATAATAAAAACATTATATAAAGAGTTAATTACATGGTTAGTCTCTGTGGTTTGCATAAAGTAGCATACTTAGGTACTAATAGTTTAAAATCACATTCTAGGGTATTAACTTTTTATTTTGTAACGTTTGAATGTATTAACGTTATTTTTAGGTTTAAAATCACATTATATTAGTACCTAAGTATGTTATTTTGTGCAAACCACAGGGACTAACTATGTTAATACCCTAGAAGTCAATACCTCCAAACATTACAAAATCAAAAGTTAATACCCTAGAAGGTGATTTTAAACTATTAGTACCTAAGTATATTATTTTGTGCAAACCACAGGGACTAACTTTGTAATTAACTCTTATATAAATTAACAGAAACATCACGTAAACCATATAATTAACCCCTGATCAAACATTACATAAATAAAATTTAAACATTGTATAAACCATATAAATATTACTTAATAACCAAAGAAGGAATCATAGGAGGAGCAATCACCATCACTATCAGTGTAGTCCAACCAATCATCATCAACGTTGTGTTCAGCTTGGACTTAATGTTGGGGGGCGAGGGTTTACTACATTAGGACGGTTTGACACTCGAGGACGGTTTGACACTATAGGAGGGTTTACTATCGGAGGACGATGCCCCTCCCTAATTCGTAGCCCCTCCTGAATTTCCCGTACCGATTTTTTCGGTACCATTCGATACCCACTTTTTGGCATTTTCAATACCGACAAAATACCGATTTTTACCGTCAAATACCGGTAACGTACCAAATATTTTCGGTACCAATACCGGTTCAGTACGATACCAATACCATGCTCATCCCTATTTGTAATAATACTTAATATTTATTTGTTATACATGCTAACAAGTATCTATTTAGTTTTCTAACATGAAAACTTCAAGATAAATGATATATATTAGATTTCTAACATGAAGATTTCTAAAAGTAAATAGCTATACTAGATAAATAGCAATTATATACATTAGTTAAAGGAAAGAATATAAAACAAATGTAAACTTACTCAAAGCATAATACCAAAACTGTTTCTTTTTTTTTTTTTTTTTTTTTTTTTTTTTGAAAATATGATTATCTTATGATTCCAAAGTTAAACATAATTATGATTATGTAGAATTTGACATTTAAATATTTATACATGTCCATTGCTTGTTTGGTACTCTTGGCATGCGGAGACTACAGAGAATGAAACTTTTCTATTCACACCTTTAATAATATATGTCTACTACTCTGCACTAAAGCTTTAAGTCATTTTTTATTTATGTCCAATCATATACTTACTAATTTATTTTTAATCATTAATTAATATAATAATTTGTTATTTATATCCAATCATGTATTTACTAATTCATCTTTTGGTTAGTATTTACTATTTAGCATAATTAAGATCATGTAGAATTTAAGAGTTTCTCAAATGAATAGTTTGAGTTGAGTGACCTTTGTATTACATCATCAATATATTGGTGAGTATGAATATCATTTTCGTTATTTTTATATATAAGTAATTCATTTTGCATTTATATCATAAATATTATCCGTGCACTCTTAAACTTTCATCTTGTATTATAACTAGCAAAATTCTCTTGCGCTACAAGACGGGATTAGGTCGTTGTCTGTTCGTTTCGTTACGATATCGGTACAGAAGCGACACTCGATAAAGCAACCAAAAGAGAAAATCCAAATTGTTTCTCTAATATACACCATCGATGAAAAGTTCTAAACGACTCTATCAATAATATAAACATTTCAAAATTGATGCAAAGGAAAAAAAATAGCGCAACCACGTATTTAGTCTTTATAAAAAGTGAGCGAACGAAAGTTATAAGAAAAAAAATAAAACTATACTGGTAAAAGCGTATATTATTTATAGTATAAGGCGTGTAATAGAAACATATAGAAAAGTCAAAGTTAATGTTCACGCAAGTTGATAATTGTTATTAAAACTGTAGTGTTAAAAACGGGTGTTATTATCGTATAAGGTGTGTAACTAAAAGTAAAGTAAAAAAATAAAAAGAAAATCAAAGTCACTGATCACAAATGATATTGTTGTGTATATATAATATATAATCGTACTATATAATAAAAGAAACCATTTGATGGACACTTGTCATCATATTAGGCCATGTCTTATGGATAATTATTGTTTTAGTATAATCTCTTCTAATTAATTATAGATAACCATCATACTAAATATTATTTAATTTAATATGTTATGGATAATTATTATTTAGTTTAATTTTTTCTAATTAATTATAAATAACTCTCATACTAAATATTATTAATTTAAGATACTTTTAAGAGTAAATTGCCAAAATCGTCTCTGAGGTTTAGGCATGCTTGTCATTTTCATCCAAAACAATTTTTTTTGTGCAATATAGTCCCTGAGGTTTGGACATTTTTGCCATTTTCATCCAAACATCTAATTTGCTTTATTTTTTCTATCAAACATTTGGATGAAAATGACAAAATATCCCAAACCTCAGGGCTGCTTATTTGTTTCTTGAATAACATGTTTGATTACTGTATCTTCTTTTCAATAATCATCTCCTCAATTACCATATCTATCGCATACCGAGTATATCCATTAGTTTTTTTTAAATATAATTTTCTTTATTTGGTATATAAAATCATATTTATTCAAGCCGTGTAATACACGAGGGATTTTAAAGATATAACTTTTTTTTTATTATTTGATAAACAATATTACATTTATTCAACCCGTGTAATACATGTGTTTTTAAGTATATAACTTTTTTATTATTTGGTATATAAAATTACATTTATTCAACCCGTACAATATGCTTCTTATAGATATAACTTTTTATTACTTAATATTTAAATATTTATTCAACCCGTGCAATAAATGGGGTTTTTTAAAGATATATTGTTATATTATTTAATATATAAAACTTATTTATTCAACCCGTGTAATACACGGAGCTATAACCTAGTATAATATAATATAATATAATATAATATAATTGTTGTATGTATATAGTTTCTTAAATTTGTGTGTCACTCTGTCCACAGTCCACACTTTCATTGCATGTCAAATACAAAATCCAAAAAGCAAAGGCCCAAAATACAATACGCAGAAGCCCAATATACAAAAATCAGTCTTAAGTGTCTAACTCTAATACACAAAACATAAACAGCATATCTTAGCCCACCCTACTTGGATCTGCAAGAGTATTAAACGCGGTTCAAGGCCCACAAAATAATGATAACCCCAATGTATTTTTCTTACTCATGGTACATGTAATCCTTTTCTCATTCTATTTGAAAGGGCCCATAAGAATGTATCTAATTCAAATTATTAGAGAATATTTTTTTAAGTTAACGAACACAAGTTGTCAGAGAATAATCAAATTCAATGATATTTATTGAAACCGGATTCCATAAAAATGAATACCAGTACTGATGATATTTGAATGGTAGCGGTCTGATTTTGTATGATAGCAGTATGATATTGATACGATACCAATATTCGGTAAAGTTTATGATACTAGTTAAATACTTTAGTTTATATACAACTACATTTTCAATAAATCTTATATCAGATATTGAGTTAACTCTGTTATATGTTTTAAAAGATCCATGTTTTTCCCTTGAGCTAGCGACTCGGCATTGGTCGAGTTAACTCAAGAGCCAAATACTTCTGCATAGACTAAGTTGAAGAAAACAAAGTGCAATTTTTAGTAGATTTTCATTGATCTATAAGCTTTGCTTATACAGTTGGACTATAAGTAACATTTATTTTTCGTTCATGTGCCTTTTTGAATCGAATAAAGATATGATCAACGAAACCTATGCAGACTAACGCTTATCGTGCATTTCACTTGTATTGATTTATGCTAGTGTTTTTAAGATCTTCAAGATGGATTTGTTTTTGTTTAAAACTTTTTTTTAGAAATATACAAAAGGGTAAATTACGATTTTGGCCCCTGTGATTATATCACTTTTACCCTATAATTCCCAAAAGAAATCTTTTAAGATATGTGCCCCCATTAGACTAACTCTATCCATCCACAGGTTAAAAACATGTCATGTGCAGCTTACAGGATGAGCAATTATGTCATTAACTACCATTCTTCCACAATCATAAACCCTAGCTTACGATTCGTTATCAATACGCAATCAGGTACCAATAGCCCTCTATAAATCATGTAACAATCGCATATATATGATTGTTTCTGTTCGAAACACTCTTTATATGATACAATTCATTCACTTTTCGTTAATTACAAATTAGGTTTTGATTCTGTTGATGTTTGTTATAAATCGCATTGAAATCGTTCGATTCGTGTATCAAATTGACTGAAATCGAAACGTCGAAACGTTAGGTTAAGATTCAGAGAAATAGTTCATCACTAATTAGGTTTTCGTTCTTAATCTGTTCGAATTTGATGTTTGTTATGAATCGATTTGAAATTGTTTGATTCCTAAAGTGAATTGACTGATACTAAAGCGTTGAGATTCAGAGAAATTGTTGATCGCTAATTAGGTTTTTGGCTCTGAATTTGTTGAATATGATGTTTTATTATGAATTGTATCGAAATTGTTCGATTCGTGTGATGAATTGACTGACATTGAAGAGCTTGATTATGAATCGTTTTCGAGGATTGTGACTGATGATTTGCAAGTATCGGATGGATTGGTGAGTGGATTGGGTACCGGATGAGACGAAAGGGTTTATGTTTGCGTTTCGTGAACCGAAAACGAAGGCAGCGGTGTATGTACTCTGTGCTCAGAATTGTAAAACCGGTAGTCGTAGTGGGCATAGGAGCAACAGCCATAATCGGAGCTTCGTTTCTTTCTAAAGTCGTTCCAGCATCAGCGTTTGTAAAAGCAGTTACGTTCAAAGTTTTGTTTTTGTTAAAACTAATAATAATAATGGCACAAACCCAAAAGCTCGTTTCCATATCGGTTAACAAGATTCTCGGCCCAACAAAAATAACAGCTCCGGGTGCGTTAAACTCTGGATTGAATACAATATCTTCAATGAAAGCAGCTGCTTCTGCAGAGAAGATTCGAACCCTTGTTCACAGTGTTATCGTGTCTGTTGAAAAAAACAAGTCTTTCAGCGATGCGATCAATTTTTTTACAGAATTCAGGTAGCAGAAGATGGGTTTTCGATGATTAGTCTATGAGTTTGATAAGGGTTTGTGTTAAATGGGGTATTAAGTTGAATTAAATGGGTATGATATTTCTTTTGGGCTGAAATGACATAATTGCCCATCATGTGAAATGCACATGACATGTTTTTAACCTGAGTTGTGGATGGAGTTAGTCTAAGAGGCCAAAATAGTTAGATAAATTGAGGTTATGGGCACAGATGTTAAAAGATTTCTCTTTAGGCTAATAGGATAAAAATGATATAACCACAGAGGCTAACATCGTAGTTTACTCTATACAGAAAGGTAAAGTATAATCATAAAGAATAAGCAATTTTGGATAAAAAAACATCAAGCACAAAAGTATTTGTTTTATCCACATCTTCAAATTATATTATATTATATATATTAATATAAAGTGCTCATGAATAGTAATCTAAATTTTAAATATTATTATAACTTTTTTCTAATGTTTAATATGTTATTTTTAAATATTATTATAGCTTTCTTAATCTTTAATATTTTATTATTATAATATCATAGATAATAGTAACATATAGTTTTTTTTATATATTTTGTTATTATAAATAATTTATTTTGTTTTCTCTTATAGCTAAGATATGATATTTTATATATTAACATTGTTTATCATTTTATTTATTCTAATAATATAGTGTACTGTTTTATAAAACTTAAAATGTACTATTGCGACATGTTTATTACGTTTGTGTTTTGTTAAACTGAGCCGATATTGTTGTGTTTCGTTAAACTAAGCCGATATTGTTCGAACAATTACTTTTTTACGACTTTGGTAGCGGTATTGAGTACTTTTTTTATTTCATATGCTATAGCGAGTGTCGGTGATGAACAAAATTGATATCATCCAAACAGCTTTGGTACCGTGTCGATTTTGGCCGAACATCGGTGTCGATATTTGTACTTTTAAAATCTTATCAATATTCATTTTATAGTTTTCTATCAATTTAAACATCTGTCGATATCCTTTTGGACATATCATGACTTTTTTTTTTGTTTATCTTTCGATCGCTATACAAAGTACTGATTACGGTACCGATACCTTATTGAATCGAACCTATACCGACCGACATTATGCCGCAACGCGCGGGGGAAGTCCACTAGTTTGTATAAAATCTATCACTTTTATAAAACTACAATGAAATATAATAACATGTTTTTATGAGTTTTCACTTTTCAATTGAGAGGTTAGTTTTAATATTTTTTTTTAATGGCAAATTTGGATCACTGACGGATCACTGGAGTATCATCGTGCCACCATCGGAAACCACCCGATCATATCCATCTCCACTAGGCATAATGCCTATACACCAATTCAGGAGGAACCCCAATAAATATGAGAAAACCCCCTTGTGGGAATTGAACCCAGAACCTATTGGCTCTAAAGCCTTATTCCACCCCCAAGATCCAGGTACATTAGTAGTCCTTTGTTTTAACTATTCGTTCACTTCATGGTTGAAAAAGTCGCTAGGCGCTCCCTAGTCGGATTTGAGAGTACTCGGGATTACTCGGGAGGTACTCGGCCTAGGCGGAGATTACTCGGGGAGTAATTAGCCTAGGCAAACAATACTCGGGCATCGGAAACCTACCTTGTAGCGAGAACTCGAGGAGTACTCGGAGCCTAGGCGGGACTTTTACAACCATGGTTCACTTATTCATAGAGTGTTGATGAGTGGAGTCAAGCTCAAATTTGTCTAAGCTCGAGCTCAGCTCGTTTAGAACTCTATTTTTAGGGCTCGAGCTCGACTCGTTAGTATATTACATCTTGTTAGTTTCAAACCTTATTCTCAAATCCGTCTTCACCTAAATGAGTAGACTTCTTCATCGACTATTTTTAGGGCTCAAGCTCAGCTCGTTAGTATATTAAACCTTATTAGTTTCAAACCTTATTTTCAAATCCGTCTTCACCTAAATGAGTAGGATTCTTCATCGACTAATTAAACTTTAAAACACTTCTGTTTCATTGCACCAAAATTAGTAGGAAATCCATTAAGATTGTGGTGAAGATTGGAGATGGATATTGAAGATCATAAAGCAAAGGTTGTTGTTGGTTTATTCATATTTAGTGGGGAAAATCTTTCACCTTTGTGATCAAACCCTATCTCTTTTTAAGAAAAAAAAATCTTAAAAATCTTAGAGGATGCTTTTTTCCAAACATCATGCAAAAATATTATTAACATACAACTTTTATGCTTTGATAAAGTGTTTTGGTTAAATATTATGTCGTAAGCCTTGGGAATTCGCAATGGATATAGGATAAGCATTTGGTATTGGGTACTGGTATCGAACCGGTATCGCCGGTAGTGAATCATATCGGGTATATTCGGTACCGGTATCCACTTTTTTTCTTTTTTCGGAATCGGCACCGGTATACGGTACCGATATTTACTGGTAAAACATTGGTAAATATTGGTACCGTACCCGTACCAAACCGGTATATTCGATACCTAACGGGTACCATGCTCATCCCTAATCCTCTATATAATTTTACCTCTATTGTCTTATCTTTGATTATCTCATCTTTTGTTCGTTTCAATATTATTCTATATATCTTCAACATATCCTGTAAGTATATAAATACATATACAATCCATGCGATGATATTTTACGGGGTAAATGACATGCAACATAAAGTCAGGGTTCAAAGATTAAACCCATACTCATATCTTTTTTTTCCTTTATATATGGTTTACGTATCTATACTATATAATAAAAGAAACCAAATTTGGGACACTTGTCATTATTCTAGACCATCCTTAATTTTAGATAATTATTATTTAATTTAAATTATTAAATATCAATTAAATTAATATAAATCTTATCAACCCTAAATTATTGGCATAAACTTAACTTCAAATCGTAAAGTCTTATCTAAACTAAAAAGATTGTTTCACTTAATAGTAGATAAACATTCATATTATTTTAATGTTAATGTTATTATTGTTTACTATGAGAAATTATATTAAACAACTTATTAATCAAACAAAAAATTTAAAATAGTATTAACCTAATTTAAAAAATAATAAAAAAATCCATTTTGATTTAGAAAGATTTTTTTAACAATAGATAAACCCGTGTAATACACAGGGTTTTTAAAGATATAACATTTTTTTATTATTTGCTATATAAAATTATATTTATTCAACCCATACAATACACGGAGTTTTTTTTAAAATATAACTTTTTTTATTATTTAGTATGTAAAATTATATTTCTTCCACCCTTGAATACACATGGTTTTTTTTAAATATAACTTTTTTTATTGTGTGGTATATAAAATTACATTTATTCAATCCGCACAATAAACGAGGTTCTTAAAGACATATTATTTTTTATTATTTAATATACAAAATTATATTTACTCAACAAGTGTAATAAATGAGGTTTTAAAAATATAATGTTTTTTATTTAGTATATAAAATTACATTTATTCAACCCGTGTAATACACGGGGTTCTAACCTAGTTTTATCATATAGCAAAGAAAAATGTTAATCATGTATGGTTGAAGAAGTGAAGAAACACCAAGTTAATCTTAGGATTAGCCTGTGGTTAATGTCTTGTCCAAATAGGGTTAATTTTTTTCTGAACTCGATAACAGCTACGTCGATCCTGCAAAACAATTTGCTTTGAGAATAAAAGTGTGTGTATGAAGTGAGAGAGCAAGAGAGCGATCCTTAAACTTAGAGGTGAAGTTCTCTATTTATAACCGAGGTGATTTGTGAAGGAGATGGGCTAATGGGCCTTGGGACTGAGATCGACAACAATGAATATTCATTTTTACTCCTCTGCCACGACCGTTAGTGATCCCAGGCGAGAGGATAGTTGGCGCATGTTGAATGGATACACGTGTCCTGACTAGGGGTGACAACAAAAACTCATCCATGACATTTTGGGTTATTTCAGACCCTTTTAAAAAGGAAATAAGTCAGAATGGGCTGGGGAAATATTCAAGATGGGTTAGGATGGGTTTTAAAATATCATCTAAGGGTATGTTTGTTATGGTGGTGGGTGGCGGTGGCGAGTGGCGTTGACGGTTGGTCACGGTGGTGGGTGGTAACGATGGCCGGTGGTTGGCGGCGGCGGCAGCGGTGGTGGCTATCGGGGTGGCAACGGAGGCGGTGGTGGGTTGTGGCGATGGCGTTGGTGGTGGGTTGTGGCGAAGGTGGTGGGTTGTGGTGTTGTTGATGAATGGTGCAAGAGGGGATGGAATGAAAAAAAGTATGGGGGTTGATGGAATGATTTGGAGGGAATGGAATGCCTTTTGGAATTGGTGATTCCATTCCATTGGTCAACCAAACACTCTTTTCTTCATTCCCTCGTAATCATCCATTCCATTCCGCCTCTCATTCCTGCATACCAAACACTACCTAAGTTTTAACATGGGTCAGGATGGGTTTTTAACTTTCAAACCACACAAAACCCTAATGAAGCCCTCTGACTTCCACCATATCCTATCATACATCATTCTCACCATCATACTCACCCCAATATAACAACCCTAGCGATTAGGTTTCTGACAAGCATGATGATACGGTTTAGATGGTTAATAAGTCAACAAATGTTAGTTGGGAAGTTGTGAGTTAGTTAGTTGTTTGTTAGAGCAGTGGTTAGAGTTGGGGTATAAAAGAGAACATTGTGTAATAGTATAGGGTATCTTTTGGAAATAATAACAATTCTGTTCTTTCTTCCTAAACAACTGCCATTAACGACTTTTCGAAGCTCATTCTTTCAATTGAGTTTCCTGAATGTTAATAGAACTTGTCCATTGTAATTCAATCTCAAGTTCATTCAAATTCAATCCTTATCACATGACTGCAGTTACGATTACAAAAGTGTCGCCCTTGCAGTCGGCGCGAGGTCGAGGAAGCCAACACTTTGGTTTAGTTTTGAATATGGTCTCACGCACGGCCTGAGGTTAACTCATATTCCTGGCACATAATTTGGGACCATTTCAAGAAGACATTTTTAATCATGGAGATCAAAGATAACAATTTTTATGAAGTTTTTTTTTAATCCAATTTCTTTGAGAAAATTCTATATAGATACAGCTAGAAGAGGGATGACTAGTGTCATGCTGTATGACAGCTGGCCATTGGTCACCCTTTTTAGTTTATTTTTCTTTTAATAAGTTTTTGTCTTTTTACAATTTACCCTTTAACATTTAGTATTGGTACTTATAACTTTCAACTTTCTAAAAACTTTATAATTATTTTTACATGCTTATATTTATGTATGTCTCGTTATAAATAAAGTTAATTATGTTCAGATACAATATGTTTTTTTTTGCTTTTTTTACGTTTTTTTTATCTACGTTTTGGCATAAATTTTGTTTTACAACAAATTGGGTTAAATATAATATGTTTTCATTAGACTTTATAAATTCGGTTTACATTACGTTTTAGCGCCACCGCAACGCGCGGTACCATTTTTAGCTTAAAAACATAATATTTTTTTTCTTATTTTTATATATGTGCCGGTATAAGTTCATGTTTTTTTTTAAGTTTTTAGTTGATATACGTTTTGGCATAAATTTTGTTTTACAAGAAGTGGGGTCAAATATAAAATGTTTTCATTAGACTTTATAAATTCGACTTAATTTACGTTTCAACGTCACCGCAACGCGTGGTACTATTTTTAACTTAAAACATTATCTTTTTTATTTTTATTTTTTAGGTGTCGGTATAAGTTCAGGTTGGTGTTCAATGTAAATTTATTTCGCAAATAAGTGGGCCATATATGACACATTTCCGTGCTTATTTATATGCACATCTTCAGTTAATCTACTTTTTGAAGTAACTTTTGTTCTGAAACGATTCAAGTCTTTACTGTACAAATCTAAGTTACTTTATATTTGGATCCGCCACAACGCGTGTAACAACCCGTGTTACTGAAGTCAAAGTCAAAGTCAAGGTCCAAGTCAAAGGAAGAAAATATTGCTAATTGCGATCTGTCACTCCTTGCTTAACTACGGATTTGACTATCTTGACTTATAACCAGTTTTGTATTTGAATCGCTTTAGTTGTATTATGTGGAGTACATGTTAATAAATCGCTACTTAATCGCATATTAATCGCTAATCGACTTATCGTTAATCGCATCGCAATCGCATTCGCAACCCGAATTATAGGTTATGGATATTGTTTTACGTGTGTGTGCTTATTATGTGTCACTTGTGCATGTTATGTTTATGTTGAGGTGTTTAATCGCAATCGCAACTCTATCGCATCGCAATCTAATCGCAAAACGCTAAACGCAAGTTAGTTATGGTGATTGTATGATATAGTAGTTAGGTTATTTGTGTAACCAATGGGTAATACTATCGCATCGCTCTCTCGAATCGCATCGCAACGCTCAACGCACGAAACAAAATATGAAAATCTAACTCGCCGCGCCACCTCGATCGAATGACCATCCGATCGGATGGCCATCCGATCGGACAGTCATCCGATCCGTCACCTGGTGCGCCCTTTCCTCTTTTGGAAACCCTATAAATACCCCTCTGTTACATCATTTGTGATGTGATAACTCCTTCATTCGACCAGCGCACTCAAGGCCATCTTTCTCTCGATTTCTCGCGATTCTTGTAAGTTTTTAACTCAAATCTTGTACATCTATCATCTACACACACTTTCTCTTCATTTTCACCTTTAAATCTTAACTTTTAACCGTGAAATCAGTGGATTTGAGGTGTTCTAGGGTGATGTCATCTTGGGGTTCTTATGAACTTCAAGTTTTGGGCTCATCCCACCAAGAACAACTCAGATCTAAAGGATTTCCACATGATTTAACAATGTTTTTGCATAGATCTATACACTTTCGAAGTTAAAAGGATTGAAAGATATTTTTTCCAACTTTCTTTCAACTCTTTTACACTCAGTGCTCTCAAAGGCTGGTAGAATCGGAGCTCAGTCAGGTCTTCTACTAATTCCTTAGTGAAGTGCAGGTCTGAGATCTGGTTTCTATCAAAGAGACAACAGATTACGGGTTGAACATGAACACCGTCACAAACCAGTGAACTGGTCGGATTTGGTTGATTCCTGTTCGATCGGACGACTTGGGATTTGACGAGGTTCCGTTGTTTAGTACGTTGTCATAACGTCTTAATCAAACCACAAACTTTTCAAAACTTAACGAGTTTCAAAACGAACCAGTCACCTAGACGGATTGCCATCCGATCGGTTTGCCATCTGATCGAACGACGATCCGGTCGGACGACATTGGATCTCCAACACTTATTGTTTTCTGAGGAATGACCTGCTGGACGGATCGCCATCCAATCAAACAACCGTTCAACCGGACGACCTGAAAGGTAGAGATATTTCTCTGTTTTCAAAATGCTACAACGAAAACTTCAAAGCCATCATACACAAACACATCCATCCCAAACGAGTGTCAATCCGACCGAATGACCATCCGAACGGATTGACATCTGATCGAATGGCCATCCATTCGGATTGCCATCCGACCGGATGACAACTCGCTACCTTGTTTCACTTGCCTCATTTTACGTGCCGCTTATCGCTTATGCTATCGTTCTCATCAGGCTAATCTCACTCTAGCGCTCCCTTCAATCCATTAACTACCATCGCTGTGAGTATACTCGATCCCTTTTTGCTTAACGCACTTTTGGGTGTTACATACGTTACTTATATTCTAAATCACATCGAACACACAACGCAAACACTGTTTATACGGTGACCGTTATTGCATGTTATACATGACTCGATGAACGCCTGTTTGTTATGTTTACACATTGATTGCTGTCTACCTGCCTTAGCAACGATAGTACTATAGTTTAGACTCAGTACCTATTCACTCAGGGGTTGTTAAGGACAATACTTCACGTGTTCGCAGTGGTGAACATGTGATGCGCACTCGCTACTCGCAGTCAAATCGCAGTCATTGGTATTGATAGGATCTTTGTCGATAACTTACATGCTTCATATTATACGTTGTACATGCTGGTCATGCGTAAACACTCTCGAACTCTATTATTATGATCAAACTTGTATGCTCACCTTTACACTATGTGTATTGACCTCTATTTTAACGTATGTGACAGGTGCTTAGGATGATTGCTTGCTGTTTGATGAAACCGAGCTAGGATAGAGTCTAGAAACAAACTAAATAAAATCTGAGTTGTCGGAATGGATATTTGTCTTTGAGAACAATGTCTGTAATAGCTTTTTTTTATTTTATATGTTTGTGGTATGGGACATGAACCTTTAATATATTATAACAAATAGTTGTTATGGATTCTCCTGGACAATCTGTTTCGCTCAGTGCCGCGCCCCGATGTTTCCGCCATCGGTTGGGGTGTGACAGATTGGTATCAGAGCCATAACTATAGGGAATTAGGCAAGACTCGACCTAGTCCGCGTCTATGTCTTAGAAACGACCTAGTCTATAGTCTAAGTACCAACAGACCGACTTGTGCATCCCCGGTATGGGTTTTGTACGAGCTTACTCGCTATCTCTCGCTCGAACTCGTCGTACACTACACACTTGCGTGAACACCGCCTACTACAGTTCGCGCAAGATCAGCCTTTCCTAAGGCTGGTTACACACGAAAATGGATGATCTGGTTAAGATTAGGTATGAATACCGTAAACTCTTGACCAGATTACTCGTTCGATTCACTATTTTTACTATCAACACGAGAATTTGCGTTGAAAAGGAGTGAAATCCATACTTCGACGTAAATTTTCCCTCTACTTCATCAAAACAGGGAACGTAGTCGTTAAGTTAGGGGTGAAACCCGAACCTTGATGGCTGATTCCGCTCTTTATTGTGGTTTTGCAAAACTCTCACCAAAGTCTCGACGGACTCCAACGACTTGAAGTCGCACTATAACTGGAAGGATGTGTTCCAATTGCCCAGATTGAGGCAAGAGCACAGTCCAGAAGGCATTAGTGTGCACTCAGAGTCCTTGTGAATAGTCGAACCACTTTGGGTAGTCAACGTCTATCAAGCCGAGACAATCCATTCTCGATTTTATGTGTTTCGATTCTGGATTTCGCCGCCGCTAACTCTGTGAATTATCGATTTTATGTGGAATTTTATGTGTTTTATATGCTTGTTTGTTAGCGTTTTGAGATAAACAGTACGGTGGTACTGATGGTTTCGATTTCACGCTTCTCGCTCCGCCCAAACCACGCACAACTCACACCACGCCAACAAATCGCTAGTGTTATTCGCAATCGCTACTCGCTAATCGCAATCACTATACTTAATCACTATACGTTGTTGTGAAGGATAGGTGAATACGTGCAAAATATGTGTTAGGTTAGCTTATGTGCTTATGTGCTTACGTGATTCTGTGTTTATAATTCTAAGAATGACTGTGTTCCTTGAGCTTTATGGTGAATCGCTAGACTATACTAGGAATAATCGAAATTGAGTTTGAGTCCTGTGACGATGTCTATTGCAGACAATGTCGTCATTTGGATCGCAACACTCCCGCGCTGCTAGGCGTAATCACGCTGACAAGCGAATCGCCTCTCTCGTCACTAAGCAAATGGCGAAAGTCATCCCACAAATCATTAGTGAACTGAATGAGAACTCTAGCAAGTCCTCGGAAGAGTCCATGACTGATACTCCTAAGGCCGCTTTTAGCTTCAAGCAGTTCAAAGCCTGCAGACCAAAAGAATTTACCGGCGAAGAAGGTCCTACGGCCATGTTTCAATGGTTTGATTCTATCGAAGTCACCCTGCGCCAGAGTGGCTGTCCAGAAAACCCACGCACTGTCAATGCTACCGGCGTCTTCCAATCCCGTGCTCTTGATTGGTGGACGACCGAGAGGAACAAACGAGGAAACGATGCAGCTTTCGGATTGTCGTGGGACGAGTTGAAGAACATCATGATGCAAGAGTTCTGTCCTCCCCATGAACTCCAGAAGCTCGAGGATGAATTCTGGCACATTAAGCAGGATGGTGGAGATAACACTGGTTTAACTGCTCGCTTCAAGCAGTTGAGTATCATCTGCCCTAGTCAGGTTACTACTCCCGAGATTACGATCAAGAAGTATATCCGTGCTCTGCCAGATTGTGTCGCAGATTTTGTTCAGGCGGAAAAAACAACAACAATCGAGGAAACCTACCTGCTCGCCGCTGAGATCAATGATAAGCGAGTCAGGGCTGGTTATTTTGATAAAGTCTCCAAGAATCTGCATCAAGTCACCGCTGCTACACCCGCTGAAAACCCCGCCGCACCGCAGTCTTCAAAGCTCTCACGTCGCAAAAGAAAGAACAACAGCTCCAGCAACAAGAACTGTGCAGTTACTTCTGCCCCACTTTAAACGGTACCTGCTCAACCGCAACCTCAACACCGCCAAGTTGCGGCGCATGTGGTCACTGCCTCGCCTGCCAACCGTGCTTACACTGGACCACACCCGCTCTGCCCTACTTGTACCTATCATCACCCGGTTAGTATCGCATGCCGATTCTGTGTTCATTGCAACATGTACGACCACTTCACTGCTAACTGCTGTACCGGTTCTCGACAAGCTCAAGCTCCAGCTCCAGCTCCAACTCAAGGTCAAGCTCCTGCTCTACCAGCTTCGCAAGGACAGCAAGCAGCTCCTGCTGCTTAAGCAAGAGTCTGCTTTGCGTGTAGTGATCCCAACCATTTCGCAAACGTCTGCCCAAACAGAGTGGTGAAGCAAGAGCCACAGCAGCAGCAGCCAGCACATCAACAGTAGCGGCCAGCTCAAAAAGCAGCCCGCGGGCGCGTCTTCAATATCAACGCCCGCCAGGCTCAGGCAGACAACAATGTGGTTAATGGTACGTTTCTCGTAAATGGTATATATGCTTCGTGTTTGTTTGATACTGGAGCCGATAACTGTTTTGTATCGTTCGAATTCGAGAGACTCCTAAATCGTAAGCGCATTAACCTCCCATTAACCATCGATGTAGAAGTTGCCACTGGAAGAACCGTCACCGTCAGTTCTGTTCTGCGTGACTGTACTCTCGATCTCAACGGTCATGTTTTCCCGATTAATCTTATTCCGATGCAACTCGATAGCTTTGATGTCATAGTAGGTATGGATTTCCTTCAGGAAAATCATGCTGAAATTGTTTGCTTCGATAAGATGATTAGTTTTTCTCTCGTGAATGGTGATTAATTGTGTGTCTATGGTGAAGTCTCTTCGAAAAGATTGCAACTCATGAGGTGTGTCCAAGCTAGCAAGTATCTCCGCAAGGAATACCAAGCTTTCTTGGCACACATCGTAGTAGCGGAGAAGGAAAAGAAAGGAAAGATGATGGAAGAAGTACCTGTTGTTCGTGAATTTCCTAACGTTTTTCCTGATGATTTACCTGGTTTACCTCCAGCTCGTGATATCGATTTCCGAAACGACCTCATTCCTGGGGCAAATCCTGTTGCTAGAGTGCCTTATCGTCTCGCTCCTTCTGAAATGCGCGAACTCTCGAGTCAGCTCCAGGAACTGCTTGATAAAGGCTTTATTCGCCCTAGCACCTCTCCTTAGGGCGCGCCTATTCTTTTCGTCAAAAAGAAGGACGGATCGTTCCGGATGTGCATCGACTACAAGGAATTGAATAAGCTTACCATCAAGAATCGGTATCCCTTGCCTCGAATCGACGATTTGTTTGACCAATTACAAGGTGCTACGTGTTTCTCGAAGATCGATCTACGCTCAGGCTATCACCAACTGTGAATTCAAGCCGAAGATAAACCCAAAACCGCTTTTCAAACCCGCTATGGAAACTACGAGTTTGTTGTCATGCCTTTTGGTTTGACCAACGCTCCTACAATCTTTATGGATCTCATGAATTGCATGTACAAACCCTTTCTTGACCGCTTCGTCATTGTGTTCATCGATGATATCCTGATCTATTCCAAGTCAAAAGCCGAACACTCGCAACATCTACGTTTGGTTCTTGAGTTACTCCAGGGAAACCGTCTCTATGCCAAGTTCTCCAAGTGCGAATTTTGGCTGGAGGAGGTCCAATTCTTGGGTCACATTGTCAATAGTCAAGGTATTCACGTCTGTAACACCCCGTGTTTCGAAAGTCAAAGTTAAAGTCAAGATTGAAGTCAAAGGAAGACAAGATTGCTAATTGCGATCTGTCACTCCTTGCTCAATTCCTGTTTTGGCTTCTTTGACTTGTAGATAGTCTTTTATGCTTTTACGTTAGGTGTATTATGTGGAGTATTTATTACTAATCGAGGTTTAATCGATGTTTATCGCATGTTTAATCAATTTATCGCTTATCGCTATCGCATTCGCAACTCGAATTATGTGTGTTGGATATTGTTTTACGTGTGTGTGCTATTTATGTGTTACCTGTGCATGTTACGTTTATGCTGAGGTGTTAATCGAAATCGCAATCTATCGCATCGCAATCGAATCGAAACGCTAAACGCGGTGATTATAGTGATTGTATGTTAGATATAGTAGTTGGGATTAAAAGTAATTTGATGAGAAACTCTATCGCATCGCAACGCTCAGCACACAAATTGAAACTGCCACCCGATCGGGCTGCCACCCGATCGAGCTGCCACCCGATCGAAGTGCCACTCGATCGAGCTGCCACCCGATCGAGGTGCCACTCGATCGACCGGCCGCCTTTCCCCCTTTCCATTTATGGAAACCAAATAAATACCCTCATTTGTCAACGTCTCATGATGTTGACAACTCTCTCCCTCTAAACTCGCTCCAGCCTACTTTTCTTCTGATTTCTCGCGAATCTTGTAAGTTTTCAACCTAAATCTTGTACTTTCTTGATCTACACACACTCCTACACCTTTCTATCTTTTGAATCTTAACTTTTAACCATGGAATCACTAGATTTGGGGTGTTCAAGAATGATGTCATCATGGTGTTCATAAGAACTTCATGTTTTGGCCTAAGTCCACCAAGAACAACTCAGATCTGAACGATTTCCACATGAATAAACAAAGATCTTTCATAGATCTGAACATATTCATGGTGAAAAGGATTGAAAGATGGTTTTCAAGCTTTCTTTCAACACTTTTACACTCAATGCACTCAAAAACCGATAGAATCGGAGCTTGTTCTAACCTTCTTGTTGATGTGTTGGTTCAAGATCTGGATTCTATCCACGAGAATACTGATTTTGGGTTGAACATGAAACACCATCTCGAACAGTTAACTGGTCGGACTAGGGTGGTTCCTGTCCGATCGGGTCACTAAGTCTTGACGAGGTTTCTATTGCTTGACACGTTATCATGCAGTCTCGAGAAAACTTCAAACTATCAAAACAACCAAGTATGAAGACGATCAGGTCAACTAGGATGGATTACCGTCCGATCGGATTGCCACCCGACCGGACAGCCACCCGATCGACTTGATCGGACGGCCACCCGATCGACTTGCACCTTGGGTCTCACACTTAACCATTGTTTCAACTTGTGAGGTTTGAACATCGAACGGATTCTCGTCCTATCAGATTGCCATCCGATCGGATTGTCACCCGACCATGTGATGTTTGACTTCAAGACTTAAACAATTTCCAAACTGTTCAGTACATACGGATTGCCACTCGATCGGGTAGCCATCCGTTCGAGTGACCGTCTTGCTGTGAACTTGTTCTTAATCTGAGAAGTCTCGCCAATCAGATTGCTACTCGATCGAACGGCCGTTCGATCGACCGACCTGAAAGGTAGAGATACTTCTCTATTTTCAAAATGCTACAACGAAAACCTCAAAAGACAAGCCATCATACACAAACACATCCATCCCAAACGAGGTAATAATCCACTTGCATGGTCACCCGATCGGATGACCATCCGAATGAATTGTCGCCCGATCGACCGGCCACCCGATCGGATTGCCACCCGATCGGATTACCATCCGATCAATTGACACTTCACACCTTTTTTTACACGTCGCTTATCATTATTGCTATCGTTCTGATCAGGCTAATCTCACTCTAAGCGCTCCCTTCGATCCATCATCGATGTGAGTATACTCGAACCATTTTTGCTTTACGCACTTTTGGGTGTTACATACGTTACTTATACTAAATCACATCGAACACACTACGCAATACTTTAACGCTAACCATTACTGCATGTTATACGTGACTTAATGAATGCTTGTTTGTTATGTTTACACATGGAATGCTGTCTACCTGCCTTAGCAACGATAGTACTATAGTTTGGACTCAGCACCTGTTCACTCAGGGGTTATGAAGGACAATTAATTACATGGCTCACAGTGGTGAGTGTGTATTACGAACTACCTTGGGCAGTCAACCCGCAGTCATTGGTATCGATAGGTTCATGTCGATAACCGACGTGCTTCATTTCACACTGTGTACGTGCTGGTTATGCGTAAACGATTTTCGAACTCTATTATATCTATCAAACTTTTATGCTCACCTTTACACTATGTGTATTGACTTTTACTTTAACGTATGTGGCAGGTGCTTAAGATGTTTAGATGCTTGGCTTGCTGTGAAATCGAGGCTAGGAAAGGTCTAGAAACAAATAAACGAATTGTCTGTATTTGAAATCTGAGTTATCGGAACAGAACAATTTGACTAGATTTTGTCTGTAATAATTATGTTACTCTTTATGTCATGGTATGGGATGTGATGCTCTAAATAATTGGTAATTATAGTTGTTATGGAAACTTCTGGACAATCTGTTTCGCTCAGTGCCACGCCCCGATGTTTCCGCCATTAGTTGGGGGGTGACAGATTGGTATCAGAGCCATAACTATAGGGAATCAGGCAAGACTCGACCTAGTCCGGGTCGATGTCTTAGAAACGACCTAGTCTATAGTTAGGTACCAACAGACCGACTTGTGCATACCCGGTAGGGGCTGTGTACTTGCTATTTCTCGTTATTCTCGCCTACACCACACCATCACTGCACTCTAGTTTTCGAAACTGAATGGGCAACTAAGTCAAGATTAGGTGTGAAAACCGCAAACTCTCGACTGAATTGCTTGCTCAACCCGCATTTTTATCTATAAACAGGAGAATTTGCGTTGAATCAGGAGTGAAATCCATACTTTGAAGCATGATTCTTCCTTATTTTATCAAAACTGGAACGTGGCTGTTAAGTCAGGGGTGAAACCCGAACCTTGATGACTTGTTCCAATCTCTATTTTTGTTTTACAAAACTCTCACCAAAGTCTCGACGGACTCCAACGACTTGAAGTCATGATATGACTGAAAGGATGCGTGCCGATCGCCCAAAAGCGAGGCGAGAGCATAGTCCCGAAGGTCAAAGTGTGCACTGACAGTCCTTGTGAATGGTCGAATTACTTTGGGTAGCCGACGTCTAATAGCCGCAGACAATCCATTCTCGATTTTTATGTGTTTTGATTTTGAGTTCGCTATCACCGACTCTGATATATGTCGTTTTATGTGGATTTTATGTGTTTTATGTGCTGATTATATGATTGTGGGTTACGATTTTTGGTGATTTATTCGTTTTCGCTATCGCTTTGATCAACATGCACAACACACTACACAAATGCAACCAGATCGCTGGTCATTGTTCGCAATCGCTGCTTGATACTCGCAATCGCTATAAGTAATCGCTATATGCGCTGTGAAGGATAGGGAATACGTGCAACATATAGTTAGGTTTCTGTATTCTCACTGCCTCTTGTGCTTATGTGCTTCTGTGTTCTGTGTTCTGTGCCTTACGTGCTTATGTGCTTCTATGCCTATGTGAATATGTGATGCCTATGTGTTTATGTGCTACATGTTTCGCTGTGTTCCTAAGCTTTAGTGGTATTAGACGTGTGAGGTGAGATTCAATTATATTGTGTCCGAGTCCCCCGACGATGTCTATTGTAGACAATGTCGTCGTCATCTGGACCCCGTCACCCCCGAGTTACTCGCCAAGAACAGAGAGATAAACGCCTTGCTGCTCTCGTCGCTAAGCAAGTGGCGAAAGTTGTTCCTCAGATCGTGAGTGAACTGTACGAGAACGTGAGCAAATCGTCTGAGGAGTCCAGGACCGAAGCTCCCAAAGCTACCTCTGAAGCTGCTTTTAGCTTCAAACAGTTCAAAGCGTGCGGACCGAAAGAATTCACTGGCGAAGATGGCCCTACGACTTTGTTTCAATGGTTCGATTCAATCGAGGTCACCCTGCGTCAGAGTGGATGTCCTGACAATCTCCGCACTCTGAATGTTACCGGCGTCTTCCAGTCCCGCGCATTAGACTGGTGGACGGCCGAGAGAAACAAATGCAGAAATGTCGCAGCTTATGGTATGTCATGGGATGAGTTGAAGAACGTCATGCTAGAAGAGTTTTGCCCTCCCCATGAGCGCCAAAAGCTGGAGGACGAATTCTGGCATCTAAAGCAGAAAGATGGTGACAACGCTGCTTTAACTGCTCGCTTCAAGCAGCTCAGTATTATCTGTCCTGATCAAGTCAAGACTGCTGAAATGACGATCAAGAAATACATCCGAGCTCTGCCGGATTGCGTTGCAGATTTTGTGCATGCTTCAAAGCCAGCAACAATCGAAGAGACCTACCTGCTTGCCACTGAAATCAATGACAAGCGAGTCAAAGCTAGATTTTGGGATAAAGCTACCAAGAACCTACACCAAGCCACCGCCGCACCAACCGCTGAAACCGCCGCTGCTTCTCAATCATCAAAGTCCTCTCGTCGCAAGAGGAAGAACAACACAACAACTCCAGCAACAAGAACTGTGCTGTCGCTACCACTGCTGCCCCGCTTCAAGCCGTACCAGCTCAGCAGCAATCTCAGCACCGATCAGCTCCGGCGCCAGTTACCTATGCACCGCCCACAAAGCGTGCATACACTGGCCCTCACCCTGCTTGCCCGACATGTACTTATCATCATCCGGTGGGTATTGCCTGCAGATTTTGTGTGCACTGCAACATGTACGGCCACTTCACCGCCAACTGCCGTACAGGTCCTCGACAAGCACCAGCTCAAGCTACTGCTCATCAAGCTCTACTTCCAGCTCCTCAAGGCCAACAAGCGGCTCAGGCACCCGCGATCAATGCCAGAGTCTGATTCGCATGTGGTGATCCCAACCATTTCGCGAACATGTGCCCGAATAGGGTTGTGAAACAAGAGCCCCAGCAGCAGCAACCTCACCAACAGCAGCAGCAACAGTAACAAGCCGCCCGCGCCAGAACTTTCAACATCAATGCGTGCCAAGCCCAGGCTGACAACAATGTGGTTAATGGTACGTTTCTCGTGAATGGTTTATATGCTTCGTGTTTGTTTGATACTAGAGCCGATAACTGTTTTGTGTCATTTGAATTCGAGAAGCTCCTTAATCGTAAGCGCTCCCATCTCCCCTCAACGTTCGATGTCGAAGTTGCCACCGGAAGAACAATCGCTGTCAATTCCGTTCTCCGTGATTGTACTCTTGAGCTCAACAATCACATCTTTCTGATCGACCTTATTCTGATGCAACTCGGAAGTTTTGACATCATAGTAGGCATGGACTTTCTTCGTGAAAACCATGCTGAAGTTGTATGCTTTGATAAGATGATTTGATTCTCGCTCGCAAATGGTGATTTGTTATGTGTTTATGGCGAGACTGCTTCGAAGGGTCTAAAGCTCATGTCATGTATCCAAGCTAGCAAGTATCTCCACAAGGAATACAGAGCTTTCTTGGCTAACATTGTAGTAGCGGAGAAGGAAAAGAAAGGAAAGACAGAAGTGAAAGATGTTCCTGTGGTTCGTGAATTTCCTAGTGTGTTTCCTGATGATCTTCCTGGTCTACCGCCAAGTCGTGATATCGACTTTCGTATCGATCTCATTCCTGGAGCAAACCCTATTGCCAGAGCTCCTTATCGACTCGCTCCGTCCAAAATGCGCGAACTCTCGAGTCAGCTCCAGGAACTACTTGATAAAGGCTTCATTCGCCCGAGCACCTCTCATGGGGCGCCCCAGTCCTTTTCATCAAAAAGAAGGATGGGACGTTCAGGATGTGCATCGACTATCGGGAATTGAATAAGTTGACTATCAAGAATCGCTATCCCCTGCCTCGAATTAATGATTTTTTTGACAAGCTACAAGGTGCTACGTGTTTCTCGAAGATCGATCTACGCTCAGGCTATCACCAACTACGCATTAAAGAAGAGGATATTCCAAAAACCGCATTCCTAACGCGATACGGCCATTATGAATTCGTTGTTATGCCATTTGGTTTAACTAACACACCCACGGTTTTTATGGATCTGATGAAACGTGTGTGTAAACCTTATCTCGACCGCTTCGTCATCGTGTTCATCGATGATGTCCTGATCTATTCCAAATCGAAAACCGAACACTCGCAACATCTACGTTTGGTTCTCGAGCTACTCCAGGGGAATCGACTCTATGCCAAGTTCTCCAAGTGTGAATTCTGGCTGGAGGAGGTTCAAATCCTCGGTCATATTGTCAATAGTCAAGGTATTCACGTCGATCCCGCAAAGATTGAAGCTGTTAAGAGTTGGGTTACACCGAAGAAACCGTCTGAAGTCCGTTCTTTTCTCGGACTAGCGGGCTATTATCGACGATTTATCGAAGATTCTCAAAAATCGCTGTGTCGTTAACCTCTCTCACGCATAAAGACAAGCCTTTTGTTTGGGGAACTAAACAAAAGTCTGCTTTCCAAACTCTCAAGCATATGCTTTGCAATGCTCCCGTCCTCACTTTACCCGATGGAAATGACGACTTCATTGTCTATTGTGATGCCTCAAACCTTGGACTTGGTTGTGTTCTCATGCAACGGGACAAGGTTACCGCTTACGCATCTCGTCAGCTCAAGATCCACGAGAAGAACTATGCAACCCACGACCTCGAGCTAGGCGCAGTTGTTTTTGCGTTAAAGATTTGAAGACACTACCTTTACGATACTAAGTGTACGATCTTCACCGATCATAGGAGCCTACAACATATCTTCGACCAGAAAGAACTTAATATGCGTCAACGCCGATGGGTAGAAATTCTCAACAATTACGATTGTGAGATCCGTTATCATCCAGGCAAAGCAAATGTCGTTGCCAACGCTCTAAGCCGACGAAGCTATTTGCATGGCGCTCGTAATGTTCCAGCCCAGCATCACCTCGAAACCCTCATCCGCGAAGCTCAGCACGCGTGTTTTACCGAACGCACCCTGAAGAAGGAAAGGATCTACCACGATGGAGCCCATCTTGTGAATTAGTCGAATGGGATATTCCATTATCTGGACCGAATTTGGATCCCTAAACGGACCAACTTGCGACAGATTTTGATGGACGAAGCCCATAAATCCCGGTATTCCATTCATCCCGGTGCCGATAAAATGTACCAGGATCTTCGCTACAAGTATTGGTGGCTGGGCATGAAGAGAGATATTGCCCTCTATGTTGGGAAGTGCCTGACTTGCTCGAAAGTCAAGGCCGAGCATCAAAGACCCTCTGGCTTACTTGAACAACCCCCGATCCCTATGTGGAAGTGGGAAAGTATAGCTATGGACTTCATAACGAAACTTCAGCATACGCCATCAAGTCACGACAGTATCTGGGTTGTCGTTGACGGTTTGACCAAATCTTCTCATTTTCTACCAATACGAGAAGACTACAAGGTAGAAAGATTAGCCCGAATCTACACCGATGAGATCATTTGTCGACATGGGACGCCTCGCGACATCATCTCTGACCGTGAGGCTCGGTTTACCTTGCGTCTATGGGAAACGTTTCAAACGGCTCTCGGTACCACGCTTAATCTAAGTACCGCTTTTCATCCCCAAACCGACGGTCAGACTGAGAGAAAGATTCGTACCCTTGAAGACATGCTCCGTTCGTGTGTCATAGATTTCGGTGGTAATTGGGACGCATACTTGCCTTTAGTCGAATTCTCGTACAATAACATTTATCATTCCAGCATTCAAATGGCACCATTTGAGGCCTTGTATGGAAGAAGATGTCGATCGCCTATTGTATGGCACGAGATCAGGCACTCGCAATTAACCGGTCCTGAGCTATTGCAAGAAACGACTGACAAAATCCTCCAAATTCAAGACAATCTGCTGAAAGCTCGGAGTCGTCAGAAAAGTTACGCTGATAGACGACGCAAGCCCCTTGATTTTGACGTTGGCGACCATGTACTCCTAAAGGTATCACCTTGGAAGGGTGTGGTCAGATACGGCAAGAAAGGAAAGCTCGCGCCTCGATATGTTGGACCCTTTAAGGTTCTAGAAAGGATCGGAAAAGTGGCCTACAGACTCGAACTACCGGAGGAACTTAGTAACGTCCACCCGACTTTCCACGTGTCTAACCTCAGAAAGTGCTTGGCCGAAGATGATCTGTATGTACCTCTTGAAGACCTTCAAGTAAACGAAACACTACACTTCGTGGAGAAGCCTGTCGAGATCATGGATCGCCAAACTAAGCAGCTTAGACGCTCGCGCATTCCCATTATGAAAGTTCGATGGGAAGGCAAACGAGGCGCAGAGTTCACTTGGGAACTCGAAAGCGACATGAAGGCGAAGTATCCGCAGTTGTTTGTTACGGATTCGGCCTAATTTCGGGACGAAATTCCGTTAAGTAGGGGAGGCTGTAACACCTCGTGTTTCGAAAATCAAAGTCAAAGTCAAAGTCAAGATTGAAGTCTAAGGGAGACAAGATTGCTAATTGCGATCTGTCACTCCTTGCTCAATTCCTGTTTTGGCTTCTTTGACTTGTAGATAGTCTTTTATGCTTTTACGTTAGTTGTATTATGTGGAGTATTTATTACTAATCGAGGTTTAATCGATGTTTATCGCATGTTTAAACAATTTATCGCTTATCGCTATCGCATTCGCAACTCGAATTATGTGTGTTGGATATTGTTTTACGTGTGTGTGCTATTTATGTGTTACCTGTGCATGTTATGTTTATGTTGAGGTGTTAACCAAAATCACAATCTATCGCATCACAATCGAATCGGAACGCTAAACGCAGTGATTATAGTGATTGTATGTTAGATATAGTAGTTGGAATTAAAAGTAATTTGATGAGAAACTCTATCGCATCGCAACGCTCAGCACACAAATCGAAACTGCAAAACTCGTCACGCGAATCACTCCAATCGAGTGGTCAGCCGATCGAGCTGCCACCCGATCAAGGTGCCACTCGATCGAGCTACCACCCGATCGAGCTGCCACTCGATCGACCAGCCACCTTTCCCCCTTTCCATTTATGGAAACCCTATAAATACCCTCATATGTGAACGTCTCATGATGTTGACAGCTCTCTCCCTCTCAACTTGCTCCAACCTACTTTTCTTCCGATTTCTCGCGAATCTTGTAAGTTTTCAACCTAAATCTTATACTTTCTTGATCTACACGCACTCCTACACCTTTCTATCTTTTGAATCTTAACTTTTAACCATGTAATCACTAGATTTGGGGTGTTCAAGAATGATGTCATCATGGTGTTCATAAGAACTTCATGTTTTGGCCTCAGTCCACCAAGAACAACTCAGATCTGAACGATTTCCACATGAATAAACAAAGATCTTTCATAGATCTGAACATATTCATGGTGAAAAGGATTGAAAGATGGGTTTCAAGCTTTCTTTCAACACTTTTACACTCAATGCACTCAAAAACCGATAGAATCGGTGCTTGTTCTAACCTTCTACTCCTTCTTGTTGATGTGTTGGTTCAAGATCTGGATTCTATCCACGAGAATACAGATTTCGGGTTGAACATGAAACACCGTCTTGAACAGTTAACTGGTCAGACTAGGGTGGTTCCTATCCGATCGGGTCACTAAGTCTTGACGAGGTTTCTATTGCTTGACACGTTATCGTGCAGTCTCGAGAAAACTTCAAACTATCAAAACAACCAAGTATGAAGACGATCAGGTCAACTGGGACAGATTGCCGTCCGATCGGATTGCCACCCGACCGGACAACCACCCTGTAACACCACGTAAAAACGTGTCCAATTATGTATAGACACGTGTCCTAAACACAAGATATGTGAAAGATTAAGTTTGAAGGAGTAAAGTTGTCAAACAGTGAAATTATGTGTCCGGAGGGACTAAAAGTGTCAACATGCCAAACTTGTGCCTCTGAATGACCATACGTGATGAGTATATTCTTAAACGAGTGATTGATTGGATATAAGAAGTCGTTTATGAAAATAATCGGAAGATTATTAAACTACAAGGGTTAAACGTGTCAACATGTTGATTCTGACCTCTGAGTGACCTTTTAACGAATCCGAGGCTTTGAAATATTCAAATATACTCTCAAGAATAAGTGGTATAAATTTCACATGGTTTCGAGATCGTTAAGCATGTTTTCAAGACTTTGGGCTATAAGTGTCAACTTGACGAAACTTGCATTTATAGTGATAATTAACGAACCCGAGCCTAACGAAGTTTGTTTATACATCCTTGAGCCTCAATAAACTAACTACAAGGGCCTTACATGTCAAAAAGGAGGTTAAATAGGGTTTAAAAGGTGCAGGGACTAAAATGGTCAACATTGAAACTTGTTTGGTTGGTTAGCCAGATGGTCGCGTCGCGCGACCTTGATGTCAGCCAGTCGTCGCGCAGCGCGACGGCACCAAATTCACAACAACATGCTGCCAAGTGCGGGTTTCAGCTTTAAACCGACTTACTCTCAATTGTATCGATCCTAGGGGCTCTTATACGGTATTATGAATCCACTAGGACACCTGGGGTGATCCTAGGAGGTCCCATAACATCTGGAAGTGATCTAAACACTTGGGATTTTGTATATAAGGAGGACTAGTGCTATGTTCATTTGCACATAAGTTGCAACAACTTCAAAGGGACTTGTCTCTGGAGCTTGCAAGGACTAAGAGAGGAATTTCAAGTGTAGAAAAGATAGCAAGGACCATTAGTAAGAGTCTTAACCCCTGTTTAGTCGTCTTAATTAGTTTAATAACCGAAAAGTCAAACTTAACGTAATTTAGCTTTGACTTTCGATTAAATCACATTTGGTCCAGCCACTGATCAAAACAAAAGTGGTTATGGAACCATATTAAGGTAGGTGATTAACCCTTAAAAGGGCACCTCCTAATTAGTTCGTTTGACTAGTCAATTGTCGGGTCAAACTAGTTTGACAAAAAAGTCAAACTGGACAGAAAGTTTAAAAATGAATTAAATTAATTAAACAGAGGTTCTAAATTATATTTAAACATTCTAATGACTTGGTAATTAATATTAGAACATGTTTTATCATTTCTAACCCGACAATTATCAGTCTAAGGTCAATTTATAACCGAAAGTCGTAAAAGCTTGACTTTTGCTTTGACCTTCAGTTCTGACCCATTCAAGCTTAATCCTCCCATGTTTTAAGCTTCCATTAGGACCACATTACTCAGTAGGATAACCCTCTGGAGTTATAGTGCATGGTTCTTAGTGGTTTGAATTATATGTTCTTGATCGTTAATATGCTTATAAATGCCATATATGCCCTTTTGACATAAAAATGAGATTTTTAGAAATGTGAGAGGACAAAAACCTTTGTTACTGATTTATAAACTTGTCCTAAAAATTTGACATCAGTTTGAGATCTGGATTAGGAGTTATGCTCAATAGCGTAATTAGAAAGCTTTTTATTAATTAAACGGCGTAATTAGCATAAAGCCTATCTAATCCCAAATTTTGACACCAAACTTTTTACCCACTAATATAATATAATATTTTGATATTTTTGAAGATTTTTAATTACTTTTAAACTGATCATATCATAGGGTTCTAGCTTTAATTCGGTAATTGTCGGTTATACCCTTTTCTTGAATAAAATGAGTTTTACATAATATTTTGATACCAAACTTTTTGTTACTGATTCTATATGATAAATAAAATATTTTGAACTTTATAAACTGATCAAAAACTCAGATTTCCTATTTTAACCCGAAAATCGCTTAAAACCGACTTTTACGCGTTTTAAGCGCATAGTATGGGTTAAAACTATTTTTAACATATAAGACTTAATACCTACTCATGTTTTTAGTAAAATTTCTATACTTTAACAGTAAGCAAAAGTTTTAAACACAGATTTCCAAAATTGACCTTTAAAGCTTATGTGAAATTACCAAAATGCCCATTCGGTGCATAAATTGGTTATAAAGGATAAATTTCACATATAGGCAATACCCTACTGATATAACTTATTAAATTAAATATTTTTACTGATTTCAAAAGACCAGAACTTTAGTTTATTATAAAATCTCTTTTATAAGTATTAAAATTACCAAAATGCCCTTTCGAGACTTAAATTGGTTTAAATTACTTTTTGGGCATATATGTTAACATCCTACTGATGTATTAACATATTTTAAGTATAATAACAATTAAGACCTGTATATAATTCATTTGGTTACCCGTTACGCGTTTACGCGTTCGGATCTGTTTATGTGACTAGTTTACGTATAATAGCCGAAACGGGTTTAACCTTATCATTTAATCCTCAAATTCCAGAATGTGATTACTTTACCCATATTATACAAGTATCCAAGCTTGTCGGGTCTAAACCACATTCTATTCCGGTCTCCGCTTAATCTAGCGTTTAGAACCGTGAAGTTTCTTTCTAAGCTAGCCGGTCTAAGTCCTTGACTTAACTAAAGGCCCGTTAGCACCCTAATAGGTTATTAAACCTTCCATACAGATTAGTAGCATCCAGTAGAAGGTATCATTATACAGCTTTAGGATTTACGGCTGAGTTACTTTCACCTTCGAGCTCAGGTAAATACTTTTAACTTATTTTCCCTTATACGGGCTTGGGATATGGTATTATAATAATACCACTTGGTCGGGTATGAAATCATTTAATCGGATTGTGATTAATAAATTTACATAACCCGTTTTAATCTGTCTTGTTTGATAACATAAGCATTGGGGGTTAATTCGACCGTGTCCTGGATATCCTTGGCTCATTTCATTTGAAAATGGCCACGACCTATGCACGGGGTGTAGGCATACACCAGACAGATGAAAATGCTAAAATATAAACCCACATGTTGGGGATAACTCCTTTGTGGGTTCTATAAGTGGTGAGTCGGTTAATCACGACCGGCTTCCAACAGGCCCCAATTGTATGACAAACATGTAAATCTGTACACAAGATTATCTTTAAATAATTGTCCCAAGTTATAAACGATTTGTGCCATGTGCATCCAAACCAATTTTATAAACACTTTTCAAAAGAGTCAGTTAATTGTATTTACCAGTGTAAACTGACGTATTTTCTTAAAGACTGATTGACAGGTACCTCTCGTAATAGGCTGGAGCTATTAGGTGTCATAAGAGGATCTTGCAAATCCATAGATACCTGAAGTCTGTTATTTTGTTTCTTTGTATTTATTTATGATCCGCCTGTGGATCTTATTACATTCCAGTCTGTATATTCTTTCACTCGGACACTCAGACATTATGGTTTGTCATAGTTATTTCATCAAGCCTTCCGATGTGCTATTATATTGTGTGTATTGACTATGATGATATCAACTACGTCACGATACTCCCCACCGGGCCCACCGGTAATATGTGGAAATATCGGGGTGTGACACACCCGATCGACTTGCACCTTGGGTCCCACACTTAACCATTATTTCAACTTGTGAGGTTTGAACATTGAACGGATTGCCGTCCGATCGGATTGCCATCCGATCGGATTGTCACCCGACCATGTGATGTTTGACTTCAACACTTAAACAATTTTCATCCTGTTCAGTATGTATGGATTGCCACCCGATCAGGTAGCCATCCGATCAAGTGACCGTCCTGCTGTGAACTTGTTCTCAATCTGAGAAGTCTCGCCAATCGGATTGCTACTCGATCGAACGGTCGTTCGATCGACCGACCTGAAAGGTAGAGATACTTCTCTATTTTCAAAATGCTACAACGAAAACCTCAAAAGACAAGCCATCATACACAAACACATCCATCCCAAACGAGGTAACAATCCACTCGCATGGTCACCCGATCGGATGACCATCCGAATGAATTGTCGCCCGATCGACCGGCCACCCGATCGGATTGCCACCCGATCGGACTACCGTTATATCCATTGACACTTCACACCGTTTTTACGCGTCGCTTATCATTATTGCTATCGTTCTGATCAGGCTAATCTCACCCTTCGATCCATCATCGCTGTGAGTATACTCGAACCCTTTTTGCTTTACGCACTTTTGGGTGTTACATACGTTACTTATACTAAATCACATCGAACACACTACGCAATACTTTAACGCTAACCATTACTGCATGTTATACGTGACTTAATGAATGCTTGTTTGTTATGTTTACACATGGAATGCTGTCTACCTGCCTTAGCAACGATAGTACTATAGTTTGGACTCAGCACCTGTTCACTCAGGGGTTATGAAGGACAATTAATTACATGGCTCACAGTGGTGAGTGTGTATTACGAACTACCTTGGGCAGTCAACCCGCAGTCATTGGTATCGATAGGTTCATGTCGATAACTGACGTGCTTCATATCACACTGTGTACGTGCTGGTTATGCGTAAATGATTTTCGAACTCTATTATATCTATCAAACTTGTATGCTCACCTTTACACTATGTGTATTGACTTTTACTTTAACGTATGTGGCAGGTGCTTAAGATGTTTAGATGCTTGGCTTGCTGTGAAATCGAGGCTAGGAAAGGTCTAGAAACAAATAAACGAATTGTCTGTATTTGAAATATGAGTTGTCGGAACAGAACAATTTGACTAGATTTTGTCTGTAATAATTATGTTACTCTTTATGTCATGGTATGGGACGTGATGCTCTAAATAATTGGTAATTATAGTTGTTATGGAAATTTCTGGACAATCTGTTTTGCTCAGTGCCACGCCCCGATGTTTCCGCCGTCGGTTGGGGTGCGACAACGTCGATCCTACGAAGATTGAAGCAGTTAAGAGTTGGGTTACACACAAGAACCCGTCCGAAGTCCGTTCTTTTCTCGGACTAGCAGGCTATTACCGCCGATTTATTGAAGGTTTCTCTAAAATCACTGTACCGCTTACCTCGCTTACACACAAGGACAAACCTTTTGTTTGGGGAACTAAACAAGAGGAGGCCTTTCAAACTCTCAAGGCAATGCTTTGCAATGCTCCCGTGCTCTCACTTCCCGACGGAGACGACGATTTCGTAGTCTACTGCGATGCCTCTAACCTCGGTCTTGGTTGTGTTCTCATGCAACGAGACAAGGTTATCGCTTACGCCTCTCGACAGCTCAAGATCCACGAGAAGAACAATACCTCACACGACCTCGAGCTTGGCGCAGTTGTATTTGCATTAAATATTTGGTGACACTACCTTTACGGTACTAAGTGTACGATATTCACCGAACATAGAAGCCTACAACACATCTTTGACCAGAAAGAACTGAATATGCATGAATGTCGGTGGGTAGAACTCCTCAACGATTACGACTGTGAGATTCGTTATCATCCAGGCAAAGCAAACGTTGTCGCCGATGCTCTCAGTCGACGAAGCTATTTGCATAGCATTCGTAATGTTCAAGCCCAGCATAATCTCGAAACTCTCATCTGCGACGCGTAACATGCCTGTTTTACCAAACGAACCTTGAAAAAGGAAAGAATTCTCAACGACGGCGCTCAACTCGAGAACAAATCGAATGGCATCTTCTATTACTTAGACCGAATTTGGATTCCCAAACGCACCAATTTACGACAAATTCTGATGGACGAAGCTCACAAATCCCGATATTCGATTCATCCCGGTGCTCACAAAATGTACCAGGACATGCGCTACAAGTACTGGTGGCCGGGTATGAAAAAGGATATCGCTATCTATGTTTCGAAGTGCCTGACTTGTTCGAAAGTCAAGGCCGAACATCAAAGACCCTCTGGCTTACTCGTGCAACCCGAGATCCCTATGTGGAAGTGGGAGAGTATGGCTATGGACTTCATAACGAAACTTCCGCGCACGCCATCAAGTCACGACAGCATCTGGGTTGTCGTTGACCGTTTAACTAAATCAACACATTTTCTACCGATACGAGAAGACTTTAAGTTAGAAAAATTAGCCTGAATCTACACCGATGAGATCATTTGTCGACACGGGACGCCTCGTAACATCATCTCTGAACGTGATGGTCGATTTACTTCGCGTCTTTGGGAAGCATTTCAATATGCTTTTGGCACTTCCCTCAATCTTAGTACCGCCTTCCATCCACAGACCGACGGTCAGACTGAACGCATGATTCATACCCTTGAAGACATGCTTCGCTCGTGTGTCATAGATTTCGGTGGTAATTGGGACACGCACTTACCTTTAGTCGAATTCTCGTACAATAACAGTTATCACTCTAGCATCCAAATGGCACCATTTGAGGCATTATACGGAAGAAAATGTCGATCACCTATTGTATGGCATGAGATCGGAGACGCGCAAATTACCGGTCCTGAGCTGTTGCAAGAAACGACTGACAAAATCCTCCAAATTCGAGACAATCTACTGAAACCTCGGAGTCTTCAGAAAAGTTATGCCGATAGACGCCGCAAGCCCCTTGAATTTGACGTTGGCGATCACGTACTCCTAAAGGTTGCACCTTGGAAAGGGGTGACCAGATTCAACAAGAAAGGAAAGCTCGCGCCTCGATATGTTGGACCCTTTAGGATTCTGGAAAGGATTGGCAAGGTGGCCTACAGACTCGAACTACCGGAGGAACTGAATAACGTCCACCCGACTTTCCACGTTTCGAACCTCAGAAAGTGCTTAGCCGAACGAGAATTACACGTCCCTCTCGAGGATTTACAAGTGGACGAAACATTACATTTTGTGGAAAATCCTGTCGAGATCACGGGCCGAGAAACCAAGGTGCTCAGACGCTCACGCATTCCCATCGTGAAGGTTCGTTGGGAAGTCAAACGCGGCGCCGAGTTTACCTGGGAACTCGAAAGTGACATGAAAGCGAAGTACCCGAAACTATTTGTTACGCCTACTTCTTAAATTTCGGGACGAAATTTCCTTAAGTAGGGGAGCCTGTAACAACCCGTGTTACTGAAGTTAAAGTCAAAGTCAAGGTCCAAGTTAAAGGAAGAAAAGATTGCTAATTGCGATCTGTCACTCCTTGCTTAACTATGGATTTGACTAACTTGTCTTATAACCAGTTTTGTATTTGAATCGCTTTATTTGTATTATGTGGAGTACATGTTAATAAATCACTACTTAATCGCATTAATCGCTAATCGACTTATAGCTAATCGCATTGCAATCGCATTCGTAACCCGAATTATAGGTTATGGATATTGTTTTACGTGTGTGTGCTTATTATGTGTCACTTGTGCATGTTATTTTTATGTTGAGGTTTTTAATCGCAATCGCAATCACAACTCTATCGCATCGCAATCTAATCGCAAAACGCTAAACGCAAGTTAATTATGGTGATTGTATGATATAGTAGTTAGATTATTTGTGTAACCAATGGGTAATACTATCGCATCGCTCGCTCGAATCGCATCGCATCGCAACGCTCAACGCACGAAACAAAAACACGAAAATCTACCTCGCCGCGCCACCTCGATCGAATGACCATTCGATCGAATGGCCTTCCGATCGGATGGCCCTCCGATCGTGCAGTCATCCGATCCGTCACCTGGTGCGCCCTTTCCTCTTTTGGAAACCCTATAAATACCCCTTTGTGATATGACAGCTCCTTCATTCGACCAGCGCACTCAAGGCCATCTTTCTCTCGATTTCTCGCGATTCTTGTAAGTTTTTAACTCAAATCTTGTACATCTATCATCTACACACACTTTCTCTTCATTTTCACCTTTAAATCTTAACTTTTAACCGTGAAATCAGTGGAATTGAGGTGTTCTAGGGTGATGTCATCACGAGGTTCTTATGAACTTCAAGTTTTGGGCTCATCCCACCAAGAACAACTCAGTTCTGAAGGATTTCCACATGATTTAACAATGTTTTTGCATAGATCTATACACTTTCTAAGTTAAAAGGAATGAAAGATATTTTTTCCAACTTTCTTTCAACTCTTTTACACTCAATGCTCTCAAAGGCTGGTAGAATTGGAGCTCAGTCAGGTCTTCTACTCATTTCTTAGTGAAGTGCCGGTATGAGATCAGGTTTCTATCCAAGAGACAACAGATTACGGGTTGAACATGAACACCGTCACAAACCAGTGAACTGATCGGATTTGGGTGATTCCTGTTCGATCGGAAGACTTGGGATTTGACGAGGTTCCGTTGTTTAGTACGTTGTCATAACGTCTTAATCAAACCACAAACTTTTCAAAACTTGACGAGTTTCAAAACGAATCAGTCACCCAGACGGATTGCCGTCCGATCGGATTGCCATCCGATCGAACGACGATCTGGTCGGATGACATTAGATCTCCAACACTTATTGTTTTCTTAGGAATGCCCTGCTGGACGGATCACCATCCGATCGAACGACCGTTCGACCGGACGACCTGAAAGGTAGAGATATTTCTCTGTTTTCAAAATGCTACAACGAAAACTTCAAAGCCATCATACACAAACACATCCATCCCAAACGAGTGTCAATCCAATCGAATGGCCATCCGTTCGGATTGCCATTCGACCGGATGACCACTCGTTACCTTGTTTCACTTGCCTCGTTTTACGCGCCGCTTATCGCTTATGCTATCGTTCTGATCAGGCTAATCTCACTCTAGCGCTCCCTTCAATCCATTAACTACCATCGCTGTGAGTATACTCGATCCCTTTTTGCTTAACGCACTTTTGGGTGTTACATACGTTACTTATATTCTAAATCACATCGAACACACAACGCAAACACTGTTTATACGCTGACCGTTATTGCATGTTATACGTGACTCGATGAACGCCTGTTTGTTATGTTTACACATTGATTGCTGTCTACCTGCCTTAGCAACGATAGTACTATAGTTTGGACTCAGCACCTGTTCACTCAGGGGTTGTTAAGGACAATACTTCACGTGTTCGCAGTGGTGAACATGTGATGCGTACTCGCTACTCGCAGTCAAATCGCAGTCATTGGTATTGATAGGATCTTTGTCGATAACTTACATGCTTCACATTATACGTTGTACATACTGGTCATGCGTAAACGCTCTCGAACTCTATTATTATGATCAAACTTGTATGCTCACCTTTACATTATGTGTATTGACCTCTATTTTAACGTATGTGACAGGTGCTTAGGATGATTGCTTGCTGTTTGATGAAACCGAGCTAGGATGGAGTCTAGAAACAAACTAAATAAAATCTGAGTTGTCGGAATGGATATTTGTCTTTGAGAACAATGTCTGTAATAGTTGTTTTTATTTTATATGTTTGTGGTATGTGACATGAACCTTTAATATATTATAACAAATAGTTGTTATGGATTCTCCTGTACAATCTGTTTCGCTCAGTGCCGCGCCCCGATGTTTCCGCCATCGGTTGGGGTGTGACAACGCGCGAGGAAATTTACTAGTTTAATACAAACAATATGTGTATTTTTTCCGATCCAAGTTGACGGGATTATTTTATAATAACTATGAAGTCTCGTTCTAAAGGGCATTTGGTTATGATTTTATATTATGACTTATTAGAAAAATATTGAATCTAGTAATTAAATGAGTTAAGAAGAGAAAACAAAATAGTAAAGCAATACGGAAAAGTCCACAATAATACAAGGAAGTGAATCATCAAATAGCGACATGAGTTGTGAATGTGTTGAGTGACTCAACTCCACGTATTTTTCAACGTTAAATATTTAGTTACAATGACGACACCATATAAAATTATAAAAAAAAACCAAATCGGACCAAAACAGGAAAAAATTATTAATATCTAAACGGATTAAGAAATGATAGTTCGTTACTTTTTATATTTGTAACTGATTTTTATGGTTATGGTATAGTTATTTGTATAGTGGTTGGATCATGTACAAAAGGATTCTTCTGCGAAGCATACGTGAGAAAAAAACAAGTGTCAAGTGTGATTGGCAGGAAAGGTAATCATGTCTGTTCTCAAGTGAACTAGTTTTCCTCTTGATTTTCAAACGGCTATAACTTTTTTCATACGTTAATATTTAAAAAAAAATACATTGTATTAACGAGCATTTTATTCTCTGTAATTCGAGCAACCTAATGCTATCGTTTTCTTGAAAAAAAAAATACAAGATTTTGAATAACCATTACGTGATTACGTGATTTTGAATACCAGTAAATGACTACATGATTTGTAGATACCCATTATGTGATTACACATTCAACATAAATTATTACGTGATCACACATTAAATATAAATCTATTACGTAATTACACATACAATAATAAGAACTTGATTGTTTATACTTTATTACATGATTAAATCTCTAATATACGGTATTATGTGGTTATTATAGGTTGATTTGGTTAATGTTTTGTATATAATGTATCCTTAATACTTGATTATACCTGAAATATTAGGTATTCCAGATGAAATATTATGTATTACATGTTTTATTTTTACGTAATTATGTAATCACTCAATGGGGTTTCACATAAATACTATAATGAAATCATGTAATCAGAAAATGGGTATTCAAAATTCCGTATGTATCGTTGTAAGTAGGTTATTTTATTTACTTTTGGAACCCACCGTGGGTATTCGTTTTTTTGTTATAACAAGTGTCCATACATTAATGAATTGAACCGATAACTTTTCCGTGACTTTCGAATATAGCTCTACAATTTATCGTCACATAGAATGTCACATTGCAATTTACTTGTTTTATCTATGTTTTGAACACATTGTGGGTCATGGTTGTAATCACTAGTTAATTACTAATTATCAAACAAATTTTATTTAACTTTCAAACCCGTCCCATTATGATTTGTTTATTTTTATCAATTGATTAGAGTGAGTATATTTAGCATGGTTATAAAAATCGCGTCTAGCTCGATTAGTTGCCGATTAATCGCTAGTCTTGGTTCCCCAGTAATTTTCATCTTATCGGTCAATTAATCGCTAGGTGGTAACAGTCGTCAAATCCGATCCTAATCTCCCAAAAATCAATGCCCGTCTAGCGATTCTGGCCAAAACCTGTAATATCTAGCAATTAGTCATATCTCCTTTAAAACATGGGTCGGAAAAGGTGTTAAAAGGTGTATGATTAGAAAAATTACATATAAAAATGTGTGCATATACATATAAAATCACAATTCGATTAATTTTGCTTAATCGCTAGTCGGTATTCCATCGGCCGACTAGCGTCTAGCGATTCTTACAACATTAATATTTAGTGAGTGTTTGAGGTAGTAGTTCTACAAAATAATATATAATTTCACCAAAAGAAACAAATACAAAAGGGCTAATGGCCCACTTTCGAAACCGTGCATGAGTAGTTATCGGGTCCATAGCTTTCGTATTAGTCCTGCCCAGGATTGCCGGGCAGCTAGGTCCGGGCAATACAGACTATGACCATATAGACAGAACCTTATGCCGCGGGACCCATCTAAATTAAAGAATCTTCGATGTCCTCATGAGTGGCAACCATGGATCCCACGTGTTTAAACAATTTGGTTTGATTCTTCATAGCTATTTGCAATCCCCCTCTATCTTCTTGTGTAAGTTGTAAGAAACTCCTTTCTTTCTACATGTTAGAATTAGCATTTACCACCTCCAATGATGTATGCACTTAGAATATCTGTTTTGTGGTGTATTGTTTAATTAAAAAATATAAAAGTTTATTCCATGTATGAGGTGGGACATTAACTAATTATACCTTTAAAAAGTGTGTAGCAGTTTAACTAAAAAAGTGGATGATGTAGTTTGCTGTGATTGGCTTATAAAAAATGATAAAACTCTAAAGACTTGGCCCACGTGCAATGGTGTTTAGTGTCGAATCAAGCTGACGTGGTGGTGGGTGTTAGCCAACTACACCTAGTCTTACAAAACTTGGGGCGTAACAGACAAAACCGAATTAACAAATTCAAATTGAAAAGGCCTACATAAACTTGTAGCCAGTGGTTTGTTTTCTTTTTCTTTTCTTTTCTAAAAAACAAAATGTGCAGTTTGGTTTCGGTTATGCAATGTTTTCAGATTCGAATCGCACTTAACCAAACATCAATGAACTTGTTCGAATCTTTGTCCCAAATTTAATAATAGATTGATGACGATAAATTAGGCCCGAATTCATTGCCCTTGTTTTTTAAGCCCAAACATTTCTAACTTAAATGAAAAACCGAAAACCAACTCACAATCGAATCGAACCCATACGTAAAAATAAAAATCGGAACTATCAGTTTCTAAAAAATGAAGAATTATAATTTTCTTTTTGTCCAAAACCAAACAGTGCACATCCCCTAATCCGCAAAGTAGGCTCACGTTCGGCCATCTCTTTTCTACGTTGGAGAGGGCTTGACTCTTTCCCCGCCTCTATCCTCTTCATAGGCTTCCCCCCTTCTCACAAAATGTGGCCAATGGCTTTCTCCCTCATTTACTGTTCGTGTGACAAACACTCATTTCTATCTCCAACTCACTATTTCCTCTATGTTGACCACCTCTATATTCGACCTCAATCTTCTCTCCTCTACGTTAGTGTTAATAGATTCTTAATAGCCTGCATAACAATTGGTTTTAGTAAACTAGAGAAAAATGACATGATCAATTAGGTTATTTATTTTGTTTTTTTCGTTCATAAGTAGGAATTTACCTGTCGCACGTTGCGGCAGTGTAATGCATATGTTCAATTATATAAAGAGGGGATGTCTAAACATATACTAGCTAATTAAATTATATAAAGAGGGGATGTGTAAACGTAGAGTAGCTTATTAAGGGTTGATGTGTAAATGTTTAATTAATTTTGAAAACACCAGTTTAAATGGTCAAACTAGCTTAGATACACACAATTGACAAGTGCATCAGTCGTTATACAGTCAGGTCGGTAAGACCTGGATAATCCAAGGACACAAGTGTGTGACTCTCGATACTGAACCTCTATTGAGTCCTAGTCTGATGATGTCTAGTGGATGTTTTCAGATTTTCTGTTAAATACTAAAGCAAATAAGAATGCAAATACGAAAGCGGAGCAAATAAACAGTGAAGAGTGGTGAAATCAAATAATGAGAACGTAGCTACCTAGGCAAGATGCATGTTAACTCACTCACAACTCACGGATTTGGATAACTATGTTTTGGCTATCGGGATCTTAAAGCATACTATCTAGACCTAAATAAAATAGTAGATCACTCTAAAAACATGACGCAATCTAGAATTTAGGGAAGTGTGTAAACTCACCGGTTCGTGTTTAGATTACCTCTCAGTCTCTCTAAACTATATCCTCTTGGTCCCACAAGAAACAATACATCCAGAAGTGTAAGAGATGTACATGGTAGTAGATCTCACCAGGTTCTAACACGGGATACTAAAAATCACAAGATAATATAGGTAATTCACTTTCATGCAATTAACTCCTAAACCGTCTAGTAACAAAGAGAACCCGACATCTAATCTCCTCTCGAACTCAAAGATGGTAGAATATTTAAGGCATGTTTGGCTAAGCTTATTTTACTTAAAAATGACTTTTTGTGAAACGGACTTATTAACTTATAACTTTTTAAAAATGTGTTTTTAAAAAAGTGTTTGGATTAGCTTATAGGGTGGGAAAAGCTAATAAGTCAATAAGTTGTTTTTTAAAAAGTGTTTGGCTTAGCTTATTGATGTAAAATGACTAAAAGCTAATAAGTCAATAAGTTGGTTCAAAAAGTCATAACATTCTAACTTCTCAAAAATGACTTTTTCTCCTATACAAAAAGTCATTTTAAAAAGTCATTTTAAGTTTGCCAAACACAAAATCTCCTTATTAGCTTTTTGAAAAAGCTAATAAGTCAATAAGTTGGTTTAAAAAGCTTAGCCAAACATGCCCTTAATTACCGAATAGTTTAGTTACTTGTTCCTAGGGTTTATTACGTCTAGCAACCACGAAATATAGTTGCAAACACAAAGTCTACGAAAATCACCAAACCCTAGATTCAATTAATACTCAATCAGGTTTAACTAAGATAAGGTGGAACATGAACAAACCTTTAGATAACAAAAATGCGTGCACAACAGAACCATGATCAAAACACTTTGTACCATAACATTAAGCCAAAGCACAAGTTATCCAAACCGAAAAACCGTAAATAGTTCAACAATTATCCATAGCCTAGGTAGCTAAGTGAAACATGTTTAACAAAAACATGAACAAGAGTTAAGCAACCAAATTCAGAAAACATTGTCAAAGTAATTAAGTTAACAAAAGTGAATCTATAAACGAGTTCTAACTAGTAAAGCTATAAACTTTAACTAAGTTCTTCAACCTCAATGCATCCCATCACTTCAAACACCTTAGGATCGCCCCTGTATGCCTTTTCTCGTTTGTAAATTGATTGATATATGCGAATTAGGCTTTAACATCGTGTTTATATTGAACAATGAGTAGGAGTTGGCTACAAAGCCAATATTTCCTACAAAGTGTAGGAAGCCATAGGAGAGTGACATGTGACAATTAGGTTTTTTAATAAAAAGGGCAGTAAGGTAATTTGATAATTATTTTATTTATGGAATATATTTTATTATTAACTAACTAATGAGAATTTTAAGGAAACTTAATATCTCATTGATTTCGTATTGGAGGTTATCAAAATTACTGGAGGTTATCATTTCATGCGATTTTCATGTCTTCTTCGTAAATCAATTTCCTGATAAAAAATAATGGCTTCTTCAACAAGTTCTTGACGATGTGTTTTACCAGTTAAAAGGTAAATGTTAATGTGTTATAATTCCCTTGGTATTAAATGTTGTTTTAATTAGTGAAACGCAGTTCACTTAGAGATATTGGTATTGTGCTTTAGCAGTTAAAAGTTAATAAACGAAGTTCACTGAGAGATATTGATGTGTTTAACCAAATAAAACACAATGTGACGAACCAAATGAAATACACTGTCTTGACGCTGTGCTTTATCAGTTTCTAGTGTCTTCACATTGTGTTTTATCATAGTGTCGTGTTTTACTACACTTGAAGTTGGATACTTGATGTGTTTCATAGCAGTGTATTTTAGTGATAAAACACAATGTGACGAACCAGATGAAATTCGAATTAAGTGTGCTTTAGAAGAAGATGATGAATTGTGAATGGAATGATAAATATGGTATCAATCGTGCTTATATTTCAATCCGAATTTGTTTTCTTGATCCATGATTCCAGCTATTTTTGGTATGAAAGAGGGTTTTCTATAATTGGTTTTAGAGAGAGAGAGGGAAAATCGTGAGATTGTAGGGGTGTGTTATTTATGACAGTTATTTGATTGATTTAAAACACATATAATGACAAGACTACCCCTAACTTATTATGACAATTAATTAATGACACACAAATATTACAAAAATGCCACTAACTTGATCTCAACCATTAAACATACCCATCGGATGGCTCAGATCGCTTCCTATACTTTGTAGGAAAAACACACTTTGCGCAGGAACCCTACTCGTTGAACAATAATACTTCAGCCTACTTCCACTTGATAAGCGAGTCGCGATGATGGATAGGAGGCCGAGTCATGCCACACGAGTATTCAAAGAACCAAAAAAATGCATGGTGGCATGCTGTGGTGAATAAGCTGAATCTCAGGGGTATTTTGGGAATTCTGCACGCAAGTCACCGCCAGGCGAGCCGTAAGGTGATAGCTCCCCCGTGTCACGACACGCCTACGGGCTTCAGACTCAATTTCCATGTTTTCTTCAATCGACTTCAATTGTATGCTCGTTTCTTCCCCTTTTTTCTCGTTTAAACTTCCTTTGCCCACTTTCACTTACAAAACATCACTTTAACTAAGTACCAAAAACAACTAAAAAAACAAATGAAGATTATACAAAAACACATGGGAAAATAGGATGTGTTTGCAACAAATCAAGTGACATATTTGTTCAACATTTATATTTCATACATTATTGAGTTGTGTGAATCTTAAAGCAATTTGTAACCCACATCTACTAAAGTTTGAGTTTACACGAACTCATCCAATACATAAATAGTATACAAATTAGTTTTCAAACTGTAGCATATATTCTAAATAGATGTCAACAAAATCATATCGTACATCTCCTGTTGGCGATGACACCCACCTCCTCCATGACTGTAACGCAAATCCTAAGCACCCTACTAAACAACACATATTCGTTGTCCCATAAATGTCACCCGATCGAACATTGTCACTTAGTGGACATCATCACCTCATTAATGTTTTTTGGAGCCGATCATACATATCCACATTTGCCCACGGATTAGTCATTCTAAACGATTTCAAATCGAAATTTACATAAGTAAATATAAAAACAAATTAATATACATTAAAAATGTAAAACGATCACCCATATGTGAAACCCTAACTTCTATACTCCGCTATCGCGTCATCATTACCCACTTCCCCCTGAACCAAACATTAATACGACCTTTACTATAACTCGATTTTACCACCACTCACAACCTCTGTATCTGTACACCACTGATTGCCCACCATCTCTAGTATCTAGTTTTAGAGAGAAAGAGAGAGAGAGAGAGAGATAGAGAAGGAGGAGTTTTAGAGAGAGATGACAGACATATGGGTGGTTTCAGTTGGTGAAACCCTAAATGCTTGTCACTGCTGACGTGTGCGTGTGTGTATATAATTTTTAGATATATTTTAAGCTCTTTTTACTCGCGAATCAAGTTTTAAATTTATAAAACACGATATAATGCTATCACTCTACACACGTTAGGGCAAGTGCACCCATCGCGGACGTAATAAGTGATGGCAAGATACCAAGGTCGTCCAAGGACACAAGAGCTTCTAGTACCGACTTATCGTTAACGTCTATTCTAACCAAATTTTGATAAAAAGTTTTGAAAGTTCTAAAAGATAAACTAGAAAATAAAAATAAAATATAAGGAAAACAAATAGACAAGAAGGAATCACTTGGTTCTAACGCCTCTTTTATGTATCCTTTAATGATCTCCACACTTTGGGCATTTTAAGAGATTATCTTTAAGTTATAGTAGTAGGCCCCCTTCCAGGCAGCGTTACCCTCAAACTATTGGTCTGAGTTAGCAGGGATACAGTCCCGCAAGGTCGGATTATTAAAAGATAATTATGTAAGTTATTAATGCGAAAAGTGGTAGGCCCCCTTCCAGGAAGCGTTGCCCTTAACCTATTGGTCTAAGTCAGCAAGGATACAGTCACACAAGGTTGGTTTGAAGTTTTAATAGTATTTTATAGATAAGGGATTCAAGCAATTCTTACTTCTCCGAAGGCAGATTGTACCGCCCACTCATGAAGTCTTACTAAGCTTAAACCAGGTTCTCGCAGGATCTATACACTGAACGAGACATAGAATTACCCAACCACCCTTCTAACCCCCTTCCAGGCAGTTAACATGCTTTATATAGACCGTAAAGACACGAATGAGTGAATCAACAAAACATGAAGAATGGTTAAATAAAATTCGCCTTTAATATAGAAAGCTAATTATTAAAGTCATTAATACATACCCAAATAAAAAGGAGCCAAAGGTTGGAAATAAAAAAGTAATACATATAAAATATGTCTTCACCAAGTGATATAAGAGTTTAGCCAAGCATGGTCTTTGTTTAACAAGAACTCTTACGATCGATCTTAGATCCCGAGACTACTACACACTCTAAAAGATGGAAAATGGATGATGGTGGTGGGTGTTGGTGTTGTAGTTGTAGTTGTAGTTGTGGTGGAGTGGTGGCAAGTGTGAGAGAAGTGGTTTTCCAAGGAATGGATTGGAATGAAACCAAGCACCCCTATTTATAGCTGAAGTCAGTCAGTTCACACGGCCTTGTGCCCACCTGGCATGGCCCCGTGGCCTTCCTTCTCTCTTTTCCTCATTAACTACAGTGTCAGGTCTTGTACTAACACGGCCCCGTGTGTTAACGGCATGGCCCGTGGCAATTATACTTGCTATACTATCTCAGATTCTGCGAATCTTAGAGTTAACCATGCCCCGTGTTGCCTTAACACGGCCCCGTGTTGATGTGTCTGGTCTGCCTTTTGCTGTTGTCTTTTCTTCTGCAGAAAATCTTGACTGGGCACGGCCCAGTGCCGGAGCTTCTGTTCTTGTTATTTTGTTGGTTTGGATGTGGATTGGGGCTTGGCAAGTCGTGTCAATCCTCCTTCTTTGTATTTATGTTGGTTTATGCTGTTAATTTGCTTCTTTTGTGCGTTCAAGCTCTTTTGATCCTGTAAATTAAAAAGAAACAAAGAAACATGTTTTTTTTCCAACATTAGTACCGAAAAGGGGTTGATTTTACGTCGTATTTGATATAATTTATATGTTGTATTTTATGTACATCAACTGCCTTTGCCAAGTTCGTAACGAAACCTTAGTCTCTGGAAAACTGTGGGTCATTGCAGATCTGAAACAGTGGTTAGGTGATGTGCCATCAGTTATTCATATTTTTATGCATGTTTACCCTGTATAAGTACTTTTAAGGTATTAATATGAGGAAACACTACTAAAATCGTTCCTTTTCGGTTTTTGTAAATTTGAAAGTCCAAAACTAAAAAGAAAGCGAAAAATGATGAAAAACGGATGAAAAATGCAAGTTTCCAAGATGCATGCCCATGCACCCCAAGGCGCATAACCGTTCCTATGTGCCTCATCATGCCTTTGAAAAATTAACAAATATCATATAAGCGTGGTGGGTAAGAAAAGAAGAACAAGCACACCCGTGCATGCCTAAGGCACGGTCCTGCTTCCCACAAAAGACAAAACAAACAAGACATATCTAGGAGACCAAAAGTACACTTGTTGTGAGCCTTGTCGGGACATGTGTCCTATGCATGGTCGTGCATATGTTGACACACCCGTGCATAATACCATAACAATCGTGCCTTATCACGCACGGCCGTGCATATTTGTTCCCTGGTCACTATAAATAGAGGCCTCCACCTCCCAGTTGAAGTATGCCTTGTGAGCCCTTGTGTCTGTTAGTCTTTGGCCTTTGTGTCTTGTCTCTTCTAAGCCTTGGTGCGCTAAGCTTCCTTGCCTCCAAGAGCCTTATGAGACTCTTTTAAGGGTCATCACTACATCCTTGTGTGGATGATGCATGGACCTTGGTGAATTAATGTTATGACATGATCATGATTCTTCCTAAGCATCCTTTGCTTGGAATATGAGTGGTTGATCCTTAGGGAAGGCATTCCTACTGACCGAGACCTCTCCAAAGTTAGAATTCCAACATTCTAGCTTTGATCATCCATATCAAGAATAAGGCATCGATAGATTAGTTCACTAAAAATATATAATAAATGAGAGTTGAGAGAAACTTGTTACACACACTAACACTTAAACTTGAGCTTGAAGATCATGCAAGAATGGTAGATACCATGGGTAAAAGTGTTAAGATCTTCATATGGTTGTAATCGCTATGTCTTCTCAAACTCTTGGATTAGTTAATCTTATTAATACAATATTATATTTTATAAAATGTTTTTATCTTTTACTAATTCTTCGTTTATTATCTTTTGTGATAGGATCACTTGGCTCCTTTGAAACTAAATTAATTTAACAACTTAATTTAACTAAATTAATCTAATATAACTTAACTGGGTGTGCATACGACTTCCGGTACCTTTAATCAGATCTCATGTAAGCCTCTGGTATTGAACCACATCTTACTAGGGGTTTTCTGGTATAGAACCAGATTCGGAAGACAAGCTTCTAGAATCGAACCAGATCTTAGGGTAATAAAAGGCCTCTTATATTACATCAAGATCCTTAGGGAAGCTTCTAGTAATGCACCAGATCCGATTGAGGGGTAAAAATTAAGAAAGGTTGGTTGATGAGGGGTTTGGGTAATTCGACAAAGTTATTAGACTGGTGAAATTGTTATAGAGCACCACACGTATCCTTGATGGGCTCATAAGTGGGATCACGACTAGAAGGATTACAAAGTAACAAGATCTAAGGAGGATCTACCTTGCTTATTCGGTAAGTTAACAAATTTGGATAATAATTGCCCGGGTAACTAATAAGATCCTAACCGCGACCCCATTTATGGGCTTGATATAACACAAACTATTTAAGTTGAGAGGCTAGGGGTGACTACTTGAAAGCAATTTCAACTCAGTCTATCAATATGTTGTGACAAGATTGGGGGAAAGACGGTAACCTTAATAGGAGCCTCTTCCTATTTTTATAAAAGATAAAATATAAGATTTAACCATTTTTCTCATTTATAAATAAAACTATATTAAATAAGGTAGACTTATCCAGGAGTCCATGTATTACAATTTAGTCTACTAAACTATCTATAAATAAAATCGGTCAACATAATAATGTGCAGTTGAGTAGGGGAATCGTATCCTTGGACGATATTTGGTTTCTTATCTAAGCTATACTACACATGATGGGTTCTTTGCACGCTGTGAGTATTTAGTAAATAAAAATTATTTTTTATAAATTAAAAACTAGATAATTGTATTTCAAAGTTATTAAATTAACTCAGTTAATCGTGCTAAAAGTTACTGATGTGCGTAAAATACAACATATAAATTACATTAAACAAGGCATAAAATCAACCCTTTTTCGGTACTAATGTTGGAAAAAACATGTTTCTTATTTTACTTTTAATTTACAGGATCAAAAGAGCTTAAACGAATAAAAGGAACAAATTAATAGCAGAGACCAACACAAATACAAAGAAGAAGGATTAACACAACTTGTCGGACACCCATCTACACCTAAAACAACAAAAATAACAAAAACAAAAGCTTAAGCACGGGGCCGTGCCCAGTCAAGATTCCCTGCAGAAAAAGACAACAGCAAAAGACAAACCAACACGGGGCCGTGTCAACTCAACATGGGCCGTGGTTAACTCTAAGATTCGTAGAATCTGTGATAGTACAACAAGTACATTCACTATGGGGTCGTGCTCTGTCACCACTGGGTGTGTTAGTACAAGATCTGACATCTGCTGTTAATGAAGGGAGAGAAATAAAAGACCACGGGGCCGTGCCAGGTGGGCACGGGGCCATGCCAGACCTTCGTTTTCAACTATAAATTGAGGTTCTTGGTTCAAGAGAAAGGAATCCCTTGGAAAACCACTATTCTCACACTTTCCATCAGTCCACCACCACTAAAACACCAACACACACCACCATCATCCATCTTTCAACTTTTAGAGTGTGTAGTAGTCTCAGGATCCAAGATCGATCATAAGAGTTCTTGTCAATCAAAGGCCATGCATGGCTAAATCTCTTACATCACTTGGTGAAGACAAATCTTTTATGTATTACTTTTGATTTCCAGTCTTTGGCAACTTTTTAATTGGGTATGTATTAATGACTTTAATACCTAGTTTTTTTATATTGAACGTGACTTTATTTAATCATTTCTTCATGTTTTGTTGATTCACTCATTCATGTCTTTACGGTCTATATAAAGCGCGTTAACTGCCTAGAAGGGGGTTAGAAAGGTGTTTGGGTAAATTTCTTTCCTCGTTCAGTATATAGATCCTGCGAGGACCAGATTCAAGCTTATTAGGACTTCCCTTGAGGCACATAGCATCAGATCAGGGGAAGTAAGAACAACTTGTAATCCCTTATAAATTAACTACTATTAGAACTTTAAACCGGCCTTGCGGGACTATATCCCTGCTGACTCAGACCAATAGGCTAAGGGTAACGTCGCCTTCACAAGAGGGGCCTACCACTTTTCGCATTAATAACTTATTTAATTATCTTTTAATAATCCGACCTTGCGGGACTGTATCCCTGCTGACTTGGACCAAGAGGTTGAGGGTAATTAACATCGCCTTCACAAGAGGGGCCTACCATTATAACTAAGATAATCTCTTAAAAAACCCAAAGTGCGGAAATCATCAAAGGATACATAAAAGAGGATTTGGAACCAAGTGATTCCTTCTTGTCTATTTGTTTTTCCTTTCATTTACGTTTTTATTTTCTAGTTCATCTTTTAAAACTTTCAAAACTTTTATCAAAATTTGGTTAGATTAGACGTTAACGATAAGCCAATATTAAAAGCTATTGTGTCATTGGACGACCTCGGTATCTTACCATCACTATACTACGTCTACAATGGATGCACTTGCCCTGACGTGTGTAGAGTGATAGTATTGTATTGTATTGTATCATGTTTTATAAATTTAAAGCTTGATTCACGAGAAAAAAGTGCATAAAATATATCTAAAATTTATACCCACACCCGTACATGTCAGTTACTAAAACTAACAAACCTAAAACACACACACACACACACACACATCATAAGGCTTCAAATGATTGGGGTGGTCTGGTGGGAGAGGCTGACTAGGGTTGGGTTCTTAACGTGTTACAGGTGCTGGGTTGGTGGTGGCTGAAAGTGCGAGGGAGAGAGGTGGGAAGAGAGATTATATATATATATATATAGGATAGAGTTCAACAAGGAACTCCCCTAAATTGTGAGAACCGTGAGAACTTCGGTGGAAATCCTACATGCATTTTTTAACCAAATTTTACACAAAGGTATATGAACGTCTAATTAAGACATCTATAAAAAAATTGTTGTTCCTCATTTATTCGTCATTTACACTGCTGCAATAAAAATTACAAATTGCCAAAAAAATCAAATTTTTGGTAGGTTACACCTATGTAATTTTGTTTTACACTAATGTAAATTTACGCATACAATTTATTTATTTATTTTTTTCTCAAAAAGTTACATAATTTAAAAAAATTGGCAACAATTTTTTATATAAATTTGGTATTTTACCCATCCTTTAGTGTGTGTGTATATATATATATAAAGTTTTTTATTTTTATTTATATTTTACTTATTAAAATATTTTTAAATGAATGGGATTGGGATAATGACACAAACGTGTAACATTTGGAAACAATTAGTACAAAAGCCGTCAATTTTTACGGCAAAGGACAAGTTTTATAATTTACTCTATCAAAAAATTGTCTAAACCATGAAAATTGAACACATGCAAACGGATCAAGATATCAAACACCAACATCTCGGATGAGAGTTGTCTCATCTTCATAGACATGTTAAAAACTCAAATAATCCACAATAACAACATATGGGTCCAAAACTCATGGATGCAATTTAAAGTTGCCTCGCCATATGTGAATGATAATCATTGCCCGCATTTTAAAGTTACCTATCAAATAAGAACCATGACAGCTACATAGAAGCCCAAACCCATCATGACCAAAATGTTATAAACATAAATAAACAACAATAACAACAACATATGGGCTCAAGACTCATGAATGCAATTTAAAACCATTGCGCCGTGAGTTAATGATCATCATTGCCCATATTTTTAATATTACCTATCATATAAGCACCATGACATCCACATAGTAGCTCAAACAAAACATGCCCAAAATGGTAAAAACATAAAGAAACAACATGTGGGCTCAAGACTCATGGATGCAATTTAAAGCCACATAGCCATGAGTGAATGATCATCATTGCCTACATTTTAAAGTTGCTTATCAAATAAGCACCATGATAGCCACATAGAAGGCAAAACCAAGACATAACCAAAATGTTAAAAACCTAAAGAAACAACAACATATGGGCTCAAGACTCATGGATACAATTTAAAGATGCATCACCATAAGTGAATTGTTGGACTTACAAAAGAACAGATGATATAAAAAGCCAAAACATGCTTCTCTGGTCATGAAATAGGCAAGTTTTGATCTACAACTCTCCCCAAAGATAGTGAATCTTGAACACTAACAGAAGATCTGCTTGAAGATTACAAAGCAATGATGAAGATTGGAAAGTACTATTGAAGAAGAAAGAACATATGTGCAAAGGCCAAAGTCCTGTTGAAGACAAAACTCTGATGGAGAAGACCAAACATATGTTAGGCCTAAACAGATGTTTGGAACTAGTCAACAGAGGTTTAAAGAGCACATCTTATCAATATAATAGTGTTAGTCTAAAAAGATGTTTAGTATATTTAATCAGTTGTTAATTCCATCAGATGTTTCTAACATCTGTGGAATCATTTATGTTAGGATTGTTAGATGTCGCAATCAGGGTGATGTCAGCCCTGATTGCCAACAGATGTTTGTACCTTTGTATAAATAAATCTCACGTATTAGAGATCTATTTATCACAATACATACATTCATTTTGTACGAACATATAGTTGAGTGATCAGGCTGAAGTGGAGTTTGTAAACTCATTTCTGTAATTGTAAATCATTTGATTTCAATAGAAAACGGTTCTGATAAAACTTTCCACTCTTGTGTTTGACTTTATTTCCGCTGCATTCATTACTATTTCCCATAATTCATATCAACTCTATCTACATTTCATTAATCCATGTCATAGAACAAACACAAGGGAAAACTCAAATCCTAACATGAATGATCCGCATTTCCCACATTTTAAAGTTACATGTCCAATAAGCACCATGATAGCCACATATGTCACACCCCAACCGATGGCGGAAACATCGAGGCATGGCACTGAGCGAAACAGATTGTTCAAGAGAAATCCATAACAACTAACATTACCGAATATTTAACGTTAAATCCCATACCAAAACATATCCAGCAAAAATAATTATTACAGACATATTATCTCAAAAACAAATAAAACAGTTTCGACGACTCAGATTTAAATTGTTCGTTTCTAGACTCTTCCTACTTGATTCCACATAGCAAGCAAGCATCCTACGCACTTGTCACATACGTTAAAATAAAAGTCAATACACATAGTGTAAAGGTGAGCATACAGGTTTGATATAGTATAATAGAGTTCGAAATCGTTTACGCATAACCAACATGTAACATGTACAAAGTTAAGGCAAGTAGGCTATCGACAGAGAAATATGCACAGACATAACTGCGAGTTGTAGAATGCGCAACACATATCCCCACCAGGACACGTGAAGTAAAGCCCTTAACAACCCCTGTCCACGACAGGTGCTGAGTCCAAACTATAGTACTATCGTTGCTAAGGTGTCAGGCAACAATCACTGTGTTAACATAACATACAAGCATTCATTGAATAACACGTAGCATGCAATAACGGTCAGCGTATAAATAGTGTTTGTGTTGTGTGTAGATTGTGATTTAGAATAAGTAACGTATGTAATACCCAAAAGTGCGTAAATCAAAAAGGGTTCGAGTATACTCACAGATTGTGTTTAACAAGTAAACACTCTCTTGGATTGAAGGGAGCGCTGAGAGAGATTAGCCTGAACAGTTAACGATATCATAACGATAAGCGGCGCGTAAAACGGTGCAAAGTACCAAGTGTCGGATGGTAATCCGATCGGATGGCAATCCGATCGGATGGCCAGTCGATCGGATGTCAATCCGTTTGGATGGTCATCCGATCGGATGGCTATTCGATTGGATTGACATCTTGTTTGGTAAGGATGTGTTTGGGTATGGTGGCTTTGAAGTTTTCGTTGTAGCATTTTGAAAACAGAGAAGTATCTCTACCTTTCAGATCGGTTGATCGCACGGCCGTTCGATCAGATAGTGATCCGATTAGTAGGAAACTTAGTGAGAACAAGTTCATAGCAGGTTTATCACTCGATCGGATAGCAATCCGATCGGGTGGAAATGCGTTAGTTACTGATGATCTTTGAAAATTGTGAAAATGATTAAGTATTCGAAGTTCCAAATGTCACAGGTTCGGATGATCGTTTGATCGGATGGCAATCCGATCGGACGACAATCCGTTCGACGTTCAGTACCTTGAAAGTCTGAAGAAAATTTAAGTGTTGAATCCTCAAGTGCAATCCGATCGGATTGCAGCTCGATCGGATGGCAATCTGATCGGACGGCAATCCATCCCGTGACTTGATCATGTTGCTAACTTGAAGATTCGTTAAGTTTTTGCAGTTTGTTCGAGATGGCCTGACGACGTGCTAAACAATAGAAACCCCATCAAGACCCAGGTGATCCGATCGAACAGGAATCATCCTAGTCCGGTCGGTCAAATGTTCGAGACGGTGGTTCGTGCTTAACCCGAAGTCAGTTGTCTCTTTGATAGAAAATAGATCTTGAACCAACAGATCACTAAGAAAGAGTAGATGTTCAGAACAAGCTCCGATCCCATCAGTTTTGAGTGCATTGAGTGTAAAAGAGTTGAAAGAAAGTTGGAAAACCATCTTTCAATCCTTTTAACCATGAATAGGTGTAGATTTATGCGAAAATATTGTTGATTCATGTGGAAATCCTTCAGACCTAAGTTGTTCTTGGTGGAATGAGGCCAACACTTGAAGTTCATAAGAACTCCATGATGACATCACCCTAGAACACCTCAAATCTGTTGATTTCACGGTTAAAAGTTAAGATTCAAAAGTGAAAATGATGAAGGAGTGCATGTAGATCATAGAAGTACAAGATTTTGGTTGAAAACTTACAAGAATCGCGAGAAATCGAGAGATATGAGTGCTTGAGCGAGCTGGTCGAGTGAGAGTGCTGTCACATCACAAATGATGTGACAGGAGGGTATTTATAGGGTTTCCAAAAGAGGAAAGGGAGCATGGGTCGGATTGGTCACCGATCCGATGCCAATCCGATCAGATGGCCACTCGATCGGTTGGCCACTCGATCCTGGTGTCCGGCGTGTTTGAGTTTTGTCGTTTCGATTCGCGTGTTGGGTGTTGTGACACCCCAGGAAAACCAGGAAATCACGCAACTTAACTAGCTTCCTCAGGAAACCACACAGTGCATTAGTTAACGTGATAACTGCTATTTGAACCTTGTGTGCTTACTCTCTACTGTCGACCCACGCTTACGCACTTTCGCAACACTTTTTGCTTCGTTGTGAAGATCATGAACGGACGCGGAGGACGTATTAACCTAACTCAAGCCCAGCTGACGGCTCTAATCAACGAACGAGTGGCTGAGGCACTCGCAGCCGTCCCTGCAGGAGGTCAACATGCTCAGCCTCCCGTATGTACGTTCAAAACATTCATGGATTGCCGACCTAATACCTTCAGCGGCACAGAAGGAGCTGGAGGCCTTCTCCACTGGTTCGAGAAGATGGAGTCTGTTTTTGAGATGTGTGAATGCCCTGAAGATCGTAGGGTGAAATTTGCTACTGGAACACTCGAAGGTGCTGCGTTAACCTGGTGGAAAGCACAGGTTCAACTGCTAGGGCTGGCGGTTGCTAATGCCACCCCATGGAATGACTTCAAAGAATTGATCAAGGAAGAGTACTGTAGTCGTGACGACATCCACAAGCTAGAGGTGGAATTTTTCAATCTGAAGATGACGGGGTCTGAGATTGAGGCGTATACGAAGAGGTCAAACGAGCTGGCCATCTTGTGTCCTACTATGGTGGACCCTCCCATCAAACGTATTGAGCTGTACCTCAAGGGTCTCGTACCAGAGATTCAGAGTCATGTGACTTCAGCTAACCTGGGTACCATTCAGCAAATCATCCGGTTGGCTCATCGTCTCACTGATCAGGCAGTTGAACAGAACAAGCTGCCCAAGCGTGTCAGCGCTACTACTACTGATGCTCCCGGTGATAACAAGCACAAGTGGGATGGAAATTCGGGCAAGGGTTCTACTTCAGTTCAGTTTCAGTCCCAGCAGCGAAAGACAGATGAGTACAGGAGCCCCGGTCAGCAGTCTTCTGGGAATCAAGGTCAGGGTGGGTACAAGGGAAATCACCCTAAGTGCAATCGATGTAATTTGCACCACAGCGGGCAGTGCCACAAGGGTCGTTGTCTGAGGTGTAACAAGTTTGGTCATGAAGCAAAGGATTGCAGGGGCGCACGACCAGCAAATCAGAATCGCCAACAACAATAACAAGCTCCACAGAACCACCAGCAGCAGCAACAGCAGGGAAATAAAGGATGCTTTCAGTGTGGCGCTGAAGGCCACTTTAAGAGGAACTGTCCTCAGCTGAACCAGAATCAGAACAACAACAACCAAGGAAATGGGAACAACAATGGAGGCAATAATGGAGGCAACAACGGGGGTAACAATAATGGCAATGGTGCCAGAGGACGTGTTTTCTTGCTGGGTCAGGGTGATGCAAGGAACGATCCCAACGTTGTGATGGGTAAGTTCCTTCTGGACGACTTCTTTGTTACTGTTTTATTTGATTTGGGTGCCGATACTAGTTATGTGTCCTTAAAAGCTAGCCAAATGCTTAAGCGCACTCCAACACTTTTGAACACCAAACACACTGTAGAACTAGCAAACGGTAAAAGTCTTGAAGCCACACACATAGTTAAAGGTTGTAACCTCGTCCTAGCTGGTCAGACCTTCTCTATCGATCTTATTCCTATCGTACTTGGTAGTTTCGACGTCGTTATTGGGATGGATTGGCTATCTCATCATCAAGCGGAGATCATTTGCAAGGAGAAAATCGTCTGCATTCCTCGTTCTAGTGAAGAACCTCTCATGATTTATGGCGACAAGAGTGGTGCTGTTGTGGGCATCATCTCTTTCCTTAAGGCCCAGAAGTGTTTGCGAAAGGGCCACACTGCTATTCTAGCCCTCATTTCTGATACATCTTCGAAGGAAAAGAAGATAGAAGACATTCCTATTGTGCGCGACTTTCCTTAGGTATTTCCTGAGGAATTACCTGGTCTTCCGCCTCATCGACAAGTCGAGTTTCAAATCGAGCTAGCTCCTGGAGCAGCGCCCATAGCTCGAGCACCTTATCGTCTAGCTCCATCAGAACTTGAAGAACTGTCCACGCAACTACAAGAACTCTTGGAAAAGGGTTTCATACGTCCTAGCTCTTCGCCTTGGGGAGCTCCAGTGTTATTCGTGAAGAAGAAAGACGGTACCTTCAGAATGTTTATTGACTACCGTGAACTCAACAAGGTGACCGTGAAGAATCGTTATCCTCTCCCACGCATTGATGACTTATTCGACCAGTTGCAAGGGTCGAGTTTCTACTCAAAGATTGACCTGAGGTCAGGGTACCATCAACTGAGAGTCCGAGACGAGGATATCTCTAAGACAGCATTCAGGACTCGGTACGGGCATTACGAGTTTCTGGTTATGCCTTTTGGATTAACGAATGCACCTGCAGTCTTCATGGATCTCATGAACAGAGTGTGCAAGCCTTACCTGGATAAGTTCGTTATTGTATTCATCGACGACATCCTGATCTATTCTAAGAGTTAGGAAGAACACGAACGACACCTGAGACTTATTTTGGAACTCCTTCGAACAGAGCAGTTGTATGCCAAACTTTTGAAATGTGACTTCTGGCTTCGCGAAGTCCACTTTCTAGGCCATGTGGTAAACAAGGATGGGATTCATATGGATCCATCCAAGATAGACTCGATCAAGAACTGGCCTGCACCCCGTACACCAACAGAAATCCGCCAATTCTTGGGTTTGGCGGGCTACTACAGAAGATTCATCAAGGATTTCTCAAAGATTGCGCAACCTCTCACTTCACTGACTCAAAAAGGTGTCACCTATCGTTGGGGTGATGTACAGGAGTCCGCATTTCAGCACTTAAAAGATAGACTTTGTAGCGCGCCTATCCTCTCATTGCCTGAAGGCACAGATGATTTTGTGGTTTATTGCGACGCTTCCATCCAAGGACTTGGTTGCGTGTTGATGCAACGTGACAAGGTCATTGCCTACGCATCACGCCAACTTAAAGTTCACGAAAGGAACTACACTACGCACGACTTGGAATTGGGAGCAGTTGTTTTCGCACTTAAGATATGGAGGCATTACCTGTACGGTACCAAGTGCACCATTTACACCGATCACAGGAGCCTCGAGCATATCTTCAAGCAAAAGGAGTTAAACATGCGACAATGTCAATGGGTCGCGCTCTTGAATGATTACGAATGTGCGATCAAGTACCATCCGGGCAAAGCCAATGTTGTGGCTGACGCCCTCAGTCGAAAGGATACTATACCTAAGCGTGTACGTGCGTTACAGCTTACCATTCACTCTAGCCTTCCCGCTCAAATTCGTGATGCTCAGGTCGAAGCATTGAAAGCAGAAAACATCAGGGCTGATTCCTTGCGAGGGTTAAGGAAATGGTTAGAACAAAAGGAAGACGGCGCTTACTACGTAACAGGGCGCATTTGGGTTCCACTTTATGGAAACTTACGCGAGCTTGTGATGGATGAAGCGCATAAGTCTCGTTATTCAGTACATCCTGGTTCGGATAAGATGTAGCACAACCTAAAGACTACATACTGGTGGCCTAGCATGAAAGCCAACATAGCAACCTACGTTAGTAAATTATTGACTTGTGCGAGGTTCAAGGTCGAATACCAAAAACCGTCAGGCCTACTCCAACAACCAGAGATCCCGACATGGAAATGGGAGCAAATTTCCATGGATTTCGTCACTGGCCTGCCTAGATCTCAACGCGGAAATGATACCATTTGGGTAATCGTGGATCGACTGACCAAGTCTACACATTTTCTGGTTATCAAGGAAACGGATAAGTTTTCTACCCTAGTAGACATCTACCTAAAGGAAGTAGTATCAAGGCACGGAGTGCCAACCTCCATCATTTCTGATCGTGACTCACGTTTTACATCTGAATTGTGGCAAGCTATACACAAGTCCTTTGGCTCTCTATTAGACATGAGCACCGCTTATCATCCACAGACGGATGGACAGTCTGAACGTACCATTCAAACCCTTGAAGGCATGCTTAGGGCATGTGTAATCGATTTTGGTAATGGCTGGGAAAAACACCTCCCGTTAGTGGAGTTTTCGTATAACAACAGTTACCACACCAGTATCCAGGCCGCTCCGTTCGAGGCATTGTACGGACGGAAGTGCCGATTACCTCTTTGTTGGGCAGAGGTTGGCGATAGTCAAATCACTGGCCCAGAACTTGTGGTAGACACGACTGAAAAGATTGCTCAGATACGACAACGAATGGCGGCAGCTCGTGACCGTCAGACAAGCTACGCTGATAAGCGCAGGAAACCACTCGAGTTCCAGGTTGGGGATCGAGTGCTACTCAAAGTCTCACCTTGGAAAGGTGTAGTTCGTTTTGGAAAACGAGGCAAACTCAATCCCCGTTATGTCGGACCGTTCGAAATCATTGAGAAAATTGGCAAAGTCACCTACAAGCTGAATCTACCTGCCGAACTCAGCGGAGTTCACAACGTATTCCACGTGTCGAATCTGAAGAAGTGTCTGTCAGATGAGACCCTCATAGTTCCTCCCAAGGAGCTCACTATCGACGATCAGCTGCGATTCGTCGATGAACCAGTAGAGATTACTGATCGAGATGTTAAGGTTCTCAAGCGTACCAGAATACCTCTTCTCCGAGTTCATTGGGATTCCCATCGTGGCCCAGAGTATACCTGGGAACGAGAAGACCAAATGAAACTCAAGTATCCCCAACTGTTCGAGAAAAGTGCAACCACTACTGAGGCTGAAGCTACTGCAGAATTTCGGGACGAAATTCCAAACCAACGGGGGGATGATGTGACACCCCAGGAAAACCAGGAAACCACGCAACTTAACTAGCTTCCTCAGTAACCACGTGCTAAATTTCGGGACGAAATTCTCTTAACAGGGGGAGAATGTGACAACCCTCAAAATTTCATGTATCCGTACGATTGATTAATGTTAATTAAAGTGCTTGATGACTGTGTTGAACTACTTAACTACTTTCTGATTACTGTGTCATACTTACTTGTGATTTTTAACATACTAGTCTTGTGCAGAAAATTGACTAAATGGTCCTGTATGTTTTCCTAAGTGTTGGGAATTAAAAAGTGTTACAAAAAAAGAGAAACATAAAAGACACCAAACGATATAACTTAGCACTTTAACGGAACGGTATCTAAGTGAACAACTGGACATTACCCGGAACACAAAAATATTGTTAAAAACATTGTTTCACTTTTTCTGAGCTAGTTATGGCTCCCGAACACTTAAACTTATTACATAATGCAAGTTACTCATAACACTAGACTTTTACCATTTAACTTCCACTAAACTACCCACTTACCATCTAATTTACATTTAACCCCCCCCCCCCCTTGTGCCATAACCGGCCCCTAGTGGCCCCCACTTCCAAGATTACTCCAATATTCTAATATCTCCTAAATCCTTTCTTGGAACTCATAAGATCTTGGATTAGACATGCTTGTACTTAGGAAGACATATTACCCAATGGATTTAGGAATTGGTGGATATAAGGACTAGACCACTTAACCATCTTCATCAAACAACTTCTTCCTCCCTCCTCCACAACCTTCGGCCGAACACCCCTCTTACACCCTCACCATCATCAAGTCTTGATCATCCATTTCCAAGGCCATTCTAAGGAGTAAGAAGGTTTTTAACGAAGCTTGGTGCTCACGGAACTTGAAGGACCTCTACCACGAGCTTTTATCCACTCATTTTCTCTAGTGTTTCTTCCCTAGCATAAAAGCTAGTAGTAAGCTTCTTTGATCCTCATTTACTTCATGTTTATGGTGGTTAATAGTTATTTTATGATGAAATCTCTAGAACACTAAAAGATCATAAACAAAGTCTTGAACATAAGCTTTACATGAGATGAAATAATGCTAGAATGATGTTATTTTGAGTATGTATGATGTTACTTGGTGATTACTAGTAATATGATGATTGATCATCAAATGGAACTTGTTAAAGCATGATTAAAAACATGGTTTAACAAGTTAGAGGTGATTATGTGCTTGTATGAAATAATCATCTTCTAGTCTACACATGAACTTGAAAGAAAAATGATTTTCTTGAAAAATAATAAATCAAGTGAACTAGTGATCTTGTAGATCTAAAACTTGTGAACGATTTTCAAAGAGAACCAAGTTTAAAAGGATGATTTTTAGAAGAACATGGTTTTTATTAAACCAACACTATTTTAAATAACAACATAAGTGTAGAGATACTTTTAACACAAGAAGATGTTATAAGTAAACATTTTTGTAAATTATATTTACAAGTTGTGAACATCTAAAAATCCCGAGAATGAGATTTTTACAAAAGAAAACTCACTTTGGAGGGTAACTAAACCCACTAAACACCCCACTAAGTTACTACGCGTTTTTATGAAAAACCAAGTTCATGTTGTTATGTAAAGTGCATTGTTTTTGCACTTGACTAGTGTAATGTTGTTTGGTAACTTGTTGTTGATTGATTGAATGATTTCCGAAAAGAAAATGATATGCTAATAAGCATGGATACCTCCATTTACAAAGGAAACTCTGGCGAAATTTTCTAAAATTCCAACACTTAGAAAATATTTTCTAAAACAAGTGTTACAAGTATATTTTTAGCTTTGTTTTCAAAATAAACTTCGCCAAAGGTTTTGTTACAAAATACAAAGTATCAGAGGTTGACTTTTACAACTAAAATGGATAAATATATATTTAGAATATATATTTTATATTTGAACACTTGTGAGGATACTTGTTTATTTTGTGTGATAGTTATATTATTTTAGGGTAAAATAATGTAACTTAACAATATAACGTGACAGTTGAATTGTGTGGTATGTGATAGAAGTAACGAGTAAATAAATCGTACGTAGGATACGTGTTATGCATGAGAAACTAATTGTTATCCGTACCTTATTAGGACGTGCTTGATTCCTGTTTATTAGAGTAACTAATCTAACCGAGCAAACCAAGGTGAGTTCACACACTTTCTAAGGCATGGGATTCCCGGTGGTTGGGAATGGGTTAAAGAATTAAAACGGAACCTGCATATCCTCCTTGGGTAGGATATGTACCGCCATCCTCCATGGGTAGGATGCCAATATTAATCATGCGTATTCTCCTTGGGTAGAATACGTACGTTCGTCCTCCTTGGGTAGGACAACAACCTTAAAACTTACTAGACAAAACTCTATCATTAAGTCCCTCATTTTATATCAACTTAATCGCCAAGGCCAATGGCGAGCGGGTCATTAGTTAATAGCGCTATTAGGTTTAACAAACCTCACACCGTGCCAGTCGGACGGGCGTGTACTAATGGACTATGGCAAACTGTCAATGATGATAGACATTGACGTAGGGCACAACTTACTTTCGTTAGTAGTCGATATGGTAACGGTCTAGTTGTTCACGTGGGGAAGCCCCCACTGATTATGGATATGGTTTGGGTAATAAAGAAGGAACTGGTTAATCATATTTTCAACTATGGGGTAACCCCCACGGCAAGTAAGCCAGCAAAAGACAAACCATGTTTTCGAAAATAACTTAAAACTAAACAACCAACCGTGAACTCACTCAACTTTGTTGTTGACTCGTTGTTACATGCCTTACAGGTCGTTAGATGCTTATGGAGCTTGCACGAGGAGGAGGCCGTTGTGGGATATGGACTGTTATGTCCCGTACTAAACATTTAATCCTTATGAACTTATTAAACTTACGTTTTGGACTTAAAACTTATGAACTATGGAACTTATGTTTTGGACTTACGTTTTATGCTTCCGCTGTTAACTTAGAGTTGGTTACTTCCTTTTGGTCACCAATTGTATTGTGGTTGGTTTTATTTACTTAATTACGTTGTTCAATATGATTGGTGGCTCGATCCTGGTCATGTCACGTCTCCAAGCGGTGATACTCCGCATGGTGGATTTTGGGGTGTGACAGGTGTTGCGATGCGTTTCGAGCGAGCAATGCGATAGATTAATAATAAACACACAAATAATATATCTAACAAACAATCACTATAAATAACTTGCGTTTAGTGTTGCGGGTCGATTGCGATAGAGTTGCGATGCGTTTCGATTAAACACCACAACACATAAACATAAATAAACATGCACAAGTAACACATAATTAGCACACATACGTAAAACAATATCCAGGACGCATAATTCGAGTTGCGAATGCGATTGCGATGCAATAAGCGATAAAGCGGTAAAACATGCGATAAATATAGATTAAACCTCGATTATTAATAGATACTCCACATAATACAACTAAAGTAAAAAAAATAAAAGGTTCGATTACAAGTCAAAGAAGTCAAAACAGAAATTGAGCAAGGAGTGACAAGCAATCTTTTCTTTCTTTGACTTTGACTTTCGAAACACGGGGTGTTACAGCCTCCCCTACTTAAGGGAATTTTGTCCCGAAGTTAGGCTTTAGCCCTAACAAACAACTGCGGGTACTTCGCCTTCATGTCGCTTTCGAGTTCCCAGGTGAATTATGTGCCTCATTTGCCTTCCCATCGGACCTTTACAATGGGAATGCGTGAGCGCCTGAGCTGCTTGGTTCCTCGGTCCGTGATCTCGACAGGCTTCTCCACGAAATGTAATGTTTCATCCACTTGTAGATCCTCCAGTGGAACTTGTAAATCATGCTCAGCCAGACACTTTCTGAGGTTCGAAACATGGAAAGTCGGGTGGATGTTGTTAAGTTCCTCCGGTAGTTCGAGTCTGTAGGCCACTTTGCCGATTCTTTCCAGAATCTTAAAGGGTCCAACATATCGAGGCGCGAGTTTCCCTTTCTTGCCGAATCTGACCACACCCTTCCAAGGTGATACCTTTAGGAGTACGTGATCGCCAACGTCAAATTCAAGGGGCTTGCGTCGTCTATCGGCATAACTTTTCTGACGACTCCGAGCTTTCAGCAGATTGTCTCAAATTTGAAGGATTTTGTTAGTCGTTTCTTGCAACAGCTCAGGACTGGTTATTTGCGAGTCTCCGATCTAGTGCCATACAATAGGCGATCGACATTTTATCACGTATAATGCCTCAAACGGTGCCATTTGAATGCTGGAATAATAACTGTTATTGTACGAGAATTTGACTAAAGGTAAGTATGCGTCCCAATTACCACCGAAATCTATGACACACGAACGGAGCATGTCTTCAAGGGTATGAATCATTCTTTCAATCTGACCGTCGGTTTGGGGATGGGAAACGGTACTTAGATTAAGCATAGTACTGAGAGCAGATTGATACGTTTCCCAAAGACACGAGGAAAACCAACCATCGCGGTCAAAGATGATGTCGCGAGGCGTCCCAGATGCTGTCGTGACTTGATGGCGTGCGCATAAGTTTCGTTATGAAGTCCATAGCTATACTCTCCCATTTCCACATAGGGATCTCGGGTTGGACGAGTAAGCCAGAGGGTATTTGGTGCTCGGCCTTGACTTTCGAGCAAGTCAGGCACTTCAAAACATAGAGAGCGATATCTTTCTTCATGCCCGGCCACCAGTACTTGTAGCGAAGGTCCTGGTACATTTTATCGGCACCGGGATGAATGGAATATCGAGACTTGTGGGCTTCGTCCATCAGAATCTTTCGTAAATCGGTCCGCTTAGGGATCCAAATTCGGTCCAGATAATGGAATCTCCCATTCGACTTATTCACTAGTTGGGCTCCATCGTTGAGAATCCTTTCCTTCTTCAAAGTGCGTTCGGTGAAACAAGCATGTTGGGCTTCGTGGATGAGAGTTTCGAGATGATGCTAGGCTTGGACATTACGAATGCTATGAAAATAGCTTTGTCTGCTGAGGGTGTCGGTAACGACATTCGCTTTGCTAGGATGGTAACGAATCTCACGGTCGTAATCGTAGAGAAGTTCCACCCATCGGCGTTGACGTATATTCAGTTCCTTTTGGCTGAAGATGTGTTATAGGCTCCTATGGTCGGTGAAGACCGTACACTTGGTACCACAAAGGTAGTGTCGCCAAATATTCAACGCAAAAACAACTGCGCCTAGCTCGAGGTCGTGGGTCGTATAGTTCTTCTCGTGGATCTTGAGCTGACGAGATGCGTAAGCGATAACCTTGTCTCGTTGCACGAGAACACAACCAAGACCAAGGTTCGAGGCATTGCAATAGACAACGAATTCATCATTTCCGTCGGGTAGAGCAAGGACGGGAGCATTGCAGAGCATATGCTTGAGGGTTTGAAAGGCAATCTCTTTTTCAGTTCCACAAACAAAAGGCTTGTCTTTGTGCGTGATAGAAGTAAGCGGCACGGGGATTTTAGAGAATCCTTCGATAAATCGGCGATAATTGCCCGCTAGTCCGAGGAAAGAACAGACTTTAGACCGGTTCTTAGGTGTAACCCAACTTTTAACAGCGTCGATCTTCACGAGGTCGACGCGAATACCTTGACTATTGACAATATGACCGAGGAATTGAACCTCATCCAGCCAAAATTCGCACTTGGAGAATTTGGCATAGAGTCGATTCCCCTGGAGTAGCTCGAGAACCAAACGTAGATGTTGCGCGTGTTCGATTTTCGACTTGGAATAGATCAGGATATCATCGATGAACACGATAACGAAGCGGTCAAGGAATGGTTTACACACACGATTCATTAGATCCATAAAAACCGCAGGTGCGCTGGTTAAACCAAAAGGCATAACAACGAACTCATAGTGGCCGTATCGAGTGCGAAAAGCAGTTTTGGGTATATCCTCTTCTTGAATGCGTAGTTGGTGATAGCCTGAGCGTAGATCGATCTTCGAGAAACACGTAGCACCTTGCAGTTGATCAAACAAATCATTGATTCAAGGCAGGGGATAGCGATTCTTGATTGTCAGCTTATTCAACTCCCTATAGTCGATGCACATCCAGAACGACCCATCCTTCTTTTTGACGAAAAGGACTGGTGCGCCCCAAGGAGAGGTGCTAGGGAGGATGAAGCCTTTATCAAGCAATTCCTGGAGCAGACTCGAGAGTTCACGCATTTCGGGCGAAGCGAGACGAGAAGGCGCTTTAGCAACAGGATTGGCTCCAGGAATGAGGTCGATACGGAAGTCGATATTACGAATCGGAGGTAAGCCAGGTAACTCATCGGGAAACACGTTAGGGAATTCACAAACAACGGAAACATTGTTCACTCATGTATTTCCTTTCTATTCCTTCTCCGCTACTACAATGTTAGCCAAGAAAGCTCTGTATTCCTTGCAGAGATACTTGCTAGCTTGGACACATGACATGAGCTTGAGACCTTTCATGGGAGTTTCGCCATACACACAGAGTTGATCACCGTTCGCGAGTGAGAAGCGAATCATCTTATCGAAACAAATAACTTCAGCATGGTTTTCGTGAAGAAAGTCCATGCCTACTATGACGTCAAAAGTACCGAGATGCATCGGAATAAGGTCGATAGGAGTGACGTGATTGTTGAGTTCGAGAGTACAATCACAAAGAACAGAATTGACAGCGATGGTTCTTCCGGTGGCAACTTCAACATTGAACGTCGAGGGGAGATGGGCGCGCTTATGATTAAGGAGCTTTTCGAATTCAAACGATACAAAACAGTTATCGGCTCCAGTATCAAATAAACACGAAGCATAAATACCATTCACAAGGAACTTACCATTGACCACATTGTTATCGGCTTGAGCTTGACGGACATTTATGTTGAAAGTGCGTCTGCGGGCTGCTGGCTGCTGTTGTTGCTGCTGTTGTTGTTGTTGGGGCTGCTGCTGTTGTGGCTCTTGCTTCACCACTCGATTCGGGCACATGTTCGCGAAGTGGTTGGGATCACCACATGCGAAGCAAGCTCTAGCATGGATCGCGGGTGCAGGAGCCGCTTGCTGGCCTTGAGGAGCAGGAAGTAGAGCTTGTTGAACAGGAACTTGACCTTGAGCTGGAGCTGGAGCTTGACGTGGACTAGTACGGCAGTTGGCGCTGAGGTGGTCGTACATATTGCAGTGCACACAGTATCTGCAAGCGATTCCCACTGGGTGGTGATAGGTACAAGTAGGGCAAGCCGGGTGAGGACCAGTGTACGCACGCTTGGCCGGCGGTGCGTTGGTGACCGGTGCCGCTACTTGGCGGTGTTGGGGCTGCGGTTGAGCAGGTACTGATTGGAGCGGGGCAGCAGTGCTGACAGCGCAATTTTTGCTACTGTTGTTGTTGTTCTTCCTCTTGCGATGAGAGGACTTTGAAACTGCGAAGCGGCGGCGGTTTCAGCGGTTACAGCAGTAGTGGCTTGATGCAGATTCTTTGAAGCTTTATCCCAATAACCAGACTTGACTCGCTTGTCATTGATCTCTGCAGCGAGTAGAAAAGTCTCCTCGATGGTTGTTGTCTTTGAAGCTTTAACGAAATCAGCCACGCAATCCGGAAGAGCACGGATATACTTCTTGATGGTGATTTCGGGCGTAGAAACTTGGCTCGGACAGATTATGCTTAGCTGCTTGAAGCGAGCAGTCAAGCCAACGTTGTCTCCATCTTTCTGCTTGATATGCCAGAACTCGTCCTCCAGCTTTTGGCGTTCGTGGGGAGGGCAGAACTCTTGCATCATAACGTCCTTCAACTCATCCCACGTCAACCCGTAAGTTGCATCATTTCCACGTTTGTTTCTCTCGGCCATCCACTAATCTAAAGCTCGGGATTGGAAGACGCCAGTGGCGTTAAGAGTATGGAAATTATCAGGACAGCCACTCTGGCGCAGGGTGACTTCGATAGAATCAAACCATTGAAACATGGTCGTAGGACCATCTTCTCTGGTAAATTCCTTTGGACCGCAAGCTTTGAACTGTTTGAAGCTAAAAGCAGCTTTAGGAGCATCGGTCCTGGACTCTTCAGAAGACTTGCTAGCGTTTTCGTTCAACTCACTAACAATCGGGGGAATAACTTTCGCCATTTGCTTAGCGACGAGGGCGGCGATGCGTTTGTCATCATGATTGCGGCGAGCTGATTGGGAATGAAACGATCCAAATGACGACATTTTCTGCAACAGACGTTGCCATAGGACTCAGTTACAATTTCAATTATCCCTAGTATAGACTCGCGCTCAGCTCTAAACTACTACATGTAAAGCTCAGGAACACGTATAATCACGTAAACACATAATCACATAGGCACGGAATCACAGAAGCACATAAACACGTAGGAGCACGTAAGCACGTATAGCACAGAAGCATATGAGGCAGTCAGAATATAGAAACCTATCATTCAAAGTTCGCGCGTTCGAGAATAGCTATTGCGATCAGCGAGTACACAGCGAGTAGTATAACATAAGCGAGTAACATAGCATGCGATTATCCACCAGTAGCAGTTATTTGTTAGCGATTTGGGATAGATGTGCAGTGCGAGTCGTGTGTGTCGATCAAGCGAAGAGCGAAAAACATATAAATTACCAAAATCGAAATACATGAGCAGATAAAACCACATAAAACACATAAAATCCACATAAAACGACAAACATCAGAGTCAGCAGTTGCGGGCTCAGAATCGAAAACACATAATATCAGCAAATGCAAGATTGAAATCGAGGATAGGTTGTCTAAGGCTAGATAGATGTCGACTACCCAAAGTGATTCGATTATTCACAAGGACCTTTGGTACCTCCTTTGGCTTTCAGGACTATGCTCTCGCCTCGATTTGGGCGAACGGCACGCATCCTTCCAGTTAAAGTGTGACTTCAAGTCGTTGGAGTTCGTCGAAACTTTGGGGAGATTTTTATAAAACCACAAATAAGAATGGAACAAATCGTCAAGGTTCGGGTTTCACCCCTAACTTTACTGTTTTGATAAAAATAGAGAAGAAAATATGCGTTGAAGTACAGATTTCACCCCTGATTCAACGCAAATTCTCCTGTTTATAGATAAAAATGCGGGTCGAATCAAGCGATTTAGTCGAGAGTTTGCGGTTTTCACACCTAATCTCGACCTAACCAGAGTGCAGTGATAGTGTAGTGTGAGCACGAGTTGATCGAGAAATAGCAATAAGCTCGTACGGAACCCCTAACGGGTTCGCACAAGGAGGTCTGTTGGTACTTAGACTATAGACTAGGTCGTTTCTAAGACATAGGCCCGGACTAGGTCAAGTCTTGCCTAATTCCCTATAGTTATGGCTCTGATACCAATGTGTCACACCCCAACCGATGGCGGAAACATCGAGGCATGGCACTGAGTGAAACAGATTGCTCAAGAGAAATCCATAACAACTAACATTACCGAATATTTAACGTTAAGTCCTATACCAAAACATATCCAGCACAAATAATTATTACAGACATATTAACTCAAAAACAAATAAAACTGTTTCGACGACTAAGATTTAAATTGTTTGTTTCTAGACTCTTCCTACTTGATTCCACATAGCAAGCAAGCATCCTACGCACCTGTCACATACGTTAAAATAAAAGTCAATACACATAGTGTAAAGGTGAGCATACAAGTTTGATATAGTATAATAGAGTTCGAAATCATTTACGCATAACCAGCATGTAACATGTACAAAGTTAAGGCAAGTAAGTTATCGACAGAGAAATATGCACAGACATGACTGCGAGTTGTAGAATGCGCAACACATATCCCCACCAGGACACGTGAAGTAAAGCCCTTAACAACCCCTGTCCACGACAGGTGCTGAGTCCAAACTATAGTACTATCGTTGCTAAGGTGTCAGGCAACAATCACTGTGTTAACATAACATACAAGCATTCATTGAATAACACGTAGAATGCAATAACGGTCAGCGTATAAATAGTGTTTGTGTTGTGTGTAGATTGTGATTTAGAATAAGTAACGTATGTAATACCCAAAAGTGCGTAAATCAAAAAGGGTTCGAGTATACTCACAGATTGTGTTTAACAAGTAAACACTTTCTTGGATTGAAAGGAGCGCTGAGAGAGATTAGCCTAAACAGTTAACGATAACATAACGATAAGCGATGCGTAAAACGGTGCAAAGTACCAAGTGTCGGATGGTAATCCGATCGGATGGCAATCCGATCGGATGGCAATCCGATGCAAAGTACCAAGTGTCGGATGGTAATCCGATCGGATGGCATTCCGATCGGATGGCAATCCGATCGGATGGCCAGTCGATCGGATGTCAATCCATTCGGATGGTCATCCGATCGGATGGCCATTCGATTGGATTGACATCTTGTTTGGGTATGGTGGCTTTGAAGTTTTCGTTGTAGCATTTTGAAAACAGAGAAGTATCTCTCCCTTTCAGATCGGTTGATCGGACGGCCATTCGATCGGATAGTGATCCGATTAGTAGGACACTTATTGAGAACAAGTTCACAGTAGGTTTGTCACTCGATCGGATAGCAATCCGATAGGGTGGCAATCCGTTAGTTACTGATGATCTTTGAAAATTGTGAAAATGATTAAGTATTCGAAGTTCCAAATGTCACAGGGTCGGATGATCGTTCGATCGGATGGCAATCCGATCAGACGGCAATCCGTTCGACGTTCAGTACCTTGAAAGTATGAAGAAAATTTAAGTTTTGAATCCTCAAGTGCAATCCGATCGGAATGCAGCTCTATTGGATGGCAATCCATCCCGCGACCTGATCATGTTGCTAACTTGAAGATTCGTTAAGTTTTTGCAGTTTGTTCGAGACGGCATGACGGCGTGCTAAACAATAGATACCCCATCAAGACCCAGGTGATCTAATTGAACAGGAATCACCCTAGTCCGGTCGATCAACTGTTCGAGATGGTGGTTCGTGCTTAACCCAAACTCGGTTGTCTCTTTGATAGAAAACAGATCTTGAACCAACACATCACTAAGAAAGAGTAGATGTTCAGGACAAGCTCCGATCCCATCGGTTTTAAGTGCATTGAGTGTAAAAGAGTTGAAAGAAAGTTGGAAAACTATCTTTCAATCCTTTTAACCATGAATAGGTGTTGATGTATGCGAAAATATTGTTGATTCATGTGGAAATCCTTCAGACCTAAGTTGTTCTTGGTGGAATGAGGCCAACACTTGAAGTTCATAAGAACTCCATGATGACATCACCCTAGAACACCTCAAATCCATTGATTTCACAGTTAAAAGTTATGATTTAAAAGAGAAAAAGATGAAGGAGTGCGTGTAGATCATAGAAGTACAAGATTTATGTTGAAAACTTACAAGAATCGCAAGAAATCGAGAGATATAAGTGCTTGAGCGAGCTGGTCGAGTGAGAGTGCTGTCACATCACAAATGATGTGATAGGAGTGTATTTATAGGGTTTCCAAAAGAGGAAAGGGAGCATGGGTCGGATTGGTCATCGATTGGATGGCAATCCGATCGGATGGCCACTCAATCGGTTGGTCACTCGATTCTGGTGTCCGGCTTGTTTGAGTTTTGTCGTTTCGATTCGCGTGTTGGGTGTTGTGATGCGTTTCGAGCGAGTGATGCGATAGATTAATAATAAACACACAAATACTATATCTAACATACAATCACTATAAATAACTTGCGTTTAGTATTGCGATTCGATTGCGATAGAGTTGGGATTGCGTTTTGATTAAACACCACTACACATAAACATAAATAAACACGCACAAGTAACACATAATTAGCACACACATGTAAAACAATATCCAGGACGCATAATTCGAGTTGCGAATGTGATTGCGATGCGATAAGCGATAAAGCGGTAAAACATGTGATGAATATCGATTAAACCTCGATTATTAATAGATACTCCACATAATACAACTAAAGTAAATAATATAAAGGGTTCTATTACAAGTCAATGAAGTCAAAACAGGAATTGAGCAAGGAGTGACAGATTGCAATTAGCAATCTTTTCTTCCTTTGACTTCAATCTTGACTTTGACTTTGACTTTCGAAACACGGGGTGTTACAACATAGGAGCCCAAACCAAACATGACCAAAAGTTACCTTTAACCAATGTTGCAAAACAAGGGCTAGAATGTCGAGTACTCGTCGAGTAATCACTACAAGGTAGGTTGCCGATGTGCTTTTTTTCAACTCTGCCTAATTACTCGATATCAATCAAACACGGCCAACCTTGGCCAGAATTAGATCTTGTTAGTCAACTCGGGCCGAATTTGACTATAAAAAGGGTAAAACATAATTCCCATGTCTATCATATTAAAGAATGTATATCATTTTTCTAGGAATGAGTATCAAATTTTGAAATACTTTACCATTTGAACATGTATGTTTTTATTAATATTCATATTCACATATCTTGCTATAAATATTAATAAAGTTATGATATTTGATACATATATTTTCCCGAAACTAATTTCTTTATACTTTAACATGTCCGAGTACTCCCCGAGTACTCTTCGTTTAGGTCGAGTACTCATAACTCCCTAGTAGACTTTCTGGGGAGCGCCTTCTGCAACCATAGTTTTAATGCATAGAATTATCAAAGCAGTCGTTAGGTGTTTAAAAACCTTAACATAAAAATTGTAAAGTCCATTTAGATGAAAACATCTCATTCCTCATGTTAAGTAAATCCAAACCATCCAAACAAATCAAAGTATCATACACCAACATCTTAGATGACGTGTCTCATCTTCATTGACATGTTAAAAACCTTACGGAACATAAAAAAATAGAAGTTCAATCACTAATCATTCTAGCGAAAACATCACCATCTTTTTATTATGTAAATCCAAAGGATAAAAATAACATGGATGTGGTAAATCCAAACCATAAATTTGAATGTATGCAAACAGATCTAAGTGTCAAAGTTCCAACACATTTAATTGTGTAACGCCTTGTATTTTCTGTATTCCTATTTTTAGAAAGTTCGTATTCACATTTTATTTTTAGAAACCTTACATTTGTATTTCGATTCTAGTATCACAATTCGAGGCATTAATCATAATGGGAATTCACTTTTATACTCATACGTGTTACATTTCATACTTGTGTGATATACGCAATCAAATATTTAAATACGTGTTTATACGTAAAACCGACACTTCAAATACTTGAAATTATCAATTATACGTGCATTATACTCATACACTACTTTGATACACTTGGAATACCTAAAAGCATGCTTAATTATGAGTTCTCTAGCATAAAATGATGGAATTATCAAACTCTAGGGGTCAAACTACAAATTCTAGAAAGTTTGGTAAATTCTGCAGGTGGTGCACGGCCATCCAACTGAGGCACATAGCCATACACACTGCGATTCGCATAACCGCGCACCTGATGTGCACCACCCTGCGATCCGCGATCTGCACGACTGTGCACTTGATCCACACAACCGTGCAAAATGACCAGGTCTGGCAGAATCTTTTAAGACTTGCGAATTTTGGCTCCATTTCCCTCTTTTCAACCCCCAACCACCTCATTTAACACTCAAACCTGATCCCAACTATAAATACAACCCCTTACCACCTCATAAACACTTTCCACACTTCAAATACTTTCTCTAACACTCTCAAATCTCCACATTTCTTAATTTTGGGCAGAATACTTTCAAGCACAAAAGTGAGCTTTCAACTCACTTCTCTTCATTTTTCTTCACTTTTTCTTGATCATCCTTCTTTAGAACACCTCTAGGGATGTTACCCAAGGTTTACCATGATAAACCAAGCTTGGTACATCACCTTAATATGGTCTAAAGTGGAGTTTATTTTCTGTTTTGGTATAACTTTCACAACATGTTCTTGTTCAAGTTCATCGTATGGAGAACTTGTACCAACCTTGTTCCCAATCAAAATCATGATTGTGGGGCTTGTGTATGGTTGTTTTCCATAAGCTTAAAGGTTCAAAAACCTCCAATACCTTCTGCCCTATAGGTTCTAAAGTGTTGAAACCAACCTAGTTATCAATCTCATGGTTAATGGACTTATGTTTCGGGTAAGGTATGAACGATGGGAGCCTTGGCTTCCCAAACTAGTTCTACCACCTCACTTAGTTCCTTTATATTTTGTTTATTTTCTACTTCTTGTATTATTCTTAATATCATTCATGACCAACCGAGTTCATCAACTATGTTGATGAACTTGTGCTTTGGTGAATTATACAATGAGGCTCAATGGATGTTTATCATCCTACCACCTTCCATGACCATCTTTATGGATTCCTAAATAAAAATAGACTAAATATGCATACATAAACCCTAAACCGAATCGCCACTTTAACCAAACTCATGGTTAAAAGTGATTTTTTATGGTATATTCATCTTTGGATCAAGGTTCCTCATGATTTGGACTTCTAATGGGCGAATTAGTGCCCATGAAACACACCCGAATATGGTGTCCAAAATGAGTGCCTTAACAAAGATAATCTTTTGCGTAAATTTGAATTAATCATCATGTATACCCTGTCAAGGAGGGAACCTTCTAGCTCAGCTTCCACGATGATGGGAAGCTCCAGCTTGTTGTCTAGATTCGTAGGAGGGAAGCAAATGAACTGTTGGTTCCATGGTGTGGTCCTTCTTCTTTTTCCTTCTTGTTTTTCTTCTGCCCACACCATGTTGATACTGACTTCTTTCTTCCCCTCCTTCTTATCTTTTATCTCCTTTACAAGGTGAGCTAGCTCCCCTAACTTAACAGCCTCCTCTATCATTATGGAAGGTGAAAAACTTGCTTGTGTCTCTTTTGCTAGAAGGTTTTGAGAGGGGTTTAGGAGGTCGGAAGGTGTACTTGACTTCCTCTGTCGATAAGATCTCTTAGGGTGTTTTTTGGTGAGGAGAGTAAAGATGTGTTTATCTTTTTCATGATTCTAATTTGGATGGGGAGATCTTCCTCTATCCTCGAATCTTCTTCCATCGTAGGACCTGAATGGTCGTCGATCTACGAAGGGTTGGAATCTTGACCTTTTAGACGAGGGAGGTGGCTCCCTCCAGCTTCCTTGTTCTCTCTTTTTGGAAGCTTGCTTTTCCAAAGCCTCTTCACCTTTTAAGAAGGATTCTGCCATTTCGAAAGCTTCTTCTATCGTTTGGGGGCTATTTTCATGGAACCTCCTCAGATGCTACTTGGGCTTTATGGCGTTCATGAAGGCTGATACCCTCATCTTTTCAGTTTCCCCACAATACATCAATCCTTCCCTCTTGAACCTTTCTATGAAGGCTCAAAGATCCTCATGGTCTTTCTGTTGAATCTGATGCATGACGGTTGCATCTCTGGTGCATTTCTTCTGAGGGGTGAAGTTAGCTAGGAAGCTTTTGTGTAAGTCATTGAAAGATGTTATGCTTCTGGTGGGAGCACACATAACTATAACCTTGTTGGCCCAATGAGGGTTTGCATAAACATGTGAATACATTTAGCACTGTTCAATCATTCAACTGTAGCAGCCCCCGTGAAGACCTCGAGATGGTCTTCAGCATCTTCCAAACCATCATGCGTCTTTACATTTGATGGCATCTTTATCTTTGTCTGGATGACATAGTTGGCTATTTCTTCGGAGAAGCACGACAATGAGCTTGGCTTGTAAGGCATGGAGGGTATGTCAGGGTTTACCCCTAGTCCACCCGTGCTAGTGCCTGCTTGGGTACTTGGTTGGACTTGAGCTTGTGGTCCAACCTGAGCAGCTTGCCAGATTTGATTCCCTGCGAGCTACTTGCTTAGCTGAGCTAAGTGGGCAGCTACTTGGGGATACTAGGTACCGTATATGGGGAAGTTTTGTTGAAAGCTTGAAGATGGTGACAAGCTTGCAGCTACAACTCTATTGACTAAAGGCAACAACCTGAGTGCTTCTTCAAAAGTTATCTGTGGATGTGGGGGAACAGTTTGAGCTTGTTGGAGAAGCTGCTCGACGGTATACTATGGGCTTCTTGGGAGGAAAAAAGGGAAGCTAGTGTGATAGATCTCGGTCCAGAGTGATCTATCAGGCATGAGATATGGATTTGAATCAGAACTAGGTCCTGCTCGGCTAACACTTGGAGACGTGGTGGTGCACAACGAAGGAGGCATATGGGAGAGTGTAACCTTTGATTCATAAGATAAACGTACCCTAACTCCTTCGGTTCGTTCCTCTCGAACATACCCGTTCAAGAGCTCCATTAACTGTATAAAGTTATTCCTCACTCCCTCCGGGGTTATTTCCATGGTTTCAACCGAGAAAAGTTCTTCACTCGGTGAAGATGACATGGCCCGTGTAGAGGGAGGTGTTTGGAAAGGTTGTGCATCTTGTGTTACTGGTGCGACATGAAGTCCATTCGTGTTGGTGGAGCAGTTGCCCACTCCGGGAGTAGCTGGAGGGCTAGACAGAGGCAGGGAACTGCTCGAAACTTCCTTCGGATGATGATCCTTTCCGGCCATAAAAGAATGTAACTTAGGAACAGGGTTGTACTACCAGAAAATACTGTTCTAAGTAGCGCAACCACACGGTGGGCGCCACTTGTTAAAGCAACAAGATTATGGTAGGGGGAAGGTCCAGGATCAACTCCAAAAGGTAGTTCCTTGGTCGGAATCTACAATCAAAGAACACCGTTAGTCTTAACGCGAGAGGAGGCCTCCCGCGTTTGGACTCCTGCGTGAGAATCGGTGAATGGTTCCTAAGAGTGTAAGCGAAATGAAAGGATAAGAGTTTAGAGTGAGAATGAGAGAAGTGAACTTACTTTGGGTTGAACAAGACTCTTCTTTTATAGGCAGATTGCTCTGCCCAATGGAGCCTTGTGCCAGCTGGTACCTTCTAGTCTTGGTAAGCTTATCGTCCCTTGACGTTGCTAGCAAGGTTAGCCTTGCCTCTTTAGGTAAGTTTCGGGTTTGTGTGTCTCGATGACACCTTTATGTGCTTTAGGGAGTAGTCTAATCAGTTTGACTTGTTGGGTTCAAGTTCCAAGGTTGTACAATAACTTTAGCTCCCTGTCACAAGTCGTTGGTGTATCAGCTTCTCGTCGGGAGTCTCCAGCTTCCGACTTCCAGCTTCCGACTTCCAGTTTATATTTAGTATTTTTTTGTTATTTTCTTGTTATTAACCTTGGTTTGTTGACTGGGAATTCCGAATACCCACGTAATCACTATTACTTAAAACTTATGAACACAAAAAAAAGGATGATATATAAATTTGGTGGAGAATGTCATTTTCGATTGATATCATCTTATGATTTTTTTTTATTATACACGTCACTGTTTTGAGTGATTGTTAAAATTGTTTTTTCATGACAACAAGCGTTTGAAAGCTTAAAAATATGTTTAAAAAAAGGTTCAACTTGCAATTATTTAATATATTTTTAAATTATTAAAGTTTCTTCTGTATCACATGCCTTTTATTTTGTATTATATAGAGATGCACTTAGATATTTAACTACAAAAAAATTAAGTGTATATATATATCGTACATTACGGCTTAACGTATTTTCCGTACGACAACGTGCGTGATTTGTTCTATAACATGCGTGATTAATGTTTTCAATATGCGTGATTATTGTGTTTCAACATATGTGATTTTGGATTTTTGAGTTATAACGTGCGTGATTTTAAAATGAACGTGCGTAATTACCTGTCGTACGTGATGTACGTTAAGCCGTAATGTACGTTAATCTTCCTCTATATATATATATATATATATATATATTTGATGAAAAATTAGCCTTCTTTCATAATTAAGAATTACAACTTATGATTTTGTATGTAACTAGTATTTGACACCCTTGCTTCACAATGGGAACGAATCAATTTGTATTAGATTTGGCACCATCATTTCGTAACATGAATGAACAAAAGCGCAACGATAATAATAATGTTAAACAAACATAAAATAAAAGCTAAAAAACCAAAAAAAGGACAAAAACTCGTCACCGGCAAGTATTGAACCTCCGTTGCTGGAATTTAAGAAGGATGTACATATCACTCCACCACCATAAGCTTCTATTTATTTCTTGGTCAAACGCTTAAATTAACCAACGAAGAAACACAGATTTAACATAAAAATACTTATTGCCGGCCACCACAAATTAGAAGGAGCCACTACCATTTTAAGCGAATGAGATTTGAGTATTGTTCACTATTTCGCTTTTGTAGTAATAGTAAAGTAATAGTAATAGTAATAATAATTCACTTTTGTATATATGGTAGTAATAGTAGTAATAATAATAATAATAATAATAATAATTTTAAAATTTCTTATTAATTAAATAAACATAATTTACACAAAATATTAAAATATGTCGTTTTCATGTGATAAAGGATGTACAAGTCTTTAATGCGTATTGTACTTGACCACAAAAGACACTTGAAATATCATTATTGGTTATACTTTTAGACCACTTACCTTGTTATTGGCCAAGAAAAATGTCTAATAAAATAATATATTATTTCAATTAATTTTCAAAACGCTCCATCTATTCACACACCCACTTGATCTATTCACACTATGGCAGTTCACGAACTGAGCCGAATCGAGCGGACCTTTGCTCGTGCTTGGCTCGTTTATAAACCGAACCGAGTGGAGCGGGTCATTTAAAACCGAGCCTCAAATCAAGTGAGCACTTTCCGTGCAGTAAATATTCCGAGCGAGCGTCGAGCGAGGTTTGAGCGATTTGGACAACCGTGTCGCACGATTTAAATTTGTTGAGAGAGATAGTGACAATATTGGGTCTCAAGTTTTTATGTCTTTAAAAACAAGCACATTTCATGATATATATTTTTCTTATGAATAACAATGTTGTGGCCGACGAGGCAATAGTCATATTGCACGGACAATGACGTGGAGAGCCGGAGACGGTCGACTTAGGATAACAACATGAAATATTGAGGTGATGAGCAGACTGTCGTCTATCGGTTTAGGGTTTAACTTTTAGATTTGATATTAATTTTTTATTGGCGTGATTTGGCTAGTACGAATAGATGTAGTTGTAAGTTTGTATATAGTGGACAACAATATAATAGAGTGGTATATATAAAACTATAAATTTAATTTATATTTGTGTATATATGTGTGTATATACATGTTTATATATGTATGTGTTTATGTATATGTATATATGTACTAATTAAAAATAATAATTCGAGCCGAACCGAGCCGAGCGGACCTTTGCTCATGCTTGGCTCGTTTACAAACCGAACCGAGCAGAGCGACTCGTTTACATTCGAGTATCAAATCGAACGAGTATTTTCCAAGCAATTTTCGAACGAGCATTGAGCGAGCGACGAGCGGCGAGCGGTTTGAACGGCCCTAATTCACACACCTAAACGCCCCGCTTTGGCCAAAGCGGGGCGCTTTAGGTTAAAGTCAACAGACAAAGGCTGAGCATGTCACTTCCTGTCTGGCGACCTCGTACCGAAGCTCCCCGCTTTGGCCAAAGCAGGGCGTTTTGGTCTGGCAGTTTATTTTTGGGGCAAAAAGTAGGGTTTTGGTGAAAAAATGGGTTGTTGGTTTGTTGTTTGATTGTATTTGGTTGTGTTTTTTTGTTGAAAGGTTGTAGATTTTTTTATTTTTATAAAACATATATAATTTAAAGTTGATTTAAAGTTATTTTATTTTTACGAAACATATATATTAATGTTATTAATTTGTCAAGTAATAAGTTACTTTTTTTTGTTTTTTGTCAATTTATATGATATCTTTGACTAATTCATATTGCTATGTTATTTTAGTTTTCCTGATGAAACCGGAGTTGTTATCTCGGTTCTTCAGTACTTTCGTGATAAATACAATGTTCATATTCGTTATCCAGTGCAGAAAAATGCGGGTTTCTGTATCGGTTATTCAGATCTCTATCCGGTCATCTTTCAAAACTGCAACACTCGAATGTACAGAAAATCCCGAAGAAGTTTAATAGAGATCACCGGAAGCAAATCATGTTGAGCAACAATGTCCTGTTAATTGTTTCAGATGACATGCTTGGTAACAAAGAGGAACAGTTTCTTCTTTTGTTATTCAATCTTTGTTAGTTGTTAATGTTTTATTTTTTTCTACTTTTAGAAAGGTTTGAGAGAGAAAGTTATAGTCAAATTACAGTTAGTCTTAAATGGTACAAAAATGTGATGATACCAAAAGAAGCAGCACTTTGGACATTTGTTGGTCTTCAAACATCTAGGAAACATTATTTGAGAATACCCCTGAATATATCGAAGCTGTAGAATGAGATCCTCCACTGTTGGGTTATCATCTTTCAACCCCATTTTCCCTAAAAAAAATCACAGTTCAAAAATGGCGGATAAGGACAAATTAGGAATGGCCGACGGAGAAGATAGGTCTGGTAAAGTGGAGGAGAAGGCGTCTAGCGGCAAAAGCACATTTAACCTTAACTATTTGCTACATCAACGTCATGGCAAGATAAAGAGTAAGATTTCTTTTTGCCGATCATCGTCGTTATATAAATATTTGCTACATTTTGTTGTTTTAGGATTAATCCGCGAGTTATTATGAGGCCTGCATGTTGATAAGTGTGTGTTTATTTTGATTTAATGCTTCAGTTTACTTGAATCTTTGTGTGTGTTTTTTATTGCAATTCAGTCAAGACCGACACGGGTAAGATCGTGCCACTTGAAGTCAAAGGCTTAGACATTGTTGGCAGCGTTAAGCTCAAAATACAAGCCAAGGAACATATCCCCTTTGACCAACAGGAGCTGATCTTCAACGAGAGAAATCAAGCGACTTGCCAAGCGACTTTTTAGCAATGCATGCAAGGACTCGACTTTGTTGGTTGTAGTCTGGTGAAAGTTAAGTGTCTTGTAAGTCCATGCAGCTACAAACTTTTTACGGTACGGATCCAACCATGATTTTTTCATATAGTCAAAAACCTCTAAAAATATAACCATAACTTGTTAGGTATCTACGTATGTATGTATGTATGTATGTATGTATGTATGTATGTATGTATGTATGTATGTATGTGAAAAAGTACTTAAAAATTATGTAAGAAGTACTCACGTTCACGACCAACTTCTTTTAGCTGTGCTTCAAGGTTTGCTAGATTATACCAGTATATTTTCTCGTTGGAAGACTCACACAATGTATTAAACGAACGAACAAATTCTTTCCACTCATTCACAGTGAATTTCTTCTTGCTGTTCTTAAGGATATTTTGATTAATATGGAACCAACAAAGATACATGTTCGCTTTTGGGAAAACTTAATCACACGCGTTAATTAGCGCCAAGTCCCTGTCTGTTATGATAACATGCGGCTCCATACAGTCCACTGATATAGACTTGATACTCAACATAGACTTGAGCCTCTCCAACACCCATATGTAGTTTTCTGCCTTCTCTGCAGAAATTAACGCATGAGAAACCGAAAATGTCTTGTTTGTCGATGTCATACCTACGACCTGCACAAACGGAAGATTGTACAAGTTTGTTTTGTAGGTGGCGTCAATCATGTGCACATGCGGGAATGCACGCCACATAGTAAATGAAAGTGGATGGACAAAGAAGATATCTTCAACTGCGTTCGTCATCTCATCTACATGCATGTAATAGGTGAAATGTTTTTCGACGAGAAGGTTTTCGAGTTTTTGCATTGGAGATTCTCTGACCATCTTTCCGGCAATGATCTTCTGAACAGCATTGTTGTCACACCCCAACCGATGACGGAAACATCAGGGCATGGCACTGAGCAAAACAGATTGTCCAGGAGAATCCATAACAACTATTTGTTATAATATATTAAGGTTCATGTCCCATACCACAAACATATAAAATAAAAACAGTTATTACAGACATTGTTCTCAAAGACAAGTATCCATTCCGACAACTCAGATTTTATTTAGTTTGTTTCTAGACTCCATCCAAGCTCGATTCATCAAATAGCAAGCAAACATCCTAAGCACCTGCCACATATGTTAAAATAAAGTCAATACACATAGTGTAAAGGTGAGCATACAAGTTTGATATAGCATAATAGAATTCGAAATCATTTACGCATAACCAGCATGTACAATGTATAATGTGAAGCATGTAAGTTATCGACAAAGATTCTATCAATACCAATGACTGCGAGTAGCAAGTGCGCGTCACATGTTCGCCACTGCGAACACGTCAAGTATTGTCCTTAACAACCCCTGAGTGAACAGGTGCTGAGTCCAAACTATAGTACTATCGTTGCTAAGGCAGGTAGACAACAATCAATGTGTAAACATAACAAACAGGCATTCATCGAGTCACGTATAACATGCAATATTGGTTAGCGTTTAAATAGTGTTGCGTTGTGTGATCGATGTGATTAGAATAAGTAACGTATGTAACACCCAAAAGTGCATAAAGCAAAAAGGGATCGAGTATACTCACAGATAGCGTTTAACTTAATAAACACTGCCTTGGATTGAAGGGAACGCTTGAGAGATTAGCCTGAATAGTTAATGATAGCATAAACGATGAGCGGCGTGATAAACAGTGCGAAAGTACCAAGTATCGGATGGCAATCCGATCGGATGGCCAGTCGATCGGATGGCCAGTCGATCGGATGTCAATCCGTTTGGATGGTCATCCGATCGGATGGCCATTCGATTGGATTGACATTTTGTTTGGTAAGGATGTGTTTGTGTATGATGGCTTTGAAGTTTTCGTTGTAGCATTTTGAAAACAGAGAAGTATCTCTACCCTTCAGGTCGATCGATCGGACGACAGTCCGATCGGATAGCGATCCGATTGGCAGGACACTTAGTAAGAACAAGTTCACAGCAGGATTTGTCACTCGATCGGATGGCAACCCGATCGGATAGCAATCCGATTGGACGGCAATCCGTTCGACGTTTAGGTCCTTGGAAAGTTGAGGTAAAAGTTTAAGTGCGGAACCAAGTGTAAGCCGATCGGATGGCTGTCCGATCGGATGGCAATCCGATCTGATGGCAATCCGATCGGACGGCAATCCGTCCCAAACGGCCTGATCGTCTTTGACACTTGATTGTTTTGAAAGTTTTGTAGTTTTGACCGAGATGTTAGGATAACGTGCTTAAACAACAGAAACCCCATCTCGACCCAAGTGATCCGATCGAACAGGAACCACCCTAGTCTGATCCGTTCACTGTTCGAGACGGCTGTTCATGTTTACACCCGAAATCAGTTGTCTCTCGGATAATATTCAGATCTTGAACTAACCCATCACTAAGAAAGAGTAGAAGATTAGAACGAGCTCCGATTATATCGGTTTTGAGTGCATTGAGTGTAAAAGAGTTGAAAGAAAGTTGGAAAACCTTCTTTCAATCCTTTTAATAATGAATATGTGTAGATCTATGTGAAAACATTGATTATTCATGTGGAAATCCTTCAGATCTAAGTTGTTCTTGGTGGAATGAAGCCAAACCTTGAAGTTCATATGAACTCCATGATGAAATCACCCTAGAACACCTCAAATCCGCCGCTTTCATGGTTAAAAGTTAAGATTCAAAGGTGAAAAAGATGAAGAAGTGCGTGTAGATCATAGAAGTACAAGATTTAGGTTGGAAACTTACAAGAATCGAGAGAAATCGAGACAAATGAGAGCTTGAGTGCGGCTGGTTCGAGTGAGGAGCTGTCACATCACAAATGATGTGACAGGTGGGTATTTATAGGGTTTCCCAAAAAGGAAAGTGTTATGGTGTCGAGTAGGTCACCGATCGGATGGCAATCCGATCGGGTGGCAGTTCGATCGGGTGACAACTCGATCGGATGGCCACTCGATCGGTTGGCCACTCGATCCAGGTGTCCGGCGCGACGAGTTTTGTCGTTTCGGCGTGTTGAGCGTTGCGATGCGATGCGATTCGAGTGAGCGATGCGATATTATTACCCATTAGTTACACAAATAACCTAACTACTATATCTAATATACAATCACTATAAATAACTTGCGTTTAACGTTTTCGATTTGATTGCGATGCCATTGATTGTGATTGCGATTAACACCTCAACATAAACATATCATGCACAAGTAACACATAAATAGCACACACATGTAAAACAATATCCAGAACATGTAATTCGAGTTGCGAATGCGATAGCGATTAGCGATAAGTCGATTAGCGATTAATATGCGATTAAACCTCGATTATTAGTAGATACTCCACATAATACAACTAAAACAAATAAATAATAGATTCGATTACAAGTCAAAGAAGTCAAAACAATGATTGAGTAAGGAGTGACAGATCGCAAGTAGCAATCTTTTTCTTCCTTTGACTTCAATCTTGACTTTGACTTTGACTTTCGAAACACGGGGTGTTACAGCCTCCCCTACTTAAGGGAATTTCATCCCGAAATTAGGCTTTGGCCATAACAAACAACTGCAGGTACTTCGCCTTCATGTCGCTTTTAAGTTCCCAGGTGAACTCGGCACCTCGTTTGCCTTCCCAGCGAACCTTCACAATGGGAATGCGTGAGCGTCTGAGCACCTTGGTTTCTCGTCCCATGATCTCGACAGGCTTTTCCACGAAGTGTAATGTTTCGTCCACTTGCAAGTCCTCAAGAGGGACATGTAATTCCAGGTCGGCCAAGAACTTTCTGAAGTTCGAAACATGGAAAGTCGGGTGGACGTTACTCAGTTCCTCTGGTAGTTCGAGTCTGTAGGCCACTTTTCCAATCCTTTCTAGAATCTTAAAGGGTCCAACATATCGAGGCGCGAGCTTTCCTTTCTTGCCGAATCTGATCACCCCTTTCCAAGGTGCAACCTTTAGGAGTACGTGATCGCCAACGTCAAATTCAAGGGGCTTGCGGCGTCTATCAGCGTAACTTTTCTGTCGGCTCCGAGCTTTCAGTAGATTGTCTCGAATTTGGAGGATCTTATCAGTCGTTTCTTGTAACAGCTCAGGATCGGTAATTTGCGCGTCTCCGATCTCGTGCCATACAATAGGCGATCGACATTTCCTTCCTTATAAAGCCTCAAATGGTGCCATTTGTATGCTAGAATGATAACGGTTATTGTATGAGAATTCGACTAAAGGTAAGTGCGCGTCCCAATTACCACCGAAATCTATGACACACGAACGGAGCATGTCTTCAAGGGTGTGAATCGTCCTTTCAGTCTGACTGTTGGTTTGGGGATGGAAAACGGTACTTAGATTAAGAGTAGTACCGAGAACAGATTGAAACGTTTCCCAAAGAAGCGAGGTAAACCAACCATCGCGGTCAGAGATGATGTCACGAGGCGTCCCGTGTCAACAAATGATCTTGTCGGTGTAGATTCGGGCTAATTTTTCTACCTTAAAGTCTTCTCGTATCGGCAGGAAGTGAGCTGACTTGGTCAAACGGTCAACCACAACCCATATGCTATCATGACCAGATTGAGTACGCAGGAGTTTCGTTATGAAGTCCATGGCTATACTCTCCCATTTCCACATCGGGATCTCGGGTTGAACGAGTAAGCCAGAGGGTCTTTGATGCTCAGCTTTGACCTTGGAACATGTCAGGCACTTCGAAACATAGATAGCGATATCCTTCTTCATGCCCGGCCACCAGTACTTGTAGCGCATATCCTGGTACATCTTGTCAGCACCGGGATGAATAGAATACCGAGATTTGTGGGATTCGTCCATCAGCAGTTGTCGTAAGTTGGTACGCTTGGGGATCCAAATTCGGTCCAAATAATGAAAAATACCATTCGATTTATTCTCGAGTTGGGCCCCATCGTTTAGAATCCTTTCCTTCTTCAAAGTTCGCTCGGTAAAACAAGCATGCTGCGCGTCACGGATAAGAGCTTCGAGATTATGCTGGGCTTGGGAATTACGAATGCTATGCAAATAGCTTCGTCGACTGAGAGCATCGGCCACGACGTTTGCTTTTCCTGGATGGTAACGGATCTCACAGTCATAATCGTTGAGTAGTTCTACCCACCGGCGTTGACGCATATACAGTTCCTTCTGGTCAAAGATATGTTGTAGGCTCCTATGATCGGTGAAGATCGTACACTTGGTACCATAAAGGTAGTGTCGCCAAATCTTTAACGCAAAAACAACCGAGGCAAGTTCGAGGTCGTGTGTGGTGTAGTTCTTCTCGTGGATCTTGAGCTGTCGAGAAGCGTACACGATAACCTTATCTCGTTGCATGAGAACACAACCGAGACCAAGGTTCGAGGCATCGCAGTAGACTACGAAGTTGTCGTTCCCGTCGGGCAGTGAGAGATGGGAGCATTGCAAAGCATAGCTTTAAGAGTTTGAAAGGCTTCCTCCTATTTAGTTCCCCAAATAAAAGGTTTATCCTTATGCGTAAGAGAGGTAAGCGGCACAGCGATCTTAGAGAAACCTTCGATAAAACGGAGATAGTAGCCTGCCAGTCCGAGAAAGGAATGGACTTCAGACGGATTCCTGGGTGTAACCCAACTCTTAATAGCTTCGATCTTCGTGGGATCGACGTGGATACCTTGACTATTGACAATGTGACCCAAGAATTGGACCTCCTCTAGCCAAAATTCACACTTGGAGAACTTGTGAAAACATTAATTATTCATGTTGGAAACTTACAAGAATCGAGAGAAATGAGAGCTTGAGTGCGGCTGGTTTGCGTGAGGAGCTGTCACATCACAAATGATGTGCAGGTGGGTATTTATAGGGTTTCCCAAAAAGGAAAGTGTCATGGTGTCGAGTAGGTCACCGCTCGGATGGCAGTCCGATCGGGTGACAACTCGATCGGATGACAATCCGATCAGATGGCAGTCCGATCGGGTGACAACTCGATCAGATGACAACCCGATCGGATGGCCACTCGATCGGTTGGCCACTCGATCCAGGTGTCCGGCGCGACGAGTTTTGTCGGTTCGATTCGATTCGCGTGTTGATCGTTGCGATGCGATGCGATTCGAGTGAGCGATGCGATAGTATTACCCATTAGTTACACAAATAACCTAACTACTATATCTAACATACAATCACTATAAATAACTTGCGTTTAGCGTTTTCGATTTGATTGCGATGCGATTGCGATTAACACCTCAACATAAACATATCATGCATAAGTAACACATAAATAGCACACACACGTAAAACAATATCTAGAACATGTAATTCGAGTTGCGAATGCGATAGTGATTAGCGATAAGTCGATTAGCGATTAATATGCGATTAAACCTCGATTATTAGTAGATACTCCACATAATACAACTAAAACAAATAAATAATAGATTCGATTACAAGTCAAAGAAGTCAAAACAGTGGTTGAGCAAGGAGTGACAGATCGCAATTAGCAATCTTTTCTTCCTTTGACTTCAGTCTTGACTTTGACTTTGACTTTCGAAACACGAGGTGTTACAATTGTGTACATCTTTCGGAATAATCTTTTTATCCGGGTTCTTTTTCGTTAACGTACGCCAGATGCTATGGTTTGGAATATCCTGCTCCGCCAGCTGCTCAATCAGTCTTTTATCATTCGAAGAAAGCCTTCTTGCATACGCGTGGCCCTCCATGTTTTCAATAAGAGTGTGGTTGTACCCAAATCTTCGATCTCTTCCATGTAAAAGCTCGGAAAGATGACCGAATAGAGATCTGAATATCCCCTTTGTAGTTGTTAACACATGACACATGATAAAAGCGCTTCGTTAGACAATCTGGGACTATGTTTCGCAAATTGGGATCCGCATATTCATGTGTAAAAGCTCGGAAAGATGACCGAATAGAGATTTGAATATTCACTTGGTAGTTGTTACCACATGACACGTGATAAAACCGTTTCTTTAGACAATCTGGGATTATGTTTCGTTTTAGGGTTTCTTCAACACCTATAACAATGCCGATAAACGTTGATCGGAACACGCCACTTAAATCTCAGTTATGTCTCATTGCATTATGACAATACTGAAAGGGGTTCTGGTCTTTTCTCCCACTGTGCAAACTTGAAAAATCTTACCATAACACATTATAGACTGGTGGGTTTGAATGGTTTTAATATAGGGTCATGCTATTTACACACGGAAGAAATTATTTTCACACCTCAAAGCGCCGCGCTATGGCCATAGCGCAGCGCTTAGGTTGACATAAGTTGATTTGATTGATGTCTGAGAGACATAAAGTTGCTGTTTGACATAATGTTGATTCCAAGGTTGCAGGTGGCCCGTGAACCCTAAGCGCCGCGCTATGGCCATAGCGCAGCGCTTCGACCCCAAATTTTTACTTTTAAAAGCTGGTCAGGCACAAAACTGTATTCGATACATAAATCACTCAATATATTGTTTCCAAACATACGGTGGTTTTGTTGTTTCTCGATTTCTAAATTACTTGTGTTTCTTCAAAATAACGCGCGGTTATGCTATATTAGTTACGTGTGTTGAAAAAACGATGTCGTGGTTAAGCAACTATCTTTTCAGTCAATATTCTGACGAGTCAGTTGTTCCTGATTCTTACGAGGGGACCGCTATTTCTGACTCGTATGAGAAACCGGTCTCGTCCAACTTGAGGAAGGCAGAGGTTGTATCTGGCATTCGTTATCGTGATAACACGGTGAAGCTGGATTTGAATACCCCTGTGGAGGACCCTTACGCACAACAAGGTTATTCGAATTTCGGTTACGGTGGCGAGCACAGCTTTGTACAGCAGGAGTGTTATCCAAACCACAGTTACGGTTGTCAACAGAGCTTTGAACATCAAGTCTATTCGGACCTCGGTGATGATGGTGAGCCGGAGGATGTGTCTGTTGACGAGGAAGACTGTTACCCGGTTACATTTTCGTTTGATACAACGCAGACCTTTTCATCAAGTAAAGAGTTGGTGCGTTGGGTACAAGACACGGCAAAAGACAATGGTTACCTCATTGTGATTAAGAGGTCGAATAAAAGAGGAGAGAATTACAAGATTTGGTTTCAATGTACTTTTGGTGGGGAGCATAAGAGTATAGCTACACAGAGGAAAACGGGTAGCAAGAAAATAGGCTGCCCGTTCGAGATGATCGGGTTTTCGGAATCATCCGGAAGTGTTTGGAGGATCGAGGTGACAAAGGCGAAGCATAACCACACTCCTATTGAAAACTTAGAAGGTCATGCGTATGCGAGAAGGCTTTCTTCGGAGGATACAAAACTGGTTAAGGAGCTGGCAGAGCAAGATATTCCCAACCAAAGTATCTGGCAAACACTGACGAAAAACAATCCGGCTAGAAAGCTTATTCCGAAAGATATACACAACGCTGTTCAGAAGATCAACGCCGGAAAAAATGTCGGTAAGTCTCCGATGCAAAAACTTGAAAACATTCTTCTCGAAAAAGATTACACTTATTACATGCGCACGAATGAGATATCGAACACAGTTGAAGATGTCTTCTTTGTTCACAAAAAATCATTCACTATGTGGTGTGCCTTCCCGCATGTGCTAATGATTGACGCCACCTACAAAACGAATATGTACAACCTGCCATTTGTTCAGGTCGTAGGCATGACGTCGACAAACAAATCGTTTACGGCTGCTTGTGCGGTAATTTCCGCTGAGAAGTTAGAGAACTACCTATGGGTGCTGCAGAGGATCAAGTCTATGCTGGTAGGATGTATGGAACCACGCGTGATTTTAACAGACAGGGAATTTGCGCTAATTAACGCGTGTGAACAAGTTTTTCCAAAAGCGCAAAAGTATCTTTGTCGGTTCCATATTCAACAAAATATTAATAAGAACAGCAAGAGGAAATTCTCTGACAAGCAGTGGAAAGAATTCGTACGTACATTTTGGACATTGTGCGAGTCTACGACCGAGGAAATATACAGGTATAACTTGGAAAACCTTGAAGCACATCTGAAAGAAGATGGCCGTGAACGTGAGTATTTCTTACATAATTATGTTCAAAATTTATATAATAACAAAAACTGACTATTTACGTTTTTTAATTTCAGAGGTTTTTGATTATTTGATGAAATCCTGGTTGGATCCGTACCGTGAAAAGTTTGTATCTTGCTGGATTAACAAAACTATTAACTTTCACCAAACTACGACCAACAGGGTTGAGGGCATGCATGCAACACTAAAAAGTCACTTTCCAAGTCATCGCAACACACTGGATAAACTTGTACTGTATGTTGATCATGTTGTTGATAGACAATACGCCGAGATTAGAAGTAGCTTTGAAACAAGCCTCCGAAAAGTCATGAAGCACCACAAGGATCATCCCATGCTTGCATATATTCTCAGAAAGGTTTCAATATTTGCGATTGAGCTTTTGAATATGGAACTAAAACGTAAGGAAGACGGGTTGAGAGACTACGGTGCAAGCTGTGGTTGCCAACTTTTTACCAGCTATGGTTTGCCATGTGCCTGTCGTTTGGAAAAGTTGGAAAATATTGGTAATTAATATTTTTGTCCTTTCTCGTTATGATTTTGCCACCTAATTTGTTTTCGTCCACAGGTTAGCAAATCCGTATCAATTTGATAGACGTGTTCTGGAAGAAGCTTGACTTCAAGCTTGCAAGGAATAAGATAGAGGATATCGATGTAGACGCGGAATTTGAAAAATTGAAACAACAGATCGATCCAACACCCCCTCAAGTGAAAAGGAGCTTCTTTGAAAAGTTTCAGCAAATCCTTAATCCAGGGAACAATAACAAAAAACCTCCTGTTGTTCTGAAGAAAACTCGTGGTCGCCCAACATTGAAAACGCAGGAACAAAGGAAGGTTGAAGCCGCTAGAAAAAGCTCGTACATTCCGTCGGAAGAAACTTGGGTCGAGGCCTCAGACGATCTTCCCCGTCACAGCTCGTACGTATCATCCCAAGATTCTAGAAGACAAAAGAATACCAAACTACTCAACCTACACCCTGATTTCCCGATGATCAAGCTCGGTCCTAAGACGGATATAGCAATCCGCAACTACGCATCTCAGATTCCCAAAGTGATCCATCCATACATCGTGAGAATAAAGGACGTGAAACCAGATGGTCATTGTGGGTTTCGATCGGTGGCTGTTGGGTTAGGAGTGAAACAAAATACGTATTTGATGATCTGGAAACAACTTATAATGGAGTTACGTAAGAACGAATCGCTTTGGAGGCAGTTTTTCGATCCAGAAAACATAGGACATTATGATGCGCAGGTTAGACGGATCCATTTCAAGGGGGTGGGACGAGTAGCTATCGAAAATTACATGACAATGCCTCAGACGGGGTTTCTTATTGCCCAACGATACGGTGTGATTGTTCACACCTTCGACATTCGTGGGAACGATACAATTTTCCCTCTGGTGAGCGGGCCAAACGAAGCTGAGCAACCTCACCTGGTGGTTGCGGTTGTGTTCGTCGACGATGGGCATTTCATACATGTAGAGCTTGGAGGATGTTATCCAATGCCTCCCCCAAACCTACTCTGGACAGCGAACAGAACAGAGCGCGCAGCAGCCTGGCATACATTATACAGGGATCAGATCAACGCGTACGAAATGCTTACGTATCGTCCCCCTGACCTTAATGTAACCCCATATGTTCAAGATGTATGTTAAATCTGTTTAATAATAATCACGTTTGTGTTTGTTCAATATATGCGTTACATCACGTTAAAAACCGAATGTCACCGACACGACCCAATCAAATTCAATACGCACTTGTACGACCCAAAATGACAATATACATCATAATACTACAATTAATGAAAAAATACGTCATGTACATGTACGGTAGGCGGCTGATACACATAACACTACTCATAGGAGTACTTGTGCTTTCAAACCAAAATGATACGATATAATGGAATAAGACATCACACGTAACCGATTTGATCCGGAACTTGCAGTATAGTCCATATATATTAAAAAATGATGTATAATGGGAAAAGCATAAAATTTAGATTATTATCAACGCGTTTGTGAATTAAAAACAATTTTAAAAATTTTTAAAAAGGTCTAAAGCGCCCCGCTTTGACTAAGAGGGGCGCTTTGCCCTTAAACATGAACCGAAGCGCACCGCTATGGCCAAAGCGGGGCGCTTTGGTCCCTCGTTAACCTGAAGCGGAGCAGCTTCTCCCCCATTTCATCACCAAACACAACACACACACAAAGGTGCGATTACACACACTAGGGCGAAGATCTACTTTTTCCAGATTTCAAACGCTATTAGGTACGATCGAACTTCATTTTTTGTTTTGGTTCAATTTTTATGTTTGATTTTGTTTTGATTTGGGGGGTTTTGATCAGGTTGCTGGGTTCTGTTTTTGAGAACGAAGAACCAAAGCGCCGCGCCGAGGCCAAAGCGGGGCGCTTTGGTTCATGTTTAATTTTTTTTCTATTATTTATTTAATATTATTTATTGTTTGAATTGTTTAATAATATTATTTGTTTATTATCTTTTATTTAATATTATTTGTGTATTTGAATTGTTTAATAATATTATTTGTTTATTATCTTTTATTTAATATTATTTGTGTATTTGAATTGTTTAATATTATATTTGTATTTAAACGTGCAGGGATGGATTCCGATCACGAGGAGGAGATTGAGCATATGGAGGAGGAGATTGAGCATATGGAGGAGGCTAAGGTAGAGGAGGTATGTCCGTACCTGCAGTTTGTGCAGGGGTCACGGGCGGCGAGGAGATGCGCTAGGTTGCGCACCATGGAGATTGGGGGGCATGTAGGGATAGACTGGGACCTGCTGGAGACCGTGGGAGAGGCCGCACGGACGCGTGATATAGTTGGACTAGATACTCCTTGGTCGCGCCTATTTTCAGTCCACGAGGTTACATTCCGTCTCGCCGGTCAGCTGTTTCAGATGAGTGTGCGGGAGTTTGCTGTCCATACAGGTTTGTACACAGAGCCCGAGCTTGATACTGATTTATATACGCAGGGGGTTAGGGCGATGGACAGGCAGACGCTTATCAGTTTCTGGAGGGCCATTTTCAGGGTTCCCTTTGGGAAATCCTGGCAAAAGGCCACCACCATTAAAGACCCCTTGTACCGATACCTGCACCATATTATCGCGTCATCTATCGTGCCGCGGGGTACCAGCAGGGATCTTTTCTTTCTATACTGCCTACTTCGCGGCCAGACCTGCGATCTAGCAGCCTGCCTGGCAGATTACTTTGCAGGTGCATACCACCGGCAGCTCCGCGGGCAGCTGCACGGTGGCTCATACATCACCGCCATTGCACGCTCGCTAGGGCTCGTGCCCGAGAGTGATCCGGAGCTGTCCGATCCGATCCCGTCAACCAGGTTGGGCCGCGCGTCAGTATCTGGCATGCAGATCACCCGTACCTTTGATGTTGGTCTGAGGTTTATGGGCCGTGACGGGCAGATTTGGCATGCGGAGGTGTTGCCGGAGGTCATCCCGGTTGTTATTGAGCTGAGGGATGGAGTGTTAGCCCCTGCTCATGTTCAGGAGGCCGCTCGGCAGGCTCAGCTACAGGCTCTGGGCCTCGATCAGTACCCGGGCCAGCCTCAGGCTCAGGCTCAGCCTGTATTCGAGGATCCGGCTCAGGAGGAGCATGTCGAGGAGATCCTGGTACCACCAGTTCAGCCACCTCTTGAGCCGCCACAGTACCCGCAACACGTTTACGCTGACCTGCCTCCGGTAGCGCGTGCGGTGGCTCGGGACTTCGACCGGCGCCTCAGACGCCAGGGCGCACTCATTGACTGGATGGTCGAGACGCTCGTTGCTCTACGAGAGCTCACCGGGTTGCCTCCACTTCCCCTCCCACCGTCCCCACCGCACGAGGATTAGTACCTTAGTTTGTTTGTATAGTGTTTTGTTATGTATTATGTACTCATTTGTACCTTTTTGTTTTGTATGTACAAACTGATATATATATATATATATTGCAGTTAATCTTCTATTTACATCACGTTGGTTTTGGATTGTTTACGTTTAATTCTTATGGCTTTCTGTACATTTTATTTAACGTGTTCGTTTAATTTAACAAAATAAACTACGTTAACAGTTTATAAAGACGCACTTATATTATATACGTTCTATAAAAATAATGACGTAAAAAAACGTAATTATAAAACAACTATGAATTATATGTAATACTAATATTTTATAATAATAATAAAACTCAAATACAATTTTTTCCTCCAAAAAACACTACCAAACTAACCCACATCCCACCTATTTCAAAAAAAAAAACAACACAAACTCCACTGCACACGCTCTTTGTCTTTTTGCACACCTAAAGCGCCCCGCTTTGGCCATAGCGGGGCGCTTTAGGTGTGCAAAAAGACAAAGAGCGTGTGCGAATAGACCAAGCCTTAATATATTTCATCTTGAACTATCTAGTCTAATACTTGAAAATGGATATGATCGTGTCAAGGTCTTTATTTATCATGTCATCGACCAATTGCTCGAAATCCATTCCGTTTCTCGGGTTCGCATTCGACATAAGACACCAACTTCAAAAAATCAGGGTCGAAGCGCCCCGCTTTGGCCAAAGCGGGGCGTTTAGGGTTCAAACATTCCACTTTTACGCGACGCCGTACAGAATATAACATCCCGTCAAGTCTCATCACCCTTTGTCTACAGAAAAAACCCTAAACGACCTACTTTGGCTAAAGCGGGGCGGTTCAACTGGCGTCGTACACCATCACATCACCGGTTGTCTGGAAAGCAGGCCAAAACGCCCCGCTTTGGCCAAAGCGGGGCGCTTTGGGGGTGTGGAAATAAGGTTTGGGTGTGTGAATAGCATGACCCTTTTCAAAACTCTTAGTGATTGTAAAGGTTGTTTGCAGCATGCACACCCTCTTTTCCTTGTCAAATTAATCGTTTAATCTTTTGAACAGGTGTTTAGGTTTGGCAATGCCAAACATTTGTTTATACATGACAGGGGCAGGTAAGTGAATTGGGGTGTTAAGTATTCGAATCAGATTTGATTTTTTTTTTTAAATTATACTCATTCGAATTTGATTACCAAGGTACGAATCTTGTTTTTAAAAATTCAATTCGATTCGAATTCGAGTCGAGTAATCGAATTCGAATCAAATATGAACTTATGGTTTTCAGTTTGATACGATTCGAAATTCAAACCCAAATTATACATATATTTTATTTTTATATAAACATAGGTTCACACACAAATGAAAAAAAAAACCTTCTAGTTTTGGGCCAAAATCTTAATTACATCCATAAATTCGTTATCCATATTCGATTTTCTAGTTCCATATCCGGCTTTTAAATTTCTAGTTTACAGATTTTATAGTTTCATTTATTCTTATTAAGAGGTTGAACAATATATTGGGTGAATTTGTTAATATACAAAATATTTCTAGTTTACAGGTTTATAGTTTACAGATTTTATAGTTTTATTTATGTTCTTTTTTAGGGATAAAGTTTAAGATTTGCATATAGCATGTTTGTTAAAATACTAGAGAGAAGAAAGTGGGATATTGCATGTTATGAAATTAAGGGGTCGTTTGTTTCGCAGAATGTTTGTGAAAGAATTGCAATGTTTTAAAGGAATTGAAATCTCAATGAATTCAAATTAACTTCAAAGATAATTATGACTTGTATGGTTTTTAATGATGTATGTAAATGTATATATGAAGTATGAACTCGTACAAAAATTGTTTTAACAGGGAATTACTAAACTCAACCACATAATGCAGCAAGTGTATCAATCGCAATGTAGCAAAGTAAGCAAGACCGAATATCAATATGTGGACACTGTTGGCACTCAATAACAAAGCTCAATCGTCCCCTAGGAAATATGTGGCCACTCTTGGCACTCAATAACAAAGCTCATTCGTCTCCTAGGAAAACGATTATGAAAGAGGTAAAGAGAAAACTATGAAAACACAAGAAAACTAGAAAAACGACAAAGGGCGCACAACTGGTTCTGGAAGGAAAATCAGATAACTAAGGTAACCACCAGAAAAGAATCCAACTCAATGGAATGGATCGCATGATTGGCTCTAATAGTACGAATCTAGGGTTAACTAGGTATGTTTCTACTCGTGTGAAGAACATGACACGTTTGGTAACATGACCAATGAGAGTTTGCCCCTATGCTTACCGTGTTATGAAAGATTGTGATCCATAATAGCATAACATAGGACAATCTGAATCTAATTTGAAAGACTACCCCAAAATACTAACACCACAAATGAAAGGATAAAAATGCTCTCGCGAAATCCAAACCTAACAAGCAATGGATATAAGGTTCTAATCAATGTCTATCACACCTAGGCTTTAGATGCGCTATGGACCTCCTTGATAGAAATTCATTCTTTTATTCTAGCTTTTACATATTTGGCCAGTCTTCCTTTCAACTATGAAAACAAAATCGAATATGTGGTCCACTCCCTATATATTTTTTATTATGCTGGTAATTGAAAAAATGTATTAAGTTCTAATTAGACCTGGCAAACGGGTCGGTTCGGGTCGGGTCGGGTCATGGGTCAAAACGGGTTCGGTTCAAAACGGGTTCGGGTCAAAATGGGTCAATTACAAAAAAGGGTTGTTTTGGTTCGGGTCGAAACGGGTTCGGGTTGGAACGGGTTCGGGTCGGAACGGGTCCGGGTCGAAACGGGTGCGGGTCGGAACGGGTTTCGGGTTGGGTCGGGTCAGTTAAAAATTGCTTTCTTTAAAAAAAGAGGGAGATTGTACATCAGGGGCAATTTTGTCGGGTCAGAACGGGTTTCGGGTCGTGTCAGGTTGGTTAAAAATTGCTTTCTTTAAAAAAAAGAGAGATTGTACAGTTGTTATACAGTTGGACATTTTTATAATACATAGAGATGATACATAGACTGACTGTCTAACAAAGATGAAGTAATTCATGATTAACAACTTTATAATAAGCAGTCAAAAGATCTGTTTTTTTTATCAGCATATAGACTGTTTCAGTTTTTTAGTTTTTGCTATTAACAACAACTAGCAGCGTAGTAATGAAGTTCATGATCAGCAGCTTTATAATAAGAACTAACAGCATATGTAGTAATGAAGTTCATGATCGGTAACAAAACTATCAACTGTTTCTGTTTTATATTTTAACTAAATGAACTAATGATTATGAAAGAAGAGAACGTCAACAAGAATTTCTTACCAACACCCATGTACGTATTGACCCTAAAAATTCGCTGTTATGGCGAACGAAATTCAGTGAATTGAAAAAGGAAATTCAATGAATTGATGCAGGAAATTCGCAGAATTGAATAGCATGATGCGCTGAATGGATGGAGCGAATTCGCGAATTGGAACCGTATTATACGCATACGTGTTACGTACGGCACGCGTCGAAACGGTTTGATTCGAAACGGTACGGGTCGAAACGGTTCGATTCGAAACGGTACTGGTCGAAACGGTACGGGTCGAAACGGTTCGCGTCAAAACGGTTTGATTCGAAACGGTGCGGGTCGAAACGGTTCGATTCGAAACGGTACTAGTCGAAACGGTACGGGTCGAAACGGTTCGCGTCGAAACGGTACGCGTCGAAACGGTTCGATTCGAAACAGTACGAAACTCGTCCCGACCCGAAACTCGTCTCGTGCGGAAACTCGTGTCGGCACAAAACCCATTGCGATCCGAAACCCGTCCCGTGCAGAAACCCGTGTCGGCCCGAAACCCGACCGAACCGACCCCGTTCCGATCTAAAACTTGCGTCGTGCCGAAACCTGTCTCGGCCCGAAACTCAATTTGAACTGAACCCATTCCGATCTAAAACCCATTTCGTGCCGTAACTCGTCTCGTGCAAATACTTGTGCCGGCTCGAAACCCATTCCGACCCGAAACCTTCTCCGTTTCTTTAAGACACTAACCCACATCGACCCATTTATTTAATGTTATCGACCCGCTTTGACCCGAAAATAACAAGGTGGAATTTCAAGTGACCCATTGTGACCCATTTAGTTAAAATATCTTACCCAAACCAACCCATATAATTTTAAAAGCAACCCAAACTGACCCACTTGGAAGGCTTTGGGTCAAGATTGCCCCCTCTAGTTCTAATCTATGGATGATGTTAGGAATTAAGTTGATTATGTTTTGGAGATTCTCAACCTTCAAGTTCACTACTAGAAAAATGCTATTTTTCCTACCAAAATTTCCTACGCATTTCCTACGAACGAAAATGGCTACACATTTCCTACGAAATTCCGACGTATTAAAAAGGGTCTTAGTTTTATGACAAAAAAAGCGACAAAAGAACGACAAATTGGTTTGCGTAGGAAAAGTGTAGGAAAATTCAGACCGATCTCCGACGGAATCCGTTTTCATTTTAACCATTAGTCGGAAATTCGTAGGAATTGTTATGCGTAGGAAAAGTGTAGGAAAATTCCGACCGATCTCCTACGGAATCCGTTTTCATTTTAATTATCGGTAGGAAATGCGTAGGAATCCAATTTATTATTAAAAAAAATTCATAATAAAATGAAATTACTAATATTAAAACATAAAGTTTTATTATTTATATCAATATATGTTATTTTTAAAATAAATTTATTTATATCCGTAGAAAAAGTGTAGGAAAATACCAACACAATTCCTACGAAATATGTTTCATTTCCTATCCGTAGGAAGTGTGTCAGAAATTATCGACAATTTGCTCACAAATTGCTCACGAAATATGTTTCATTTCCTATCCGTAGGTTTTTAATTAATATCCGTATGAAATGTGTAGGAAAATATTGACTCAAATAGTATATATATAGAATTAAATCTAAGATATATCAGCTCTTGTACAGGAGGATAAACTGGTTAAGACACTTCGGTTATAACGTATAGGTCTCGAGTTCGATCCCAGGCACACACCGATCCAGGGGGAATTTCCCCTTTTTGGCCGATTTTTTTTTCCGTAGGAATTGTGTAAGAAAATTAAAATATATAAATATTATATAATAAATATAATTGTTTTAAGCACAAAATTTTAAAAAATAAATATTTGGTTTTTTATTCTCTTTGTTCATTTGTTGTTAGGGCTGTCCAAATTGCTCGACGATCGTTCGAAAAATGTCCGATAAATGCTCGTTCGATTCCCGCTCAGTTTGTAAATGAGCCGCTCGGCTCGGTTCGATTTAAAAACAAGCCAAACATGAGGAAAAGTCCGCTCGCTCGCGATCGCTAGGTTTCGCTTGAATTAATTTTATTAAATAATCTATACAATATAATAAAAGAAACCTGATTTGGGACACATGTCATTTAATGAGGGCATCAATAATTTATTGATAAATTTTAATATTTAAATTAAAAAGATTTAAATATTATATTAGAATTTTATTTTGATTGTAAATCTAAAGTCTAAAACGTGTTTTAAATCTAATCTATAATTTATGGATTTAATTTTGATTTGAAATTATTAAACAAAAACCCATAAAATTAGTAACCATTTAACCAATTTCGTAAGTTTTACTTTCCCTTCTAGAATCAAATTAGATTTTTGTGATAATTAAAGTTTTGTCAAGAATATAAAAAATCATTATTTAATATTCAATATATTACATCAAATATTTAGAATTAAACTCCACTTCATTCTAAATACTATGTATGTTTTTTTACTCTTTATATGCTATGCGTATTATCTATGTCAAATAGAAAACATCATGTTTTTTAGATAAGTTAACCATGTCAAGTAAGTAATATGCATATTATCTATGTCACATAGAAAACATCATTTATTTTTAGATAAGTTAGATATATGTGTTTTAAAAAAAGGTAAACTCTTAACATACATATTTTTTCCTATTGTAACTAAGATATAGAGGTCTGTGAAAGGCATCTTCACATTCGGAATGTCATAACTTTTTTTTTTAATTTAGATTTACTTAGTTGTCGTATGGTGTCTATGTCTTTATTTTTATTTTTTCACTTATATATCTGTTTCATTGGTTTAATTGTACATGTAAAGTATTACACTATACATAGTATTTTCTCAACTATAGTTAACTGGTTTTATTGATTCAATTTTTGTCTATTCATTTACATTACTTTTATCTGTCTATTCATTTACATTACTTTTATCTGTCTAGAAGTCCCTTTTCAGACCTTTCAAATGGTATGGGACATATTACATTATCAATAGTTTTTATTGGTTTCCTTACTAATTGTGATAAAAGTAATTATTTCGTACAATTCATATTGGTTTATAGCTTTGAATACGAGCATACCTTATATTAATGTTAATGACAGTGAAAGTGAGGAAATTATATTTGGATGGTAGAAAATATAATATTATGCCAACGTTAACCCGTCAGAATAATCTATTATCAGATAAAATCAGACACATTACCTTTGAACAAGAAAATCTCACAATAAATATTAGTAGTGGTACAAAATTTTAAGTTCCAATGACAAATCCTAAAACAAATAACAGATCACATTATTATGAATGGCTATACAAACTTCAATATTTATTTCGTATTTGGTCTGCAGGATATGAGTTGGCCAGAAAGTCCAAATTTCCTAAAAAGTGTAAAAAGTCATAAAACACCATAATGTCAACCATAAAACACACCAAAACCCACAAATAATATGATGAAGATTACTAAAACATCATTTATGTGGGTTTTGTGTTGTGTTTTAGATGTTAAGGCTCTGATTGTGGAATGACAAATATTATTGTGTTTTATGTTGTTTAGCATTGTGTGTTTTATATTCATAGTTCTACGATGGTGTGTTTGAAGTTTTTATGGACTATTAGAGTTTGAATATGGTGTTTTACTAATATTCATTCTATTATTTGTGAGTTTTAGGTGTGTTTTATGCCTGAAATTATTGTGTTTTATGACTTTTTACACTTTTTAGGAAAAACACACTTTCCGTAGGATCCCCACTCTTGGTCTGCATATTACTCTATATTATGTATACTTAGATCATATTATGAACGTATTTTTTTTATTTCACATTATAATTATGATTCAACCCGTATATTACACGGGACAATAACCTAGTTAATATATATATTAGACTAAAGGGTATGGAGAGGATGGGCTCGGATGGGTTGAGCCGCCACGTAGACGCCACGTAGGAGTGGCTTGGATGGGATGAACCTAGAGGGGTGAAGAGGGATGGAGGATGAGGCCCCACAACAATAAAAAAATATAAAATTTTAGAGAGAGATAGAGAGAGAGAGGAGAGACAAAGATAGAGAGAGAGAAGAAAGGAGGCTCGTCTGAATCGGCGTGGGGGAGACGAATGAGCCGGGCCGGGGCTAAGGGGGGCGGTGTGGGGGCTCGGCGCCGGACCTAGCCGGGGCTAGCCGACCCCATACCCATTAGTCTTATAGTTCAAGCCTTTTCGTAACAAGGAGTTCATAATCAGGTGCATCGCGGTCTCACACTATAACAATGGAATTGCTACACGTGTTAAAAATCTATTAGTTCAAAAATAAAGGTGCACCTGTGTATCACCACACTAGATCTTTACTTCCCTCACATGAGCCTCTATAAATGATCACATTTCCACACCACTAATTCCTTCCACCACTCCCTCCTCTCTCTCACTTTCCCACTCTAACATACGCCCCTGGCTTATTTTAGCACCATGCTAACGTACGCTGGTGGTGAAAACAACTCCCACTTTCTTGAAGCTTGTACCCTGTGCTCAAAACCACTTGGTCATAACACTGATATATACATGTACAGGTATTATGCATTAAACACTTGTACCATATGTTGTATCTATTGTACCTTGTCAAATTTTACTTTTGAGTTATCAAAACCAATAAAAAAATTCAATATTTTGGATCAAAAACCCAAATTTAAAAGTAGAAGGCTTATACCTTATGCACATCTTGTTGTACAATTATTATTTTGCATCTAAAGCACAACCTCATGCATAATGAAGTTGTACAATGTGCATGTTTTGTTGTACATAGTGAATTATGGTTAAGATTTTATTTGGGTTTGCTACCTTGGTCTAATATTAAGATTTGTACCATGTGCATGTTTTGTTGTACTTAATTGTTATTTCTAAAGGAGTTACAATTGAAAACAGGTCTGCGACGCAGATTGTTGCCCGTTTACCTGTCATTTGTTTGTAATTTATTATTTTGTCATTTGACTATTACCTGATCTGACTTTTACATACTTATAATATTAATGGTTTAAATTTAACCAAAAAAAAATAATTCTAATGAATATCTTTGTTTGTTTCAGAGGGAATAATCCATTTTGTAGCCAAGAGTGTAGGCAAGAACAAATAGAGATTGATGAGGCAAGAGAGAGGAGATGGAAAGTTGCTAAGAAATCAAATGAAAAAACCAAAAAAAATAATGTGCGGACAGGAACTGTTGTTGTAGCTTAGCAAGAAATTATAAAAAAATATGTTATTATGTAATTAAATTAAATTAAAAACCCTTTCTGAAATCAAGAAATATGATGGAGGGGTTGTTAAGAAATTTGGGTTTGACTTGTGATGGTGGTGGTGATTGTGATGATGGTGGAGGAGAAAGGGTTAACTTTGAGAACAATTTTGGATGTTTAAATGATTGAAATCTATATAGTACAACTTTTAATGCATAAGGTACAACTTATACAATAATATGGATGTGTTCTTGTCATGTTAGCCGGCATTATATGATCAAGGGTAAATTACAGTTTTCGTCCTTTATGTTTGTATCGGATTGCAGTGGATGCCCTTTAACTTCGATAATTACATTCACATTTCGTCCTTTATGTTTGTATCGGATTGCAGTGGATGCCCTTTAACTTCGATAATTACATTCACAATCATTTATTTGTAAAAACCTTTTCATTGTACGTCCTTTAGCACTAACTAGGTTAAATTTACCAGTTTAGTCTGGTCATGTGCAAGGCACATGAGGGTATTTTTGTAATTTCACGCATTTATTTAATATTATTTATCTTAATAAACAAATCAAAAAACAAAAAAATATATATAAAAAATATATATATTAAAGCCCAAACTTTTTTCTCTCTACCAGAGCCCCCCTCCTTCAATGAAACCTCCCCAAATTCGTGTATACAATCCTGACATCACACCTTAGATCTTTCTGTGCATACGCTTCAATCTGTGTTGTTATCTTGCTGCTATAAAAATCCTAAAAGAGAGCAAGAAGACCTGCTTAAACTTTTGCTTAACAATTCCCATAACAAGGTTTAATTCACAGAACCTTTTTTTCTTTCTTTTTGGGTAAGTGTGGATTGATTAATATTTGGATTATAGCCTAATATTGAATTCGACTTTAACCCTTGACCCATTTAGGTTTCTCTTAATGATTTTATTTTCTTTTTTTTATCACTAACCCTTTGGATCTGATGGTGGCACCGCTTCAGATCTTACGCTATTCAGATCTGACATCGTCGGCAACAATGCTTGCTGCTGGAGCCTGCTCCGTTGTTGTAATAAAGCTCAAAATCTCTCTCTCTATGCCTGTTAACGGTGGGTAGAGAATACGACGTGGCAGAAGACGGGCGGAGGATACAGATTGTTAGGGTTTTGTAGATTTGTGATTGATGGGTTTGTGAGATTAATTTGGGTTGATTAAGATCTCAATAGTGAGGGTTTGTGAGATTAATTGAGAAAGAAATGGGGTGATGTTGGAGTTGACAAGCTTAGATCTGGTGGTTGTTTGGTTGTTGGTTGTTTGGTTGTGAAGATGAAAGAAAAAAGAATTCATATTATAAATATAATAGATGAAATTACTAGCATACCCTTATGTGTAAGGCACATGTCAAATTTAACTGAAAATTTTAACCTGGTTAGGGCTAAAGGACCTAGGGTGTAATGAGTTTTACAAATAAAGGACTGTGACTGTAATTATTGAACTTAAAGGGTATCCATTGCAATCCGATACAAACATAAAGGACGAAAAGCGTAATTTACCCTATGATCAATTCAAACCTATAATTATTTATTTGATTTGCATAAAACAAATTACCCTATATACTTAAAGTACAAAGTCGGTGGAAACCCACCGGCTTTGCCTCACTGACACAATTACAATAATGCCCTTTCCATGTAATTACGATCCTGCCATTCTTTCCATAAAAGCCAATTGCCACGGGTATTGAGTGTGTCGCCACATGTATCTTCTAAATTACAAAGTTGTAGCCGAGAGAGAGCCAAAGTTTGGAGTCGTGATGGAGAAAAACTGTCGGGATCATGAATAACCGGCGTCAAAGCTGATCTGCTCAAAAGGAAAACATGCACGTTGAAGAGCTTAACTGGATCTAAAGCCTCATTGAGACACTGGTGGCCGGAATGTCAATCCTACAGCTGCAAACCACCGTTCTAATGTTAATTCCAATGTCTGAACAAGAATGTGAACGAAACAAACAAAAAAAATTGAAAATCTTGACCAAACAAAACACCTTGGACCGATGTCGACGTACGCTAGACGAGGTTCATCGGAGCTCCAAGTCACCAGAGAACAATTTGCTCAGATCTGGAACACGTGCAGGTCCGATACAAGCTCAACACTTGCTGCCGTCGGACATCACTGTCGAAAACCATCACCACCGCCGCTATGGGTGCGGCCGGAACCCTAATTGTGCCGCCGCTGCTACTCGAATCTGTTCAAAGTCAAACCACGCACCACCACCGTCGATTCCGGTGTTCCCGGTCGTCAGAAGAGCAGCTCTGACGCATGTACACCGCCGCTGCGCCGCCGCGCCACCGTAAAACGGGGTGGCCGGCTCTCCTTCTCCTCCAGAACTCTCTCTCTCTCTCTAAACTGATGTGGGTGTTGCCGGTGAACGGCCAAACAACGACCGCCGTCCAGATCCACCACCGCCGTCGCCGGTGTTCACCGGCAGCTGGTTGTGCCTCTTGCCGTGAAAATGAGAGAGGGAACGTGAGAACATGGTGTGGGTGTATTAAGATAAGGAGGGTTGGTGTGTCATCGTTGGAGGAACCGTTGCCGGAAATACGCTCCGGTTGCCGGAGCTCGAGAAAGAGCAGAGAAAGGAAGGGTTTGAGTTTAGGAATTTTGAAAAAAATGCTAGTGAGTTCTTGAGTTTTGGGGTTTTTGATGGTCAAAATAGATTTTAGAGATTTTTTTTTTGTTTTTTTTTTAATACGGCCATACCTCATAAATTTTTAGACAATTCTACAAGAAAAGGAAACATGATTTTGGGAGATCTTGATTAGATTCCTAATAAGGTAAAATGTATTAGACAGACGATAGTGGAAGGCCAAAGAAATAATTGTTTCTTTACTTTTTTTTCCAATAGTCTGTATACATTATCATAGGCACATTTTATATATTCATGTATTATTTGAAAACCTCATCAATGTGTATGGGATCATCATGCATGACATCATTATGTGTCCATTAGTCAAAGAATCATATATAAACCATGCCTCCTTTCGGCCAAAACAATGTTAAGGTATGGGCATGATGGTTGATTTAAATACTCAAATGGTGTAACATGTGATCTACTTTGTTCAATAACATATTTAGTTTATTTAGTTGGTATGAGACCATTACACAACATCTAAATGTTATGGAATATTATATAAAATTTGTAAATACATACGTATTAAATTTCAAATATCGCACTGAAATCGTTAGTTAAATAACGCGTTCGTGCGTCGTAAGTTATTATTATTTACAAATAATAATAACAATAATAAATTAATTCGTAGCATGTATTTATTCTAAAATTAACAAGGGTCGAAATTTACGTGTTGTCAGTATTTTTTTCCGGTGTAAGTTCGTTTTCCGTTTATCGTTCAACAGAATTCCCCAAAATCACCGTACGCGCATTGTAACGTCGGATAAACGTTCCTAGGCATTCCAATAGACTACATCGTTTTTGTCTGCATATGTGGGTGTATTCTCCCAAATATTACCATTTACACAATCCACCCTCCACAAATAGTGCATGCCATAAACTTTGAAAAAACAAAACTATTCAGCAACTTAGCTGCTTTCATTTTTTAGGCATTCTTTATTTATAATAAAGCCTTTTTTTCTTTTTTGACCTTCTTCTTTTGAAATGCATAGTTTTTACCCCTATTATTTGTGTGTTGTTTTGTATATGCCAACTCCTTTTGTAATTCACATTTTTTTCCCTTATGCTTTATGTGTTGTTTCTATAATACCAATGTTTGCTTTTATATTTACACTTTTGGTCCCTCCTGCCTTTAACGTATTTGCCTCTTATGCCTTTTACCCTTGCGTAATTGTTAGTTACTTTGTGAACAAAGCTTACGTGATTTGTTTTGTGCTTTGCGTAGTTATTTGTTATCGAGATGGCTTGGTGTTTTTCTTATACTATTTGCTCCAGGCCGTTTATGGCGTGCATAATTCTTTTTGTGATTTGCGTTATTATTTGTTATCAATGGCTTGGTGTTCCCATTATACTATTTGCCCTAGGCGTTTTTTGTCATTTGTTTAGTGGCTTGCGTAATTATTGGTTGCTTCATTAGGAAACCATTTGTAATTTGTTTTGCCCTTTGCGTGAGGTGATTTAATTGTGTTATATGTGGTTTTCATTTACTCGCTGTGTTTCACCTAGGCATTATTGTGTTTTGTGACTGTCATCTTTTGGGTGTATTGTGTTTTACACAAATCTGGAGTTTTCCGTTCAGGCCTCGCGTTTTCGAGTACATTGTGTTTTTAGGCTTAAACTTGGAATCATACGTTTGATGTATTATATGTACCCGCGCTACAATGCGCATGGGTAGTGGTAAAATGTCGGTGGTTATCAAATACGTCAAAACGTGTGCTTTCATATGGTGTATGCTTCACATAACGCTTGGACTGATCCGTTCGATGTTTACAATTTACCCGCGCCGCAACGCGCGCGGGTCTATTTACTAGTTTAGTAAATTTTGTTGGATCAATTCAAACCTATCATCACTTATTTACTTTGCATAAAACAATTTTAGTGGATTTTGTGAGGTTGGTAAAGATACGATGGTGATATCGACCTTGCTAACGTTCTTGGCCACTCCTAGTTGCATATTTTGCACATGTAAAAGCACTATATAATTTTTCTTTATTTAATCAAAATTACTAACGTATACTAATCAAAGTTGATCTAGATACCGGGAACAAAATCGATTATGCCCATATAGCATGATAAAAACCTGCAATATTTATTTTAGTTAATTACACAATATCACACTCCGACTAGCAGTGGAAGTAAAAATGAGATGCAACACACACCTTTGGTACAAGCACATTGTTTATAAAGATACTATATTGTTATTCAATTATACTTTAAATTACACTGTTGATTACATACTACATATATGCTACAACGGCATGTTCCTGTGAACCACGTTAATCTTCTAAACAACATGTTTCTATACATGTATTCATCTGTAAAAGCACATCTTGAACAACAACGCAGGTATACACAAGTTGCAAGTTACCTGAAAAGCATGTTAAAGTTTTGAAAGGTCAATTACAAATAGTTGGTGAGTTTCACAAGTTTTGTTTGTATCGAATTAGTGTATATGCAAATCGAGTTTAGCACATGTGATCTAATTATACCAAGCCCACAAGTGAAGCCTCAATGGTGCATATTCAAGATCGTGGTCTACATCCACCACGCCACTGCCCCTGTGTAGCTATGGCTAGCACCCCATAGCCTATGTATGAACATGTGCAATTGCGGTGTATCTCATGGTGTCCCGGGCCATCGCAATTGGGTTTGTCAAACCAATAGTACTATTTACACATTCACCGGCCTACAGTTAATCACTTGGGTCTATGGGGACTTTTCATGTACTAGTGTTCACTCACATAATTTACATCAAATCATGTTCGCATGTCCAAGTACGTACGTATGTAACATGCAATTCACCCCATATAAAACAGCAAAACAGTTTGAAAATAGGGTAATGAAACTCACTTACTAGTGTAACCTAAGTATGCTTACACATAAAGGATATGCTAATCCAAACCTATTGTCACTAAAGCAGGTTTAATTACCAAAGCAATGTTCTCAATTCGGTAATTGCTATATCTTAGGCTCGGATGGGAATATTCATTCGAGAATGGACTCATAGCAACAGTAGGGCGATTGGTATTGTCTTAGTGTCAAAATTGCGTTTGGCTTTCGTGCAGTGTTTTGCGTGCCGGCCACGGTTAGCTGTTTTATATGTTCGGAAAATGGCAAGATCATATTAGGGTTGTTCAGATGAGATTAACGACTACCTAGACTCGAATCCAGTTTGAAAGGGAATGGACTTCTAACGGTAGTATTGTTGTATGGAGCCGGGATCGTAAAATACTAAACCTTAAGGTATTTCAATGCTAAGACTTCCCGACCCTTCTCAGGAAGAAACGTAGGAAACCCTACAAGGCTGTTATGAATACCGAATGTTAGACTTCCTCTCAGTCCTCTAACGACTCTAAAAGTGCCCTAATACGACTATCTACCTCTCAGCGCGACAATCTAAGGCAATTCCAGGTTCTGACTTGGTTTACTAGACACAAATGCAATTAGGGAACTAAAACCGACTTCTCTCAAAATCTATCTTAGCTATATATTGCACTGAGACCTAATAACTAACTCGAGCCTCTCAGCGACAAGTTAAGCAGAATATTTAACTGTAATTGTATTTTAATTACTGTTTCTAAGGCTATTGGCCAATTTACCCAACGATTACCCGAACCCGTAAGGAATCAAATAATCAACATAAATTTATTATGTAAAAGACATTCACCAAAATCTATGTGAAACAGTAAATAATCAACAACCAAAAGTAAATACGCATATGCACCAAATCTGAAATTCTAGAACACTTTACTTTCAGAAATCAATCCATAATCAAACAATAATAACCGTAAAAAATCCAAACTTTAATCAAACTATCATCTTGTCTAGGTAGTATCTAGGGTTTAGCCAAGAAACATGTTGTTCATAATAAACAAATCAAGTTCAACACAAGAATTCATTGGAAAAATATTGAAACACGAATTTAAAGAAAACCGGGAGATAAAACCCGAACAATCTTCAGTTACACGCTCCAAGCTTCAACCGGATGATTCCCGCAAGCTTAAACACTCCAAAAACCTCAAAATCTGCTCTCAAAAGTCGCCTAGGGTTTCTTGGTTCGTAAATTAGCTTCGTTGTGTGTCTGATAAAAAAAAATCATGTATATCCATGTATGAGTGATTATATGGAATCCCCCAACAATTCTGCCAGCCGCCTTCCTTCACATGGGCTTGGCCCAAATATCTCTTATGTGGCAGCCAACTAAAGCATAACAATTCTTTTCTTTTACTTCCATCGAACTCCAACAACAATCATAATTTAGTATGGCAGCCTTTTATATCTTGTGTCCCTTTCTTTTGTCTTTTATTGCATGTGTCTTCCAAGAATTATATCTTTTCGTCTGATGTCATGTATCCCTGCTAAAATAATAGTAACAATGTTATGGCCTCCTTTTCCTTTCAATAATAATATCGCTACCAATAATAATAATTATATATGGTAGCTCTTTATCTTGTGTCTATCGAGTATTTTAGCAGTCCCAACTTCATGTGACAGAAAATAGATGAAATTTCACTTCGGTCTGTTAGGACCGGTTTCGACTCCGTTTCGATTGCGTATGACACGTTCGACGTGCGGAATCCGTGAACGTGCTTGACCGAACACACGTGACGTAATTATAACCGTGATTCTATTAACAGATCTGAAATAGTACAGCACCTGAATCACGTACACGAGCTTTCTCTCTCTAGAATCTCTCTCTAGATCTCTAGCTCTCCAAATGCTCTAAATGGCAAAAGTAGCAAAAGTTCTAAACTCTAACCCTAACACATCTATTTATAGGCCAAGGCTTATAAGAGCTTTCCTCTTATTTACAATATTGCCACCTTGCCTTCTACTCTAGTTATTACAATATAAGGCCTAGAATTAATGTGTTTCAGCTACGATTTGGGATGACGGAGGCGATAGACATAAATGCACTAACAAACTCCCCCTTGGATATTGCCGCAGTCAATCTCAATCATTTAGTCAAACTCGTAGCGTCTGGTCTTTCTCTCTCTCACTGAGTCTTCTTGAAGCTTTAACACTTTTTCATCAATGTAGACTCCCTCTTGCTTGAACAGAATCCCGGTGAATCTGTTTTCAGCTTCAGCTCCCCCTTTCGGTAAACTCTTTAGGCTCCCCCTTTGGTCAAGCTTCCGTGCTTTGGGATCGACACATGGCTTTCCGGTTACAAGCTCTTCCGGGAAAGATACCTGGCTCCTTACACGCTTCCCCTTGCGTTGAGCTCGCCTTCAGACTCCCCCTTAGACTCAGCTATCGGGATCGTAGTGTCTGGTATAGCATCTGCAATCCTCAAACATTTATAAGTAAAAACATTTTGATTATCCAGGACTGAAAACCCTGGCTCTCTCAGCATAACCTAAAATTTTAACAGTGAAAGCATTTTCGGTTTTCCAGGAATCGTGACCTGGCTCGATTAAACTTTCTAAATCAAGATCCTGGCTCTAAAATATAATAATATGAATATATCTAGAAATACTTGATCCACTCCCTATACCAACAATCTTTAAAGATTTGGCAATTTCAGCGAACCGGATCGGAAACTGACTCTTTTTTGTAGATTATAACAATTTAAGTATCCAAATCCCTCACAGTTAATCATCCAAGTCCAACTTAATGACCTTGGAGATATCACAAACTGTTTTTGATTTTTGATTTTAAAACATCAAGTTTCAAATTAATGAACTTGTTTATTTTCAGAAACACAATCAGCATACTTAGATTTTGAAACTCAGCTCTCAGACATCGGTTGTCGAAAATAAAGCAGAATCAAAAATCTTTTTGTATTTTTCTGAAAATATAAAGCAGTAAAGAAATATTTACAAACATGTTTACAGACAATATTTTTGTTTGAGTATGCATCAGAGGATCATATCAGTTTTTGACAAGTCACAAGTACCGTTGAGCTTAGTTACACATTAAGAATTAAACAATTCACTTAGATTGTCGATATACTGATCCTCTTAAATTTTCACACCAAGTTCAACTGATTCAGGATACGAATTAGGTGTTTTAAAGACTTAAACTTATTCATGTGTCCCACCTCTTGAATATACTCCCGTATCCAGATCCCAATATTCAGTCTTACAGGTGAGTATACCTAGATGATATCTGTAAGGGGAATAAATTATGAAACCATACGAGCTCAGGTCAGAACTTCCGTTCAGCAGAGAACTCAGGTTTGACTTTAGGTGTGTCCCCTTTAGAGGATCTTTTCTTCAACAGCAATGATTATCAATTTTATTGTTTCATCATTTTTGCTGAGGGCGGCGCTATATTTCAAGCAAGCAGAAAGTATTATACGGGGACTAGGCCATTGCTTCCGCAAAATCAGAAGTCCCGGGATAATACCCCATATATCACTAAGCATAAAGATCTAGTATCTCAGAAAGAGGGGTCCTTCAAACGAGATTTCAGGGGTTACCTATATATCCAAGTAGTGTTCCCTACGAAATAAGCAAGTTTGAATTTAGGTTTATATCCCAAAAAAGTTTACTAAATGTATAAAAATCTACCGACACATCCACGGTGAGATCGCTTAACACATTTTAACTTTCCAATTCTTTAGCGTACTGTAACTGTCTACTGATGTACTATCATTTCCTCTTTTTACGCAAAAACTCATTTTCATTTTTCAATGTTTTTGTCTTTTTGCCAATAGGTTTTTATCATGTTTTTGTCATTTTCAAATTTTCTAATGCTTTTGTATTTTCTAACAACAATACTCCCCCTAAAATGCAAAACCATTTTTTAAAAAATTTGACAAACCGATACTGATAGCTTCGTCTCGCCATCCATTTTCTGCTTCTCATGCACTGAGTTGCAAAAAATAACATACCCCCATGATTTACAACGCATTGATATTTTACAGTTTGAAAACCGTTTTTCAATCTTGTGAAATTAATCATGTTTGTTTAGCCGTGAGGGTTTCGGCGTTTTCAAGTAACATATTTTTTTTTTGTATTTTTCAAAATTTTTTTTTTTCAAATATTTAGGGTTTTTGAAAATATTGTTTATTTATGTACAGAAACCAAACAAACTTCCTGTTTCAACCAACACAGGATTCAGCAGCCTTCTCCTCTTGTTGTGCCAGGCTGCTCTGAAATCCATTTTCACAATCTTCAGTTTTCTTGAGCACCTGCACATTCAGACTACTTAATTACTTGAACAATTTAGCCCAGGTCTGTTGGACCTTAGGCATTTCAACACAATATGTATCATGCAGTTTCGGAAAATCTTTGTCATCAAAGACTTTTTCAACTTTGATTTCAACTTTTTCATCTTTTACAGAAGTCACTTGTTTCTTAACACTCCATGTTTGACCTTTCGGAGTACTTCTTTTGTAAAAATGTGACTCTTTTTGAACATTTTGATTTTGAACAACTTTTGGTTTCCAAAACTCATTTGGTTTTGTTGTATCAACAGTGTTTTTCCAACTTTGTGTTGTTCTTAATTTTGGTGTCACTGGTTTCCATGTTTGTTGTAACTCAGCCTTTGACATTTTCGGCTTCCAAGTTTGCTTTGAATCAAACTTGGTTGATTTCTGATTCACAACATCAGACTTCTGTTTCTTCTCAACATCAATAGGTTTCAGATTTGGACACTTGCGTGCAAGATGTCCTGTTTGATCACATTTAAAACATATTCTCTTGGACACATCCTTGACCTGTTGTTGTTGCTTTTTCTGAGCACAGAACTCTTCATTAGACTGTCGTATAACTTGGAGTTCTTTCTCTTCTTCTAAACTTATTCCTTGAACAAAATTCATTTTTGCCTGAAAATTTAGCGTTTCATTTTTCTTCCAATTTTGTTTCTTCTTATAACCCAACCCAGCCTTCATGTTTTTCTTTTTGTAACCAGGTTTGTTATAAAAAGTTTTGTGACACTTTCCAGCAAACTTTGGAATCTCAGATTTCTCAATCTCAACCATTTTGAAAACTTTGTCAACCTTTTCTGAAATCACATTCTAAATCGGGAATACAACATCTAAGAATAATTTGTCTGATCCAATCATGGTGTAAACCAATCCTTTTGAATCATCATTCAATTTTTTTTCGGATTTTGTGTTTTTCAGATATCTATCATGAAAATTTCCTTCATTTTCATCCTGTGATTCAGACTTACCTGTATCACCCGACTCTTCTTTCAATACACTTTCAACGACTTTACCTACCACCTCTGAATCATGAGAATCATCAGATTTGGAATAGGTTATATCGATGTTGTCTGGCAATTGATCTACCATGTTGAAAGCTTTTTCGACCTTTTCATCATCATAAAATGCAAACTTTTCCGGTGGTGGAACTTGATGAAACTCTGAGCCAATACCTTTCGTGTTTTGCTCAGAATCTTTCCCATCCGGTTTTATGTTGAAAATATGTTCAAGCACATATGACGACGCGTGATAACTTTTTAGTTTGTTGTTATCCTGTTCTAAATCAGCAATCTTACGCTTAAGTTTAGCAACATCTTCAATATAAGAATTCACAACTTGTTGTTTTATTTCATACATTCGTTTTAGTTCCTTTGATGTTTCAGAAGAGTATTTCAATCTTGATTGAGCAAGTTTCATTTCATTTTTTACTTTTTCATATGATTCTTTTGTAATGTGATAAGCCAATTTTATTGAATCATATTCCTTTTTCATTTCTTGGCAAATAGTTTCTTTTTGTGGACATTCTTCTGTCATTTTAGAAACATTTTCTTTCAAAACTTCATTTTCTTTTTCTATCTTTTTACATTTTTCTGAAAGCATTTCATTGTTTTCTTTTAAAACCTTTTCATTTTCAAACATTTCTTTGTATTTACCTTTAAAAACTTCTTCGATTTTAGTAAACTCAAGATCTCTTGTTCTGAACCTTTCGTCTTTTTCAGTACAAGCACTGCACGTTTCCATGCATTTCTTGCACTGTTCAACGATTTTGATTTGAGTTTCAGTGTCAGAATTTACCTCAGTGATTGGTACAGCTTCAATATCAACACCAACTTCATCACCAGCAACCTTCAAATTCTCATTCTTCACTTCAATCAAACTTTCAATCTTCTTCTCAATTTCTCCAACCTGCTGTTCTTCAGTAACAACTTTTTTTACAACTTCCACATTCACCACCACTTCTTCTTTCTCTTCTTCAACAATCTTCATATCTTCTTCTTTAACTGCTTCTGCTTTAACCTCTTCAGCAGCTTTCTTCAGATTGTTTACCATCTCTTCAACATTCTTCTTCATTCGTTCTTCATTCCTCTTCCTCAGCTTTGTTGTCATAGCATCCCTGATAATTTTATCCAGCCTTTTTACATATGTCTTGTCTTTTGCAACATTAGAATAATATTCGCCGGATCGAGGAATTACTAGAAGAACATCATCGTGAACTATGTCACTTCTGGGAACAACCGGTTCACCTTGTTTGTTGACAAAACATTCTTGTTTTTTATCCCATCTTTTGTTCGCAACAGCATTCTCATATTCTTCTTGCATTTTCTCCATTCTGCAACCCACAATGAATCTTTCTCTCATTGTTTTCTCTTTCAAAATCTCTTCTCGAGTTTTTTCTTTGATTTCAGCACCAACATTTTCTTCTTTGTTTTCATCTTTGATTTCGGCAACCAAAACAAACTGTCTTTTCTCTGTTATAGATCTGCCATGAGCTGTTTTTCGAACATTTTCCAAGCGATCTTCTTCTGGACAAATTGAGCTCCAATTAAAACCTTCATCGTCGTGAATTACTGCACAAGCTCTTGATTTAGGTTTATCTTCAATCATTTTTGGTTCTTCTTTGCTTCGATGATAAATTTCCTTTCGGTAATAATCACCGTTGAAAGGTCTCTCAGATTCAGCAACTTCAAAATTTTTACATTCTCTTTTGAAATGACCCTTTTGCTTGCATCTGAAGCAGGTCACTTTTGATTTGTCGAATCCAAGCTTCGTTGACGGATCACCCAATGATTGTTTCCTGGTAATCTCCATATACCTCTGCGCTCTTCGAATGCAACTTGCTAAACACCAACGAATGTCTATAAGCTCCATCTCTTCCGGATCAATCTGGTCGTAGTCTTCTTTGGTCAATTCGGAGTTTCCAATTTTGCCAGCTACCAGACCTTCATAAGATTCCAGAACAGATGCTAGAAAACTCATTTGTTGTTTAGCTGCATTGATGCTCATCTATGGAGAATTCTTCAGTTGGAGAGCAATGTTGCACAAAATCTCCTCTGCTTCATCAGAACTTGATTTTGAAGATGAATGATATCCAGAATGATATCCTGATGAAGTAGCTTGTGGTTCCTTCATCTTCTCACCACTAAATGTTGTCTTTGGTGAACTGACACCTTTCTCCGAAGGTACATTGCCTTTGTAGTATAGACCAACATTCTGATGATGTGATGAACCACTCATCTTGTTTTGCTTTTGTAACTCCAGATCATGACTCTCAATCTTTTCTAGTAGCATATCAAGAGAAATTGTATCATATAAAGCATCATTTTTCAATATAAAAACAAACGTTTGCCACTGATCAGCTCGTGGTAACGCTTCAATTACTTTATCAACAATTTCTTCTCTAGTTTTCAGAATTTTAAATCTCTCTAGTTCAATTTTTAAATGGCAAAATCTCTCAATCATTTGCCTCACTGTCTCTCCTTTTAAACTGTCAAACAAATCAAATTCTTTTTTCAATAACGCGATTTTGTTTTTCTGAATTTGTTTACCCCCCTTAGCTTTTGCCTTTAAAGCTTTCCACACAGACTGCGATGACCCATCATGTATTAACAATGAAAAAATGTCATCTCGAACTGATTGCTGAATCAAAGCAATCATCTTCTGTTCATATGAAAATTTCTTTTTGTCTTCTTCTGAAAAATCTTTAATCAAAATTTCTTCTCCTTTGTCATTTGTTGGGTTAGCATATCCAAACTTCAAACAAAACCAACTCTCATGTGCATATGCCTTCGTCCAATTGACAAATCTCTCTTTCCCCCATACATAATCTTCAATGTTATCCAGCTTCGGAGGTTTTGAATAGGTTCCATAAAAGTTGTCATGTTTGATGTTGTCTTTGATCGTTTTAGTTATCGCTTTAGGTGTAACATCTGAAGCTTCCACTGTATCTGAAGTAAACGCGTTGTAGAAAGTGTTGAAAAATTCTTCAGCCATGATGTGATCTTCTCGATTTACAAGCACCTTTTTAATCACCTGAATCAACAAACAATAATGATCAGTTCTAAAAATTTTCAAACAATTTGAATCGGACAAGTATTCGATCAAATGAGTCAACAAAAGTCAACAGTGAAAATAATGAGTTCTGTTCGAACAGTTGGGAAAGTTGTTCGATCGAACGGGAAAGTTGTTCGATCGAATGCACTAGATGACAGAAATGCTGTCCGATCGGCTGTCACTACACGACAAAACTCTTGGTCGATCGGCTGGCGTTTTGACTTGAATAGAGTAAGCTGTCCGATCGGCTGACGCTACACGACAAATATGATGTCCGATCGGTTAGCTCAAGTGACTTGGAGTCAGTTGACAATCTGTACGACCCTCTGTTCGATCAATCAGCACTACACGACAAAACAATATGCTGTTCGATCGGCTTGCACGTTGATGCTGTTCGATCGGCTTGCACGTTGATGCTGTTCGATCGGCTAGCTTGTTCAAATGATGGCACAAGACGACAAAATGCTGTCCGATCGGCTGACTAGGCTTTGAATAGAATGGGTTGTCCGATCGGCTAGCGTGTTGACTTCTTTGACCTCAATTAATGAACTAAACTTTCACGATAATATCTCATACAAAACGACAATTAGTACATGCATTTGACAATCACCGCCCTGACAACCTTATACATATTCACATGCAAACTAATGATATTAATGCGGCTGACAACAATTGAAATCTTATGCACATTGACCGAGTTGATGAAATTATGAAATCACAATATCTGCACACATGGGAATTAATATGATCACATGGGTTGAATCAAAATGGCCGACAACTGTTAAAAGCTCACATGTATCATCGATAAAGTTGACTGAACAATTGCAGAATATGTTGACTAAGAAAGATAGCAGTGTTGACTTAATGACACTTATTGCCGACCGATCGGTTGGGATGCTAGCCGTTCGGCCAGCTGTCCGATCGGTTAGGTCAAACAAAGTCAAAGACTTAAATGTATGGCAGTGTTGCAGTGGAACGGACAGACGTCCGATCGGTTAGGTCAAGAGAGTCAAACTTTAATGAAATGTTAATGTGATGTTATGAAACGGCTTGCTGATCGTTTGGACAGGTGTCCGTTCGGTCAGCAGTCAACAAAGTCAACAACTTTTAAATGCAATGAAATGAAGTGTGGTGCAGTGATATGCTTTGCTGTTCGTTCGGCCAGAGATGCTAGCCGATCGGCTGGCAAGTCAAAGAAAGTCAAAGAACTTTAAATGAATGGCAGAAATGTGTAATGGAACGGTTAGAGATGCTAGCCGATCGGTTGGGCTAGCCGATTGGTTGGCATCCATATGAACTTTAACATCAACAGCAAACATATCTCAACTTTTTCGAACACAAAATTTTAGATTTCTCTCAAACGGCTTGGAATTTAGATCTGAAAATTTGTAGGCTTGTAGATCAGATAGTTTCGCACAACATATCCAAATTTTAGCCGATTTTAACCGTAAAAAGTCGTTTAATTTGGTGATTTTCAGTCGAAAACATGAAGAAATGTAAAGATGAAGAAATTTGACAAATCTGAGTGAAATTTGAATATGATTCTGATGATTTTCCGTGCGAAATCGTGCGTTTGATCCTTGCAACCGACCGTGTCGCTAGCGGCCTACTCTGTCCAACTGGCTGGTTATTTATTTATTACTCGTTTTCGCTCCATTTGCACCAGGACCTGCCAAAACCGAAATATGATCAATAGCACGCAATTCTAAATGAAACGAAACTATAAATAACGATAAAATATACAAACTATACATGATATAAGGATGTATTTTGCAATACATCAAATATCCCCACACTTGCTCTTTTTTCGTCCTCGAAAAAGAATTATGCAATGGAATCAGAGACAAATAATCACTTGGGTCAAAAATTAGTTATATCTTATTAAAACCAAGGCTTGCGTTAGCCGCTATTGCGAATATACTTATCCCTTTAAACCCGAATCCAATCCTAAACCCTTATCATGTGAATTTAATTTAAGTGCGGTCAATCCACCTAGGGCCTCACACTAGAATCTACGGTCCACCTACTCTGACCTCAAGCTTATAGGACTAAGAGAACGATCACTGGACCAATTCCCAACCGTCTTATATCAAAACCAAGAGAGTTAACAATCAATTTTTTTTTCTTTTTTCCATTTTTTTTCGCTTTTCTTTCTTTTTCTTTTGTGAGTCTAGACGATGCTTTCCCTAACCAAGAGGCAACCCGACTGTAGAGTCGCTATCCCCAACCACAGATTACTTAGGTTTCGGTACTTTTTCTTTCTTTTCTTTGCTTTGCACGGTCGATTTCACACACCCTAGCGGTAATCTTGCTGTAGAGTCGCTATCCCCAGCTCAGACTACATAGGAATGCATTACTTTCATTTAGTTTCTAGCTCACTCTTTATTCTATTTTTTTTCCGCATGATCACAAACTCTAACAGTTTTAACTTATAACGGTGCCCCTTATACTATTTTCGGCAGTTTTAATTTCCCATATCTCCCAGGCGAAAACCCACTAGCAGACCGACAATTAAGGTATATTAGATCAAAGGGACTTAAAACCAAACCCGGGCCTATCCACATATCCCTAACTAGACGCAAGCTTGATTTATTATAATCTCATATTATTATTATTTAACCCAAGAAAAAATTCACCTTTTCTATCATTTTCCGTTTTATTTTGCAAACTTCTTTATTCAAAAGACATTTTTCTGTTTTTTCGATTTTTTTTTGATTTTTTCAATTTTTTTTTAATTTTTTTTACAATATAAGACTCGATTATTTACATGTATCCCATCCCCACACTCGAAGGTTGCATTGTCCCTAATGCAAGAATGGAAAAACGACTCACTACCTAACAACTAAAATTAGACCCTTAAACTACTAACTAACTACTAAATAAATAACGAACTAACGACGATATAAATAATAAAATACAACAACAAAAAGGGAAACGACTTAGCTGATATGTGAGACTGTCAAAGTGTCAGTCATTTCCACATAAACCCTCCAATTCGAAACGCGCTCAGCAAACAACTCTAACCTCGGACACGCGAACGAAAGCGGCTAACACAATCAACCTATCTGAATCAAATAAACTACCGAAGCATATCATCATGTATATATCAAAAGCATCAATAATTCATCAATTCCAACACATCAACCAACCCATCCACCCTAACCAACCTGTTTAAAGTGTATAAATATCAGTACAGACCAAAAGTGAGGATCAAAACAGCATAAAATAAAAATAATCAGCAAAAGATATAGTAGTCAGCTGCTGCTCTGCATCCTCGTGACATACCCACACTACTCCTCACTATCCACTATCGGACTCGTCACTGCTCTCCTGCCGACCACCTGCACCACTGCTTTTCTCCCTTTACCTCGGCGAGAACTACTAGCCATGCCTGCAAAACAAATAAACTAAAGACAAAACAAGCAGACAATCAGTCATAACAAACTATTTTTGGTATTTTTAAGTTTTATAATTTTTTTTTGAAATTTTTTTTTAATTTTTTAATTCTTTTTAGTTTTTTTTAATTTTTCGAAAAAACAAAGAATAGCCGTATAGCATTTCATTCGCGGCTAATTCTAACACAAGCAGGTTACTTTTTACAATTGCTAAGTGGTGGCTAAACTCGCCCGAATGGAGATTGAGTACGGGCGGGCTTAAACCACTTGTACGTGCAAGTAAACCCAAACAATACTAAACACTACTCAAACTATGCTAAAAATGACACCAAGACGACGCGAAACACTAAACTAGACTCAATGTACACTACCCCCCATCGGCACTTTTAATTGTCCCAATTAAGAGCTAAAGTGCCGAAACATGACATTGAAATCCAATTCGCGCGTAAATATAGTTACTTTTTAGATGTTTTAAAAAAAAATTTAGCGTCGAAAGATTCCGCCTAGTGAAAGGAGGTTTCCTTTGAAAGCAAAAATTAACTTTTCATGCGCCAAATCGAACCTTCAAGTCAATGTATCATACCAACCCATTAAACTATCAAGCAACCAATTGCAATACCAACCCGACTACCCAAAACCAATCCCAATATTCAAGCGTAAACCAATGAATCCATACAGTTAAATATATCAATCTCGACGTCAAATATAGCAATCATATCCCAATTAAAGCCATCCGCAATCCCATTAAAAATCAACTACAAGACGCAGCTCGACACACAAGACTCAACTAACGACTTGACACTTTTACTTCGACTGACCAAAAGAACAGATGTGACATGAACTTGACTCACAAAGCTACCACGACTAAACTCGACATTAACACAAGAAGACTGACTCGATTGGACTGACTGTTAAAATGGACACTACAAACCAAAGTAGATTGGACACGGACCAACCAAGGCAAACGAAAACTCAGACTTGACATCAAACTAAACCCATACACTGAACCGACAAACCTGACCCAAACTAATCGACAACTCAACCGAGTCAATTAAGACTCAACCCAACACAAACTCACCGGACTGACCATAGTTACTCGACCAAACATATTTGACTCGACATTGCAGAACCCTACTGACTCGAAATAACTGACACACACACTACGGCATTTGACCCGACACTAACCTGAAACGAACCAACAGACTCAACATACAATAAACCGACTCAAGACCCATAGCCGACCCTACTCGACACATAGAACCGACGAGACCTAACAAGGACGGGATCGACACAAAAACAAACTTACAACTGACTCTAATCAAGCACATAAGAACTTAAGACGAGGAAGCATACCTGAACCGATGAAGAGTGCAAGAAAAAGTCGAAAATTCCGAGTGGTGGTGGGTCCCGATTCTCGGCGATGTGTCCGCCGGATGTTAACAATCGTTTAGGGGTTTTGTTTGGTGGGCGAATCCGAAAACAGTGGTGGTTGTATGGTGGCGGACGGTGGTGTTCGGCGGTGAAGAGGAGGGTGGTAGGGTTTCAGCGGTGTGGTGCTGTTAGGCGGAGAAGGAGGTGTCGACGGTGAAGTGGAAGTGTGGGGATGGTTGGTGATGTATGGAGGTGTAATGGAGAGGAGATGGTATTGAGGGGTGAACGGTGATGAGGAGGAAGGGAAGTAAGGGTTTATGGTTGTTTGGGATAACCGATGAGTTGGTTGAGGGTTTAAAAACATTTGAGAGGGTTCAAAAGGGTCAGAAAGGGTTTTTAGATGAACCGTATGGTGATGTAGCGCGGGCATGGGTGTGTCTGGTGCTAGCGCTACGCGACGGGCGTTTTTTAACAGAATGTTGCGTGAATTTCCAACTTTTTGCCTTAGAAAATTTTTCTAAGTCTTACCCAACCTTCCCCAAACCATCCCAAATTTTTTCGAAGTATGGGACTTACCTGGAATGACTTTTTCTTCGCGTTTTCAGCTCCTTAAAGGTATATTTCCTGCAAATTCACTCACAAACACAAAACACACACACACGAAAAACTACGAAAAATACGAAAAATAACGAAATTTACAAACGGTACATACTCTACAACCGAAGCTTTTCACACTCACTGCTCGGAGAAAGTGGGTGGGTCGTCGAGAGGAATTTCTTCCTCTTCGGTAGTATCAATGGGACCTCCCAAGTAGTGTTTCAAACGATGACCGTTTACCTTCCATACTCCTTTGTCGACTTCATCGTACAACTCAACGGTACCATATGGAAACACTTCTTTTACCACATAAGGTCCACTCCATCTCGATTTTAGCTTCCCTGCTATCAATTTCAACCTCGAATTAAATAGGAGCACCTAATCACCTGCCTTGAATTCTTTCAAACCTCGCAACCTCCTATCATGCAACGCCTTTGTTTTTTCCTTGATACTCCAAGATCGTTCATAGGCGGCATCCCTTAAAGCTTCCAACTCATGAATCTGGAAGAATCTCCTTCTAGCGGCCACGGTAAGGTCAAGGTTAACGGTTTTCAAGGCCCATAAAGCTCTATGCTCTAACTCTACCGGAAGATGGCAAGCTTTGCCATACATAATCATAAAGGGTGTTGTTCCTAACGGTGTCTTGTAGGCGGTGCAGAATGCCCACAAAGCGTCGTCGAGCTTTTCCGACCAATCCTTTCTACTTTTTCCTACCGTTTTCTCTAGAATTCTCTTCACCCCTCGGTTAGCATTTTCTACTTGGCCACTAGTTTGCCGGTGGTACGCGGTGGAAAGACGATGAGTGACACCGTAGCGTGCAAGTGCTTTCTCCATGGTGGAATTGCAAAAATGCGTGCCACGGTCACTTATGATAGCTTTAGGGACTCCGAAACGCGTGAATAGCTTTTTAAGGAATCTCACCACCACTCGGGCATCATTAGTGGGTAAAGCTTGAGCTTCCACCCACTTAGAGACATAGTCAATGGCCACGAGGATGTACCTATTCCCACTTGAAGATGGGAAAGGTCCCATGAAGTCAATGCCCCAAACGTCAAAGATTTCAAGAACTTGGATGGGATTTTGAGGCATTTCATCCTTGGATGAGATGTTGTCGGTACGTTGGCAACGGTCACATGTCCTAACAAACTCTACGGCATCCTTCGCTACCGTTGGCCAATAAAAACCACTATCGAAAACCTTTTGTGCCGTCACATTTGCTCCGTGATGGCCTCCTGCTAAACCCTCGTGCACATGTCTAAGGATGTCTAAACCATCCTCTTTGGAAACACATCTCCTAAGCACTCTATCTCCACCTATCCTAAATAGGTATGGGTCGTCCCAAATATACTTCCAAGCTTCCCTAAGAAGCTTTTTCTTTTGTTGGTAGGACATACCCCTCACAAGATCTCCGGTTGCTAAATAATTTTCCAAAACAGAGAACCATGGCAAACCCTCTACCTTGGCACTAACGAAGTCTATGGTTTCATGAGGAAAAGTATCTCCTATGGAATCCTCTCGAACTTCCTCTCTCTTTGGATCCTCTAAGCGTGACAAATGGTCGGCGGCCACATTTTCCGCTCCCTTTTTATCCTTAATTTCTATATCGAACTCGGAAAGAAAAAGAATCCATCTAATAAGACGTGGCCTCGCGTCTTTCTTTTGGAATCCCCCAACAATTCTGCCAGCCGCCTATCTCTTATGTGGCAGCCAACTAAAGCATAACAATTCTTTTCTTTTACTTCCATCGAACTCCAACAACAATCATAATTTAGTATGGCAGCCTTTTATATCTTGTGTCCCTTTCTTTTGTCTTTTATTGCATGTGTCTTCCAAGAATTATATCTTTTCGTCTGATGTCATGTATCTGTTGGTGCACTACGTCTGTCGACTACGTCTTGTATCGAGTCTAGTAAAGTTTAGGTTAGACAATGGCACAAAATCCAAGAAACATATGATAGAATAGGTTTCGCTTATGTGTCACAGTCTTGGTTTCGCTTATGTGTCCTTGGCTAGTTTCGCTTATGTGTCATGAGAGAGGTTTCACTTATGTGAACATGTATGAATGAGCGAAACCTGCTCACCTATAAATAGGGTTGTAAGAGCGAAACCTCAGACATAGTTGTAGGTGTTCTCTTCCGGTAAGCCACGAAGTGCTGCCGAAGTGTTGTCAGAGCTTGTAATCATTTCAGTGATCAATACAACAACAGTTTAAAGTGAATTTTGCTGAAATCGCACCAAAGCATTAGTTTCCGCCTCTTGTTTTGGATAGGAATTCTTCTGATCGACTCAAGCAGGGCCGAATACGATCCTACAAGTGGTATCAGAGCTCAGGAGGAAGAGTTCTTGCCATTTCAGCTGCATATTCTGATTTTCTACACATTCTTTGTCATTTTTGAAAATTTTTCACGGTAAAACCAGCTAAATTTCACACACAGCACTCGTAATCATGCATTAATAAACCCTTGAGAGTTTCAAAGCTAAAATCGACCTAGATTTTATGATTTTTGAGGTTTCGCTTGTATGGACTCGTGATAATGATGATGTCATCAGTTAGTTTCGCTCCAAGGAACACTTGAGGTTTCGCTCTTTTGACAACTTAGGGGTTTCACTCATAAGACACTTAGGGGTTTCGCTCATAAGTCACTTTGAAGTTTCGCTCATAAGTCATCTTGGTATTCCACTCTTGTGACACTTCAGTGATTTCGCTTTAGTGACAACTAGGGTTTCGCTCCAAGGGTTAATTTTGTCTAAGCTTGGAAATTTGTGAACTTGTGAACTTTAAACAATGGACAACGAATTCTATCACGCATTTGCTAGCCCGATCACAATCACTCAAAATGCTTTACTTGAAAACGAAACCGGGACATCTCAAAAACCGCCTAAGCTCTTGGATATTGATGATTACAATGCGTGGTCCGAACGGTTTAGAAATTGGGTTGAAGCTTATCACTTGGATGCGTGGGAACACACTGAAGAACCATATGTTAGACCTACAACGAATGGTATTCAGCAAATAATTAGAGAAATGAGTACGGAAGATAAAAAGAAATATCGAGATGAGAAACTTATGGTTAGTCTGCTTCAGCAAGCGATAAAAGAAGATATCTTCATACTGCTTCAACATGATGGAACTGCTTATTCAATCTGGACAGAATTGGAAGCAAAATTTGTTGGAAGTGATGATATGCTCAAAAACAAAATGTCGCTCATGAAGAAAGAATTCGATTTATTCCGTGGTTTGAAATCTGAAAACACCAAGCAAATAATTGATAGATATTGTAACTTGGTGAGAAATATGACAAAACTTGGTATTAAAAAGGATACTGATGAATTGATTGAAAAACTTACAGATGCACTACCTCATGAAACTTGGGGAACATTTCTGATGATGCTGAGATCCAACAGAAAAGATTATAAAAATATGACATTGGGAGACTTCATCAAACACCTGGAAGCTCAAGAGATGGAGCAAAGGAAGATTGCCAGGATGAAGAACTACGATGGAGAACAGGATATCAGCTTGTATTACAAAGGTGGTGTCAACGAAAAGTCAAATTTTTCTCCATAAGTCGAAACTGCTTACAGTGCGAAAGATTCTTCTGAAAAGAAATCATCCCAGGGATCAAGCAGCACTAGATTTTCATCATTCGATCCAAACATTTCTGCAACAAAGAACGGAAGAAAACTTCAGTGCAATATTGTTCTAAGTCTTGAAAATGATCAAGATTATACTGACGAGGTTGCTAAAAATCAAATGTCTTTGTTGGGAATGATTTTAGAATCCTATAGTAGCTTTGTGGCCGGAAAGATCGGTAATCCAATGCTCACGAAAGAGGATTACGATCAAATAGATGCTGAGGAAATGGAATTGATGGACATTAAATGGTGCATGGCTAGTGTGTTGAGACGAGCTGAGAAGTTTAAACAAATTATGGGAAGAGATGATTTCCGTGATGCAAATGTTTCAACTTTAGGCTTTGATAAATCTAAAGTTACATGTTTTCGTTGCAGGGAAAAGGGGCATTTCAAGAGAGAGTGTAAAAATCGTGAAGCTAGTGGAGCCCAAAATCCTTTTGGAAACAACGATTATCACAAAAAGGCAATTTATCATCAAGTCACACCACCAGCACTGCATCAGGTACAAACTGCACATGGGAGAGATGTGATTGAAGGTTCAAAAAGAGCATGTCTAGTTAATCAGGGAAAATATGATAATTTTATCTGGGATAAATATCTTCCAACAAACAGCAAAGTGTGTTTGGCAGAACAAGATGATGAAAATTTGGCTGAAGGTTTCTGTTGGGACAATTTTTGCCCAGATCAAGAACTTATGGCCAAAGAGATGTCCAAAGACACTTCATATGCTAAAGCTTTCATTGCAAATGCCTACGATTTGAAATGTGCCGAAAAGTGCAGAAAAGTAATGGAAGCTGCTGAAGCAAGACGGAGAAAGCTTGAAGAAGAGGAAGAAGAGGAAGAGAGATTAAAAGCTAAGGCAGAAGCTGAGAAAAAGAGAAGAGCTGAATTTTTACGATCAAACAGAACAGTCAAAGATGTTCTTGAATTTGAAGTCAAAGTTGATGCAGAACCTGTCAAAGTTTCTGAAAAGTGCATGAACTGTGATTCTTTTATCAAGCAGAACAATGAGTTGTTGCACAATATAAACAGATTAAAAGAATCCTATGATACAATGAACAGAGAAATCAACAAGTATACTGATTCAAACGGTGAACAAGCTGTGGCAATGAATACACTAAAGAGAGCTTACCTGAGACAACTTGATGATGTCAACTTTCACATAAAGAAATGTGCTGATCTAGAGTTGAAGTTGGCAACACAAAAGATAGAAACTGAGAGAGTCAACAAGTTATTAGAAAGTTACTCATGTTCTACTTTTGTTGTTGACAGGATTTATCCGATTGTGGAGAAATTGAAGACATTTGAAGAAGTGAAGACGTCCGAAGAAAAGAAGTCCAAGACAAAAGAAGATGATGAAGTGAAAATTTCTGGTGAGAAACCAAGTGTTGTTTATAACAAATGTCCACCCCCGGTCGAAAATGGATATTCACCTCGAAATCCAAATTCTGAAAGAGTCGATAAGGCAATAAACTTACAATGGGAGTCTGGGCCGTTGGATAACTTGCCAGAAAATATTGATGTCACATACACGTCATCCGACACTGATCATGAGTCAAAGTTGATAAAAAGTGTGGTCGATCAGGTGTTAGATAAAGATGACCGTGAGGAGTCAAAACTGGAGTCCAAATCCAAGTCAAAATCTGAGTCCGATGCGTCAAAGTCAACAATCAAAAAGGACAAACGGGTTTATGATAAAGAATTTTTGATATCAAAATCTAATTTGAATGATGAGTCATTCAAAGTGGCATATACTTTGAAAGATTCTGACAAATTATATTGTGATGAGATTTTTCCAATAAGAGGTGTTAAAACTGACATGATTAAAAAGGTTTTCAAACTAACAAAAATCAATATTTCTGAAATAAAAGATGCAAATCTTTCTGAAAAACCTAAACAATACACCTCAAGAGTGCAACAAAGATTAAACAAGAAAAAGGGTTACAGTTCTGGTTCTAGTTTTCATAAAAAACCAAACCATAACTGTAATTTCAAAAAGAAAGGATTAGGATTTAATCAACCGAAAAATTATAAAAATGAAAAATTTTCTAAACTAAAAACTGTGTTTGTTTCAGGAAAATCTTTAGATGATGAGAAAGAGCAAGCATTCAGAAAGCAGACAAATCAAGAATTCCTTGCAAAGAAGCAAGATGAGATGAAGAAGAGTATTGCTTAGAAGAAGACAGAGACGAGAACCTGTTTTCAGTGCAAAACTGCTGGTCATATTGCTAGAAATTGTCGGAAAACATTCAAGCCAAAACATGAAGTCTCTGGTAAACTGAAAGGAAAAGTTGTTGAGAAAACTGAACTTACAACCAAAACATTTACAGGCTTTGAAAATTCAACCTTTGAGATTGGTGAATGTTCAAAGAATGTGGTTAAAAGAAAAGAAAATTTGAAAAATAAAAAATGGGTCGTTAAGGGTTGAGGAAACAGTTCTGGTGATGAATATGATTCCACAAAATCAGAGGAGCCACGTGTTAAAGAAAAGGTTGAGAAATCAGTTCCGAATGTGGATGATGTGAATTTTCCACCTCTACGAGCTGAAAATTTTAAAAAGAAGGTTAGGAAAGTTGAAATTTCAAATCAATTTTATTCTGACAAGAAAAAAATTGATGTTGATAAGGCTTTCAATGGAACTGTGAAACACATTTTTGGAAAAATGGTCGATGGTAAGGCCAAATGAGTGAAAGAATTTTATGCTTCCAAAAGAAATGTTCACAGGTCGGTTGAAAGTAAAGATGAAAAAGAGGTTGTTACACCCAAGGAAGGTCAGGCTTGGGTGGATATATTTTTCAAACAGTAAAAAACCTGACTTGCCGGAGATCCCAAGTTTGTAATTGCGGATCAGTAATCGGCATCTTTCTTGATAATTGTTTATGTGAATGAATTTTATAATGAAAATTTTGGCAATTCATACTGCAGGAATAGCCGGAACTCCCAGGTTGGTAAGTGTGGAGTAGGAATCGGCACTTTGAGAATTCGACTAACAGATGATGTTTGGTTGAAAATGCTTGATTGGATTGATCTTACAAGTGGTAAATCAGGGACATTCAGTTGTATCTGATTTCCTACAAGTGGTTGAAAAACAATGTGATGAACCAAATCCCTAACCTACTAATGGTTTACAAAATCAACAAAATTTATTTTCTGGAAAAACCATTTTGATTAAAACAAACTTAAGTGTTTTGAGATCATAATGGGAAAATAGTTTGTTGTGAGGGGGAGTTCTGATTGTTTATGCCAAGTGGATGGCGAATTGAGGCAATTCGATATCAGTTGTCATGTTTCTTGTACAGTTTGTTTTCAAATTTCCTAAAATGTGTTTGCATTTTAGGGGGAGTAAGAATTTTTAGAAAATCCAAAAACATTTGAGAATTTGAAAAAGTAAAAAACATGATAAAATGAAAATGAGTTTTGTTGTATAAAAGAGGAAATGATAGTACATCAGTGGACTATCACAACATGCTAAAGAATTGGTAAGATAAAAAGTGATAAACGGTCTCACTGATGATGTGCCAGTAGGTTTTTGCACATTTATTAGATTGTGACGAGATATAAACCTAAATTTCAAACTTGCTTATATCGTGGGGAAACATCTCTCGGATATATGGGTAACCCCCGAAATCTCGTTTGAAAGATTCTTTTTTCTGATATACTAGGTCTTTATACTCAGTAATATCTGGGGTATTATTCCGGGACTTCTGCTGAATGGAAGTTCTGACCTAGTCCTCGAATAATACTTTCCGCAAATGCTTGAAACATAGCATCACCCTCAGCATATATGATAAGACAATAAAATTGCTTAGCAATGCTGTTGTAAAAAAGATCCTCTAAAGGGGACACACCCAAAAGTCGAGTCATGATCTCTCTGCTGAACGGTAGTTCTGACCTGAGCTCTCATGATTCTTCATAATTTATTAACCCCTACAGATATCATTTGTGTCATAATTACCTGTAAGACTGAATATTGGGATCTGGATACGGGAGTATATTCTGAGGTGGGACACGCGATTAAGTTTAAGTGATTAAGACATTAATATCATATCTCGGATCAGTTGAACTTTGTGTGAAAATTTAAGTGGACCAGTATACTGACAATCTAAGTGAATCGTTTAAAACATAAAATGAAATGAAGCTTAACGGTGTTGGTGATTTGTCTCAAAAACTGATATGATCCTCTTACACGAACTCACAAAAATATTGTTTGTATATATTTCATTTTTGCATTCTCTTGATTCTACAAGTGGTGTCAGTTATTTTCTTTCAGAAAATCCAAAAAGATTTTAGTGTGTTTTAGCATAAAGTTTGTAAAATTCAAAAAGATTTTCGACAACTGGTGTTGGAGAGCTGATTTTCAAAATTCCGAGTGCTAAACATGATGAACAAATGGTTTGGGTGAAAGTATTTGAAGATTGTTGTAATAAAATGAGAAAATGTTTTGCAATATAAATGTTATTCCTGCAAGTGGTAAATTAGATTTGAAAATTTTATCCACAAATGGTTATCAGAAAATTTATTTTTGGGTAGAGTTTTTGCAGGTTGGCCAGGTTTCGATCCAGAGCAGGATGAAAGCCAGGTTATGATCTTGTGAATTCCAGACTACGATCCCAGCAGATTGAGAGGGGGAGTCTGAAGACACTATGATATTCAATATTTGAGAGAGAGGAGTTTGTTGATGATAGAGATAAAGAATGAGGATTCTTGCAATGACAAATACTTCAGAGGAAGATCGAAGACTGATAAAGACTGTAGGTTGATAATCGAAGACTCGACACTGAAGACTCCGTCAACATCCGAGGGGGAGTTTGTTGGTGCACTACGTCTGTCAACTACGTCTTGTATCGAGTCTAGTAAAGTTTAGGTTAGACAATGGCACAAAATCCAAGAAACATATGATATAATAGGTTTCGCTTATGTGTCACAGTCTTGGTTTCGCTTATGTGTCCTTGGCTAGTTTCGCTTATGTGTCATGAGAGAGGTTTCACTTATGTGAACATGTATGAATGAGCGAAACATGCTCACCTATAAATAGGGTTGTAAGAGCGAAACCTCAGACATAGTTGTAGGTGTTCTCTTCCGGTAAGCCACGAAGTGCTGCCGAAGTGTTGTCAGAGCTTGTAATCGTTTCAGTGATCAATACAACAACAGTTTAAAGTGAATTTTGCTGAAATCGCACCAAAGCATTAGTTTCCGCCTCTTGTTTTGGATAGGAATTCTTCTGATCGACTCAAACAGGGCCGAATACGATCCTACAGTATCCCTACTAAAATAATAGTAACAATGTTATGGTCTCATTTTCCTTTCAATAATAATATCGCTACCAATAATAATAATTATATATGGTAGCTCTTTATCTTGTGTCTATCGAGTATTTTAGCAGTCCCAAATTCATGTGACAGAAAATAGATGAAATTTCACTTCGGTCGCTAGCGGCCTACTCTGTCCAACTGGCTGGTTATTTATTTATTACTCGTTTTCGCTCCATTTGCACCAGGACCTGCCAAAACCGAAATATGATCAATAGCACGCAATTCTAAATGAAACGAAACTATAAATAACGATAAAATATACAAACTATACACGATATAAGGATGTATTTTGCAATACATCACTCGATTTTAAAAATAAAAATTAATCCATGGCTCTTAAGTTTCAATATTCTAAAATATTATTCAATATTTCAAAAGAACATATTCAAAATAAGTTCAACCTAATATATTACAAGTCAAAATCACGTTCAACAACGCAAAATAAGTTTTATATTTCAAGTAAATACAATATTTGTTCATTAGCACGACAATCAATCTTTAAATATGTCATAGATATCAAACTACAAGCCTAAATACATGTAAATGATAATCACTTTTTTTGTAATATATTATATGTATATAAAAATAAAATATATTATAAGTAAAATAATTCGAGCTAAGCCGGGCCGAGCTACCAAGCGAGCCAAACCAAGCCAATTTGGCTTGTCATGGGCCGATCCGAGCTAGGCTCACTTTCTAGCCGAGCCAAGCCGGCTCGGCTCACTTTCAAACCGAACCATATCAAGCGAGCTTTTTCCGAGCTAAATCCAAGCGAGCTCTGAGCCTCGAGCTTTTTGGACAGCCCTAGATCATATATAATATCCCAAATTGTCCGTATATAAAATGATTTGTTGTTTACTAAGGAACTTCGGGGGTTACACGTGCAAACTTGTTCAAATCTTAGTTTCCGTTTTCGTCGTCGGGGAACTTCCCAAACTAGCGTGTAATGTGCCCCAATTATCCAATTTACCCCGGAATAGTCCAGAATTACTCCGACTTTCCAATTATCGCCAATTAAGCCCTTGGTTAGTTTACGAGTTCCGGCAGGTTCGTTAAACGTTTATTTTGTCGGTTTTGTTAATAATAATGTATTTTAAATTCCAATTGTTAAAAACAATAATGTATATTCAATAAAATTCTGAAATTTTTTATATAAACTTGTAATAGCATATATAATTCAGGTAAAATATTTTCAGAATTTATTAAACTCATTTATTAATATTAATAAATCCGCTTTAAAACTATATTTAACCGATAAATTGGAGATTACAATGATCCGACTTCCGAAAAATCTGAAAGTTTTACAAAAGTATCCTAATATATCCAAAAACTTCCTGGAAAAATTTCAGATTTTTCCAAGTTTTCTAAACCGGGTTTCCGGCTGCCGAAACTTCGCAACAACACAATTTTTAAAACCATATGCAAACTCAGCCGATGAACCCCAAAATTTTCAGAGGATGCTTCCCATGTCAAACCCAACTTTTTTGCAAATTTTTGTGATTTATTGAATCCGTTTGGTATTTTTACCGAATTAACACTTTTAAATACCGTAAAATTCACTAAGTAACGTATGTAACACCCAAAAGTGCTTAAAGCAAAAAGGGATCGAGTATACTCACTGATCGTGTTTAACTAGTAAACACAGTCTTGGATTGAAGGGAGCGCTGAAAGAGTTAGCCTGGTCACAGTACGATAATATGAGCGTTGAACAGTGCGTAAAATTGTGTGTCGGTGAGTTAGGGACGGATGGTGATCCGATCGGATGACCGTCCGGACGGATGACCATTCGGTCGAAGGGTTGTCCGTTTGGGATGGATGTGTTTGTGTATGATGGAACTTTGAAGTTTTCGTTGTAGCATTTGTGAAAATGAGAAGTATTCCTACAATTCAGGTCATCCGGCCGGATGGTCATCCAGACGGATGACCGTTCGGTCGGATGGCGATTCATGGGAATTTTTGTGAAAATATATTAAGTGTTTGAAACCACAAGTCATCTAGACGAATAGTCGTTCGATCTGATGGTGATCCGATCGGACGACTATCTGATTGACAACCTGATCGTTTGAAAATTTGTAAAATTTGTCAAGTTTAGAAAGTTGTGGTTCGACCGAGACGGTGTGACCTCGTGCTAAACAACAGAAACCTCGCCAGGTCCAACTTATCCGGTCAGACGGGAATCACCCCGTTCGATCCGAACTAGCTGTTCATGTCGGTGTTACATGTTCAACCCGTGAATCGGTTGTCTCTTTGATAGTAATCCATTCTCGGACCGACACTTCACTAGAGGATGAGTAGAAGTCATGTCCGAGCTCCGATTCTATCGGTTTTTGAGCAAAAGTGAAGGGTGTTTGAAGAAAAGTTTGAAACACTTGAAGAATGTTTAGATTTAGGTGAAATCAGTGTTTAAACATTGTAGAAATCCTTTAGATTTGAGTTGTTCTTGGTGGAATGAGGTCACACTTTGGTGTTCATGAAAACCCGTGATGATGTCATCCTAGAACTGCCCGAATCAGGTGGATTCCATGGTTAAAAGTTGTGACTTGTTGATGGAAATGGTGAAGAAGTGTGCAATGATCAAAGAAGTACAAGATTTGAGATGAAAACTTACAAGAATCACGAGTAATCGAGAGAAAATGGCCTGAGAGTGCTTGGGTCGGAGGAGAGCTGTCACATCGGTGAATAGTTGATGTGACAGGTGGTAATTATAGTGGAAGGAGAGGAAAAGGTGGTGTAAAGAAAGGGTCGGAAGGCCTTCCGATCGGATGGTCATCCGGACGGATGACCATTCGATTGAATGGTCCTTCGATCGGATGGCTTGTGTGAGTTGGTTTCCGACGTTTTGTTTTGTGAGTTGAGCGTTGCGAGTAAGCGATGCGATAGTATTACCCATTAATTACACAATTAATATAACTACTAAATGCGTTGTGAGTAAGCGTTCCGACGTTTTGTTTTGTGAGTTGAGCGTTGCCGCGTTTGCCTTCCCAGCAAACCTTTACAATGGGAATGCATGAGCGTCGGAGCTTCTTGGTTTCTCGATCCATGATCTCGACTGGCTTTTCCACGAAGTGTAATGTTTCGTCCACTTGTAGATCCTCAAGAAAGACATGTAAATTCTGGTGGGCAAGACACTTTTTGAGGTTCGAGACATGGAAAGTCAGATGCATGTTGCTGAGTTCCTCCGGTAATTCGAGTTGGTAGGCCACTTTGCCAATTCTTTCCAGAATCTTAAAGGGTCCAACGTATCGAGGTGCTAGCTTTCCTTTCTTGCTGAATCAGATCACTCCCTTCCAAGGTGCAACCATTAGGAGTACGTGATCGCCAACGTCAAATTCAAGGGGCTTGCGGCGTTTATCGGCGTAACTCTTTTGACGATTCCGAGCTTTCAGTAGATTGTCTCATATTTGGAGGATCTTGTCAGTCGTTTCTTTCAATAACTCAGGACCGGTAATTTGCGCATCCCCGATCTCGTGCCATATAATAGGCGATCGACATTTTCTTCCGTATAACGCCTCAAATGGTGCCTTTTGAATACTAGAGTGATAACTGTTATTGTACGAGAATTCTATTAAAGGTAAATGCGAATCCCAATTACCACCGAAATCTATAACACACGAGCGAAGCATGTCTTCAAGGGTACAGATCGTACGTTCAGTCTGATCATCGGTCTGGGATGGAAAGCAGTACTGAGATTGAGAGTAGTACCGAGAGCAGATTGAAAAGTTTCCCAGAGGCGCTAAGTGAATCGACCATCGCAGTCAGATATGTTGTCATGAGGTGTCCCGTGTCGACAAATGACTTCGTCGGTATAGATTCAAGCTAATCGTTCTACCTTGTAGTCTTCTTGTATTGGTAGAAAGTGGGCAGATTTGGTGAGACTATCAACGATAACCTAAATGCTATCGTGACCTGATGGCGTGCGCGGGAGTTTCGTAATGAAATCCATAGCTATACTCTCCCATTTCTACACAGGGATCTCGGGTTGCACGAGTAAGCTAGAGTGGCGTTGTTGTTCAGCCTTGACCTTCGAACAGGTTTGGCACTTCGAAACATAGATAGCGATATCTTTCTTCATGCCCGGCCACTAGTACCTGTAGCCGAAGGTCCTGGTACATCTTATCGGCACCGGGATGAATGGAATATCGAGACTTATGGGCTTCGTCTAGCAGAATCTCTCGTAAATTAGTGCGTTTGTGAATCCAAATTCAGTCTAGATAGTGAAATATACCATTCGATTTATTCACTAGTTATTCACCGTTTCCGATAATCCTTTCTTTCTTCAAAGTGCGTTCGGTAAAACAAGCATGTTGAGCGTCGCGGATAGGAGCTTCGAGATGGTGCTAGGCTTGAGTATTACGAACGCTATGCAAATAGCTTCGTCGACTGAGAGCGTCGACAACGACATTCGCTTTGCCTGGATGGTAACGAATCTCACAGTCGTAATCGTTGAGGAGTTCAACCCATCGGCGTTGGCACATATTCAGCTCTTTCTGGTTAAAGATGTGTTGTAGGCTCTTGTGGTCGGTGAAGACCGTACACTTGGTACCGTAATGGTAGTGTCGCCAAATCTTTAACGCAAAAACAACTGCACCAAGCTCGAGATTGTGGGTTGTATAGTTCTTCTCGTGGATCTTGAGCTGACGAGAGGCGTACCCGATAACCTTGTCCTGTTGCACAAGAACACAACCGAGACCGGGGTTAGAGGCATCGCAGTAGACTACAAAGTCGTCGTTTCCGTCGGGTAAGGCGAGGACAGGGGCGTTCCAAAGCATGAGTTTGGGGGTTTGAAAGGCTTCCTCTTGTTCAGTTCCCCAAACAAAAGGTTTGTCCTTGTGCGTGAGAGAGGTGAGAGTAACATCGATCTTTGGGAAATCAGCGATGAATCGGCGATAGTAACCCGCCAATCCGAGAAAAGAACGAACTTCGGACGGGTTCTTTGGTGTAACCCAACTCTTAACAACTTAGATCTTTGTGGGGTCTGTGACAACCGGTGATTTACGGCTCCTAATTACGTGATTAACGGATGATTAAGCGATAATCAATAGTGTTTTCAATGCAAATTAACTAAATTAGGCCCTTGGAGTGCCTGTGAACGCCTCTTTAACATTACAGTGCGCATATGGCAAAACGCGAAGAAACTGCTGAAAATTTAGTAGTGACAAACCGATACCGTACAAAATACTGACAACGCCACTATTATACGCCTTTTAATTTTAAACATTTTATGCTTTCGACACTCATGAAGTTTGGGTTGCGATAACGGGTCTCGTAGGAATTACGGGCCACTTACACATGAAATGGCTTGTGGCCCAAGCCCAAAACACACAAGCCTAAACCTACACATAATATATTAAATCTTATCAAGATCTTAAAGATCTCTACAAAATCTGCTGAAAATCTCTATAAAATCTAGGCTAAATCTATACAAGATTTAAATAGATTTGTAAAATCTACACAAGATCTTCACAAGATCTCTTGAGATATCAACATCTCTATATAAGATCCATATCCTCTCATATTTTGTTGCAGATCATTTACAAACAACCACTTAGAAAATCATTCCCACTTACTAAATACATACATACAACATTCTGCCTTCATCTTTCTGGAGAAACCCTATAAACACACACATGAAGAAATCATCTACACCAAAACCCTCATTTCTCAAACAACACACCTCTACTCCCTCTCGGTTCTCTACACCCGAGCCGGCCATCGGAGCCGATTAACCGGCCGGCCATACTCATGACACAGACCCCCCTCGATTAGCATGACGAACCACCACCACCGGCGTCTGGTGGTGGTGCGGCGGAGAAACAGAAAGAGAGAGGAGAAACCAGGAGAGAGAGAGAGTGAACGTTTAGAGAGAGAACGACGGAGTTGAACGACGGGGATGGGCGGCGGATCCGCCGCTACGGCGGCGGTGATGGAGGAGTCTGATGGGTTTCACGGTAATCGCCCCCCTCTCTGCTCGATGTCTGCGACGGCGACGACATATTTTAGTCCGATCCGACTAGTTTTCCGGTAAAATCCCTTTCTTTTCTTTATTTTCTGAAGACTGTGGATGGTGATTTTTTGTTTTTGTTTTCGATGATGTGATGATAACTGAAGAGTGATGATGATAACTGATGAATGTTGTTGATGTTGACGGTGAAGGAAGCAGCCGGCGGCAGCCGGTAACGGTCGCACTACGGCAGTGGTGGTGGTTGTGAATCAGTTCAGGTTTGTGGATGAAGTCTACAAGGAACAAGAGCAGATTCGGGTCACAGATCGGGTCTCGGTCAGATTCAAGCTACGGGGTTCGGTCAAAGTTGGTCAACGGCATCAGATTTAGCCACGGGTTAAAGCGGGTCAGATTTGGTTCCGGGTCAACTCAGTTGAGTCGGGTCAACTCAGTCCAACCCAGTTGACTCGGTCAACGGGTTAATAACAGTCAACTTTTCGGCGTTCGAGACGAAGAATGGTAAAGTTAACGACGAATTAATTTGAAATTATATAGTTTTATTTATTTCGTGACAACGAGCTCGAAACGCTTAAATATTAGTTCATATCTTGAAATATTCGTATTGATTATATTATTGAAGCTTGATTGAATTTTGAAAAATAACGACAACTTGCGTTGTCGGGGGCCGTCCAAAAACAGAGGAAACTCTGCCCGTTTTTCGAGAAAATCCGTAAAACAAAACGCGTTTTATTATAAAACGAACTATCGGATTCAAGTAATTCTTTTTACAAAAACAAATACAAACATACAATTACATTAGACGACACTTTACAGTTTACAAAAACGACGATTCGGAAAGTATTCACAACAATAAATATAGGTATTATATTTGATTTAAACTTCGAAAATTCGACAAATTCTTTCATAAAAGTAAATATAATTTACTTCAAACACAAAACAATCCGAATTCTCTTATAAAAGTAAAAATAGCTATGTTCAAACATCGAACAATTCAGATTCTTTTACTAAAATAAATATATTTTATATATATTTATTTCAAACATTAAGCGACTCGTATCCGTTTATAAAAATAAATATAGTATATATTTATTTTAAACATTCAACAACTCGATGATAATTTTATAAAATAAATATAACTTTTTATATATTTATTTCGAATGCCTAAACGACATATAATACATATATGTTGATAATTATCATATGAGACGCAATATATATAATACAAGTTTATTATTATTACTTTCATACGAATATTCCTATATACACAAACGACTTCTTGGGGCAATAAAGTTTAACTTAGTCATTTTCGTTAAATTAACAACTTACCGTCGAATCGTTCGATTAACGATTCGGTAGAGCTCGATGACACGTAGTTTAGTTACTGCGCTTATTTAGAAACTTATAAGATATTCCGTGTTAGGAATATTGTAGAATGCACGCTAGTGAGTCTCATCTTGGAAACGACATTACGAAGTCGTATTTAGCTAGCTTTGCACAGGAATATTCAGGTGAGTTCATAACCCCACCTTTTTACGGTTTTACATTTTTATGAATGTTTTCGGGGTGGAAAGACATGCACGTTTTTCAGAAACATACAAAGTTTTCGATAAACAAAGATTGCGTATTTTAGACAAAGCACATTTTGCAAGGACATACGAGGTTTTTGAATGAACGAAAACTCATATTTCTAAATCATGTTATGAACGGATTTCAAGGAACTCAAATGGTTTACGAATGGATCATACTAAATATACTGGTTTTTACAAAACAAATGCGTATTATCGAAATGTGAATGATTTTCATGACTAGGGATGGGATCGTCTGGTGATAATATAGAGACTGGGGAGTTAGTCTGAGAGACTGAGGAGTTGGTCTGAGAGACTGGGGAGTTGGTCTGAGAGACTGGGGAGTTCGTCTGAGAGACTAGCTGGGTAATTCAGTCTGAGAGACTGGGGTAAAATACATGTTACAAAAGGATTACTTACAATACAATTGGTATGGTTAGCAAAGGAAGGGTACACTTAGATCATGTGAGTGGTGGGTACAACACTTAAGGACATTAATCCTCGTCGTAGGACCGAGGGACATGAGTGATAGATCTATTTGGGTGTAGCGAGCCCACACCCATGAGGCCAAGGTGGCCCATAGTGGTGACTATGTCTTCCAGCCGGAAGCCCGGTACAAATTTGCTAGGTTTGAGTTTTCCTGCATCACTTCACACATACCATTGGCCTTGCAAACCATTGGTGATCTCTTTTTCCTTGTTGCTTTCATACCGGGGTTTTACAAATTACATACCGTGTTTTATACAAATTCAAAGCGTAGGATTATACAGGCATGGAGTCAAAGTCAGGGTGGGCATTGACGGTTATATGAACATTACAAATACGAGAGTTTACAAATACATGGTTTTACGAACATAATGCGTTACAAATACAAAGTTTCCATATAACTTGGCAAGAAAATGATTTCTAAATTCGTTTTCTCAATATTATTTCACAAACCGGTTATTTAAAAGATTTATTTCAAATCTTTTACAAACAAACTATGAACTCGCTCAACTTTGTGTTGATTTTTCGCATGTTTATTTCTCAGGTTACTTTTCAGAAACTATGGCACGGTTGGAATAGGAGAACCATGTGGAGTCGAGTACTTAGTGGCGTTCATTTTTCAAAAGACTTAGCTTATTTGCTTCCGCTGTGCAATGAAGATACCAGTCCAGTCACACCAGCTCTGATAATTTCGGGGTGTGACAGGGTCGACGTGAATACCTTGACTATTGACAATATGACCGAGGAATTGAACCTCCTCAAGCCAAAATTCGCACTTGGAGAACTTGGCGTAGAGGCGATTTCCTTGGAGTAATTCAAGAACCAAACGGAGATGTTGCGCCTGTAACACCCCGACCCGAATAGGGCTGACGTGTCACTATTACAGATTGCAAAAACCAAACTCAAGCCATTTAACAAGGAAAAATAGGATCCAAAAGACAACCAAAAGTTTCGAAAACAAACCAGGAATCCTAAGTATTAATTAATTCAAAATACTGAAATAAATAAAAGTCTTTATTCTTGAACTGCATTTTACTCTCATCATCACTAGTTCCCAACATTCCCTGAATTACCTGTTAACAAATAAGAAAAACACAACAAAGAACACTACGGCTGAGCCAAAGGTTGCCCAGTAACGAAAAAATCAAATAGTACAATTAAGGAAAGGACAAAAAGAAAGAAATATGAATTTTTTTGAACACAAAACCAAAACTAGTACTTGAACAAATACTGAACATAATCTGAGGCAAAACATATTCAGACATACCAAGCATACCAGACAATATCATAAACATATCAGATCAGAAACAGATATCAGACAACGTGACTACAAATAACAACAAACCAGGTCACGTGAGACGGAAGCACCCACGAGCCTAAACAGACGGGTACACAACTAGCTAGTCTATGCACCTATGAGATGGTGAGTGTGGCGTTCACCCATTATTCCAACTCCAGACAACAAACTCAGACTCAGAGCTAAGATCAATCTATACGCCTCTAGGAGCCAAGTGCTACACAAGAACATACTAGAAACGCCGTGAACTTTTATTACACACTGTCACGATAAGTGCCATGCCGTTGACGCCCAAACGACAAGCCAGACATGCTCGGGTGACAGAGTACAGAAACTGAGGCCATGTATTAATGTACATGCAACTTAAACTGATTCTCATGGGAACACGCAACAATGATTACAACTGCTAAAGTCTATTGCTTGCTACTACGAACTTGTAAAATAATAAATGTGAACTGAAGCAACTAACGCAAATAAACAAAATCCGTACTGCAAAGTGACGGATATGATAAATAAATACTCTGATGAGAAGACCAAAGAATCCGTACCTTTGTTAACAAGCAAAGTAAAAATCCACAGATAAAGTCGTCCTCAAAATTTATGCAAACCTAAACCCCGCGTTTACGAGATCAGTTTATATTTTATCAAATATTTGAGTTTGTTCGCTGACTTCGTCCGGTCACCGCAAACTAAGTAAACTCGTAATAACTTATTAAAGACGATTTCGGCTTAATACTACTCACAATAGTTAACTTAATGGTATCCTTTTATATGGGTCAAGTTATTCTACAAAGACTTCTAATTGTAAGAAGTGTAAGAAGGATTTATAGAGTGACAAGTGTACAATAACCTAAAACTAAACCCACTACATCACCACCAAAAACCTAAACACCCACCCCACCCCCACCCCACCCCACCACCACCCAAAAACCTAAACCCCCCCCCCGCCCCCCCGCAAAAAAAAAAAAACTATACCTCACCAAAAAAACCCCAAAAAAACCTAACCCCCCCACCTCCACCCCCAAAAACCTAAAAAAACCTATCCCCCCCCAACCAAAAAAAACCTAACCCCCCCACCCACCCCCAAAAACTTAAAAAAAAATATAAAAAAACTAAACACCCACCCCCACCCCCACCCCCTCGGCAAAAAAAAAAAAAAAAAAAAAAAAATTTTTTTTTGGGTGGGTGATGGGGGGGGGGGGGGGGTTGGTGGTGGTGGATGTTTAAGGTTTTTTTTTTTTTTTAGTGGGTTTTTTTGTGTAGTGGGTTTTTTAGGTTATTGGACACTTGTCACTCTATAAATACTTCTTACACTTCTTACAATTAGGATCCTTTGTATTTGATCCTAATCCCCTTTTATATAACATAATTTATTTTGTCTATAGTAAATATATATACAATATTAATTTATTTATAACCACCACATACTCATACCCATACATACATTTCCCACTAACACTTTCATGCACCACACAATACACACACATATTCTGACAATCCATGCACATTCACACACATTTATGCCACAAATGAAAAAAATAAATAAAATAATAAACAAACACATGCACACAATCTAGAGAAGTTAAGCACACACACACGACACATTTTCACACACATGCACATATCACACATCACACACACACTAATCACAAACGCACACACACAACACACACACCTGCAAGCACACTCTCACTACACACAAGACAACACACACATACACAAATCTCACACACAGCTTGACACAAAAGCACACATAATACACACAGGTACATCACCTTACCTTACGCTTACTGATCAAAATACGCACAAACATCACACCTAGTACACACACTCGAAACACATATGTCTACACATTCAACGCAACATGCACATACGTACAACAAACTTTAGTAACAAAAAAAAAAAAAAAAACAATCAAATTCCACCTTTAAAATAGTCACAACGTGTACAAGTATTCTTATTTTCTTTTGTTCTCACGTATTTTATTTCAACTTTCGAATAAGATGTCTTAGTCGCCGGAACAAGTCGAGGTCACAAAAAGAACGGATTTATGGAACATAGATACAATTGGCGTGATCCGAATTATTACCTCAACTAATCAGAGACCAACGATGCAAATTTTCTAACGATCGAACGGAACCAAGCAAACAGCGGCAATGGTCGTGGCTGCTGGGTTGTGAATATTCAGACGAACTCGAACGGAATGCTAAAGGAACGACGGTGATTTACGGCGGCGGTCCGACTAGGAGGATGTGGTAGTGGCTGTAGTTGCACGAATACGTTAATGGTGGTGAGACATGGAAAAAGAAAAAAAAGGAACAAAAGTCGATTAATTGGTACCTGTGGTTGAAACGGAACGGGTCAAGGAACTCGGACGGCAAATCTGACGGCGGCGGACAGAAGCTCTGGCGAACGAGAGCGGTCTCGACGGAGTACTAAGGTGGTGTCGTTTAAAACGGGCGATTGGCGGCGAACTTCCAGTGGGTGGCGCAAGCTCGGACAGAAGATAAGATTCAAAAGCTAGGGTTTGGTTGTAGGGGGTTTTTTTCGATGCGGCGTTTAACCGAGTAAAAATTGGCTGGTTCGTTGATTTATATTTTAAAGTTACAATAGGGTTTGAACGTGTAACACCCGTCTTGTCTTTATAAGAATATAACTAGGATTTTGTCCGCCGCGCGTTGCGGCGGCGCGCGACGGGCGGAAATATATAGCAAGACAAAACACGATTCGTAAAACGCAGTGTGTAATAATGGTAGACACAAAGCGTACAACACAATGCCAAAGACATTCGAAAAACACAATGCATTAGCATTTGCAAAAGTAGTAGTTATAGTCTAGGGCTTACAATTGCAATTTTTTTAAAGTTTGGTGGGTGTAAAAATGGAGTAATAGTGCAAGGGGTAAAAAAACAAAGTTTAAAAAAGACAAAGTGTAAAAGTATAGGGGTGGTGGCGGAAATGTGTAAAAGATGAGGGAGTATTGGTGGAAATGTAAAAGAAGAGGGTTGGTGGCGTAACTGTGTAAGAGCTAAGGGGGGTGATGGTGAAAGTAGAGGGTTGGTGCAGGCAAAGTTTGAAAGATGAGGTTGTGGTTTTGGAAATCCAAAGTAGAAGGTTTAGGGACTAAATTTGTCATTTTATGAAACTTTGAAGATAGCAAAGTCAAGGGGCTAAAATTGCAACATCGTGAAAGTACGGGGGCAGGGAGGCAAAGCCGGTGGGAAACCCGCACGCGTTGCGGCGCAAGTACATTGCAAACATCGAATAGATTAGTCGAAGCGTTAGGTAATGCGTTAAACATATGAAAACGCACTTTTTGACGTATCCAATTTAACTCAATAGCATTGTAGCTGGATAAAAATGTAAACTATATCGTATTAATATGTGACTCGACTCATACATAGGAAACGTACAAAAAAGCATAAAATGTGTATCAAGGGAAAACTAACACGTGTAATCAAAAGTGATAGTCATATCAACGGAAAAAACTATACCCTTAGCGTGTTGCGGTAGGGCCGAAACGTAGAATTGGAAACATACATAAAACAATCAAAAAACAAAATATATTTGACCTGACTTGTTCCCAAAAAAAGTTTACAGCGAAACGTACACCAACTCGAATTTATACCGACACATAAATTTTAATATTCATAATACAACCCGCGGGCGATGCGTCGTAGGCACGTTGCAAACAGATTAGTCCAAGCGCTATGTCATGCGCAAGCGCATGTCTTGACGTATTTAGTTCAACCTAATGTATGGTTGAATCGAAACGTTTAGTTTTTTAAAAAAGAAATTAGCGAACGAAAATAATTAAAGAAAGCAATAAGCTAAAAATGTATAGATATACGGTACAACGATAAAGTTGAAACATTATAAACTTTTGAGATTAAACCTCAATGGTCTAATATTGCAATGTAATTGAAATTTAACTTGAAAAGGAAATGGACTCAAAACACATTTTAAGAAAACTAAAAGCAGATGACAAAAATGTATTTTACTCAAAGTATGGGTGAAAAATTGAAGTTTAACTTGGAAAGGAAAGAGACTAAAAACGCAATTTAACAAAACTAAAAGCAAGGGGTAAAAATTGATTTTACTCAAAGTATGGGTGAAAAGAGGAAATTTCGAAATAGACTCAAAACACAATTTAACAAAACTAAAAGTAAGAGGCCAAAATGTATTTCACTCAACATATTTTGTAAAAAATGGAAATGACACATGCATGTTATAATATGAAATAGAGTAAACTGCCATTTTGGTCCCTGTGGTTTGGCCAGTTTTGCCACTTTAGTCCAAATCTCAAACTTATTACATCTGGGTCCCTGTGGTTTGCATTTTGTTGCCATTTTAGTCCAAATCTCAAATCAGGTCAGATTTAAAAAAAAAAACCTAGTTTTTGTCCTTTTCCTCAGGGGCATTTTGGTCATTTTATATTTTATAAATGAAAAAAATATAACAAAATCCCAAACACCCCATATCTCTGCACACACACACTCTCTCTCTAAATAACCCCTCTCTCTCTTCTCTATCTCCTCTCTCTAGAACACCACCACCACCTCCTCTCCGTTCATCCACTGCCGCAGCAGCAGAAACCGCCATCCGTCGTTCCAATCAAATGTCAGATCAAACAAGAATCCAAACCAAGAATCCCCACAAATCAAAACCCATTTACTTCCAATCACTCCAAACCAAACCCAAAACCTAAACCCACAAATTCAAGAACAAGAACAAACAACCCATCTTCATAAAACCCTCAAAAGATTCGAACAAGAATAAACCACCACCGTATCATCACCCCCACCACCGCATAACCCGAACGGAACTGACCTTTCCCCAAATAGAAACAACCCGAACGGAACAGGGTTGCCGCCGCCGCAGCTGATACGCGGCTCCGCCGCCGCCGCCGCTGCTGATACCCCAGCCTTAACCCTTTTGTCATTGATTTCAGCGGCTAGCAGATAGGTTTCCTCGATCGTGGTAGTCTTAGCCGCTTGCACGAAATCAGCAACGCAGTCGGGCAACGCTCAGATGTACTTCTTGATGGTCATCTCAGGAGTCTTGACCTGGTCGGGACAGATAATGCTGAGCTGCTTGAAGCGAGCAGTGAGACCAGCATTGTCTCCATCCTTCTGATGTATGTGCCAGAATTCATCTTCGAGCTTTTGACGTTCGTGAGGAGGGCAGAATTCCTCTAGCATGACTTCCTTGAGTTCGTCCCACGACAGACTGTAAGCTGCATCATTCCCTCGTTTGTTCCTATCGGCCGTCCACCAGTCTAGAGCACGGGACTGGAAGACGCCGGTAGCGTTCAGAGTTCGAAGGTCATCAGGGCAACCACTTTGTCGCAGAGTAACCTCGATAGAGTCAAACCAGTGGAATAGTGCAGTAGGACCTCCTTCGCCTGTGAATTCTTTTGGCCCACATGACTTGAATTGCTTAAAACTGAAGGGTCTCGCGTTGGCTTTGGGAGCTTCGATTCTCGACTCCTCGGATGATTTGCTAGCATTCTCGTACGCATCACTCACGGCTTTAGCTACACTCTTCGCGATGATGGAAGCAAGGCGTATGTCCCTCTTTTCTTGACGAGAGAGCGGATGAAGAGATCCAGACGACATCGTCTGCAATAGACATCGCCACGGAACTCAACACATGTATTCGAATCTCACCTCTCACGTCTACTACTACTAAAGCTCAGTAATACGTACCATGTAAACGCATATAGTCACAAAATCACCGAATCACATAAAATCACATAAACACATAGAGCATATAGTCACAATATCCCTAAATACGTAAGCACAATAGCAAGAAACACATACTCCTTAGTTACTAGAGGTATATAGGAACATAAGAACATTCTGAATGCCTCTATTGTCGATTTGTTAACGATGTGCTGTGTGAGTAGCCAAGGCCAGAAGTATTAGATTGAAACCGGTAGTACCTCAAAACGTTAATAAATAAGCACAAAACACATAATTCACAAAAAAAAAAGCAACGAAAACTTGAAACACATAAAATCGAGGATATATTGTCTGCGGCTAGTAGACTTCGACTAACCAAAGTGGTTCGACTATTCACAAGGATCCTGTGTGCACAATTACCTCCAGGACTATGCCTTTGCCTCGATTCTTGGGCGTTGGCGCAATTCCCATTGGTTATATTGTGTCTTCAGGCCGTTGGAGTCCATCGAAACTTTGGTGGGAGTTTTGTATAAGGGCAGGACAAGTCGTCAAGGTTAGGGTTTCACCCCTATCTTACAACTTCGTCCTTGTTCTTAATAAAAATTGAGGAGATTATTCATCAAAATATGGATTTCACTCCTAATTTGGTATGATTCTCCTCGTTTGTAGCTAAAACGCAAGCTGATTAGGCAACTTTAGTCGAGAGTTTGCGGTTTTCACACCTATTCTCGGCCTCATTACCCGTTCATAACTTGAAAATTGGAGTGCAGTGATAGAAAAGAGCGAGTGATAGTGGCGAGTTTACGCATACGTGTGAGCTGGTCTATTGGTTCTTAATTATAGACTAGGTCTCTAAGACTTCGACCCGGACTAGGTCGAGTCTTGCCTAATTCCCTATAGTTATGGCTCTGATACCAATCTGTCACACCCCAACTGATGGCGGAATCATCGGGGCGTGGCACTGAGCGAAACAGATTGTCCAGAAGTTTCCATAACAACTATCATTACCATTTAATTAAATAATATGTCCCATACCGTATCTCAAACAGTTAAATAGTTATTACAGACAAATCGTCAAGACAAATATTCTGTTCCGACAACTCAGATTTAAACATAACAATTTATTCGTTGGTTTCTAGGACTCCAGTTCCTAGCTTCAAGTTCATCACAGCACAAAGAGCATAAAAGCAACCTAAGCACCTGTCACATACGTTAAAATAAAGTCAATACATAGAATGTAAAGGTGAGCATACAAGTTTGATAATAGCATATAGAGTTCGAATTCGTTTACGCATAACCAGCACGTACACATAGTGAAATGAAGCACGTTAGTTATCGACATAGATCCATCGATACCAATGACTGCGGGTTGACTGCCCGAGGCAGTTCGCAATACATGATTACCACCGTAATCCATGCAACTAAAAGATCCTTAACAACCCCCGTATGAACGGGTGCTGAGTCCAAACTATAGTACTATCGTTGCTAAGGCAGGTAGACAGCATTCCATTTGTAAACATAACAAACAAGCAGTCATAAGCCACGTATAACATGCATAAGCGGTTTAGCGTTAAAATAGCTTGAGTAGTGTGATTGTTGTAGTTTGAATATTCGTAACGTATGTAACACCCAAAAGTGCTAAAAGCAAAAAGGGTTCGAGTATACTCACAGCGATTATGGATTGAAGGGAGCGCTTTTCAGCGAGTACGGTTAGCCTGAATAGATTCGATAACGTAAGGATAAATGGCACGCAATTCAGTACAAGGTGAGAGTGGGTAGGGTGACTGGTCGTGCGGATCTGTAATCCGTGCGAGTGGTAATCCGTCTGAATTAGTCGCTCGTGCGGATTGTTATCCGTGCGAACAAGTCATTCGTGCGAGTGGTGATCCGTCCGGATTAATCACTCGTGCGGACTGTTATCCGTGCGAACAAGTCATTCGTGCGAGTGGTGATCCGTCCGGATTAGTCACTCGTGCGGACTTTTATCCGTGCGGACAAGTTATTCGTGCGGACAAGTGTTCCGTGCGGATTACACTTCGTCCGGACGAGTCACCCGTGCGGATAACATGTTCGTGCGGGTAACTATTCGAGTGGATTGTTTCTTCCTAAGTTAAGGATGTGTTTGTGTATGATGGCTTGTGCTTTGGAGTTTTCGTTGTAGCATTTAGAATGCATACAAGTATCTCTACCTTTCAAGCCTGTCGCGCGGATAACAATCCGTCCGGATGGTGATCCGTGCGGACACGTCTCTGAGGCTGAGCCACTTGATATAGTTTGTGGAATCCGTCCGGATGGTAATCCGTGCGGATAATGGTAATCCGTCCGGATAGTTGTTCGTGCGGATAGACAATTCGTTCGGATAGTCTGTCCGTGCGGACAACTTGTTCGTGCGGATGAACATTGTTTGAATTTATTCAAGATCTTAGTATCTCATGATCCGAAGAGTAATCCATTCAGAGGTCGTCCGTCCGGATTGTCCATTCGTCGATACTCAAACCTTGCTTTTGAAAGTGGGTCCCAAGTGTAGTTCGTCCGGGTGACAACCCGTCCGGATCGTCTGTCCGTGCGGACCACTTGTTCGTGCGGACAACTTGTCCGTTCGGACAGTCTCTCGTCTGGCTGTTCCGTTCGTCTACTCTTGGTTTCTGTTGTCGTTTATCGAGACATTCTGATTACGTGGCAACCACTTGGAATTGTATTCTTACTCGCATGACTAAGCCGGCCAGGAACCACCCTAACTCGACCTATCGGCGGCTCAGAACGGACATTCCGGCTTGTCTCGTAATCAGGTGTCTTGTGGGTAGAATCCAGATCTAGGACTAGTGCATCACTATTATCGAGTAGAAGACTAGAACCGATCAGATTCGTACCGATTCTAATGGTAAAAGAAGGAGAAAACTTGAGTTTATCTCTTTCAACCCTTTTATCCTTTGAAAAGTTTAGATTTAGGTGATGTTGTTGTGAAATCTTATGGAAATCGTTCAGATCTGAGTTATTCTTGGTGGAATGGGGTCACCCGAGAATACCTCAAATCTTGATGGTTCCACGGTTGAAAGTTGAGATTTGAAAGATGGAAAGGTGTAGAATTGTGTAGTGATCAAGAATGTACAAGAATTAGTGCAAGATCTTACCTGGATTGAGAGAAATCTGAGAAAAGGTGAAGAATGCGTGCGGTTCGGACGTCACTTGCCAAAAGTGGAAAATTTGGAGAGTGACCCGTGTATTTATAGGATGCCAAAAGGGGAAAGGGTAACTCGTGCGGATTGCACGTTACCCGGATTGGGCTATCCGTCCGGATTGGTCATCCGTCCGGATTGGCAATCCGTGCGGATTGGCAATCCGTGCGGATTGACCATCCGTTCGGATGTCGCCTGATTTGGTGCGTTCGGCGCGATGACGCTTCGGCTTCGGTTTTCGAGCGATTAGATAGGGTTTCCTAGTCAAATTACTTTTGGTCCCAACTACTTTGTTTACGACATGGTTCGATTTGGGGTTCGGGTTCGAGTTTGATTGTATTCGAGTTAGACTTCGAGTTTCGATTGAGTTCGCTTGATTACCCCAACGTAACATAAAATAAACAGGCACATGTAACACGTAAGGCACTCACACACACGTATAATCAACAAGTAAAATACATAGTTCGAGTTGCGATTCGGGGTCGATTCGTTTAGCATAGCTTGATTATTAGTTGACTAACTTTATCGCATTGTTACTTCCTATCTTTCACAGTCGTAGGTCGATTTGAGTACGATTAACACGATTCGATTATTGCAAAGAACGACACTTACTCCACATAATATAAATAAAATAAAAACATTTCTACGAGTCAAGTCGCGCGAAAACGGTCGTTGACATTGACCTTGACTTTGACTTTCACTCGTGAAAACACGGGGTGTTACAGCCTCCCATTGTTTAGGGAATTTCGTCCCGAAATTAAGCTGGAAGCCGTAACAAGGTCGTGATTCACGTGTGGGAGTTCTTCGTTTGGACCGATTTGACTCGTGTAACGTGCGGAATCCGTGCACGATCGTGACCAAACACAATCGCAACGGAGTCGAAACCGGGCCTACAAGGGGTATCTAAGCAGGTTCTCGATTGCGCTGATCAAACAATTAGATTCGTACAGGAATTGGTCAGATTCAGAGTCGATTTCACTCAGATTTCATCACTTTTTCATATTCATCACGTCTTAATCTGAAAATCGCCAAATTAAATGACTTTTTACGGATAAAAATTGCTGATTTTTGGATATGTTGTGCAAAATACATTGATCTACAAGCCTACAAAGTTTCAGATCTTAATTCGAAGCCGTTTGAGAGAAATCTGCGTTTTTTTTGTGGTTCGCTTCTCTAATTAAACAACTGCGGGTACTTGGCCTTCATGTCCTTTTCGAGTTCCCAAGTAAACTCCGCGCCTCGCTTGCCTTCCCATCGGATCTTCACGATAGGAATGCGTGAGCGCCTGAGCTGCTTGGTTTGGCGATCCATGATTTCGACAGGCTTTTCCACGAAGTGTAATGTTTCGTTCACTTGTAGATCATCTAAAGAGACATGTAAGTTGTGGTCGGCGATGCACTTCCGAAGGTTTGACACGTGGAAAGTCGGGTGGACATTGCTAAGTTCCTCCGGTAATTCGAGTCTGTAGGCGACTTTTCCGATCCTTTCCAGAATCTTAAAAGGTCCAACATATCGAGGCGCGAGTTTTCCCTTTTGCCGAATCGGACTACACCCTTCCAAGGGGATACCTTTAGGAGTACGTAGTCACCAACGCCAAATTCCCGGGGCTTGCGCTTTTTATCGGCGTAAACTTTCTGTCTATCCCGAGCTTTCGCTAAGTTGTCTCGAATCTGGAAAATTTTGTCTGTCGTTTCTTGTAGCAGCTCTGGACCGGTTAGTTGCGAGTGACCGATCACGTGCCACACAATAGGCGATCGACATCTTCTTCCATATAACGCCTCGAAAGGTGCCATCTGGATGCTAGCCTGGTAGCTGTTGTTATACGAGAATTCGACTAATGGCAGGTGTCTATCCCAATTACCACCGAAGTCTAGAACACACGAACGGAGCATGTCTTCAAGAGTACGAATCGTTCTTTCAGTCTGACCGTCGGTTTGTGGGTGGAACGCAGTACTTAGATTAAGCGTTGTACCGAGTGCCGTTTGAAATGTTTCCCACAATCGTGAAGTAAACCGAGCATCACGATCAGAGATGATGTCACGAGGCGTCCCATGTCTGCAAATGATCTCGTCGGTGTAGATTCGGGCTAATCGTTCCACCTTGTAGTCTTCTCGTATTGGCAGAAAGTGAGCTGATTTAGTCAAACGGTCAACAACAACCCAAATGCTGTCGTGACCTGATGACGTGGTTGGAAGCTTGGTTACGAAATCCATGGCTATGCTCTCCCATTTCCACATTGGAATTGGTGGTTGTTCGAGCAAGCCAGAGGGTCTTTGATGTTCAGCCTTGATTCTAGCACAGGTTAAGCATTTCCCGACGTAAAGAGCGATATCCCTTTTCATACCCGGCCACCAGTACCTATAGCGAAGATCCTGGTACATCTTGTCAGCACCGGGATGGATAGAGTATCGGGATTTGTGGGCTTCGTCCATGATAATCTGTCGTAAATCGGTTTGCTTGGGAATCCAAATTCGGTCTAAAAAGTGGAATATCCCGTTTGATTTGCTCACAAGTTGGGCTCCATCGTGGTAGATTCGTTCTTTCTTCAAAGTGCGTTCGTTGAAACATGCATGCTGGGCGTCGCGGATGAGAGTTTCGAGGTTGTGCTGGGCTTGAACATTACGAGTGCTAAGCAGATAGCTCCGTCTGCTAAGTGCGTCGGCAACAACATTTGCCTTGCCTGGGTGATAACGAATCTCGCAGTCGTAATCGTTGAGAAGTTCTACCCATCGGCGTTGACGCATGTTTAGTTCCTTCTGATTAAAGATGTGTTGTAGGCTCCTATGATCGGTGAAGATCGTACACTTAGTACCATACAGGTAGTGTCGCCAAATCTTTAATGCAAAAACAACCGCGCCTAGCTCGAGATCATGGGTTGTATAGTTCTTCTCGTGGATTTTGAGCTGACGAGATGCGTAAGCTATGACCTTGTCCCGTTGCATGAGGACACAACCAAGACCAAGGTTAGAAGCATCACAGTAGACAATGAAATCGTTGTTTCCGTCGGGTAGTGTGAGAACAGGAGCATTGCAAAGCATATGTTTGAGGGTTCGAAAGGCAGACTCTTGCTTGGTTCCCCAAACAAAAGGCTGGTCCTTATGCGTGAGAGAGGTAAGTGGTACAGCAATCTTTGAGAATCCTTTGATAAATCGTCAATAATAGCCCGCCAGCCAGAGAAAAGAGCGGACTTCGGACGGGTTCTTAGGCGTAACCCAGCTCTTAACAGCTTCAATCTTCGCAGGATCGACGTGAATACCCTGACTATTTACAATGTGACCCATAAACTGAACCTCCCCCAACCAAAATTCGCACTTGGAGAATTTGGCGTAGAGTTGGTTCCCCTGGAGTAACTCGAGGACCAAACGTAGATGTTGCGCGTGTTCGGCTCTCGACTTGGAATAGATCAAGACGTCGTCGATGAATACGATGACGAAACGGTCGAGATATGGTTTACACACGCGATTCATCAGATCCATGAAAACTGCGGGTGCGTTTGTTAGGCCAAACGGCATGACAACGAATTCGTAATGGCCGTAACGAGTACGAAACGCGGTTTTGGGTATATCCTCCTCTTGTATACGCAGCTGATGATATCCGGAACGCAGATCAATCTTCGAGAAACACGTAGCGCCTTGTAGTTGGTCGAACAAATCGTCGATGCGGGGCAAAGGATAGCGGTTCTTGATAGTTAGCTTATTCAATTCCCGGTAGTCGATGCACATCCTGAACGACCCGTCCTTCTTTTTGACGAAAAGGACTGGTGCGCCCCAAGGAGAGGTGCTCGGGCGAATGAAGCCTTTTTCAAGTAATTCCTGGAGTTGGGTTGAGAGTTCGCGCATTTCGGACGGCGCGAGTCGATAAGGAGCTCTGGCGGTAGGATTAGCTCCAGGAATGAGATCAATGCGAAAATCAATATCGCGTTTTGGAGGTAGTCCGGGAAGGTCCTCTGGAAAAACTTGAGGGAATTCCCGAACCACAGGAACGTCTTTTACTTCCTTCTTCTCTTTCTTTTCCTTCTCCGCTGCTATGACATTAGCCAAGAAAGCCATGTATTCCTTGCGGAGATACTTGTTAGCTTGTAGGCATGACATAAGCTTGAGCCCCTTTGCGGTAGTGTCGCCATAAACACACAATGAATCACCGTTTGCGAGCGAAAAACGAATCATCTTATCGAAGCACACAACTTCGGCATGGTTTTCTCGAAGAAAGTCCATGCCTACTATGACGTCAAAGCTTCCGAGTTGCATAGGAATGAGATCAATTGGGAAAATGTGATTGTTGAGCTCAAGAGTACAATCACGGATAACGGAGTTGACAGCGACGGTTCTTCCGGTAGCGACTTCAACTTCGAATGCCGAGGAGAGTTTGGAACGCTTACGACTAAGGAGTTTCTCAAATTCGAATGACACAAAGCAATTATCCGCTCTAGTATCAAACAAACATGAAGCATAAATACCATTCACGAGGAACGTACCATTGACCACGTTGTTGTCGGCCTGAGCTTGACGCACGTTGAGATTGAAAGTTTTGGCGCGTGCGGCCTGTTGTTGCTGCTGCTGTTGTTGTTGCTGTGGTTGCTGCTGTTGCGGTTCTTGTTTCACTACCCTGTTCGGGCACATGTTGGCGAAATGATTCGGGTCGCCACACGTGAAGCAGGCTCTGGCCTTGACTGCGGGTGCCGGAGGAGCTTGTTGACCCTGTGGGGCAGTGAGTAGAGCTTGATTGGCAGGAGCTTGACGAATACGGCAGTTGGCAGTGAAGTGGCCGTACATGTTGCAATGAGCACAAAAGCGGCATTGAATAGCAGTCGGGTGGTGGTAGGTGCAAGTAGGGCAGAGCGGGTGCGGCCCAGTATATGCACGCTTCGCAGGCGGTGCATTGGCCACAGGCGCCGCTACTTGACGCTGTTGGGCAGGTACAGCTTGAACCGGTGCAGCAGTGATCGCACAGTTCTTGTTGGTGGAGTTGTTCTTTCTCTTGTTCTTTCTCTTGCTGCTTGATGAAGTAGGATCAACAGTTGGTGCGGTAGCGGTAGCTTGATGCAGATGCTTGGAGGTTTTATCCCACACCCCAGCCTTAACCCTTTTGTCATTGATTTCAGCGGCTAGCAGATAGGTTTCCTCGATCGTGGTAGTCTTAGCCGCTTGCACGAAATCAGCAACGCAGTCGGGCAACGCTCAGATGTACTTCTTGATGGTCATCTCAGGAGTCTTGACCTGGTCGGGACAGATAATGCTGAGCTGCTTGAAGCGAGCAGTGAGACCAGCATTGTCTCCATCCTTCTGATGTATGTGCCAGAATTCATCTTCGAGCTTTTGACGTTCGTGAGGAGGGCAGAATTCCTCTAGCATGACTTCCTTGAGTTCGTCCCACGACAGACCGTAAGCTGCATCATTCCCTCGCTTGTTCCTCTCGGCCGTCCACCAGTCTAGAGCACGGGACTGGAAGACGCCAGTAGCGTTCAGAGTTCGAAGGTCATAAGGGCAACCACTTTGTCGCAGAGTAACCTCGATAGAGTCAAACCAGTGGAATAGTGCAGTAGGACCTCCTTCGCCTGTGAATTCTTTTGGCCCACATGACTTGAATTTCTTAAAACTGAAGGGTCTAGCGTTGGCTTTCGGAGCTTCGATTCTCGACTCCTCGGATGATTTGCTAGCATTCTCGTACGCATCACTCACGGCTTTAGCTACACTCTTCGCGATGATGGAAGCAAGGCGTCTGTCCCTCTTTTCTTGACGAGAGAGCGGATGACGAGATCCAGACGGCATCGTCTGCAATAGACATCGCCACAGAACTCAACACATGTATTCGAATCTCAACTCTCACGTCTACTACTACTAAAGCTCAGTAATACGTACCATGTAAACGCATATAGTCACAAAATCACCGAATCACATAAAATCACATAAACACATAGAGCATATAGTCACAATATCCCTAAATACGTAAGCACAATAGCAAGAAACACATACTCCTTAGTTACTAGAGGTATATAGGAACATAAGAACATTCTGAATGCCTCTATTGTCGATTTGTTAACGATGTGCTGTGTGAGTAGCCAAGGCCAGAAGTATTAGATTGAAACCGGTAGTACCTCAAAACGTTAATAAATAAGCACAAAACACATATTTCACAAAAAAAAAGCGACGAAAACTTGAAACACATAAAATCGAGGATAGATTGTCTGCGGCTAGTAGACTTCGACTAACCAAAGTGGTTCGACTATTCACAAGGATCCTGTGTGCACAATTACCTCCAGGACTATGCCTTTGCCTCGATTCTTAGGCGTTGGCGCAATTCCCATTGGTTATATTGTGTCTTCAGGCCGTTGGAGTCCATCGAAACTTTGGTGGGAGTTTTGTATAAGGGCAGGACAAGTCGTCAAGGTTAGGGTTTCACCCCTATCTTACAACTTCGTCCTTGTTCTTAATAAAAATTGAGGAGATTATTCATTAAAATATTGATTTCACTCCTAATTTGGTATGATTCTCCTCGTTTGTAGCTAAAACGCAAGCTGATTATGCAACTTTAGTCGAGAGTTTGCGGTTTTCACACCTATTCTCGGCCTCATTACCCGTTCATAACTTGAAAATTGGAGTGCAGTGATAGAAAAGAGCGAGTGATAGTGGCGAGTTTACGCATACGCGTGAGCTGGTCTGTTGGTTCTTAACTATAGACTAGGTCTCTAAGACTTCGACCCGGACTAGGTCGAGTCTTGCCTAATTCCCTATAGTTATGGCTCTGATACCAATCTGTCACACCCCAACCGATGGCGGAATCATCGCGGCGTGGCACTGAGCGAAACAGATTGTCCAGAAGTTTCCATAACAACTATCATTACCATTTAATTAAATAATACGTCCCATACCGTATCTCAAACAGTTAAATAGTTATTACAGACAAAGCATCAAGACAAATATTCTGTTCCGGCAACTCAGATTTAAACATAACAATTTATTCGTTGGTTTCTAGGACTCCAGTTCCTAGCTTCAAGTTCATCACAGCACAAAGAGCATAAAAGCAACCTAAGCACCTGTCACATACGTTAAAATAAAGTCAATACATAGAATGTAAAGGTGAGCATACAAGTTTGATAATAGCATATAGAGTTCGAATTCGTTTACGCATAACCAGCACGTACACATAGTGAAATGAAGCACGTTAGTTATCGACATAGATCCATCGATACCAATGACTGCGGGTTGACTGCCCGAGGCAGTTCGCAATACATAATTACCACCGTAATCCATGCAAGTAAAAGATCCTTAACAACCCCCGTATGAACGGGTGCTGAGTCCAAACTATAGTACTATCGTTGCTAAGGCAGGTAGACAACATTCCATGTGTAAACATAACAAACAAGCAGTCATAAGCCACGTATAACATGCATAAGCGGTTTAGCGTTAAAATAGCTTGAGTAGTGTGATTGTTGTAGTTTGAATATTCGTAACGTATGTAACACCCAAAAGTGCTAAAAGCAAAAAGGGTTCGAGTATACTCACAGCGATTATGGATTGAAGGGAGCGCTTTTCAGCGAGTACGGTTAGCCTGAATAGATTCGATTACGTAAGGATAAGTGGCACGCAATTCAGTACAAGGTGAGAGTGGGTACGGTGACTGGTCGTGCGGATCTGTAATCCGTGCGAGTGGTAATCCGTCCGGATTAGTCGCTCGTGCAGATTGTTATCCGTGCGAACAAGTCATTCGTGCGAGTGGTGATCCGTCCGGATTAGTCACTCGTGCGGACTGTTATCCGTGCGAACAAGTCATTCGTGCGAGTGGTGATCCGTCCGGATTAGTCACTCGTGCGGACTGTTATCCGTGCAGACAAGTTATTCGTGCGGACAAGTGATCCGTGCGGATTACACTTCGTCCGGACGAGTCACCCGTGCGGATAACATGTTCGTGTGGGTAACTATTCGAATGGATTGTTTCTTCCTAAGTTAAGGATGTGTTTGTGTATGATGGCTTGTGCTTTGGAGTTTTCGTTGTAGCATTTAGAATGCATACAAGTATCTCTACCTTTCAAGCCGGTCGCGCGGATAACAATCCGTCCGGATGGTGATCCGTGCGGACACGTCTCTGAGGCTGAGCCACTTGATATAGTTTGTGGAATCCGTCCGGATGGTAATCCGTGCGGATAATGGTAATCCGTCCGGATAGTTGTTCGTGCGGACAGACAATTCGTCCGGATAGTCTGTCCGTGCGGACAACTTGTCCGTGCGGATGAACATTGTTTGAATTTATTCAAGATCTTAGTATCTCATGATCCGAAGAGTAATCCATTCAGAGGTCGTCCGTCCGGATTGTCTATTCGTCGATACTCAAACCTTGCTTTTGAAAGTGGGTCCCAAGTGTAGTTTGTCCGGGTGACAACCCGTCCGGATCGTCTGTCCGTGCGGACCACTTGTCCGTGCGGACAACTTGTCCGTTCGGACAGTCTCTCGTCTGGCTGTTCCGTTCGTCTACTCTTGGTTTCTGTTATCGTTTATCGAGACATTCTGATTACGTGGCAACCACTTGGAATTGTATTCTTACTCGCATGACTAAGCCGGCCAGGAACCACCCTAACTCGACCTATCGGCGGCTCAGAACGGACATTCCGGCTTGTCTCGTAATCAGGTGTCTTGTGGGTAGAATCCAGATCTAGGACTAGTGCATCACTATTATCGAGTAGAAGACTAGAACCGATCAGATTCGTACCGATTCTAAGGGTAAAAGAAGGAGAAAACTTGAGTTTATCTCTTTCAACCCTTTTATCCTTTGAAAAGTTTAGATTTAGGTGATGTTGTTGTGAAATCTTATGGAAATCGTTCAGATCTGAGTTATTCTTGGTGGAATGGGGTCAAGCTTGAAGTTCATGAGAACTTCATGATGACGTCACCCGAGAATACCTCAAATCTTGATGGTTCCACGGTTGAAAGTTGAGATTTGAAAGATGGAAAGGTGTAGAATTGTGTAGTGATCAAGAATGTACAAGAATTAGTGCAAGATCTTACCTGGATTGAGAGAAATCTGAGAAAAGGTGAAGAATGCGTGCGGTTCGGACGTCACTTGCCAAAAGTGGAAAATTTGGAGAGTGACCCGTGTATTTATAGGATGCCAAAAGGGGAAAGGGTAACTCGTGTGGATTGCACGTTACCCGGATTGGGCTATCCGTCCGGATTGGTCATCCGTCCGGATTGGCAATCCGTGCGGATTGGCAATCCGTGCGGATTGACCATTCGTTCGGATGTCGCCTGATTTGGTGCGTTCGGCGCGATGACGCTTCGGCTTCGGTTTTCGAGCGATTAGATAGGGTTTCCTAGTCAAATTACTTTTGGTCCCAACTACTTTGTTTACGACATGGTTCGATTTGGGGTTCGGGTTCGAGTTCGATTGTATTCGAGTTAGACTTCGAGTTTCGATTGAGTTCGCTTAATTACCCCAACGTAACATAAAATAAACATGCACATGTAACACGTAAGGCACACACACACACGTATAATCAACAAGTAAAATACATAGTTCGAGTTGCGATTCGGGGTCGATTCGTTTAGCATAGCTTGATTATTAGTTGACTAACTTTATCGCATTGTTACTTCCTATCTTTCACAGTCGTAGGTCGATTTGAGTACGATTAACACGATTCGATTATTATAAAGAACGACACTTACTCCACATAATATAAATAAAATAAAAACATTTCTACGAGTGAAGTCGCGCGAAAACGGTCGTTGACTTTGACCTTGACTTTGACTTTCACTCGTGAAAACACGGGGTGTTACAGGTGGTTCACCGGATAACCAGTCGCTGGAAAAACGAGGCGAATGAGGTTGTTTGGTGGTGTCGTTGCCGGCTGAATCGCAGAGGGAGGATGTGGGTGTCTGTGTGTGTGTGTGTAAGAGATGGAGGAGTGGAGAGTGATGGTGGTTGCGGTGGCCGGAGATCGGTGGTGTTGGCGGCGACGGTGGCGGAGGTTGGGGATGATGTGGGGATGGTGGTGGTGGTGTGGTGTACGTAGTTCATAGAGAGAGAGAGCAGATGTAGAGAGAGAGGGATGAAGATCTTTAAATAAAATCCAAAAAGACCAAAATGCCCCTGAGGAAAAGGACAAAAACCAAGTTTTTTTTTTTTGAAATCTGACCTGATTTGAGATTTGGACTAAAATGACAACAAAATGCAAACCACAGGGACCCAGATATAAAAAGTTTGAGATTTGGACTAAAGTGGCAAAACTGCCAAACCACAGAGACCAAAATGACAGTTTACTCTATGAAATAACATACAAACACTAAAACTTACATAAATAAAAAATACATATACTTGCTGATGCATAAAAAGCAAAACTAAAAAATTATAATATGAAAACATACAAACACTAAAACTTACATAAATAAAAAATACATATAAATGAAAACAAAAAAGAAGAAAGAAATTGTCAGTAACTTTTCAGATTTCACATGGTTAAACTACAATTTTCAAAGTGATGTTGACCTACTTATTTTCAAAGTGATGTTGAACTACAATTTTCAAACGTTCTCTCTTCCTCCTCCATTCAACGAAGATATTACTGTATGAAACAATGTCGGCAAAGGAAATGTGACAGACGACGGCAAGAAATGTTACAGAGGACGACAAGTCTCCGAAACCCCTGTATTTGACTGGCGACATCCTGGTGTAGATCATTTTCTGACCGGTGATTAATTGTAAAGACGGCTTGGTTTTGCGATGCTGCTTCAGATCTGGTTGGCGAATTCCGTTTATAACTCGTCGGCCGGCCAAAAATCAATCCCATTTCATCATCATCGGCTAATAACATTTCTGGGTTTCACTATTCTTTCGTTATCTTCGGTATTTGTTTAGGGGGTTCACGAAATCATAATTGGAGTGGAACAGGGCACTAAACTGTCGCCTTTAGTTTTATCATAGTTAAACCGACTTAAATTATGATTTTTTCTGGATCCCAAGACACCACCTGTTTGTTTATTTGTTGCTTCCTAAGTGGGTTTTGTTTTTTATTCCCCAATTCATCAAGCAATAATCATGATACTTGTTTTTGTTACGTATATATAATTGACTGATATAGTTGATGCATAGATAGATATTTGCCTAAAAGATCCACCCGAGTGTGGTAGGTGGTTACGGTGGCAGAAAAGTTGGAGGGGAATGCGATGGTTGTTCGTGGTAGACGGTGTTACTGTGGTGGCGAGATGCGGTAAGGGTTGCAGATGTTTGGGGATGGTGATGGGTGTAGCAGGTGGGTGGAATATGGTAGTTGCAGGTGCGAAGGTGGGTTGCAGGGTTTAGGTTTCAATGAAAAAAAAAAGTGATTCTCATAGATGATGAATATTGTTACTTTTTAAGGGGGAAACAATGATTGCTTAAACTATGGGATGGCTGTATCGTATTTAAATGTCCTTTTTAGGACATGTACATAAGACAGAAAGGGAGGAAATTTTGCCACCGACTTTGTCCTTTAAGTCTTGAGGGTAACATAAACTAGACATTTTTTTTAAACCAAAAACTTCTATTTATGTTTCATACCAACAGAAATTTTATAAAGTTAGTATTCTAGTTAACAACTACTAGATTGAACAACCCCAAAACAAATATTTAAGTGTCTACATTAATAACATTTTTATACAAAGTTAACTAGTCGCGGAAGCTTCAAAATTTGTGTTCGGTTCTTGTAATCGTACTTGATCGCCGTCCGGAATAAGCCCATCATCACCTATGGTCAAAACCACGTAAAAGATTAGTTTTGACACCTTAAAATCAAGTATAAACAAGTTTCATGGTTAAACAATGAGAACAAACAACAATTTCAACGAATTTGGGCGGTCGCGCCCCGCGACCGAGATGGCATTAGCCGTCGCGGCCCGCCACGGCCGTCGCGTCGTGCGACGGTGAGACCGTTTCGCCATGGCGTGGCGCGAGCACATGATTTCGACAGTAGGTTTGTTGCTGGGTGCTGTATATTGGCCCAACATCACTATATCCCATTTATAAACTTTAAACTATCATAACTTTTGACTCGAGCGTCCGATTTAGCTGATTCTTTTTCCTACACGTCCGTAATAAAATTACCGACGCACCTATCTTAACTGTTCAGTCAAAAATGGAATATACGGTTGGGGACCAGTAAATGCACAATATATTCATTTGACCCAAATAGTTTTTGTACTAATTTAACTAGTAACAACTTAAGACGACAAGACGTATTTACCCCAGCTTCCGGGGCTTACGACCACTGGCGTTTCATTACCACACTTGTGGCTTCAGGCTCTTATGATCCGTCTTCGCCAAATGTCAATCAAAACAAAGTTTTATTACTACTAACCAATTATTCGACCCGTTTGGCTCATTTACGGAATCCTCCGTTTCTAATGACTACCAAACGCATTCTAGTCTATTTACAACTCATTAAATCAATAGCGAACAATATCACTTCAACTAATATCAACCTTTATACCAAAACACGATTTAGAACAATTAACATATCTAGTTTACATATTGTAACATAACAAGTTACATACTTGCATAATTCCTCAACATTGGTTTCTAACTATAATTACCCATTCCCGGGCTCGTCAACCTTAGCGTATCACGTCCATTTCATGTTTACGTTTTTATAACTCAATTTCAATGAGTGACGTTTCATTCACTTCAACACTACAATTCAACCATTGTTCGACCCGTTTGGTTGTTTAATGGAAACCACCATTTTACAACACACCAAACTTATTCTAACCAACCCTTGACCCGTTTATTTATCTAGTGATATTCGTCACTTCAACTAAATACTAATTTCATATATAATATGCTAATATTAAGTCTACTAACAAAAATACATAATCAAGCATAACGTAACGAATCCGTAGTTACGTACCTTTAGAGCGCCCCTTTCAACGCGTGTCTCCACCGGCTTGTCCGCTTGACGATCCGGATTCCTTGCTTATAGAGTTCAACCATATATTGTTTAAAACTCCTTTCACAACATATCACGCATAATTCATCTCATCATTCTAATATGCGTTTTATTCATAATTTTCAATATTTAGCCTTCTTTTAGGCATTTCAACAAACACGTTAAGGGCATTATTTTACTAAACCCATAACCAAGTCTCATGACTATTTATTTGGCCCAATTTTAACATCTAACACAAGTTCATTTATCAAATTCCACATCCATATTCTGGTTTTACTTCATATTGTTCAAACAACACTAGTTTGACAATCATAATTCTAGTGTTCATCATGGTTCTACAAAACCCATCAAGCACATATAATGGATGATCATAAATTTTCATAGTTTAGATCCTAATTAAACAAACTAATGACTAGGGTTTATTCCTAGATATGATTCATTACAATTTCATCCAAATAACAAACATGCAAACTCAGATTTTGAATCTCATGTGTTCATCTAGAAATCAAGATGAAAGCAAACCATGAAATTTTACATACCTTACGATCCCTTTACTGCGGTGATCGTTAATCTATGCTCGGATTTCGATTTGAGCTTGATTTGAACCTTCAATTTGATCAATTTGTTAGAACTAGGGTTGAAGGTGGGTTTGGTCGCCCCCTCTGTGTTCTTGTTTGATCCAGACACAGTTTATTGTGTGTTTGGATTTTAATTATTATGTTTTTATAAAATCAAGTTTTTCCAATTTAACACCTTTGGCCCTCCAACTAATGCCAAGTTAAACTTTAGATGTTTTAATCAAGTTTCTTGTTATATCTTAGACTTATGACTAACTAGGTTGTTTATTCCTAGTTAGTTTATTTTCGTTTATTGCATACTTTATAATTTTAATATAAAGTTTTATATTTTCGGGGTGTTACAAGTCCACCCCCCTTAAAAGGGTTTCGTCCCCGAAACCTTCTTTAAGTAGTTCTTTAGTTTGGACCTAACCATCTTAATTTCGTTTTTCAGACCTTATTCTTTTAGTCAAAAGTTATCATTTGCCTCGACGCATGCGTCTTCCGTGTGTAAGTCCTCATGGACTTTAGCTCGTGTCCTGTATTTCCTTATCTTGCCGCCTACTCGGCCCAATTTCCACTTGACCACTTAATAGTACGAGTTCGTCAACATGTTTATTCTATATTACCCCATATTGCCAGGTGTTTTATGTAAATCACAACACTATTTTGACCCCGGGTGATCTTGTCGGCTAGACTGATTAGTCACCGTCACCTCCTGTCCCGTTAATTTGGGTTTATCCCTTCGCCATATTCGGAGTTATGTGAGTTTACGATTTTCTATTCCGTATCTCGCGCTACAACCTAATTATATTCTATATCACTTTTCATGACCAGATTGCATCGCATCACGTCGTGTTTAAGTTCTTATAAACTTTTCATCATCAAAACCTTCTTTCTAACACATCGTCTTGCACCTATCGGTGTTAAGACCTACATTCTTTATTATTACCCATTTTCTATTTTGTCTCATAATGTACATTATTTTCTAAACGCTGTTTTTCACCAAAACTGAATTCTTTATACAATCACACCCATCAATGTGATCGTCATTCTTCCTCATAAGGATTTTATTAATTACTTGTTTCTTGGATAGTTACCCATACCCAAGTTTCTAATCCATATTTATTGATACTTTATTAAATTTCCGGGTTCGAGTGTACACACACTCCTTCCCATGGCAATATTCATCATGACTATATATGTACATATATATATATATATATATATATATATATATATATATATATATATATATATATATATATATGTATTGCCTCAGTTCCGCATACTCATTATTGTTTATTTTCTTACACTTATATATATTGCTTTTATATAATTCTCTCATTTCACTACTCATATATGCCCATATGTAACTATCATTCGCACTCATATCGATAAAATTCGTGTTAAAATTGAGTTTACAAGAAACATACCCGAAACGACATCAGGTTCTATCTTTACTTCGACTGCGGTTAGTTGGAAAGATCTGGCCCTTGCCTTTTGTGCTTCCGTCTGCACATCCTTCTCATTCTTTTTCTTGTCCAACTCCGGGCACTCAAATTTCTTGTGACCCGGTTGGTAGCAATTGTAACAAACCGAAGCCTTCCCCGGGCATAGCGAAGCCGTATGCCCTGTCTTTCCGCATATAGGACACGGTTTATCCTTAAAGCGACACTCGTCCTTTTGCCCCTTTCCACATACCTTACAGCTCGGCGATCCGCCCTTCACATCCGGCTTCTTTGCCGATTCAGTTGTTCGTGCTTGCTTCGTAGGGCTTGGGTTCACATCCTGCGCCCTTCGTTCACCCCTCTCTACTTGTTTCTTCAATTCAATATCCCGCTCCCGGGCGGTGTTAATGATTTCAGTGAGGGTCTCATACTTCGAAGGAGTCATAAACACCCGATATTCGGCACTTAACATATTATAATAATAATATATTTTCTGCTCCTCATTCGTCACAAGTTCATCACAAAACCTTAATTTATCAAGAAAAATGCCCGTAATCTTGTCTATTGATTCACCCTTTTGTCTCAACTGGATGAATACTTCCTTAATTATGTTGATGACAACAATATCGTCAATCAACGTGAATCGTTTAGAACTGTAAATGTTTAAAGCTTAACGGTGTTGGTGATTTGTCTCAAAACTGATATGATCCTCTTACACAAACTCACAAAAATATTGTTTGTAAATATATTTCTTTACTGCATTTCTGTTATATTCAAAAATACAAAAAGATTTTAGTGTGTTTTAGCATAAATTTTGAAAAATACAAAAAGATTTTCGACAACTGATGTTGAAGAGTTGATATTCAAAATTTCAAGTGCTGAACATGATGAACAGGGTTGGGAGTAAGTGCTTAAATGAAGAAATTTATTTTGAGAAAGAAAGTTTGATTAGTTAATCAAGGTCATTAATTTGAACTTGATGTAACTATTACTAGTAAGTTTTTCTTATTGATTTAAGTAAAAACTTATGTTGTGATGAGATAATGTGTGCAGGAGATGAGCTGATCAGAGATAAAGCCAGGGATTGATCTCAAGGTGATAGCTAATTCCAGACAGCGATCCCATCATGATGAGAGGGGGAGTCTGACGAGGTTAGAGCCAAAGAGAAGATCCTGGTATATGCCAAGAAAAAAAAGAGACTGATAAAGACTGAAGATGCGAAGACTCGACACTTAAGACTCGTCAACATCTGAGGGGGAGTCTGTTGGTGCATACATCTGTCGTCTTCGTCTTATGTCGAGTCTCGGGTTCGTTGCGGATCTAAACAAGCATGACATCACAAGTGACATCACATAGGTGACATCACAAGTGACATCATGGAAGAATTGAATGTTGACCGTTTGAACTTGTAAATGTTTGAATATGCTTGACCGTTTGAATTTGACATGTACGTTTGAAGAGGCATGACCGTTTGAAGTGTCATGACCGTTTGAAGAGTGGTGTGTCACCTTCAAACGGTCAGGGTTAGCCTATAAATACCTTCAAACTGTCATCATTTGTAAGGTTCTAGTGTCCGACGCCGAGGTGCTGTCGAAGTGTCTCCAGTCTTGTAAACGTTCAGAGATTAATAAACGAGACAATTAATAGTGAATTCAAGTTAAATAAAGACAGAATCAATGAATTCCGCCTCTGATTATGTCTGAGCACTCTTCTGATCGACTCGTTAGGTCGTTTCACGATCCTACATGTGGTATCAGAGCTCAGGAGGAAGAGTTCTTACCGTTTAGCTCGTTTTCGCTAGCAAATTCTGATTTTCTACACCTTCTTTCATAAAATTGATATTTTCACGAATAAAATCGGCTAAAACTTTCACAATATGTGTGTAATTATATTTTAACAAACCCTTGAGAGTTTCAGCTCAAAATTCGAAGAAAAAATGGTAAAAATGAACTGAAAATTGCTGACCGTTTGAACGAGACTTGGCTGTCAGTTTGAAACTGGACATGACCGTTTGAATCTGAACCTGACCGTTTGAAAATACATACCTGTCCGTTTGAAAATTGACTTAACCGTTTGAAGCAAGCACCTGTCCGTTTGAAATTGACCGTGACAGTTTGAAACTGCACCTGAAAGTTTGAAATTGCACCTGACCGTTTGAAACGTGACATGACAGTTTGAAAGTTGCCAACATGACCGTTTGAAACATGATTCTTGTTTGAAAGTGTTTCAGTCTTCACGTGATTGTACATTGAGTTGTGTGAACCGTTTGAAAAGATTCATTGATTCATGTGATTTGCCAGGACTTGTTAGTCTAAGTTGCATGTGATATTATCGAAAGTGCATTGAGTAGTGTGAACCGATTGATAAGTGCATCGAATTGTGTGTTACTTTAATCGAAAGAGTCAGTTGGTTTTTGTTCAAGAGTTACATGTGATCTTTATTAACAGTTGTCGGCCATTATTTGAAAGTCATTTGTGCATCCCATGTGTTAGTGCATGTGCTTTTATCGGTACAAGAGTTGGTTTAATCACAATTAGAATTTTGAGATTATCGATTCAATCAATTTGCATGTGCTTTTGGTGTCCAGCCAATTAATGTTGTTGTCGAGTTAGTGGATTTTGAGGTCAAATTAATTTTGATCTAAATTGGAAAAGAAATCACATGTTTTGTAGGCTTAGTGGATAAATCGACCCAATGTATGTTTGAGATTGTCTGACCCATGTCACGAGAATCTTTTTAAAGCAGCCCAATCATATTCATTTTAATTGAGGTCCAATCATAGTTGTGTCAAAAGATCCGGCCCAATCATATTGCAACTGGCTCATTGATTTGTGCGGCCCAACAGAAGTGAATTGTTTGTCTAAATTTCACTCGTGCAAGTCTTCGACACGAGTTCTAGATTGATTTAAACGACACACACATTCACATATTCAATTTGTTTAAACTGATTGTTTGTTTGTTTGTTCGAGGTATATTTTTGAAAGGTGATCTTGCTTGGACTTGATATTTCGCTTAACGGGACTGTCTTGATAAACGTGTTTCCGTATCATGGATATCAATTTCTTTAAAATGACTAGTGAAACAATTAATAGAATAAATGTATTGGAGAAAGAGTTTGACTTGTTTTCAGGTTGTCCAGGAGAAAGTACAAAGAGTATAATTGAGAGGTATAGCCATCTTGTTCGCTCAATGTCTGAGACGGGTATTAAAAAGGAATCAGAAGAATGGGTTGAAAAATTTGTCAATGCTTTACCTCAAGAAGAATGGGAAAATTATATCTTAAACTTGAAGATTTCTGGAGAATTTTCCCAACTGACAATTTGTCCACTCATTAAAAAGATTGAAGAACAGATGGTGATCAATGCTGAGAAGAAGAAAAGTCAAAGAGGAAAATCAATATTAAAGAAGAGCAAGAGTAAAGGTGTCCAAGTGGGAGAGGAACAGACTGAAGAAATTTCAGTTTTGAAAGACGAGAAGAAAACTGATGAGAAACAGATTTTTGATTTAACGGAAAACTGTGAGAAGTTGAAATCAGAAAATGACAAACTGTTAAGAGATTTGAACAGTTTGACATTGAAAAACGAGATTTTGAAAGAAAAGGAAAAAGAATTTGAAAATGAAAAATTAAAATTTGAAAAAGATTTTCAAAGTCAAATGAAGATTTTAGAAGATGAGAAATCTGCCATTTTTAAAAATAATCTTGAAAAACAGATTGAAATAAACTCTCATCTTCAGAAAATCATTCGGCTTGAAAATGAAGCTGAAAAAGCTCGGATTAAAATCCAAGAGCTTGAAGAGAAATTGAAAGGTTTTGAGACTTCGTCATCTACACCACATTATCCTTGTCCAAAACCAATCAATTCTGTTCCAATAAGTGAGAATGTCACAAACTTTGACAAAGTCAAAGTTGAAGATTGTGATGAGAAAAAGAAAACATTTTTGAAATTAAAAGAAATGTTTAAAGAAACTGTTCTACATTCTACTGAAAAAGGCGAATGCTCATCGCAAAAACCTGTAAAGAAGAATGTGGAACAAAAACCAAAGGATAAAAAGCCGAAAATTGTTCAAAAAGAAAATAAAAGATCATCAGTTCAATCATCCAATCGAGATAAAAAATCACAAAAATTGGAAAATCAAAACTCAAAAACTGTTGGTAATAAGTGGTCAGGTTTGACCACAGTACTTCAAAGTCAAATCCAGTTTTCAGGAGGGATGATGATCACCACAAAGCCAGACAATGCTATGATCTGAGTGTTTGGTGTGATAATGGTGATTGGTACGATAACAGAGTGTGTTACCGATGTGGCTATCAAGGACACATTGCTGTTAACTGCCAAAGTTGGAATTATGAGATGAGAAGATGCTTTAACTGCAACATCAGAGGTCACATTGCCAGAGATTGCCCAAGGAGATCGAATGACAGATTGAGGGCAAAGATTCCAGTCAATGTCAAACCCCATGAACAGAAGGTTCTAAAACCTAAAGTTCAAGAACAGACAGTTCAAGAAAAGAAAGTTAAACTTTCACAGGGGCAGAAAGACAGACTGAGGAAGAAGAGGAAGAAGGCAAGAGAGTACCTCAAGAAGATTTTTTCCTCGGGTTCATCTGTTAAAAATAAGAGTTCTGATGAATCGACTCCCTCGATGGCAAAGTCAAGCAAGACGAATTCATCAGATACAAATCTGAGGACGAAAGAAGAAAAGAAAAAGAAGAAAATGGTCGGCGATGAATCTGACATGTTAAAGTCAGACAAGCCACCTTCAGGCGATGAATCTGACTTGTCGAAGTCAGACAAGCCATGTGCAGGCAATGATTCTGGTTCGTCAAAGCCAGAGGAGCCATTGGTTGAGGTAAAATTGGAGAATTCAGGTTTAACAATGGATGATGAAAATTTTCCACCATTGTTGAACAAGAATTCAAAATCACCCAAGGATTGTCAGGCTTGGGTGAATCTGTTCAAATAGAAAAACCTGACTTGCCGGAGTTCCCAGGTTGGTAAGCGTGGAACATGAATCGGCACATTTCTTGAGAAATTCACATTTGTGATATTTTGATTTAAAAGTGGTAAATCAGGGACATTAAGTTGTACTTGATTTTCTACAAGTGATGTTTGAGGATTGATCTTAAAAATGTTAGTTTTTACAAGTGGTTGAAGAAAACAAAGTGATGAAAGATCCCCGAATTTGTGAAAAGATACACAAAACTTATTTTCCGGAAAAACCATTTTGATTAAAACAAACTTAAGTGTTTTGAAATCACCATGGGAAAATGTTTTGTTGTCAGGGGGAGTTCTGATTGTTCAAGCCAAGTGAATGGAGAATTGAAGCAATTCTCATCATGTTGTCATGTTTCTTGTACAGTTGGTTTTCAAATTTTTCCCAGAAAATCAAAATTGAGACATATTTTGATTTTAGGGGGAGTAAAAATTTTAAAAAAATTAGAAAATGTAAAAAAAAAAAAAAACATTAAAAATGTAAAAATGAGTTTTGTTGTGAAAAAGAGGAAATGATAGTAGATCAGTTGGACTGTCACAGCATGCTAAAGAAATGGAGAGATAAAATGTGATAAACGATCTCACTAAAGATGTGACGATAGGCTCAGCTAGACTAGTAGATTTGCGATAACGATACAAACCTAAAGCAAAAAGCCTAGTTCTAGTGGGAAACACGGTCAAAAGTGTAGTACTTGGTTATGTCCTTCTTGATTGTGTGCCTACTCGGTAATCGCTGATTGTCGAAAGACATAAAACTGGTTAAGTTTGTGAACTTTCACAACTTTGCTGAAAAGTCGCTGTGATTGTGCATTTTATTTTGCAAAGATTTAAACTTGTCTTATTTCTTTATTTTGTTTAAGCATCGGACATCCTCTGCGTATACGTGAGTATCGACCTGGATGTTGTTGCCTAAACGTTCTGCTTTATTTTCTTTGGTGTTTCGTTTAAGCTTTGGATCACCTCTGCGTATACGGGAGTATCGACCTGGTGGTTAAAGCCTAAACAACTTCAACTTGTTTTATTTTTCTTATTTTGTTTAAACATTGGACTTTCTCTGCGTATACATAAGTATCGACCTGATTGTTAATGTTTAAACATTCTGCTTTGTTTTCGCACAAATCACAGTCGATAAAAGTTTAAAGGCATTACTTGAGTTAGTGTATTGCATGATGAGGGGATATGCTGAGATCGTGGGGGTCCATAAGAACTTAGTGCAAAATTAATATACTTTAAACGTATCGGTAAGCATTTCGAAAGTTTTTAGATTGAGCTTATGTGGACAACAATATCGTCAATCAACGTGAATCGTTTAGAACTGTAAATGTTTAAAGCTTAACGGTGTTGGTGATTTGTCTCAAAACTGATATGATCCTCTTACACAAACTCACAAAAATATTGTTTGTAAATATATTTCTTTACTGCATTTCTATTATATTCAAAAATCCAAAAAGATTTTAGTGTGTTTTAGCATAAATTTTGAAAAATACAAAAAAATTTTCGACAACTGATGTTGAAGAGTTGATATTCAAAATTTCAAGTGCTGAACATGATGAACAGGGTTGGGAGTAAGTGCTTAAATGAAGAAATTTATTTTGAGAAAGAAAGTTTGATTAGTTAATCAAGGTCATTAATTTGAACTTGATGTAACTATTACTAGTAAGTTTTTCTTATTGATTTAAGTAAAAACTTATGTTGTGATGAGATAATGTGTGCAGGAGATGAGCTGATCAGAGATAAAGCCAGGGATTGATCTCAAGGTGATAGCTAATTCCAGACAGCGATCTCATGATGATGAGAGGGGGAGTCTGACGAGGTTAGAGCCAAAGAGAAGATCCTGGTATATGCCAAGAAAGAAAAGAGACTGATAAAGACTGAAGATGCGAAGACTCGACACTTAAGACTCGTCAACATCTGAGGGGGAGTCTGTTGGTGCATACATCTGTCGTCTTCGTCTTATGTCGAGTCTCGGGTTCGTTGCGGATCTAAACAAGCATGACATCACAAGTGACATCACATAGGTGACATCACAAGTGACATCATGGAAGAATTGAATGTTGACCGTTTGAACTTGTAAATGTTTGAATATGCTTGACCGTTTGAATTTGACATGTACGTTTGAAGAGGCATGACCGTTTGAAGTGTCATGACCGTTTGAAGAGTGGTGTGTCACCTTCAAACGGTCAGGGTTAGCCTATAAATACCTTCAAACTGTCATCATTTGTAAGGTTCTAGTTTCCGACGCCGAGGTGCTGTCGAAGTGTCTCCAGTCTTGTAAACGTTCAGAGATTAATAAACGAGACAATTAATAGTGAATTCAAGCTAAATAAAGACAGAATCAATGAATTCCGCCTCTGATTCTGTCTGGGCACTCTTCTGATCGACTCGTTAGGTCGTTTCACGATCCTACAACAAACAACAATTTCAACGAATTTGGGCAGTCGCGCCCCGCGAAAGAGATGGCATTAGCCGTCGCGGCCCACCACGGTCGACGCGTCGCGCGACGGTGAGACCGTTTCGCCATGGCGTGGCGCGAGCACATGATTTCGACAGTAGGTTTGTTGCTGGGTGCTGTATATTGGCCCAGCATCACTATATCCCATTTATAAACTTTAAACTATCATAACTTTTGACTCGAGCGTCCGATTTAGCCGATTCTTTTTCCTACGCGTCTGTAATAAAATTACCGACGCACCTATCTTAACCGTTCAGTCAAAAATGGAATATACGGTTGGGGACCAGTAAATGCACAATATATTCGTTTGACCCATATAGTTTTTGTACTAATTTATCTAGTAACAACTTAAGACGACAAGACGTATTTACCCCAGCTTCCGGGGCTTACGACCACTGGCGTTTCATTACCACACTTGTGGCTTCACACTCTTATTGTAACATAACAAGTTACATACTTGCATAATTCCTCAACATTGGTTTCTAACTATAATTACCCATTCCCGGGCTCGTCAACCTTAGCGTATCACGTCCATTTCATGTTTACGTTTTTATAACTCAATTTCAATGAGTGACGTTTCAGTCACTTCAACACTACAATTCAATCATTGTCCGACCCGTTTGGTTGTTTAATGGAAACCACCATTTTACAACACACCAAACTTATTCTAACCAACCCTTGACCCGTTTATTTATCTAGTGATATTAGTCACTTCAACTAAATACTAATTTCATATATAATATGCTAATATTAAGTCTACTAACAAAAATACATAATCAAGTATAACGTAACGAATCCGTAGTTACGTACCTTTAGAGCGCTCCTTTCAACGAGTGACTCCACCGGCTTGTCCGCTTGACGATCCGGATTCCTTGCCTATAGAGTTCAACCATATATTTTTTAAAAATCCTTTCACAACATATCACGCATAATTCATCTCATCATTCTAATATGCGTTTTATTCATAATTTTCAATATTTAGCCTTCTTTTAGGCATTTCTGTTGGTGCACTACATCTGTCGACTTCGTCTTGTATCGAGTCTAGTGTAGAATAGGTTAGTTCTGGACACGAGAGTCAAGAAATCTGATTAATGCTGATTTCGCTCCAAGTGACATGGTGCCATTGGAGCGAAACCTCTTGTTAGACTTGATTTCGCTCATAGGGTAATAGATGATTTCGCTCGTGTGTCTAATGCTGATTTCGCTCATGTGGTTTATGCATGTAAAAGCGAAATCACGAATGTTATAAATAGCTGTCATTAGAGAGAAATCATATAGTTGATAGGGTTATTGTCATTCCGGCTGTCACGAAGTGGTGCCGAAGTGTTGCCAAGATTGTAAACGTCGTTTAAATCAATAGATCAACAGTTAAAAGTGTATGCTCGGTGAATTGAACCTGATTTGTTTGTTTTCGCCGCTCAAATCAGGAAAGGTTCTTCTGAATAGACTCAATTGGGTCCGAACACGATCCTACAAGTGGTATCAGAGCTAAGGAGGAAGAGCTCTTGCCAATTCAGCCGAAATTTCTGCTTTTCTACCCTTTCTTCACTGATTTTTGCAATTTGACCGAGGAGAAATGATCGAATTGGTCTGATTTTTATACATCTTGCTCGGAATTAGTGTCTAACAAATCTGTGAAAGTTTCAACAGTTAATTCAAAGTAAAACTTGTCAAAATAGTGATTTCGCCTGAAACGATCTCGAGAAATGATGACGTCATGTGTTAATTTCGCTCTTAAGTCATCGCTGATTTCGCTTGTAGTTCACTCTTGATTTCGCTTTTTGTAACACTTGGGATTTCACTTTTTGTGACACTTGGGATTTCGCTTATTGTGACAATTGGGATTTCGCTTTTGTGATATTTGGGATTTCGCTGCTGTGACATTTGGTGGTTTCGCTCAAACAGTCATCCCACTTATTGTGTTGATTTCGCTCAAAAGAACAGGTGTGAAAGTTTTTTAAAAAAAAATCTGAAAAATGGAAGAGGAATTTTACAACGCATTCGCTACTCCGGTTACCCCGATCACTATTGCACAGAACACAATGCTTGAAAACGAAACAGGGACTATGCAAAAACCGCCCAAACTCATGAACATAGAAGAATATAAAGGTTGGGAAGGTCGTTTCGAAAATTGGGTGCAAGCTAAGTATCTTGATGCGTGGGAATGTGTCGAGACAAAATACATTCGACCAATGAATGATGATGAAGAGGTGGTTCCATTTAAAGATCTAAGTGCTGATGCTAGAAAGAAATATAAAGATGAAAAAATGATGCTGAGTTTATTGCAACAAGCTGTGAAAGAAGACATCTTGGTGTTATTACAATATAATGGAACTTCCTACTCGATTTGGAAAGCTTTAAGATCAAAGTTTGTTGGTAGTCAAGAAATGATAAAGAACAAGAAGTCACTTCTGAAGAAAGAGTTCGATCTGTTTCGTGGTTTGAAGAATGAAAGCACAAGGCGGATTATTGAAAGATATTGCAATCTGCTAGCAAACATGAAGAGATTGAGCATCGAGAAAGACAATGAAGAGTTGATCAAAAAGCTTGCTGATGCATTGCCACACGAGACTTGGGGCACATATCTCATGATGCTTAGAAACAAGAAAGGTTTTAGCAGTTTGACACTCAGCAAGTTCATTGAGAAGTTGGAAGCTCAAGAGATGGAGCAACGAAAGATTATTCGAATGAAAGATTTTGATGGTGAACAGGATATTGGGTTGTATTACAAAACAAGGTTGAATGAGAAAACAACCAACTTGTCACCGAAAGTTGAAACCGCATACAATGCAAAGAACTCATCTGGTTGTTCATCAAAAGGATCAAACAACAACACGAGTTTCTCATCATTTCCATCTTTTGATCCGAACGTTTCAACAACAAGAAATGGCAAAAAGCTTCAATGCAACATTGTGTTGAACATTGAAAATGATCAGGAATATTCTGAAGAGTTAGCAAAAAGCCATATGTCTTTATTGGGAACTGTTCTTGAATCTTATGGTAGTTTTGTTGCAGGTCGAATCGGGAATCCAATGCTGACAAAGGAAGATTACGACCAGATCGATGCTGAAGAGATGGAGCTGATGGACATAAAATGGTGCTTGGTAAGCGTGTTGAGGAGAGCTGAGAAATTCAAGCAAATCACTGGAAGAGATGATCTTCATGAGGCTGGTGTTTCTACTTTAGGTTTTGACAAATCTAAAGTCACTTGTTTTCGTTGCAGGGAGAAGGGTCACTTCAAGAGAGAGTGCACCAATCACGAAGCAAGTGGAGCTCAGAATCCTTTTAACAACAACAATGATTACTATCGAAAAGCCATCTACCATCAAGTTGCTCAGCAACCATCTCAACAACATCAACATCAAGCACAAACTGCACATGGAAGGAATGTGATTGAAGACTCTGGAAAGAGAGCTTGTGTGGTTAATCAAGATTCTTCAAAGAGAGCTGATGGTAGTGCATTGATAATAGATCAAGATGACGAAAAGTTACCTGAAGGGTTTAGCTGGGCAAATTTCAACTGGGATGATTATTGTCCAGATGAAGAGATTCCAAATAAAAAAGCTTTTGTAGCCCGAGTTGAAGAAGATAGTGATGATGATCGTGAGTATTGGGCGAGAAAATTCGATGCTGATATGAAACTGATTGCAGAAAGTGATAGTGATGATGACAAGATTAAAAAGACAAAGAAAAAGAAAAAGGTCAAAACACCGGTGAGTAGCGATGATGAAGAAGCACCGGTGATTAAGAAGAAAGCAAAGGAGATTCCGAAGTTCAAGATTGATGAAGAAGTTGATGCGAAAAAGATTCCAGTGAAATGTGAGAACTGTGAAGCTGTGAAGAAACAGAACAGTGCATTGATCTATAACTTGAATAGTTTGAAGGAATCTTATGATGTGTTGAACAAAGCGATGAATCAGTATAATCAAACAAGTGAAGAACAAGCTACAGCAATGAAGACACTTCAGGGTGCTTTTATGACGAAGCAAAAAGTGGTGAACAACTACATTGAGAAGTGTGTTGTGTTAGAGCAGAAACTTGAAACTCAAAGAATCAAAACTGAAAGAGTTAATTGTTTATTGAAAAGTTACTCATGTACTTCTTATGTTATTGACAGGATCTATCCAACAGTAGAAGGCATGAAGGTGTTTGAGGAAGAGGAGACTTCTGAGGCAAAGAAGTCTGAAGAGCAGAAAATTTCTGAAGGAAAAATCTTACCAGAATCATTCACAAAAGAAAAGAAGTCTAAAGAACAAAAGGTATCTGAGGATCAAAAGACTCCTGAAATGAAGAAAGATAAGAAGAAGGACATCAAAGAAAAGACATCTGGTAAGAAACAAAGTTTCGGTTACAACAAGTGTCCACCCCCGCTTGAAAATGGATATTCTCCGAGAAATCCAAATTCAGAAAGAGTCGAAAAGGAAACAAATTTACAGTGGGAGTCGGAGTCGTCAGTTAAATTGCCAGAAAATATTGATGTGACGTTTACATCATCTGACACTGATCATGACTCCGAGTTAATAAAGAAAGTCGTCGATCAGGTGTTGGATAAAGATGAAACTGAGGAGTCAAAGTTGGAGTCAAACTCAGAGTCAAAGTCAGAGTCAGGGTCAAAGTCTGGTTCTGAAAGTTCGAGTTCGACAGATAACAGTCCAAAATCTTCAGTTAAAAGGGTTTATAACAAAGAATTCCTGTTATCAAAATCTAATTTGAGTGACGAAACATTCAAAGTTGCATATACATTGAATGATTCCGACAAATTATATTCTGATGTGGAATTTCCAATAAGAGGTGTAAAAACTGAGATGATAAAAAAGGTTTTCAAACTTACAGAAATTAACATTTCTGAAATAAAAGATTTAAATCTTACTGATAAACCTAAAAAATACACCTCAAGAGTACAACAAAGATTAAAAAAGAAAAAAGGTTACAGTTCTGGTTCTAGTTTTCACAAGAAACCAAACCCTAACCATAATTTCAAAAAGAAAGGTCTTGGTTTTACTCCAACAGAAAAACAGAAAAATGAAAAATATGTTCGTGATTTTAAAGCAAAAATGACATTTGTTTCAGGAACTAACTCTGAAGAGGAAGAAAAGAAAGAATTCTGGAGACAGTCAAACAGTGAGTTCCTTGCAAAGAAGCAAGATGACATGAAGAAGATGGCTGAGCAGAAGAAAGATACGAGAACCTGTTTCCAATGCAACATTGTTGGACATATTGCCAGAGATTGTTCTAAGGCAATATCATCAAAACAGGGAGTTTCTCGTAAACAAAAAGAGAAAGGGATTGAGTTTGAACCACCAATTGACCGAACCAAATTATTCAAAAACTCAAAATTTGAAATTGGTGAATGTTCAAACAAGTTTTACAACAAAAGAGCTAAATCTGACAACCAGAAATGGGTAGTTAAGAAGTCTGTTGATAGTTCTAGCGATGATTCTGATAGGTCTAAATCAGAGGAGCTATCTTCTGGCGATGAATCTGATTCCACAAAATCAGAGGAGCCACAAGTTGTTTCAAAAAGTGAAGAATCAGTTCCGACTGTGGATGATGATAATTTTCCACCACTTCGGGCTGAAAATTTTAAAAAGAAAATTGGTAAAGTTGAGATATCAAATCAATTTTATGATGATAAAAAGGTTTTTGATGTTGAAAAAGCCTTTAACCCCACTGTAAAACATATATTTGGAAAACTGATTGATCGAAAAGTCAAAGGGGTTAAAGAGTTTTACGAGAAGAAGACGAAGAAAGATAAGGTTGAACCCTCCCTGGTTTGTGACTGGGATGGTACATACTACGAACAGTAAGTCTCTGGACTTGCCGGAGATCCCAAGGTTGTAATTTTGGATCAGGAATCGGCATCATTCTTGTTAAGTCTGCTTTTGTGAAATTTTTAAAGATTGATGAAATGTTTACAGGTGAAGGATTATGCCGGAACTCCCAGGTTGGTAAGTGTGGAGTAGGTATCGGCATTTATCTTGAAATTTACTTTGATAAATTCATCGTTCAAGAGACACAGAGGTTTGTTATGATATAGTGATTACTCAAGGTCATTAATTTGAACTTGATGTAATTTTCATACAAGTGGTTGAAAGACAATATGATGAACCATGCCCCTACAAGTGGTAAAAACAAACTTATTTTCCGGAAAAATCATTTTGATTAAAACAAACTTAAGTGTTTTGAAATCTAAATGAGAAAATAGTTTGTTGTAAGGGGGAGTTCTGATTGTTTATGCCAAGTGAATGGCGATTTGATGCGATTTGATATCAGTTGTCACGTTATTTGTACAGTTTGTTTTCAAATTTCCTAAAATGTGTTTGAATTTTAGGGGGAGTAAGAAATTTCTGAAAATCCAAAAAAAAAAATTTGAAAATTTGAAAAAGACAAAAACATGATAAAATTGAAAATGAGTTTTGTTGTATAAAAGAGGAAATGATAGTACATCAGTGGATTATCACAGCATGCTAAAGATTTGGAAAGTCAAATGTGATAAACGATCTCACTGTGGATGTGCCAGTAGATTTTTGCACATTTAGTAGATTGTGACGAGATATAAACCTAAATTTCAAACTTACTTATATCGTGGGGAAACATCTCTCGGATATATGGGTAACCCCCGAAATCTTGTTTGAAAGGTCCCTCTTTCTGAGATACTAGGTTTTATACTCAGTGATATCTGGGGTATTATCCCGGGACTTCTGATTTTGCGGAAGCAATGGCCTAGTCCCCGGAGAATATTTTCTGCTTGCTTGAAACATAGCGCCGCCCTCAGCAAATTGATGAAACAATAAAATTGATAGTCATTGCTGTTGTAATCAAAAGATCCTCTAAAGGGGACACACCAAAAGTCGAAGCCGTCATTTCTCTGCGTATACGGAAGTATCGACCTGAGCTCTCACGGCCCTCGCATTATAACCCCTTACATATATCATCTGTGGTATACTCACCTGTAAGACTGAATATTGGGATCTGGATAAGGGAGTATATTCTGAGGTGGGACACGCGATTAAGTTTAAGTATCTAAGACAATTAATATCGTATCTCGGATCAGTTGAACTTTGTGTGAAAATTTAAGTGGATCAATATACTGACAATCTAAGTGAATTGTTTAGAACTTAGAATGATATGAAGCTTAACAGTGTTGGTGATTTGTCTCAAAAACTGATATGATCCTTTTACACAAACTCACAAAAAGATTGTCTGTAAATATTTCTTTACTGCATTTTATTTTGGTTATTTCACAAAAATTCAAAAAGATTTTCGACGACTGATATTGAAAAGCTGATTTTCAAAATTCCAAGTGCTAAACATGATGAACAGATGGTTTGGGAGAGTGTGTTGTTTTGATAAGAAAAACGATATAGTTGTAAGTGGTTCATCAGAAACGAATTGATATACTTGTTTGTGATAGTTTCAAATGATGTCTATATGCTTAAATGTTTATCATAAAACTTATGTTTGTGGTAGAGTTTTATGCTGGATGAGTCAACATTTGAGGGGGAGTGCATGCTGATGAAGATGAATTTAAAGATGTCAACAGCTGAGAGAAGAAGTTTGTTCGTGATGAAAGAGAAGGAGAAGAGATAGAGATTGAAGATGCTTAGAATGTCAAATACTTCAAAGTTAAAACCCAGAGACTGATCAAGACTGAAGATGCGAAGGCACGACATTGTAAAAGACTCGATGAACGACTCGTCAACATCTGAGGGGGAGTTTATTGGTGCACTACATCTGTCGACTTCGTCTTGTATCGAGTCTAGTGTAGAATAGGTTAGTTCTGGACACGAGAGTCAAGAAATCTGATTAATGCTGATTTCGCTCCAAGTAACATGGTGTCATTGGAGCGAAACCTCTTGTTAGACTTGATTTCGCTCATAGGGTAATAGATGATTTCGCTCGTGTGTCTAATGCTGATTTCGCTCATGTGGTTTATGTATGTAAAAGCAAAATCACGAATGTTATAAATAGCTGTCATTAGAGCGAAATCATATAGTTGATAGGGTTATTGTCATTCCGGCTGTCACGAAGTGGTGCCGAAGTGTTGCCAAGATTGTAAACGTCGTTTAAATCAATAGATCAACCGTTAAAAGTGTATGCTCGGTGAATTGAACCTGATTTGTTTGTTTCCGCCGCTCAAATCAGGAAGGGTTCTTCTGAATAGACTCAATTGGGTCCGAACACGATCCTACAATTTCAACAAACACGTTAAGGGCATTGTTTTACTAAACCCATAACCAAGTCTCATGACTATTTATTTGGCCAAATTTTAACATCTAACACAAGTTTATATATCAAATTCCACATCCATATTCTTGTTTTACTTCATATTGTTCAAACAACCCAAGTTTGACAATCATGATTCTAGTGTTCATCATGGTTCTACAAAACCCATCAAGCACATATAATGGATGATCATAAATTTTCATAGTTTAGACCCTAATTAAACAAACTAATGACTAGGGTTTATTCCTAGACATGATTTCATTACAATTTCATCCAAATAACAAACATGCAAACTCAGATTTTGAATCTCATGTGTTCATCTAGAAATCAAGATGAAAGCAAACCATGAAATTTTACATACCTTACGATCCCTTTACTGCAGTGATCGTTAATCTATGCTCGGATTTCGATTTGAGCTTGATTTGAACCTTCAATTTGATCAATTTGTTAGAACTAGGGTTGAAGGTGGGTTTGGTCGCCCCCTCTGTGTTCTTGTTCGATCCATACACACTTTATTGTGTGTTTGGATTTTAATTATTATGTTTTTATAAAATCAAGTTTTTCCAATTTAACACCTTTGGCCCTCCAACTAATGCCAAGTTAAACTTTTGATGTTTTAATCAAGTTTCTTGTTATATCTTAGACTTGTGACTAACTAGGTTGTTTATTCCTAGTTAGTTTATTTTCGTTTATTGCATACTTTATAATTTTAATATAAAGTTTTATATTTTCGGGGTGTTACAGAACGAGCCTACGATTTCAAATGGAAAAGATGCAGAACTTGAAAAGGGAATATTTGGTTGCCATATTAATTCGTTTTCTTCATATTTCATTAATCAAATATATCATTAACTAGAAAAAAAAAACTCAATGTTATTGACTAATAATTACTAATCAATAAATGTTTTATTAGAAACCATAATCATCTAATCGATTATAAAATGTGTAACTCCTCATAAAACTGACATAATTAAAAGATATTTATTAATTTAGGGTTTTCAAATTTTCAGGTATTACAATTATTTCCCTCTAAAAAAATTTCATCATCGAAATTGCTAAGCTCGTATAACGCACAACTGACAGATATAACAGAGATACTAAACAACCTTTAATGGTCTTATAATCATATACAAAACATACTAACGTATAGACTTCTAGATGACAATTAAATGGATACTGAAACAGATCAAACTTAGAATGTGAACAAAACAAAGTCAACTTAACACAAAATAGAATGAGATAAATTCAACTAACCAGAACTACGAAGAGCTAAGACGTGAACAAATTCAGATATTGCAAGCGGACGGTGTCTTCCATTTCCCAAGTAGCTTCACGTTCAGAATGGTTCTTCCATAGAACTTTAACAAAAGGAATAGTCTTCTTGCACATAATACGATCTTGTCTGTCAAGAATAGCTTCGGGTTCCTCTTCGAATGACAAGTCTTCACGAATCTAATGAAGTGGATAATTCACGACATGTAACGGATGATAGACTTGTATCCCCTAAGAAGAGATACATGAAAGACGTCATGCACGTGTGACAACTGGGGCGGTAGTGCCAAGCGATAAGAAACTTCTCTAATTCTTTCAAGAATTTGAAATGGACCGATGAATGTAGGACTTAGCTTCCCTTTGATTCCAAAATGGCGAACGCCCCTGCAAGGCGAAACTCGCAAGAATACCCGATCACCAACATTAAACTCCAATACTCGACGATGTCGGTCTGCATAGCTCTTTTGTCAACTCTGAACTTCCTTTAACTTTTCCCTAGCGATAGCAACTTTCTCACTCGTGATCTGCACTAATTCGGGTCCTTCAATAATTTTCTAGCCAACTTTCTCCCAACAAATAGGAGCTCTACACTTCCGACCATAAAGAAGCTCAAATGGTGCCATACCAATGCTAGCTTGCCAACTATTATTGTAGGCAAACTCAACAAGACAAATATATTCATCCCAGTTTCCAGTCCACTCTAAGGCATATGCCCGAAGCATATCCTCGAGTGTCTGAATGGTACGCTCCGACTGGCCGTCAGTCTGAGGATGAAACACGATGATGAATCTCAACCTGGTGCCCCACGCGGCTTGCAAACCTTTCTAGAAACGAGAAGTGTAATGTGGGTCACGATCAGAAACAATAGAGACTGGAGTACCATGAAGTCTGATAATCTCTTGAGTAAAGATCTTAGATAACCTACTGACTGAGAAACCTTGCTGAATAGGGAGAAAGTGAGCAGACTTAGACAACCGGTCAACTACAACCCATATGGTATCATTCTTTCTAAACGTATTTGGCAACCCAGTTACAAAATCAATTGAAATGTCATCCCACTTCCACACCGGAATGTCTAGTGGTTGAAGCTAACCACCAGCTCTTTGATGTTCGGTCTTAACTTGCTGGCAAGTGAGACATCTGCTAACATACCTAGCGACATCCTCTTTCTTAGCGCTCCACCAAAAGTGCTGACGAAGATCCCGATACATCTTTAAAGATCCAGGGTGAATAGAGAATGGTGAACTATGTGCCTCGGCTAACAATGACTCTCGCAGAGTGGAATCATTAGGCACTCATAACCGTTTTCCACACCAGACTACTCCATTCTCATCAATTCTGAATTCTGACTACTTTCCAACCTCCAAATTCTGAATAATAGCCCAAAGTTCTCCATCGTCTTGTTGGGCACTCTTGATCCGCGAGATTAAGTCAGGCTCTATCTGAAATCTGGTTAGATAACCATTGGTATCACCAAGATGAATACCAATACCCAACTTATCAAGATCTGCGAGAATCTGATGCTGCAATTGAAGAGAAGAAATAGACCCAGAACTCTTTCGGCTAAGAGCATCGGCCACAACGTTGGCTTTACCCGGGTGATACTGAATGTTGGCGTCATAATCCTTTAGCAACTCTAGCCAACGTCTTTGCCTCATGTTCAACTCCTTCTGCATAAAGATGTACTTCAAGCTCTTGTGGTCAGTGAAAATGTCACAAGTCTCTCCGTACAAATAATGTCGCCAGATCTTTAGAGCAAAGATAACTGCGGCAAGCTCAAGATCATGAGTCGGATAATTAACCTCATATGGTTTTAACTGACGTGAGGCATAAGCAATGACCTTGTTATGCTACATCAAAACATATCCAAGACCCTTCTTCGAGGCATCACTGTAAATTTGATATCCACTTGTACCTGATGGGAGAGTGAGAATCGGGGCAGACACCAACCTTTTCTTCAATTCTTGAAAAATTTTCTCACGGTCCTCGTTCCAAGAGTACTTAACCCCTTTTCTCAGAAGTTCTGTGAGAGGCAAGGCGATAGTCGAAAATCCTTCAACGAATCTGCGATAATAACCGACGAGGCCCAGAAAACTGCGAACCTCAGTGACTGAGGTAGGTGTAGGCCATTTAGTGATTGCCTCTACCTTAGCAGGATCCATTGTAATGCCTGCATCCCTATACTTTTAGCTTTTGTCACTTTTAGCCCCTATTCTATGTGATATTTGATACTTTTGATACTTGATGAAACTTATGCTATGATTCTATGATGCTATGATTCTTGATACTCGATACTTGGAAACTATGATTCTTGATGCTTGGAATCTAGATTCTTGACTCTTGATGCTTTGGTGCTTGACTCTTGAGGCTCGTGAAACTTGAGACTTGTTTAAACGAGGGACTAGATTCTTGACTCTTGATGCTTTGGTGCTTGACTCTTGAGGCTCGTGAAACTTGAGACTTGTTTAAACGAGGGACTGGAGTCTTGTCACTGGCGGAAACTACGGAAACTTTTGTGTTAATAATGTAATCTAGCTATGTGATACTATTACCCAATAATACGTAACGCAACGCTTAATCTAACTCGCGAAATGAATCAAAGACGGAAACGCGGAAAGGATGGATTGACCGACCGAGTGGCAATCCGAACGGATGACCATTCGACCGGGCTGCCATCCGATCCATGCACACTGCCTCACTCCCTCTCTCTGACACTATAAATAGGCCTGTCACATCATTCTCACTGATGTGACAGCCTCACTCGACCAAGACGCACACACTCCTACTATCTTCCATTCTCCGTGATTTCGGTACGTTTTACACTAGATTCTTGTACATATTTGATCTACACGTTATTCTCCACATGATTCTCCTTTGAAATCTCACTTCTCACCGTGAAATCTCTAAGATTTGAGCTCTTGAGGGTGACGTCATCATGGTGGTTTTACAAACTGTTGAGTGATGTCATTCTGTTCAAGATCTAGCTCAGATCTAAGGAATTTCATGTGTTTTTACATTAAATCTTAACTAAATCTAGACTTTTCAACTAAAATTTATGATTATCTTCACTTTTTCTTAACTTTTCACTTAAAACGGTTGAATCCGGATTTGAACGGACTAAAGACTTGATGATTAGTCTTGAGTCAGCTTGGAAATGGATTGTTGTCGGAAAAGATGACCGGCGTACGGATTCCGACATAAGCATCGCCAAGAGCAGACGACTGGAAGGACTAGGGTGATTCCCATCCGATCAGAACAGCTGTATACTGGCGTGTTTGCCATTGTCTCAATACGTACCATGTCATCACCGTCAAAGCAAAAACTTACACACTTTACAAGGTTATGAACGGGACGAGGACAACCAAATCGAATGGCAATCCGATCGGATAGCCATCCAATCGAACTGCCATCCGATCAGTTGACACTCGCCCCGTAACCTCAAACATTTAGAAATTTGAATCTTGATCATCGAATGGCAATCCGATCGGATAGCCATCTGATCGAACCGCCATCGGATCGAGGTGACACCGTGCCTTAGAATCTTTCAACACTTGGAAACTTTTTAGAAACTTGAAACTTTGGAAACCTCCATGATCGAGTGGCAATCCGATCGGATAGCCATCCGATCGAGGCAACCTAACTGAAACTTAATAACCTTTTTGGATCGACTGACCATTCGATCGGATGACCATCCGATCGGATGGCCATCCGTCCCTCACTCACAACAGCCACGTCTATCGAATGGCAATCCAATCGGATGGCCATCCGAACGAACAGCCATCCGACCCAGTGACTGATTCGACACTTTGCGAAGTCTCATACTTCTATCTGACACTTACCTATTGTAATCCAATGAGGCTAAATCTAAAGAGCTCCCTTTGATCCAATAACAGTTAGGCTGTTAAGCAATCACTGTGAGTATACTCGATCCTTTTTTGCTTTAAACTTTGGGATGCAACATGTATTCTATTAAACTATGCTACTTGAAACTTTTGGAATCTAAACTCTATCCTATGTGTATGTGAAACGTGTGATTCTTGATTCTAGACTCTTTGTGCTATGTGAACGTTTAATCCAGAGTGTGTAGTTCCGCCTTAACAATAGTAGCGCTATAGGAGATGCACCTCCCCATTATTATCGGGGGTATTGTTAGGAGGATTCTAGTTTTCCTTGAGACTTGGGAAAACAACAAAGCATCGGGATACTTGGGCTATCATTTGTTGGACTGCGAACACTAGCATGGCTGAAACTATTTTGTTACATTTACATATGGATATGAGACTTTTATTCTATTATGCTATTATTCTAACTTGTATACTCACCGGTACATTTTTGTACTGACTCTATTTTAATACATGTTGCAGGCTGACAGAATGCTAGGAATCGTGAAACAAGCTAGGATGGAACTTAGATACTCCACGACATACAACTATCATCCGTTACATGTCGTGAATTATCCACTTCATTAGATTCGTGAAGACTTGTCATTCGAAGAGGAACCCGAAGCTATTCTTGACAGACAAGATCGTATTATGCGCAAGAAGACTATTCCTTTTGTTAAAGTTCTATGGAAGAACCATTCTGAACGTGAAGCTACTTGGGAAATGGAAGACACCGTCCGCTTGCAATATCTGAATTTTTTCACGTCTTAGCTCTTCGTAGTTCCGGTTAGTTGGATTTATCTCATTCTATTTTGTGTTAAGTTGACTTTGTTTTGTTCACATTCTAAGTTTGATCTGTTTCAGTATCCATTTAATTGTCATCTAGAAGTCTATACGTTAGTATGTTTTGTATACGATTATAAGACCATTAAAGGTTGTTTAGTATCTCTGTTATATCTGTCAGTTGTGCATTATACGAGCTTAGCAATTTCGATGATGAAATTTTTTTAGAGGGAAATAATTGTAATACCTGAAAATTTGAAAACCCTAAATTAATAAATATCTTTTAATTATGTCAGTTTTATGAGGAGTTACACATTTTATAATCGATTACATGATTATGGTTTCTAATAAAACATTTATTGATTAATAATTATTAGTCAATAACATTGAGTTTTTTTTCTAGTTAATGATATATTTGATTAATGAAATATGAAGAAAACGAATTAATATGGCTACCAAATATTCCCTTTTCAAGTTCTGCATCTTTTCCATTTGAAATCGTAGGCTCGTTCTGTAACACCCCGAAAATATAAAACTTTATATTAAAATTATAAAGTATGCAATAAACGAAAATAAACTAACTAGGAATAAACAACCTAGTTAGTCATAAGTCTAAGATATAACAAGAAACTTGATTAAAACATCTAAAGTTTAACTTGGCATTAGTTGGAGGGCCAAAGGTGTTAAATTGGAAAAACTTGATTTTATAAAAACATAATAATTAAAATCCAAACACACAATAAAGTGTGTCTGGATCGAACAAGAACACAGAGGGGGCGACCAAACCCACCTTCAACCCTAGTTCTAACAAATTGATCAAATTGAAGGTTCAAATCAAGCTCAAATCAAAATCCGAGCATAGATTAATGATCACTGCAGTAAAGGGATCGTAAGGTATGTAAAATTTCATGGTTTGCTTTCATCTTGATTTCTAGATGAACAGATGAGATTCAAAATCTGAGTTTGCATGTTTGTTATTTGGATGAAATTGTAATGAAATCATGTCTATGAATAAACCCTAGTCATTAGTTTGTTTAATTAGGGTCTAAACTATGAAAATTTATGATCATCCATTATATGTGCTTGATGGGTTTTGTAGAACCATGATGAACACTAGAATCATGATTGTCAAACTAGTGTTGTTTGAACAATATGAAGTAAAACAAGAATATGGATGTGGAATTTGATATATGAACTTGTGTTAGATGTTAAAATTTGGCCAAATAAATAGTCATGAGACTTGGTTATGGGTTTAGTAAAACAATGCCCTTAACGTGTTTGTTGAAATTGTAGGATCGTGTTCGGACCCAATTGAGTCTATTCAGAAGAACCTTTCTTGATTTGAGCGGCGGAAACAAACAAATCAGGTAGGGATGAGATCGGTACGATACCGGTACCGTACCGATACCGTAAATACCGTTACCGAAATTGTGGAAATGTGGATACCGATTACCGTACCGTATTTATATATTCGGTACCGGTACGGTACCGGTATTTCGGTACTTTACCTCATTTGTACCGCTTTGGTGTCATCCATTGTTTTACCTAAAAAAAACTTCACGTGCAACCCATCCATCCATTATTAACTAAACTAGAGTAATATATAGAGGAATGTAAACAAAAGGTAAACATATTTAGTAGTCAAAAAAATCAAAAGATAAACATCCATGGGTTCGACTTTTAACTTCCAAATTCCAACATGTCTAAAAAATCATCATAATTGATTAAAAATAACCAAACAAAAAAAAATTGATATTGGTTTTTGTAAAACAATGTTCTAGAAAATATAACTTCATAGTGGGATCTAAGATAATAGCAAAATAAATAAAGTCATTATTAAATTCGGTATTAATACCGGTATTTACCGAAAAATACCGGTACCGATACCGTTTTTTACCGATACCGAATTTCGAAAAATCTATTACCGATACCCGTACCGTTTATGATCGGTACGGTACGACATCAGTATGGTACCGGTACGGTACCGTTATGGTACCGGTATTTCGGTAAAAAATCTCATCCCTACTCCACGTAGCTAAATCTAGAAACTTTGAAACAATGATTATGCTTGTTTTGATACTATGTTTTTGGTGGTTGATGTTTGTTTTAGACAGTTGCATGAAATGGATTTAATTTATATTGAAGCTATTTAGTGTTATGGATTCTCGTGAGCAATCTGAACGCTTAGTGCTCACACCCCGATGTTGCCGCCATCGGTTGGGGTGTGACATCCATAGAGATACCAATAGCAGAAACTACATGACCAAGAAAAGCTACTTGGTCTAACCAGAATTCGCACTTCGAGAATTTTGCATAGAGTTTCTTCTGTCGCAAAATTTCAAGTATAATATGAAGATGGTGCTCATGCTCTACCTTGCTCTTAGAATAAAGCAGAATATCGTCAATGAAGACTATGACGAATTTATCAAGAAACTCGTGAAAGACTCGATTCATTAGGTCCATGAAGACAGCGGGAACATTGGTTAACCCGAACGGCATAACCAAAAACTCCTAATGACCATACCGAGTACGAAAAGCTGACTTAGGCACATCAGAATCCTTAATATTCAGTTGGTGATAGCCCGACCTTAGATCAATCTTAGAAAAACATTTGGCACCCTGAAGCTGGTCAAATAAATCATCTATGCGGGGAAGCGGATAACGATTTCGAATGGTGATTTTATTTAACTCTCAATAGTCAATACAGAGTCTCATAGAACCATCCTTCTTTTTCACGAAAAGGACTGGTGCGCCCCATGGCGAGACACTAGGTCTGATAAAACCAAGTTCCAATAATTCTTGTAGCTGCTCTTTGAGCTCCTTGAGCTCAAGAGGTGCCATGTGATAAGATGCCTTAGAAATTGGCTCAGCACCAGGAATAAGATCAATAGTAAACTCCACTTCACGATCTAGTGGGAGTTCAGTCGGCTCCTTAGGAAAAACATCAGGAAACTCACAGACAATCAGATAATCAGAGATATTTGGCTCTTCAGAAGACGTAACTTTTACAGAAGCAAGAAATCCGGCACAGCCATGCGATAAAAAACTTTCGAGCCTTAAGTGCAGAGATAATCTTTATGGACTTACGAGGTTGAGTCCCCTGATAAATAAGTTCAGGACACTGAGGATTTCCAAACATAATACAACGAGTCTGACATTCATTCGAAATGCTATGCTGTGATAGCCAGTCCATACCGAGAATAACATCAAAATCACTCATGTGAATTGGATACAAGTCTGCTGCACGAATGGTGGACTCAATTGTTGGTGCATACATCTGTCGACTTCGTCTTGTATCGAGTATTACACTAGATATGTTAGATCAGGGCACGTTGTACGAGAAAATAGCAGATTTTAGTGTAATTGGAATTGATTCCGCTTGAATGGGCTATTCCGCTTGAAATGACATTTGTCATTTTCAAGCGGAATCAACAACAATCCTTATTCCGCTTGAAGCTTTTTCAAGCGGAATCACCGAGTCTATATATAGGTGTTTGAACAGAATCATATGGAGGAGTTCCTGAAATTCATACCGAGGTGCTGCCGGTTTGAATTCTGAATGTAATCATTGTTATATCAATCAGAAAGTTGTTTAAAGTGATTTGCAAGCTGTTTCGAAGTCTGTTTCTTAGTTTCCGCCTCTGAAACAGATTAAAACTCCTCTGAACGACTCATTTGGGTCACAACACGATCCCACAAGTGGTATCAGAGCTCAGGAGGAGGATTTCTGCAGATTATAGCTGGATTTCATTGTGTTTTCTTTCTTCTACATCTTCTTTCTTCAATAGAACAAGTTTTCACGGCTAAAATTGGATAAGTTTCTCACATATTGTGCAAAACTGCATATTAACAAACCCTTGAAAGTTTCAGAGCTAAAATCAAAGTAAAAGTGGAAAAAATGGACCTTAGACTAGATTCCGCTTGAACGAACAACTGAAATTTCACTCGAGATTGCTTATTCCGCTTGAAAAGTTTAAAGCGAAACTTGTCATTCCGCTTGAAATTGCACTGATTCCGTTCCAAGTTGATATTCCGCTTGAAATACTTGTGATTTCACTCCTAAGTGTTGAGATTCCACTCGAAAAAGGATATTCCGCTTGAAACTGATAGTTGAGTATTCCGCTTGAAACCATCAGTTGGTTATTTCACTTGAAAGAGTGTTTTGGTATTTCACTTGGATTTGATTTAGGTTATTTCGCTTGAATTTGATTTCATCATGAGTGAAGAATTTTACAACGCGTTCGCAACATCCCCGACTACTCCGGCTTCTATTGCTCAGAACATGAATTTGGAAAACGAAACCGGAACATTACAAAAACCCCCAAAGCTAATGAGCATTGAAGAGTATTACGGATGGAAAGACAGATTTGAAAACTGGGTTCAGACTAACCATCTAAGATCATGGGAGTGCATTCTGAAGAAGTATGTCTTACCACGTACTGATTTGCAAGTTGTGAAAACAATTTCTGAATTTAGTGACCAAGAATGAGATATGTACAAAGCTGAGAAAATGATGATCAGTTTACTTCAGCAAGCTATTAAAGAAGATATTTTTGTGCTGCTTCAACATGACAAAACATCAAAATCAATTTGGGATGCTCTTCGAATTAAATTTGAGGGTAGTGAAAATATGATTAAGAGCAAAAAGGCATTGCTTAAGAAAGAATTTGATCTATTCACTAGTTTGCCCGGGGAAGATACAAAGAAGTTAATTGAAAGATATTGCCACTTGGTGCGATCCATGTCGATGCTAAGTATAACCAAAGATCGTGAAGAGTGGGTTGATAAGTTAGCTGACGCTTTACCACAAAAAGAGTGGGGTACTTACTTGATGATTCTAAAGAACACTGGTGTATATGATGGGTTGACGATTTCTCAGTTTATTGAGAAGATTGAGGGTCAAGATCTGGAACAGCAAAAGATTACGAGGATGAATAATCCGAGTGGTCAACAAGATGTGAAAATGTATTACAAAGGCAGTGTTCCAGAAGCTGAAAGAAGTCCAAAGATTCAAACTGCTTTTAGTGTTGGAAATTCATCAGAAAATGTTGATCAGGGTTCTAACAAAAGTAGTGGGTTCTTTTCATATCCGAGTGTTAATCCAAAAGATACAACATCAAGCTTTCAGTATCAAAGTTCTAAAAGTCGAAATGGTTATGTGATACAATGCAACATTGCTTTGAATCTTTCTGATGGTCAAAGTTTCTCTGAAGAAGTTGCGAAAGATCACATGGCATTACTTGGTTCTGTGCTACTATCCTATGAAAGTTTGGTTGCAGGGCGGATCGGGAATCCTATGCTAACAAATGAGGATTACGATCAGATAGACGCTGAAGAAATGGAGCTTATGGACATCAAATGGTGTTTAGCTAGTGTCCTAAGAAGAGCAGAAAAGTTCAAATTGATTACTGGAAGAAATGATTTTCTTGATGCACACGTTTCTACTTTAGGTTTTGATAAATCTAAAGTTACTTGTTTTCGATGTAGGGAGAAAGGTCATTTTAAGAGAGAATGCAAGAATAGGGAAGAAAATGAAGCAAAGAATCCATTCGGAAAAGATGATTACTATCGGAAAGCCATATATCAACAAGTTGGTCAACAACAACAAGAACCACAAGTGGCTCATGGTAGAAAAGTGATAGAGGATTCAAAGAGAGTATGTTTGGTGAATCAAGAAGATTTTAGCTCGAACAAATACATTTCATCCGATAGCAAAGCATGCTTAATCAATCAAGATGATGAAAGGTTACCAGAAGGTTTTAGCTGGGATATGTTTGTGGATGAAAAAGGAGAGTTTAAAGCTTTCATTGCTAAGATCGTGAAAGAACCAGATATGTTTACCGAGTGGATGAAATCTATTGGTGTTAGTGTGAAGAATGAAGATGAAAAATCTGTTTCATCAGATGAAAGCTCAGAAAGATCAGATGAGAGTTCAGAAAGAGAAATTGTATTTGATCAAACACCATCTGATTCTGGTTCTTCGGATGATAATTCTGACAAATCAGTAGAGTTTGATCAATCACCAACTGATGACAGTAATGATGATGAAGAAGAAAAACATATTAATATTGCAAAATCTCATCTTTTTCCTGAAAGTTTTCATTTTTATTTTGCAGACCGCTTGGAGAAGCTGAAGGAGAAACGAGTAGCAAAAGAACAAAAGCAAATGAAGTCTGAAAGTGAAAAGGATGAGATAGTTCAAAAGGAAGAAGTTAAAATTGTTGCTGAGGAGGTTGTTGAAACAGAAAAGGTAATTGTAGCAGAAAAAGTGGTTGAGGTGGTGAAAACAATTGAAGTAGAAAAGATTGTGGAAGTCATCAAGCCTTGCTCAAAGTGTTTAGAACCATGCAAGGAATGTGCAGCAAAAGACGAGAAGCTAGCTGAGTTTGAGAAGATGAAAGAACAATTACTGTTCAATCTCAACTATGTAAAGGGGTCTTATAATGTTTTGAACATAACAGTAACTGGTCTTCAAAAGACAAACTCTGAAAGAGAAAATGCTTTGACGATGATGAATGCAACGATGATGACGAAGCAGAAAGCTATTAACTTCTACATCGAAGAAAGTGCAAAGTGGAAGCAAGAGTTGGAGACCGAGAAAATTGAGAATGAGAGGATCAGACGATTATTACAAAGTTATTCTAGTTCTGATTATCTTATTGATCGAATTTATCCAACTGTTGCAGGTTTCGAAGCATTTCAGAATTACAAGCCAAAGAAGAAAGATACTGGTAAGAAACCGACTGTTAGCTATAACAAGTGTCCGCCCCCGATCTGGGAAAGTTATTCTCCTAGAAAACCAATTGAAGAGCAAGTCGAAAAATCAGTCAATATAAAGTTAAAAACCGATACAACTGATGAATTACCAGAAAACATTGACGTTACTTTCACATCATCTGACACTGATCATGAGTCTGAGTTAATAAAAAAGGTGGTCGATCAGGTGTTGGATACTGATGAGGAGTCTGAGTCAAAGTCTGAGTCTGGAGGGTCAAGTTCGTCAGTCAACAGTTCAAAACCGATGGTTAAAAGGGCTTATAGTACAGAGTTTTTGTTATCAAAAGCAAATTTGAATGATGAAACATTCGAAGTAGCATATACTTTGAATGATTCTGACAAATTATATTCTGACAAAGAGTTTCCAATAAGAAGTGTTAGATTTGAAATGATCAAAAAGGTTTTCAAAATGAAAGAAATAAATATTTCTGAAATTAAAGATTTAAATCTTACTGGAAAACCTAAAAAATACACTTCAAGAGTTCAACAGCGATTAAACAAGAAAAAGGGTTACAATTCTGGTTCTGGTTTTCAAAAGAAACCAAACCATAATGGTAATTTCAAAAAGAAAGGTTTAGGTTTTATTCCATCTGAAAATTATAAAAATGAGAAAAATTCTAAAACAAAAACAGAATTTGTTTCAGGAGGAAGTGCTGAAGAAGAACAGAAGAAACCTTTCTGGAGACAATCAAACCAGGAGTTTCTTGCCGAAAAGAAGAGAACAGGAACTGGAGTTTTTCACAGAAAGGATACTCAAACCTGTTTCAAGTGCAATGAAACTAGTCACATTGCTTGGAATTGTCCGACGAATACTAAGACAAAACAGGGAGTATCTGAAAAACTTAAAGAAAAAGTTGTTGATATTGAACCACCAACTGAGAAATTTAAACTTTTTGAAAATTTGACTTATGAAGTTGGTGAGTGTTCAAAGAAAAACTTTTACAAAAAGAGAGCAAAAGACAACCAAATGTGGGTTGTTAAGAAGGTTGATGAGAAAGTCGGCGATGAATCTGATTCCACAAAATCAGTAGAGCCACAAGTTGAGATTAAAGAAGTAAAATCTGTGACTTCAATGGATGATGTTAAAATTTCATCATTGAAGAATGAAAGTGTTAAACAAAAGGTTGGTAATGTGGAGATCTCAAATCAATTTTATTCTAAGAAGAATGAATTTGATATTGAGAAAACTTTTAATGGAAATGTGAAGAAAATTTTTGGGAAGATGATTGATGGGAAAGTAAAAGGGGTTAAAGATTTTTATGCTACAAAGAAAGCAACTTATAACCCTACTGAACAAGAGTTAAAAACACCCAAGGTTGGTAAGCCTTGGGTGGAAATTCTTTTTCCTTGAAAATCTGGACTTGCCGGAGATCCCAAGTTTGTAATCGCGGATCAGGAATCGGCATCATTCTTGTTAAAATAGAGTTTGTGAAAGATTTTAAAATGGTTAAATTTTTACAGGTTGTGACTTGCCGGAGCTTCCAGGTTGGTAAGTGTGAAGCAGGAATCGGCATCTTTATTGGTAAAATGATTTTGTGTAGATGTTATTCCTACATGTGGTGCAAGTGGTAAGTCCTACAACTGGTAAAGAGGTTTGTTCTTACAAAATGAATCATCAAGGTCATTAATTTGAACTTGATGTAATCCTTATACGAGTGGTTGAAACCAAAGAAATGATGAACCCTGAACCTACAAGTGGTTAAAACAAAACTTATTTTCCGGAAAAATCATTTTGATTAAAACAAACTTAAGTGTTTTGAAATCATAATGAGAAAATAGTTTGTTGAAAGGGGGAGTTTTGATTGTTTATGCCAGGTGGATGACGAATTGAAGTGATTTGATATCGGTTGTCAATTTTATTGTACAGTTTGTTTTCAAATTTCCTTTAATGTGTTTGCATTTTAGGGGGAGTAAGAAATTTCAGAAAATCCAAAAACATTTGAAAATTTGAAAAAGTCAAAAACATGATAAAATTCAAAAATGAGTTTTGGGGTCAAAGAAGAGGAAATGATAGTACATCAGTAGACAGTTACAGTATGCTAAAGAAATGTAATGATTAAATAGCGTTAAACAGTCTCACTGATGATATGCTGATAGGTTTTTACACATTTAGTAAGCTTTTTCGGGATATAAACCTAAATTCAAACTTACTTATTTTGTGGGGAACACTACTTGGATATATAGGTAACCCCAGAAATTTCGTTTAAAAGATCTGGTATCAGAGCCCAAGTTTGTAATCGCGGATCAGGAATAGGCATCATTCTTGTTAAAATAGAGTTTGTGAAAGATTTTAAAACGGTTATATTTTTACAGGTTGTGACTTGCCGGAGCTTCCAGGTTGGTAAGTGTGAAGCAGGAATCGACATCTTTATTGGTAAAATGATTTTGTGTAGATGTTATTCTTACATGTGGTACAAGTGGTAACTCCTACAACTGGTAAAGAGGTTTGTTCTTACAAAATGATTCATCAAGGTCATTAATTTGAACTTGATGTAATCCTTATACGAGTGGTTGAAACCAAAGAAATGATAAACCCTGAACCTACAAGTGGTTAAAACAAAACTTATTTTCCGGAAAAATCATTTTGATTAAAACAAACTTAAGTTTTTTGAAATCATAATAAGAAAATAGTTTGTTGAAAGGGGGAGTTCTGATTGTTTATGCCAGGTGGATGGCGAATTGAAGCGATTTGATATCGGTTGTCAATTTTATTGTACAGTTTGTTTTCAAATTTCCTTTAAGGTGTTTGCATTTTAGGGGGAGTAAGAAATTTCAGAAAATCCAAAAACATTTGAAAATTTGAAAAAGTAAAAAACATGATAAAATTCAAAAATGAGTTTTGGTGTCAAAGAAGAGGAAATGATAGTACATCAGTAGACAGTTACAATATGCTAAAGAAATGTAATGATTAAATAGCGTTAAACGGTCTCACTGATGATATTCTGATAGGTTTTTACACATTTAGTAAGCTTTTTCGGGATATAAACCTAAATTCAAACTTACTTATTTCGTGGGGAACACTACTTGGATATATAGGTAACCCCTGAAATTTCGTTTGAAAGATCCCTCTTTCTGAGATACTAGGTCTTTATGCTCAGTGATATTTGGGGTATTATCCCGGGACTTCTGATTTTGCGGAAGTAATGGCCTAGTCCCCGGAGAATACTTTTCGCTTGCTTGAAATATAGCGCTGCCCTCAACAAAAATGATGAAACAATAAAATTGATAATCATTGCTGTTGTAAAAAAGATCCTCTAAAGGGGACCCACCAAAAGTCAAAGCCGTTATCTCTCTGCTGAACGGAAGTTCTGACCTGAGCTCTCACGGTTCTTCGCATTAAATCCCCTACAGATATCATCTGTGGTATACTCACCTGTAAGACTGAATATTGGGATCTGGATACGGGAGTATATTCAAGAGGTGGGACACATGAATGAGTTTAAGTTCTTAATTCACCTAATTCATATCCTGAATCAGTTGAAATTTGTGTGAAAATTTAAGTGGATCAGTATATCGACAATCTAAGTGAATTGTTTAATTCTGGATGTGTAACTAAGCTCAACGGTACTTGTGACTCGCCATAAACTGATATGATCCTCTTACACAAACTCACAAAAATATTGTATGAATATATTTCTTTACTGCATTTCATTTAAACCCAAAAATCCAAAAAGATTTTCAGTGTGTTTTAGCATAAATTTTGAAAAATTCAAAAAGATTTTCGACAATTGATATTGAAAAGCTGATTTTCAATGTTCCAAGTGCTAGACATGATAACCATTTTTTGAGGGGGAGTGTGTTTTTAATCAAATGTGATCTAGACAAATTTACATGTGGTTCATCAGAAATTTGAGGGAGAGTCATGATATATAAAGTTGAAATGTTTAAATTTGTGAAATTTTACTTTGAGGTAGAGATTGTGCAGATAACCTGAGCTGGATGAGAGCCAAGTCATGATCTTGGAACAACATTTTGAAGAGCCAGGTTAATCGATCCTGAGAAGCTTGTGTTTAAAGAGCCGGTTTCTGATACCTGAAGACTCAGTGGATAAAATGCAAGTCAGGTAACGATCTTGAATTTATGAAATCCAGATTACGATCCTGAAGCTGATGATGCTGATGAACTTAAGGAATGCCAGCACATCGTAAGGGTGAGTCTGAAGTCATTCGAGAGAAGATTAGAAAGAGTATTGCCCAGAGACTGATAAAGACTGAAGATGAGAAGACTCGTCACTTACGACTCGTCAACATCTGAGGGGGAGTCTGTTGGTGCATACATCTGTCGACTTCGTCTTGTATCGAGTATTACACTATATATGTTAGATCAGGGCACGTTGTACGAGAAAATAGCATATTTTAGTGTAATTGGAATTGATTCCGCTTGAATGGGCTATTCCGCTTGAAATGACATTTGTCATTTTCAAGCGGAATCAACAACAATCCTTATTCCGCTTGAAGCTGTTTCAAGCGGAATCACCGAGTCTATATATAGGTGTTGGAGCAGAATCATATGGAGGAGTTCCTGAAATTCATACCGAGGTGCTGCCGGTTTGAATTCTGAATGTAATCATTGTTATATCAATCAGAAAGTTGTTTAAAGTGATTTGCAAGCTGTTTCGAAGTCTGTTTCTTAGTTTCCGCCTCTGAAACAGATTAAAACTCCTCTGAACGACTCATTTGGGTCACAACACGATCCCACATCAATTCGGATTGGGCAATTTCTATAAACATAGGAGATAACATAAGCATCTCTCAAAGGTGTAGATATAACTAGAGGATACTCTAACGCAGTAGGCGTAGACTTCAAATATTTAGCAAATAAAAGAGAAACCACAGAATGTGTAGCGCCAGTATCAAAAAGAGCATACAATTCACGTTCACCAATATGCACATAACCGGAAACAATCTTTAATTTAGTGTCATGCACCTCCGCATCTGAAACAGAGTCCTTCGGCTCGACGATATGGACCCTTGTGTGGTTGTTACACCCCAACCGATGGAGGAAACATCGGGGTGCGAGCACTAAGTGTTCAGATTGCTCACGAGAATCCATAACACTAAATAGCTTCAATATAAATTAAATCCATTTCATGCAACTATCTAAAGCAAACATCAACCACCCAAAACATAGTATCAAAACAAGCATAATCATTGTTTCAAAGTTTCTAGATTTAGCTACGCGGAGTATATAGGTTCCATCCTAGCTTGTTTCACGATTCCTAGCATCCTATCAGCCTGCAACATGTATTAAAATAGAGTCAGAACAAAAATGTACCGGCGAGTTTACAAGTTTGAATAATAGCATAATAGATTAAAAGTCTCATATCCATATGTAAATGTAACAAAATAGTTTCAGCCATGCTAGTGTTCACAGTCCAACAAGTGATAGCCCAAGTATCTCGATACTTTATTGTTTTCCCAAGTGTCAAGGAAAACTAGAATCCTCCTAACAATACCCCTGAGAATAATGGGGAGGTGCATCTCCTATAGTGCTACTATTGTTAAGGCGGAACTACACACTCTGGATTAAACGTCCACATAGCACAAAGAGTCTAGAATCAAGAATCACAAGTTTCACATACACATAGGATAGAGTTTAGATTCCAAAAGTTTGAAGTAGCATAGTTTAATAGAATACATGTTGCATCCCAAAGTTTAAAGCAAAAGGGGATCGAGTATACTCACAGTGATTGCTTAACAGCCTAACTGTTATTGGATCAAAGGGAGCTCTTTAGATTTAGCCTGATTGGATTACAACAGATAAGTGTCGGATAGAAGTACGAGATTTCGCAAAGTGTCGAATCAGTCACTGGGTCGGATGGCTGTCCGTTCGGATGGCCATCCGATCGGATTGCCATTTGATAGAGGTGGCTGTTGTGAGTGAGGGACGGATGGCCATCCGATCGGATGGTCATCCGATCAAATGGTCAGTCGATCCAACAAGGTTACTAAGTTTCAGTTAGGTTGCCTCGATCGGATAGCTATCCGATCGGATTGCCACTCGATCATGGAGGTTTCCAAAGTTTCAAGTTTCTAAAAAGTTTCCAAGTGTTGAAAGATTCTAAGGCACGGTGTCACCTCAATCGGATGGTGGTTCGGTCGGATGGCTATCCGATCGGATTGCCATTCGACGATCAAGATTCGAGTTTCTAAATGTTTGAGGTTACGGGAGAGTGTCACCTAATCGGATGGAAGTTCGATCGGATGGCTATCCGATCAGATTGCCATTCGATTGGGTTGTCCTCGTCCCATTCACAACCTTGTAAAGTGTCTAAGTTTTTGCTTTGACGGTGACAACATGGTACGTATTGAGACAATGGCAAACACGCCAATATATAGCCGTTCTGATCGGATGGGAATCACCCCAGTCCGTCCAGTCGCCTGCTCTTGGCGATGCTTATGTCGGAATCCGTACTCCGGACATCTTTTTTGGCAACAATCCATTTCCAAGCTAACTCAAGACTAATCATCAAGTCTTTAGTCTGTTCAGATCCGGATTCCACCGTTTTAAGTGAAAAGTTAAGAAAAAGTGAAGATAATCATAAATTTTAGTTGAAAAGTCTAGATTTAGTTAAGATTTAATGTAAAAACACATGAAATTCCTTAGATCTGAGCTAGATCTTGAACATAATGACATCACTCAACAGTTTGTACAAACCACCATGATGACGTCAACCTTAAGAGCTCAAATCTTAGAGATTTCACGGTGAGATTTCAAAGGAGAATCATGTGGAGAATAATGTGTAGATCAAAGATGTACAAGAATCTAGTATAAAACGTAATGAAATCACCGAGAATGGAAGAAAAGTAGGAGTGTGTGCGTCTTGGTCGAGTGAGGCTGTCACATCAGTGAGAATGGTGTGATAGGCCTATTTATAGTGTTAGAGACAGGGAGTGAGGCGGTGTGCACGGATCGGATGGCAGCTCGGTCGAATGGTCATCCGATCGGATGGTCATCCGATCAGATTGCCACTTGTTCAATCCATCCTTTCCGCGTTTCCATCTTTGATTCGTTTCGCGAGTTAGATTAAGCGTTGCGTTGTGTATTATTGGGTAATAGTATCACATAACTAGATTACATTATTAACACAAAAGTTTCCATAGTTTTCATAGTTTCCGCCAATGACAAGACTCCAGTCCCTCGTTTAAGCAAGTCTCAAGTTTCACGAGCCTCAAGAGTCAAGCACCAAAGTATCAAGAATCAAGAATCTAGATTCCAAGCATCAAGAATCATAGTTTCCAAGTATCAAGTATCAAGAATCACAGAATCATAGAATCATAGCATAAGTTTCACCAAGTATCAAATATCACATAGTATAGGGGCTAAAAGTGACAAAAGCTAAAAGTCTAGGGACGCAGGCGTTACAGTGGTTTCCCGCAAGTGGCACAGGGAGGGTTACGATTAAGAGGTGGGTTCTGTTGGGGATTCTGCTGACTCAAATACTGGGCCCTAATGGGGGCCTGAGTATTCTGTGCGGGCCTATGATTCTGATTTCGATTTCCCCCATTTCTTGACTGATTGCTGTAAAACTTGTCAGAATGGTATCTACGATCTCGTGGTGCTAAAGACTGGTCATTTCCAGCATGAGTAGAAGACTGCCCCTGAATATTTTCTCGTGGTCGCTTGCGATTTTCATCAAACTCCTTTTGACGATGCTTCTTATCATTATCCAAGTTCTTAACCGCATCAACTATCTCAGTAATGTTGTTAAAACGAAGATTTAGGACGAACTTCCTATCCCAGTCACATATAGCCCACTTGAAAGTGTTGGTTTTCTTTTCTAGTTTTCCTGCAGCCGGGCACAGAAAATTAACCAAACGACAGAAACGGTTCTTAAATTCCATGATGGGCTCATCGTTGCCCTGCATGATAGAGGCATACTCCCTTAGATACTCACTGCGATCAGCATCAGTGAAATACTGCTGATAGAACAGTGCACGAAACTCATCCCAAGCGAGTGTGGCTGCATAATTATCTCCTCCACGTGCATTCTTCAAAATCTTCCACCACCTATGATGCGTGTCGAGTGTGATAGGTTTTTATGTATATTCTTAGCCCTTTTTAACACTTTAGTCAAGTTTTAAATTTATAAAACACGATATATTACTAACACTAAACACACATATGGGCAAGTGCTCCCATCGTGAGCATAGTATAGTGTTGGTAAGATACCGAGGTTGTCCAAGGACACAAGAGCTTTTAGTACCGGTTTTTCCTCAACGTCTAATCAAATAAAAAATTTAGAAAAAGGTTTTAAACTAGAAAATGAAAACTAACTAAAATGCTGAAAATAAAAATAAAACAGATAGACAAGATGAATCACTTGGATCCGACTCGCCTTTAGTGTAACCTTTGATGTTTTCCGCACTTTTGCACTTTTTAAGAGATTATCTTAGTTATAGTAGTAGGCCCCTCTTTTGAAGGTGACGTTACCCTCAACCCAGTAGTTTGAGTAAGCAAGGATACAATCCTAAAGGGTTGGAATATTGGAAGATAATTAATTAAGTTATTAATGCGTAGTGTGGTAGGCCCCTCTTTTGAATGTGACGTTACCCTCGGCTAAGTGGTTTGAGTCAGCAGGGATACAATCCCAAGTAGCCGGGTTAATGTAATAATAGTAGTTTATATATGAGGGGATCAAGCCATTCGCACCCCTGCCATCCAATACCAGTGGGTATTGAAGGAGGTCCTAGTAAGCTTGACCCAGGTCCTTGCAGGATCTATACACTGAACAAGGCAAGAACCTTATCAAACCATTCCCTTAACCCCCGACCAGGTAGCCAACATATCTCCATATAGATCGTGGAGATATGAATGGTGTAAATCTTTTATTTTATATAGATAGTAACATAATGCCAAGACACCACGAACAAATGATAAGGAAGTTTCACCTTCAACATAAGAAACTAGTTATTAAAGTCATTAATACAAAACCAAATAAAAAGTGCGAAAAGATTAAAAAAAAAAAGTATTACACTAAATTCTTGTCTTCACCAAGTGATGTAAGAGACTTAGGCAAACATGGTCTTTGATTGTCAAGAACTCTTACTGTCAATCTTGGATCCCAAGACTACTACACACACTCTATGATGGATGATGGATGATGGTGGACATGGGTGTTGTGATGGTGGTAGAGTGTGGGTGAAGTGGGAGAGATGTGTTTGTCAAGGGATGCCTTTGAAGTGAACCAAGCACCCCTATTTATAGCCTGCACAGAAGCCCGGACACGGCCCTGTGTCCATTGGGCACGTCCCGTGTCCATCCATCTTCTCTTTCTTCATTTAATGCAGTTTGTCTGTATTAGTTGACCACGCCCCCGTGTTTGCTGAGCACGGCCCCGTGTGCAGAAACGTATCTGTACTATCAAGATTTGCTTGGATTCTGTGAATCTTAGCGTTGACCACGGCCCCGTGTCCGCTGGGCATGCCCCCCGTGTTGGGAAATAGAAGCTTCTACAACTTTGTCTTTTCTGCAGACACTTGGGCATGCCCCCGTGTCCGCTGGGCACGGGGCGTGTTCAGCCTTCTGTTGTCTTGTTTTTGCTTGGGAAGATGCTGTCGAGGGGTCGGGCATGCCACGTTTATTCCTTTTCTTGTATTATTGTTAGATTTGGATGTATTTTTGCTTCTTTTGTTCATTTAAGCTCATTTAACCCTGAAAATACAAAAGGAAGACAAAAGCACACTTTTTCCAAAATTAGTACTAAAAAGGATTAGTTTTATGCCTCATTTGATGTAATTCATATGTTGCATTTTACACACATCAAATACCCCCACACTTGAATCTTTGCTTGTCCTCAAGCAAAACTCCTTATTTTGTGGCTTACACACCCAAATGGAATGGGTAGAAGAGAAGGTTTTTGGGCTTGTCTTGAGTGTCGGGATTCCAAGATCTTTATTAGGTTTTATTTTTATGTTATTTACAATCCTATTCGTTATGATTTATTTAGAACATTACATAAGAGAAATTACTTATTTGGGCATAACATGCCTTTATAAAATTACATTTATATACAAGTTCACATACCTCACGGGGGATCACTCAACACTCGGCCGAAGATGTATTTTTGTGAAACACTCGAGAGCGGCATGTAACTTACTTCTACCATATGCTTGCTAAGCGATCAATCCTCCTCCTTAACTATAAACCTTTGTAAATATCAAGAGGACTTTGGGGAAGGGTTAGGCTTGGGTTAAAGGTAGGTGGTTTTGGGTTAGTGGTTAGTAGAAAAGGACGAAAAGGTGTAAAAAGCGTCGGTTTTTGTAAAACATTTTGTTTTTGTGACTTTTTATTTTAATGAAGCATTTTTCAAACAAAGTTTCTTTTGATGAAATTATTTGTTTATTTTTAAACTTCATCATTTTTTTATAAGGATGTCACAAGAAAACCGAGCTTTGTACTAAAATAAAGGGTTTAAAATGAAAAAGGGTTTTGGTGGGTAAAGGGGTGTTTGTTTTGGGTTTAGAAATTAAAAGGTTTAGGCTCAAAGGGGTTAACTAGGGGGATTTTGGGAAGGTGTTAAAAAAAGAAAAATAATGGTGTTGAAATAAAAAGGGTTAGTCCTAATGCCTCCATCATTTACTTACTCGGGTTTAAGTTGGTAAGGACCGGGTATGTATTGTCATGGCAAGTTCTAGAGTCGTAAGAAACCAAGCGGCTATTCACACAAGAAATGAAAAATGAGCATTTAGTTTAAAGATGTGTATTTGTATCCTCAATAAAGGCTCAAAACTCACTTTTTGTGGGAATGGGTTTTTAATGTGATCAAGTATATATAATCAAATTTTAACTAGATTTGTCATGCCGTTTCATAATTTTCTTATGTTGGTTCTTTTTATCACAACGCTATCGGTTGTAAATTTATAAAAATATAACCTTTTTAGAACTTGTTATTCCCAATTTAAACCAAGACAAGTAAAAAAAATGAAAAGTTTTTGAAAAAAAATTGGGGTGTTTAGCGGTTCCAATAGAGTTTTGTGTAAGGCTAGTGATTAGGACTTGCAAAATTCAAGGTTTTAGCATCCCCCCACACTTAAATTACACATTGTCCTCAATGTGTCCCAAAAATAAGTTTTTAGGTTGATTGAATGTGTAAAAAGGTGTGTTAAACAAAAATTTTCTGTTACTGGGCACCTGGACACGGGCCGTGGTGTCCGGGCACGGCCCCGTGTTCAGATTGCCAGTAACAGAAATCAACAAAAAGTACAGAAGGCTGGGCACGGGGGCGTGTCCAGTTACCTGAACTAGGCATTTTTCTGCAGACCCTGGAGCACAGGGCCGTGTTGGCGGGACACGACCCGTGCTGAACTTGCTGTAATGAAGAAAAATGTTCGGGAGGCTCTGTTTTGTGCATTGAGGTGTTGGTTCAAGTCTCCTTTAGTATCCTTCACCATCCAAGTGTGTTTTATTCCTGAAAATTAAAAACTAGACTAGAAAACATAAAGGTTAATCTAAACTAAACTACGGATAGTTCCACGGAATGCTTCCGAGGTGCGCCACGTTTATAAGGGTCCTTGGCTAGACCCAAAGCCAGTCATATGTTACCCAAGTGGGATGGTTTGCATCCCATGTTGCACGGTCGGAGAGCATCATCCAAGCTTGAGTATATGACTTTCATGTAATTAACCGGGTCGTCATCTTCTACTATTTTCCCAACCCCAAACGTTATCTCCTTGTCCCCAACCCTCAATGTTAGTGTTCCACCATTCATGTCCACCATTGCGTGAGCCGTGGCTAGGAATGGTCTTCCTAATATGAGTGGCACTTCGGTATCTTCCTCCATATCTAATATGACAAAGTCGGCCGGAAGACAAATTCCCCGACCAGGGTACGGTATCGGAGGATTCTTGGTGGGCTCTTGATTTGGTGGAGGATCCGTCTCTTGTTGGGGCATTGGCGAAGTTGTGGTTTGGCTAGATTGGCTCTTTTCAGTTGGAGGTAGCGGAGCCTCCTAGGGACATACGGTACGGTTTCTCAACGTGATGAGATGCGCTTGCGCCTTTGGGTTGGTTTCGGTATTGCTCGGTAACGCGCCTTGAGGTCTCTCGGAGAAATTTTGAGCTAGTTGATTTATTTGTTTTTCAATGTTTTGAATACTAGCTTGTTGATTTCTAAAGTTCGATTACAATTGTTGAAAGCGATCCGAGTTTTTCTTTTCGGTGTCAGAGATGTGGCGAGAGACGGTATCCTCAAGCCTCTCTCGTCCCCCTTGTTGTTGAGAGAAATTTTGTGACTCATTTCTTGGTTGTTGAAAGTTTGTCCGTTGGTTTAGATTTTGTTGGTTACTACTATTGACGGGTTCTCTACAACCAAGGTTAGGGTGGTTACGCCATCCTTGGTTGTAGGTACCCGTTGGAGGACCTGACGGCCTAGGTCTATTATCAACGTCGTTAAACGTTTCTGTTTGATTATCCATTTCTTTCATACAACTCCAATTTTCATATGGTCCACCACACCCCTCACAAGCCATAACCGAGGCCGTTTTTGCCATTTCTAACTTTTTTATTTTTGAAGAAAGGGCCTCGATTTGGGCTTGCAAAGAGGTGCTTTCGTCAACCTTATGGGCGCCCGGGGCAATAGATTTTGTGCCTCGGGGAGTGTGCCACTGAAAATTGGTTTGAGCAATTTCCTCAATTTGATTATAAATTTCATTTGGGCGACGATTACCTAAAAGTCCCCCGGAGCTAGAATCAAGTGTTTGTCTTGTGTGTGGCAGCAACCCGTTGTACAAAGTGGATACTTGTTGCCATACCGCAAGACCATGATGGGGACACTTTCTTACTAGCTCCTTGAACCTTTCCCAAGTTTCATATAAGGATTCCCAGTCCTCTTGTGAATATGTATTAATTTCAGTCATTAATTTAGCCGTTTTAGCAGGAGGGAAATACTTATATAGAAATTTTTGGCCTAGTTCATCCCAGGTGTTTACCGAACCAACTGGGAGGGTATTAAGCCAAGCCTTAGCTCGGTCTTTAGCGAAAATGGAAACATTCGGAGGCGGATGGCGTCGTTTGATGCTCCATTGATCCGAAAAGTATCACATATTTCCAAGAAGTTAGTAATATGTAAATGGGGATCTTCGTCCGCAAGCCCATGGAAGGTTGCGGAGTTTTGGAGCATTTGTATCAAATGCGGCCGAAGTTCGAAGTTGTTGGCTTCGACGTTCGGTGCATTGATAGCGGCGCCAAGATTACCTACGGTGGGCCGTAGGTAATCCATGAGGGTACGTTGATCCGCCATTATAAGTAGGTCCCCCGAAACTTTCTCTTGGTTTTTAGTTTTAAGTCTTTTTCTTAGAAAGCGTTCGGGTTCATCTAGAGGTTCTTTTATGTCTCTACTGGAACTGGAGCTCATACACTGCGTGGAAAGTTTAGATTTGGTGCCTGGGTTCTAAGTCCTGCAATAAAAACAAAAAGAACGTCGGTCAGAAGTTTCACCACGGCCCCGTGCTCCGATGAACACGACCCGTGGTCGGAGATACAGTAATTGTTTTCCGGATCCCTGTTACTGGGGAGCTCGACACGGCCCCGTGTTGCACCGACACGGCCCCGTGTTCAGCTCTTTGTAACTCAGAAAATAAAAACTGCCAGTAACAATGCTGGGCACAGCCCGTGTCCGACCAGGCACTGCCCATGCTGAGCTCTGCAGAAGCTGAAAATCTAAGACAAATCCTAAAAAAACTGAAAAATAAGAAAAACGATTAGGCCGTTGATTCCTAACTTTCTTAAAATCCTTTTGTCCCCGGCAACGGCGCCAAAAACTTGATGCGTGTCGAGTGTGATAGGTTTTTATGTATATTTTTAGCCCTTTTTAACACTTTAGGGAGAACTTGGCATAGAGACGGTTTCCCTGGAGTAGTTCAAGAACCAAACGTAGATGTTGCGATTGTTCGGCCTTTGACTTTGAATAGATCAGGATATCATCGAGGAACACGATGACGAAGCGGTCAAGAATGGGTTTGCACACACGATTCATTAGATCCATAAAGACTGCGGGAGCGTGGGTCAAACCAAAAGGCATAACAACAAACTCGTAGTGATCATATCGGGTTCGAAAAGCGGTTTTGGGTATATCTTCCTCCTGAATTCGTAACTGGTGATAGCCTGAGCATAGATCGATCTTCGAGAAACACGTAGCACCTTGAAACTGATCAAACAAATCATCGATTCGAGGCAAGGGATAGCGATTCTTGATAGTCAGCTTATTCAATTCCCTGTAGTCGATGCACATCCGGAACGATCCATCCTTCTTTTTGATGAAAAGGACAGGCGCGCCCCTAGGAGAGGTGCTAGGACGAATGAATCCTTTAACAAGTAGTTCCTGGAGCTGACTCGAGAGTTCGCGCATTTCCGAAGGAGCGAAACGATAAGGCGCTCTAGCAATAGGATTTGCTCCAGGAATGAGGTCGATTCGGAAATCGATACCACGAGTAAGAGGTAAACCAGGTAAATCATTAGGAAATACGTTAGGGAATTCACAAACAACGGGAACGTCTTTCACTACTGTGTTTCCTTTCTTTTCCTTCTCCGCTACTATAATGTTAGCCAAGAAAGCTCTGTATTCATTGCGGATATACTTTCTTGCTTGGACACACGACATGAGTTTAAGACCTTTCGAAGGAGTTTCGCCATACACACAAAGTTGGTCACCATTAGCGAGCGAGAAACGAATCATCTTATCGAAGCAAACAACTTCAGCACGATTCTCGCGAAGAAAATCCATGCCTACTATGATGTCAAAACTACCGAGCTGCATCGGGATAAGGTTGATAGGGAAGACGTGATTGTTGAGTTCAAGCGTACAATCACGTAGAACAGAATTGACGACGACGGTTCTTCCGTTGGCAACTTCAACATCGAACGTCGAGGGGAGATGGGCGCGCTTACGATTAAGGAGCTTTTCGAATTCAAATGATACAAAACAGTTATCTACTCCAGTGTCAAATAAACACGAAGCATATATACCATTCATAAGGAACATACCATTAACCACATTGTTGTCTGCTTGAGCCTGGCGGGTGTTGATGTTGAAAGCACGTCCGCGGGCTGCTGGCTGTTGCTGCAGCTGCTGAGGCGGTTGCTGTTGAGGCTGCTGTTAGGGCTCTTGCTTTACTACCCTGTTGGGATACATATTTGCAAAGTGGTTGGGATCACCACATGCGAAGCAAGCTCTAGCGTGAGCAACGGGTGCAGGAGCAGCTTGTTGGCCCTGGGGAACAGGAAGGAGAGCTTGTGGTGCAGACGCTTGACCTTGACCTTGAGCTGGAGCTGGAGCTGGAGCTGGAGCTGGAGCTTGACGAGGACCGGTACGGAAATTAGCAGTGAAGTGGTCGTACAGGTTGCAGTAAACACAGAACCGGCATGCGATACCAACCGGGTGATGATAGGTGCAAGTAGGGCAGAGCGGGTGTGGTCCAGTGTATGCACGCTTGGCAGACGGTGCATTGACCACAGGTACGTCTACTTGGCGGTGTTGAGTTGCGGTTGGGCAGGTACTGTTTGGAGCGGAGCGGCCGTAACTGCACAGTTCTTGTTGCTGGAGTTGTTGTTCTTTCTCTTGCGACGTGAGAGCTTTGAAGATTGCGGCATGGCGGTGGTTTCGACGGTGGAAGCAGCGGTGACTTGATGAAGACTTTTGGCAGCTTTATCAAAATAACCAGCCCTGACTCGCTTATCGTTGATCTCAGTGGCGAGCAGGCAGGTTTCCTCAATAGTTGTCGTTTTGGCGGCCTGCACAAAGCCTGTGACACAATCCGGCAGAGCAAGGATATACTTCTTGATCATAATCTTAGGGTAGTAACTTGACCTGGACAGATGATACTTAGCTGCTTGAAGCGAGCAGTTAAACCAGCGTTATCTCCGCCATCCTGCTTAATGTGCCAGAATTCGTCCTCTAGCTTTTGGAGTTCATAGGGAGGGCAGAACTCTTGCATCATAATGTCCTTCAACTCATCCCATGTCAGACCAAAAGCTGCATCGTTCCCAATCAAGAGCACGGGATTGGAAGACGCCGGTGGCGGTAGCAGTGCGAAGGCTGTCCGGACTGCCACTCTGGCGCAGGGTGACTTCGATTGAATCAAACCATTGGAACATGGCCGTAGGCCCGTCTTCGCCGGTAAATTCTTTTGGTCCGCAGGCTTTGAACTGCTTGAAGCTAAAAGTCGCTTTGGGAGTATCCGTCCTTGTAACACCCGTCTTGTCTTTATAAGAATATAATATAAACTAGACATTTTTTTTAAACCAAAAACTTCGATTTATATTTCATACCAACAGAAATTTTATAAAGTTAGTAATCTAGTTAACAACTACTAGATTGAACAACCCCAAAACAAATATTTAAGTGTCCACATTAATAACATTTTTATACAAAGTTAACTAGTCGCGGAAGCTTCAAAATTTGTGTTCGGTTCTTGTAATCATACTTGATCGCCGTCTGGATTAAGCCCATCATCACCTTGGTCAAAACCACGTAAAAGATTAGTTTTGACACCTTAAAATCAAGTATAAACAAGTTTCATGGTTAAACAATGAGAACAAACAACAATTTCAACGAATTTGGGCGGTCGCGTGATGGCATTAGCCGTCGCGGCCCGCCACGGCCGCCGCGTCGCACGACGGTGAGACCGTTTCGCCGTGGCATGGCGCTAGCACATGATTTCGATAGTAGGTTTGTTGCTGGGTGCTGTATATTGGCCCAGCATCACTATTTCCCATTTATTAATTTAAACTATCATAACTTTTGACTCGAGCGTCGGATTTAGCCGATTCTTTTTCCTACGCGTCTGTAATAAAATTACCGACGCACCTATCTTAACCGTTCAGTAAAAAAATGGAATATACGGTTGGGGACCAGTAAATGCACAATATATTCGTTTAACCCATATAGTTTTTGTACTAATTTAATTAGTAACAACTTAAGACGACAAGACGTATTTACCCCAGCTTCCGGGGCTTACGGCCACTGGCGTTTCATTACCACACTTGTGGCTTCACGCTCTTGTGATCCGTCTTCGCCAAATGTTAATCAAAACAAAGTTTTATTACTACTAACCAATTATTCGACCCGTTTGGCTCATTTACGGAATCCTCCGTTTCTAATGACTACCAAACGCATTCTAGTCTATTTACAACTCATTAAATCAATAGCGAACAATATCACTTCAACTAATATCAACCTTTATACCAAAACACGATTTTGAATAATTAACATATCTAGTTTACATATTGTAACATAACAAGTTACATACTTGCATAATTCCTCAACATTGGTTTCTAACTATAATTACCCGTTCCCTGGCTCGTCAACCTTAGCGTATCACGTTCATTTCATGTTTACGTTTTTATAACTCAATTTCAATGAGTGACGTTTCAGTCACTTCAACACTACAATTCAACCATTGTTCGACCCGTTTGGTTGTTTAATGGAAACCACCATTTTACAACACACCAAACTTATTCTAACCAACCTTTGACCCGTTTTTTTATCTAGTGATCATCGTCACTTCAACTAAATACTAATTTCATATATAATTTGCTAATATTAAGTCTACTAACAAGAATACATAATCAAGCATAACGTAATGAATACGTAGTTACGTACCTTTAGAGCGCTCCTTTCAACGCGTGTCTCCACCGACTTGTCCGCTTGACGATCCGGATTCCTTGCCTATAGAGTTCAACCATATATTGTTTAAAACTCCTTTGATAACATATCATGCATAATTCATCTCATCATTCTAATATGCGTTTTATTCATAATTTTCAATATTTAGCCTTCTTTTAGGCATTTCAACAAACACGTTAAGGGCATTATTTTACTAAACCCATAACCAAGTCCCATGACTAATTATTTGGCCAAATTTTAACATCTAACACAAGTTCATATATCAAATTCCACATCCATATTCTGGTTTTACTTCATATTGTTCAAACAACACTAGTTTGACAATCATGATTCTAGTGTTCATCATGGTTCTACTAAACCCATCAAGCACATATAATGGATGATCATAAATTTTCATAGTTTAGACCCTAATTAATCAAACTAATGACTAGGGTTTATTCCTAGACATGATTTCATTACAATTTCATCCAAATAACAAACATGCAAACTCAGATTTTGAATCTCATGTGTTCATCTAGAAATCAAGATGAAAGCAAACCATGAAAAAATTTACATACCTTACGATCCCTTTACTGAGGTGATCGTTAATCTATGCTCGGATTTCGATTTGAGCTTGATTTGAACCTTCAATTTGATCAATTTGTTAGAACTAGGGTTGAAGGTGGGTTTGGTCGCCCCCTTTGTGTTCTTGTTCGATCCAGACACACTTTATTGTGTGTTTGGATTTTAATTATTATGTTTTTATAAAATCAAGTTTTTCCAATTTAACACCTTTGGCCCTCCAACTAATGCCAAGTTAAACTTTAGATGTTTTAATCAAGTTTCTTGTTATATCTTAGACTTATGACTAACTAGGTTGTTTATTCCAAGTTAGTTTATTTTCTTTTATTGCATACTTTATAATTTTAATATAAAGTTTTATATTTTCGGGGTGTTACAAGTCCACCCCCTTAAAAGGGTTTCGTCCCCGAAACCTTCTTTAAGTAGTTCTTTAGTTTGGACCTAACCATCTTAATTTCGTTTTTTCAGACCTTATTCTTTTAGTCAAAAGTTATCATTTGCCTCGACGCATGCGTCTTCCATGTGTAAATCCTCATGGACTTTAGCTCGTGTCCTGTATTTCCTTATCTTGCCGCCTACTCGGCCCAATTGCCACTTGACCACTTAATAGTGCGAGTTCGTCAACATGTTTATTCTATATTACCCCATATTGCCAAGTGTTTTATGTAAATCACAACACTATTTTGACCCCGTGTGATCTTGTCGGCTAGCCTGATTAGTCACCGTCACCTCCTGTCCCGTTAATTTGGGTTTATCCCTTCGCCATATTCGGAGTTATGTGAGTTAACGATTTTCTATCCCATATCTCGCGCTACAACCTAATTATATTCTATATAACTTTTCATGACCATGATTGCATCGCATCACGTCGTGTTTAAGTTCTTATAAACTTTTCATCATGAAAACCTTCTTTCTAACATATCATCTTGCACCTATCAGTGTTAAGACCTACATTCTTTATTATTACCCATTTTCTATTTTGTCTCATAATGTGCATTATTTGCTAAACACTGTTTTTCACCAAAACTGAATTCTTTATACAATCACACCCATCAATGTGATCGTCATTCTTCCTCATAAGGATTTTATTAATTACATGTTTCTTGGATAGTTACCCATACCCAAGTTTCTAATCCATATTTATTGATATTTGAAGAAACACTGGATATATGACCGGAATCAAATTATCCAGGGGGTTAGGTTCTGCATAAAAGGGTGGTTCTCTCTCGTTAATTCGTCGGGACTGGTCTTCTTCCCCGGTGAACACTGCAAAACAGAACACCGTTCGCCTCGTTACGGGGAGAAGGGAGGTTCTCTCCGTAACCTGACTCTGGCGAGAATAAGTATGTGTTTATGAAGAAGAAGAAGTATTGACGAAGTGAGTGTAACTTGAAGTTCATACCTGAATTACTCTCATATTTATAGCCAGGAGTTTGGGCAGGAAAAACTCGTTGCTGAAATATTAACGGAAGATGCTAACCCCGTAAGCGGTTATTTTTCCTTCCGTTAATCTTCTGGATCTGATGTGGGAGCACACGGATCACTGTTTAGATCAATGGCTGGGAGATTGCCACGTGGAAAGTGGGCAAGTGGAGGTTTCTTTCCAATTCCATGCCATCATCGTGATTTCAGGGAGGCCTGGGATGATGACACGTGTCCCAGACGGTTATAACCGTCTGGTGGTGCACGATTGAGTCTTCTAGAAGGTTATTGCCATAATCTGGTGTGACTCCTTATCGTGTGGTATCAGTGTAATAAATAATATCCAAGTCCGGGTATTATTTAAGCGGAGGTGTTAAACTAGGATTCTCATCCTTTGTTTGTTATGGAGGAAGGCGCAAGGATTTATTAACTTCCTTTGGGCGCGCGGGTGTTACTTGCTGTCTTTCTTCTAAAACTCTTTGTAGGACCAGTGCGCAGCCGCGCAAGGTCTAAAGAGGGTTAAATGGCGGGGTTGTGGTACGGTCCCAAGTACTTGATATGAGGTTTTTAGGACCTTACCCCTTCAAGTCCCCCCCAGTCTAGTGTTGCTCTTATGCAAATAAGTGGAGCACTAGACTATGAGAGAAATGCTTGTAGGTTTTTCCTAGCGCGAAAGTGGGGAATCTTCTATAAGAAGATACACTTTGCTCATTATGGTGATTTTGAAAATCTTTGACTTTGGGTGAGAAAGGTTCAGTAAGGACTGTGTGACAGGCTGTCACTATCAGGTGCACATTACTGACCGTGTTTTACACGCGCGCGTGAACTCGCGTTTGTGTTGCTTCCCACTTGCCCATGTCGCTTGGGTAACTGTGTTATCCCGAAAAAAGGTGTTGTTGCAGTTACCGAAGCTATTTATGGCGGTGGGTATATAAGTGTCTTGGATTTCCTATTTCCAGTAATCATTACTTCGTTGAAACCCTTCCCCTTCTTCGTCTTCTTTATCCGTTCTTTTTAGAAATAATTGCAATCTCTTCTTCCTATGTCAACCGGAGATCATCACAAAGATTCAACGGAAGAAATGTCTGTCAAACTTCCACCGTTGAAGTGGTCCAGGGTAACCTTCGATGGATTGGTTCGGAACCTTAGATTTCCAGAGAACTGGGGTGCCCGATACCCTGAAGAGGGTCATACGACGGCAGATGCTCCGGCTGGGTATATAACCCTCTTTAGGGATTTCTTTTGTGAAGGCAACTTTCGTCTGCCTGTGACAAAGTTCTTTCTTGAAATTCTTGAGTATTATAAGTTTCATATCTCCCAGATGCACCCAATTGGTATGGTTAGGGTTCGGCATTTTGAGTTTGTGTGCCGGACGATGCATATCGAACCGACGGTTTCTCGATTTCGAGTTTTTCATCAAATGCACTGCACCCATGGGTTTTATTCTTTCATTCAAAGAGCATCGGCGAAGAAAATTTTGCTGCAACCCCCATAATCCTTCCATGATTGGAAGCAGAAATTCTTCTTTATCAAGGCTGGAGTTGTTCCGATGAGTATGATTTTTAGGGGAAAGGAAGATGTTCCTATTGAGACCCTTCAAACTCCTGTTGACGAAAATTGGTACCAGGACCTAAAAGATGTTCCGTCTATTGCCTTGCCAGAGAAAGCCCTTATTGGTGCCGGTATGAGTCTGAACTGGAGGATGGAACGAGAGGAGAAGCCGGTGTATATGGAAGATGGCAAGAGTAAGATTTTTGCCCTTTTCCTTGTCTTCTCTCTCTCTTTTTTTTGAATTTGCCTTTGCTTTTCCCTTGTGCAGTTGTTTCGTTGTACGTTGTTGCTTTCAAGAGGGAAGGTAGAAAAATGGCTACCCTTCCGAAGAAACCTGATGAAAAGTTGTGGTATCATCGTATTGTGAAGAACTTTGTTCTTTCATGGGGTGTTGATCTGTCTGCACAACCTGCTGCTGGTGCTGGTAAGCTTTCATCATATTATTTTCTGTTTGCTTCTTTTGCGCGTTTTGAATAAGTTTTATTTTGCGCTTTGTTAGTAGGCGACTTATCTAATTTGGGCATAGGCCCTGAGAAGAAAAGACGCGCGATAACCACTACTGTTGCGCCAAAGAAGAATGATGCTGAGAAAGCTCAATCTTCTAAGGTAAAAAATGTTGGGGGAGAGAAGAAAGGTATGTGCCGTTCCTCTGACTCCTGGTGTGATTATGTGGTGGTTTCTGATTCATTGGAGGGTCTTGCGCCTGCAGTTATTATTAGGAGGCCGAAACCGGAACCAAAGGATACTGCTGATATCCCTCCGTCCAACCCTAACGATCCCATTGATTTGGAATCAAGCCCTGAGCACTTAGTACGGAATAAAGCAGGGAAAAGAAAACAGGCTGGCGCTGAGGCTGAAGGTCAGCCTGCAAAGAAGATTCAGAGGAAGAAGATTACCAGGAAAGGCAATCTGGACGCCTTTATTTCAGAGTCTGCTCCAAGTAAGTGTCATCTTTTGCTTTTTTTCTTCTTAAGCGCTTTGAATATTTTGTGACTCATAGACTTGTTTTTCAGAAAAACCAACTTCTTCTGTTCCCACAGAACCGCTGCCTGTGGTTAATGAAGAACTCCCACCCTCTCCTCTGCGCGCTTCTGTTGCTGATCAGTTAAAGAATATTGAGGTTCCCGAGGGTGGTGCAGAGAAAGTTGTTGGGGTTGAGGATCTCGGAGCTGATAAGCCTGTTGATGTTTCTGTGGAAGCAGAAAAGGTTATTAGCCTAGAGGTTGTGGACGGTGCTGGTGACCCACAAGCCCCTGAACTTGCTGCTCAAGATTCGGAAAAAGAGAAACCTGCCGAAGAGATCCCTGTTACACCTCCTCCTTCCAAAGCTTCTGGCGCTATGTCTGAGAATATTACGAAGGTTACTGTTGAAGATCAGGGCTCATTCTCTGATGCTGGAAAGAATTCTCCAATCCGCCCAGATGAAACTCTAGGGGATTATTATTATAGGACTTATTCGGAGAAGGATGCTTCCGAAATTCACGCCCCTGTTTGGAATCTGAAGAAAAGTGATACTTTCTCAGATTGGCGCGTGTGTCGGGACTGGTTGTAGGGGATATTTCCGCCAGGGGAGATTAAGTTTCAGGAAAGTCGGCTTCATGAGCAGACTTATCATGCCTACCTTGAGGAGGCCGCTTCTTATGCATCTACCACTCATCGCATAGTGCGTGAATGGTATAGCATGCACAAGGAGTGGGATGCTTTCAAGGTGTCCAAGAAGAAAGTTGCTGATGATGAAAACCGAATTGCCCAGTTAAAGGCTAAGCTGGAAGCTGATCAGGCGAAGTTTGAAGTTGATCGGAAAACTGAAGAATGGTCCGTTGCGGGCTGGAAAAGGAAGGCGAAAGCCGAAGCTGCTCTTCTTTCCGAGGAGCGCAAGAACTGGAAGAAAATATGTGAAAAAGATAACGTCGAAAAGATGAGTCTCCGCAATGTTATCAATAATCTCATGGCTGAGGTTGAGAAATTGCAAAAACAGGATGCGGAGATCGAAAGGTTGAAGAAAGAGAAAGCTGACGCTGAAGCTGCGCGAGATGAGGCGCGTTTACACAGGGAGCGAAGTGAACAACGAGACGTACAAGCTTGTGTCACCCTTGTTCTTAGAGATAAAGAGTTAGAAGAACTTACCGCGTTGCTTTCTGATCAGGAACAACTCAAAAAAGATCTAGAACTTGCGCGTACCGAGAAAACTGAAACCTCTCGCCGTCTGACTGATATTGAAGAAAAACTAGAGACTTCCGAAATGGCACGGGCAACAATAGAGAGCCAGTTGGAACCTTTGAAAAGCAATATGTTATGGTTGAAGGAGCTTGGGATTGCTTGTGTAAGTTGCTTCTTGTTTGTTTTCTGTTGCGGGAATTCTTTGTGCCTTTCTTTTATTTATCCTTCTTGTTCTTGTAGGTTGCTGAATCAGTGTTGAATTCTGAAGAGCTAGATAAAACAGTCGCGCGCTTGGTGGTTGCTGCGCGAAATGATGGGTATACCCAAGGCTATGCTGAGTGTTCGCGTCATGTGAATAACGCTCTAAAGGTTGATTGGGATATTAGCAGATATTCTACTTATGGCGTTAATACTGGCGCTGCGCTTGCAGCTTTATTAAACAAAATTCAACAATTTGCAGCTTCCTGTTATGGACCTCATAAATGTTGCATTGCAATCTGACGATCACGTGGCGCAGCTAAAGGAAATCTTCCCAGATGAAGGCGAAGATCTAGCTTAGGTTTCCTTTTGTAATTGTATTGAACAACTTTTTTGTAGTCTTTTAGGGTGTGTATCCCTTCTTTTGTTAATGCGCTGCTGCGCAAGTAACGTACACTGAAACACTGCCGTGTTTGATAGTCTTTTAAGGCGTATTGGTGCGCCAGTAATAGTATGATGTGTGTTTTGGTTTACAATATTTTGCATGGGTACAATTACTTTGATCAGGTAAGGCGAATGAAGGTGGTATAAAACTCATATGTGAACGTATGGTCTTGTGTGATGTAATCACTGACCGTTCATGAGACTTTGTATTATATTTAGCATAATGTTTTTGCGCTTACCAAAAGAAATTGCATGCACTTTGTAAGAAAAACACAAGAATAATAGAAACTTTGTTGTTTATTTCGGGATAAGGCGCATAGGACGTTACAAAGTCTATTAAAATAAATACACGAGACTTAACTTACACTCTATTTCCTGCTTAAACTTGATAAACTGTAGAGCCTGTTCCGTTCTGCGAGGAGAGCATAGAGTTACTTCTTAATTTTTTGCTTTTTTACTCGGGCCTTCATCGCCTCGAGTTATTTGTTTTATGTCCTTGCGGACGTTTTGTAGTAGGTGAGTGAGCTCACCACTTTTAAGCGCCTTTTCTATCTCGGGGCGCAAGGAGATGCAATTATTGGTGGTATGACCACTGTCCTTGTGGTAATCACAATACTGCGCTGGGTCCTGTCCACGTTTGTTCTTCATGGGTGGTGGAGGTTTAAACTGATAATCCTCCGTGCTTAAAACTTCCGCAGGAGTTTTGGTTAAGGGAGTCCATTGTCTCTCCCTGTTTTCTTGTTTGGCTTCTCTCTGCGCGGCAAGTTTATTGATTGTGGCTCGAGCATCCTCGGATGAATAGTTCCCTGAGCTAGAATCGCGCCACCCTTTCTTAAATCTCTTCCCGCCACTTGAGCCTAAATCTGAGGGTCGGTTGTGCGGTGGTGGGGGCCTTTTGGTAGTGAGATTCTTTTCTGTTTGGGCGTAGACCTTAGCCACCGCCATCACTTTTTCCCAGCTCTTCGGGAGTCCTTCTGTCCCAGACATGACTTTTATCATATCGTCTCACCTGACTGCGTATTTAAATTGTGCGCGAATCAGCTGCTCATGGACGTCCCCGATCTCAAGTACCTCCTTGTTATAACGGGTAAAGAAGTCTTCCATACTTTCATCATCGTGATGCCAAATGTTCATCACATCCGCTGTGTTACGGATTGACCGCCTTTGCTGGCTGAAATGAACCAGAAACTTCTCACGCAAATCTTTCCACGACTTGATTTTTCCAACGGGCAAGTTGTCAAACCAGATTCTTGCAGTGCCTGCAAGGGTTTGTACGAAAAGGTGGCACCACATTGGTAGGGTCCAGCCTCCTACCAACCCTGCGCTTGTGAAGACTCGCAGGTGATCGTCAGGGTCTGTCATTCCGTTGAACTTACCCATATTAGACGGGAGTTTTGCTTTCTCTAACGGAGCTAGAGCATTTTCGCTTGTAAATTTTGAATTCTCCGCCGCCTCAGCAGGGCGATAGATCAAATCATAATTGTGCTCAGCCTCAGGATTGTAAACCGCGCGTGGTCTACACTTGTTGTAATTCGGTTGTAACGGACTGAACACACTGGCACTTTCTCCTTCAGTAGGGCGATAAGTTGGATCATATTCACTGGTGTGGGTGTTCCGTTGAGAACCCAACCTGGTGTGAACTGATGGTCTTCTACGAGAGTGTGATTCATATCGATACTCTCTTTGACGATTTTCTGATTGAGTGTACTCGTATCTCGATGGAGATCTAGAGTGAACCTCTGTGTCTTCAATCTGAACTCGGGATGGTCCATCATGTTGAGAAACATGAGGTGCCGACGGTGCCCTAGCATGAGATATAAGCCTTCGTGATTGAGTTTGGGGAGCAGTTTGTGCACATAGTTGTGTATACACAACATTTGATGCCCCCTGAGATCTGACATACCAGGAGATTGGGGTCTCCCCTGGGGGTAAAATTGAGCTTACAGGGACCTCTGGTTGTACCCCTCGGGTGATAGGTTCATTCGGATGATTGAATTGTGCTTCATTATCATCCGAGGCTTCTTCTACAATACCCTCAACTTGGTTATTGTTAACGAAATTCGGCCGAGGGCCGGTTCACTGATGAGAAGAAGTTTCTTCCATGTTCAAATGGAATCAACAGAGTATATCAAAGAAAACGGGAGAAAACGGATGAAACAGAGAAATCGGTGGGCGCCAATGAAGAAACATTGGATATACGACCGGAATCAAATTATCCAGGGGGTTAGGTTCTGCATAAAAGGGTGGTTCTCTCTCGTTTAATTCGACGGGACTGGTCTTCTTCTCCGGTGAACACTGCAAAACAGAACACCGTTAGCCTCGTTACGGGGAGAAGGGAGGTTCTCTCCGTAACCCGACTCCAGCGTGAGAATAAGTATGTGTTTAAGAAGAAGAAGAAGTATTGACGAAGTGAGTGTAACTTGAAGTTCATACCTGAATTACTCTCATATTTATAGCCGGGAGTTTGGGCGGGAAAAACTCATTGCTGAAATATTAACGGAAGATGATAACCCTGTAAGCGGTTATTTTTCCTTCCGTTAATCTTCTGGATCTGATGTGGGAGCACACGGATCACTGTTTAGATCAATGGTTGGGGGATGGCCACGTGGAAAGTGGGCAAGTGGACGTTTCTCTCTAATTCCATGCCATCATCGTGATTTCAGGGAGGCATGGGATGATGACACGTGTCCCAGACGGTTATAATCGTCTGGTGGTGCACGATTGAGTCTTCTAGAAGGTTATTGCCATAATCCGGTGTGACTCCTTATCGTGTGGTATCAGTGTAATAAATAATATCCAAGTCCGGGTATTATTTAAGCGGAGGTGTTAAACTAGGATTCTCATCCTTTGTTTGTTATGGAGGAAGGCGCAAGGATTTATTAACTTCGTTTGGGCGCGCAGGAGTTACTTGCTGTCTTTCTTCTAAAACTCTTTGTAGGACCAGTGCGCAGCCGCGCAAGGTCTAAAGAGGGTTAAATGGCGAGGTTGTGGTACGGTCCCAAGTACTTGATATGAGGTTTTTGGGACCTTACCCCTTCAATACTTTATTAAGTTTCCGGGTTCGAGTGTACACGCACTCCTTCCCATGGCAATATTCATCATGACTATATATGTACATATATATATATATATATATATATATATATATATTTGCCTCAGTTCCGCATACTCATTATTGTTTATTTTCTTACACTTATATATATTGCTTTTATATAATTCTCTCATTTCACTACTCATATATGCCCATATGTAACTATCATTTGCACTCATATCGATAAAATTCGTGTTAAAATTGAGTTTACAAGAAACATACCCGAAACGACATCAGGTTCTATCTTTACTTTGGCTGCGGTTAGTTGGAAAGATCTGGCCCTTGCCTTTTGTGCTTCCGTCTGCACATCCTTCTCATTCTTTTTCTTGTCCAACTCCGGGCACTTAAATTTCTTGTGACCCGGTTGGTAGCAATTGTAACAAACCGAAACCTTCCCCGGGCATAGCGAAGCCGTATGCCCTGTTTTTCCGCATATAGGACACGATTTATCCTTAAAGCGACACTCGTCCTTATGCCCCTTTCCACATACCTTACAGCTCGGCGATCCGCCCTTCACATCCGGCTTCTTTGCCGATTCAGTTGTTCGTGCTTGCTTCGTAGGGCTTGGGTTCACATCCTGCGCCCTTCGTTCACCCCTCTCTACTTGATTCTTCAATTCAATCTCCGGCTCCCGGGCGGTGTTAATGATTTCAGTGAGGGTCTCATACTTCGAAGGAGTCATAAACTCCTGATATTCGGCACTTAACATATTATAATAATAATAAATTTTCTGCTCCTCATTCGTCACAAGTTCATCACAAAACCTTAATTTATCAAGAAAACTGCCCGTAATCTTGTCTATTGATTCACCCTTTTGTCTCAACTGGATGAATTCTTCCTTAATTCTGTTGATGACCGCCTTGGGGCTATGGTGTTTAAGGAATGGTGCCTTAAACTCATCCCAAGTCATAGCCCTTGTGGCTTCAGCCCCAATCTCCTTCTTCATATTATCCCACCACTCCTTGGCTTGACCTCTCAACTGACCCGTACCGTAAGCTACAAAATCGCTTACGTCACAATGGGTCCTTTCAAACACTCCCTCAATATCACTTAGCCATCTTTGGCATATTATCTGGTCAAATTCCCCATTGAAAATTGGCTGTTTACACGCCATGAACTCCTTGTATGAACAACCTTTCCGATTTCCAGACTTTTCCTTGGCTTGGTTGGCTTTTTCTTCCAACCTTTGAATTCGTTCCTCAACTATATTTAGCACCATGTTTTGGATTTTGTCTATAAAACCAGATAGACTATTCTCAATTGCCTTCCCTACTTCTTCGGCAATTACTTCTCTCATTTGTTCGGTGACCACCGACACCGTATTATCATTTCCTCCATCGGCCATTTTGAATCTGAAATGTTTATACTCATTATTAAACATTTCATTTTATAACATCTACATTACTCGTTTTGGTTTAGCCAAGTTCACCACTTGCTTAAACCATTCATGTTTAGTGCACTTTCCGGGTTTGAATGTGTTAACACGCTCTTCCCGTGCACATTAATTCACATCTCTTTCTTACATAGGATAAGATCTATTAAAATAAATAATTAATCCTTACCGGATGATCAATCAAGCTTGAACCGAACACTTTGATGACAACCTTGAGCTCTGATTACCAACTTGTAACACCCGTCTTGTCTTTATAAGAATATAATATAAACTAGACATTTTTTTTAAACCAAAAACTTCGATTTATATTTCATACCTATAGAAATTTTATAAAGTTAGTATTCTAGTTAACAACTACTAGATTGAACAACCCCAAAACAAATATTTAAGTGTCTACATTAATAACATTTGGAAAAATAACAAGTTTTGTCCTTTATCTTTATACCACTTTTCAGGCGGTGTCCTTTTTAACGAATGTTGACAGGCGGTGTCCTTTACTAGGTATTTTGTTGCAAGTTTAGTCCTTTACACCCAACCCAGTTAAAAAAACCTGTTAATTGTTGGGTGTAAATGACTAAACTTGCAACAAAATACCTAGGTAAAGGACTAAACTTGCAACAAAATACCTAGTAAAGGACACCGCTTGTCAACAATTAACAGGGTTTTTTTAACTGGGTTGGGTGCAAAGGACTAAACTTGCAACAAAATACCTAGTAAAGGACACCACCTGTCAACATTCGTTAAAAAGGACACCACCTGAAAAGTGGTATAAAGATAAAGGACAAAACTTGTAATTTTTCCATAACACTTTTATACAAAGTTAACTAGTCGCGGAAGCTTCAAAATTTGTGTTCGGTTCTTGTAATCGTACTTGATCGCCGTTCGAATTAAGCCCATCATCACCTATGGTCAAAACCACGTAAAAGATTAGTTTTGACACCTTAAAATCAAGTATAAACAAGTTTCATCGTTAAACAATGAGAACAAACAACAATTTCAACGAATTTGGGCGGTCGCGCACCGAGATGGCATTAGCCGTCGCGGCCCGACACGGCCGTCACGTCGCGCGACGGTGAGACCGTTTCGCCGTGGCGTGGCACGAGCACATGATTTCGACAGTAGGTTTGTTGCTGGGTGCTGTATATTGGCCCAACATCACTATTTCCCATTTATAAACTTTAAACTATCATAACTTTTGACTCGAGCGTCCGATTTAGCCGATTCTTTTTCCTACGCGTCCGTAATAAAATTATCGACGCACCTATCTTAACCGTTCAGTAAAAAAATGGAATATACGGTAGGGGACCAGTAAATGCACAATATATTCGTTTAACCCATATAGTTTTTGTACTAATTTAACTAGTAATAACTTAAGACGACAAGACGTATTTACCCCAACTTCCGGGGCTTACAACCACTGGCGTTTCATTACCACACTTGTGGCTTCACGCTCTTGTGATCCGTCTTCGCCAAATGTCAATCAAAACAAAGTTTTATTATTACTAACCAATTATTCGACCCGTTTGGCTCATTTATGGAATCCTACGTTTCTAATGACTACCAAACGCATTCTAGTCTATTTACAACTCATTAAATCAATATCGAACAATATCACTTCAACTAATATCAACCTTTATACCAAAATACGATTTAGAACAATTAACATATCTAGTTTACATATTGTAACATAACAAGTTACATACTTGCATAATTCCTCAACATTGGTTTCTAACTATAATTACCCATTCCCAGGCTCGTCAACCTTAGCGTATCACATCCATTTCAACCATTGTTCGACCCGTTTGGTTGTTTAATGGAAACCACCATTTTACAACACACCAAACTTATTCTAACCAACCTTTGACCCGTTTATTTATCTAGTGATCTTCGTCACTTCAACTAAATTCTAATTTCATATATAATATGCTAATATTAAGTCTGCTAACAATAATCCATAATCAAGCATAACATAACGAATCCGTAGTTACGTACCTTTAGAGCGCTCCTTTCAACGCGTGTCTCCATCGGCTTGTCCACTTGACGATCCGGATTCCTTGCCTATAGAGTTCAACCATATATTGTTTAAAACTCCTTTCACAACATATCACGCATAATTCATCTCATCATTCTAATATGCGTTTTATTCATAATTTTCAATATTTAGCCTTCTTTTAGGCATTTCAACAAACACGTTTGTAACAACCCTCGGTAAAAACAACACTCTCATAATATTTCCGACAGTCCAGTATATCTTAAAATATTCCCTTATGTTTTATAATACATCCCGTATGTTTAAACCGAACTCGAAATATGTTATAGCATATAAAATAAATTAAAAACAATAAAAATTAAGCCTAGGCGGGCCGCGTAGGACCCCATCCCAAGCTCACGCGGGCGGTATCAAGGCTGAAACTTGATTCCGGTGAAATTATAAGTTAAGGCGGGCCGCGTAAGCTCACCTTAACTCTTACGCGGGTCGTGTGAGATCATCAAACACGGAGACACCAGAAGCCGACACGTGTCGACATCGTGGCGGACCTACATGCTGACCCAGCTAAGCTACGCGTTGACCATATGTTGATGCGGGCCGCGTAAGCCTTAGATTACCTTTACATGGGCCGCGTGAGAGTCAGGTTTCGCAACTATATAAGCAGGCCATCGGGTTTCACTTTTCGTCGTTCATTTCTTTCTTTCAATCTCGAATTTCTGAAGTTATAAGCATTATAGTCGGGTATTATACCCCTAATTAGCGAGGTTCTGCTCCGTTGTAAGTATTATAACCCCGGTTTCATAGTAGATACGCTGCCCGATTGATTTAGGGTTCCGTAATAACTGTCGTGGTTCTGCCCGACGTAGTTGTTGGAATGCCGTCTCGGGGAGGGTATCATTAATATTTTTAAAGGGTTATGGTACTAACCAATGTACATTTGTATAAATTATAGATTACATCCAGGAAACCTTTACGCGAAGTCTAAGATAGCAAAGTGAGTTTATCCTCTTTTTGTTAATCTTTTTGGAATGTTTTACAAAACCTTAATTGTTTTACAATGAAATTAAGCGATGATTGAGTCTTTGTAGTTCTTCAATTACTGTCGGTATGTTGGGGTTTTGTATACAAAATTTACTACCTTGTGAGTAGTAAGTCGGGGATGACAGGACGTTACCATTGGACGACGAGTTAGCCAATGAGTAATATGACCCACAAGTCAGGATTGACAGTACTGAATGAGTAATTGTGTAGAAATAAACAATGTGATTGCTCTCAATACTGTTTTAATTGATAAAATGTTTCTTGATTAAATTGGGATTCACTCACCAGTATTTCCCGCTGACAAATTTTTTTAAAACATGTTTCAGGTGACAAAATGTGACAGCCAATTAGTAAAAAGCCAGCTGGAGAGCACTGAAGGCTTGGGAAAAATGTGGCTATAAAAGTTACCTAAAAGATGATGTTTTAAATTCAATAAAATAGGGTTTATCCCTATGAATGTATTGTAATAAGAAACTTGGGTTTTACCCATGTGATTATTATAATCAAATAAGGTGGTTTTACTCTGATAAACATTTCCTAACTTCGGCCCTGATGTAAATTCCGCTGCCAAATTAACTAACCTGATACCACCGTCACTGAGCTCGCGTCCGCCCGTTCCCGGGGATCAGGGATCGGGGTTTGCGACTGGAGGTGGTATCAGAGCCTAGCCACTGGTCTGAGCCAAAGAAGTGTTCTGCTGACACTTAAGTTTTAAAATTTTATGTTAGGAAATAACGGAAATATGTGCATAACTGTATTTATTTGTTATGTGTTATTTGACTATTTGTTAGTTTATAGTATGAGTGATCAAGGACCCTCAGATATGAGTCGTCAGTTGTCTGATTCACCTAGGAGTGAAGGTACCTCATCACAACCTGCATTTTCTGGGTATTCTGCTGATCAGGAAGACGGGATGTTTGCTTTTAAAGCTCAGTCTGAAGAGCCATTCCTTCCTAAGAAACGAGGATGGTTCAGTAAGGAACCCTTTGCTCGTAGGAAAAGAATGCGGAAGTTACAACAGCAAAGAGCCTTAGTAGCTATTAAGCGAGAGACAGATGCCCATACACAGGATATGCTTAATAGAAGCCTAGCAAATTTCCATATCCTAGCTACAACTGCTGCTGACCCAAGTCTGGAACAATTAGTAGCCCCACAACTACAATTGCAAATCCCAGAACAACCTATGGAGATAGAAAATCCTGAGAACCAAGTGGAGATGCATGCTTTCAACCCAGAAGAAATCCCTAGGGTACCCGCACCAAACCCACTAGACCCAAATTACGACCCCTGGTGGGACGATAATAGGGACTTTGTGCAACGTTACCCGATTCAGGAAAACACACCTATACAGAACATAGAAGCCTACCCAGGTATGGACCCTTTAGATCCCTATTACCAAGATGATTATATTAGAGAGATCTTAGAGGATCCTTACCAATTTCAGGAACTTTCACCCCCATATCAAGAACCAGCACCCCAGATTCCAAACCCAGTCCTAGAACCTGCACCCCCAATGAGTGCAGAAAATGTCCAAGAACTTAGGACTTTCGGGGAGGAAATTTTAGAAAGCAGTGAGAGAATGAGACAGGTGGGAGAGCGTCTCGTATGGAAATACGATGAACGCAATTTGGATTTTTGGATAAATCCATATCCGTGAATGTGAGAAGGGAGGAAATGGTAGTAAAAATAATAATAATATAATAAAATAAAAAAAATATGTGTGTACGGATGCATATTACTATTAGTGTGATTCTAGTCTGTTGGTATTGTAATTTTATTTCAGTACTAGTGTGTAATAGACGCATAGTATATGGAAATAGAGTATAAGTCGCAATGATCGACGCTTTTGGTTAAATTGCGTGTCATGTGATTAACTATATTACTTATTATCTTGTGATATTAATAACGGGGTAAGTGTTTAAGATTCAGATGGCCGACGAAGGAAATCAAGGAAATCTGAATAATGATAACCAGAGTAACATTAACGTGGTTAATGAGAATCCAAGCATCAATAACAACGAAAACCAAATGGATAATAGTGTCGTTCAACATATAGTGGCACAAGGAATCATAGATGCCATGCCATTTATTATTCAAACTATTCAAGAAGCGAATAATAAAAGTAAGCATAGCAGTAAGCGACCCATCGAACCTGAAAATAGCGTGAACAATGGACCTGTACTTCAAATGCCTATTCCTAAAAGAAGAAGAACTGTGTCTTACGGTTGTTCTTATAAAGAATTCTGGTCTTGTAAACCAATGGAATTCTCGGGCAACGAAGGGGCCATTGCAACCCTACGCTGGATAGAAAAGACTGAGGCAGTCTTAAGGATAAGTAAGTGTGCTGAAGAAGATAAGATATTGTTTGCTTCTAATCTGTTTAAGAATGCAACACTAGAATGGTGGAACACTATCCTTCAATCAAGATGAAGTGATAGAACCTATAATATGGAATGGGAAGAATTCAAGAACAAGGTAGAAAGGAAATTCTGCCCACCCAATGAAAAAGAACAAATAGCAAACAAATTCCTAAACCTTAGGATGACTGGTGTGGATAGTAAGGGGTACACTAAGTTATTCTTCGAATATGCTAGGATAGTGCCAACTCTTGCTTCACCAGAGCCAGTGTTAATCTCCCGTTATATCTGGGGATTAATTGGAGAGATTAGACACGTAGTCAAGGCAGCTAGACCTCAAACCATAGAAGAAGCTGTAGAACTAGCAAATACCTTGACAGATGAATTAGTCCGTACCCGAGAAGAGGATCAAAGGAGAAACCTAACCCAGAAATTGACTCAAGAATTTCGTTCTGGAAATTCTAACCGTGGAAGAAATGTAGGTTCTACCTCTGCACCCTACTGTAGGCATTGCAAAAGAAAGCATTCAGGAAGATGCTCCATATACTGTAACTTTTGCAAAATATCGGGACACAAGGAAGAAAACATCAGGAAGAAAGCTAATAACAAGATATGTTACAACTACGGAGAACAAGGTCATATCAAGCTTAATTGCCTAAAATTAGCTCCAGCTACAAACAACAAGAATATTAATAATGCTAGAGCATTTGTTCTAACTGCAGATGAAGCCAAGATGATTCCAGATGTCATAGATGGTACATTTTTAGTTAATGATATTTTTGCTAAAATATTATTTGACTCTGGTGCAAACCAAAGTTTTATTAATACATCATTTTGCAAATTTCTAAATCAATCATTAACTAAACTACCACAAGAATGTTTAGTAGAGACAGCCAATGGAGAAACCATTAGGATTTCTGAAATCTTACAGGGAGCAAGAATAGAAATTTTAAATCAGAAATTTATTGCAAATCTTTATACTATGAATCTGGCAGGATTTGATGTTGTTTTAGGAATGGATTGGTTAATAGCCAATAAAGCCAGTATTTTATGTGATCAAAAGTCAATTCAAGTAAATTCACAAAAAGGTAAAACGATCACAATTAAAGGAGATAAGCCCTCTAGATCCACAAAATTCATCTTTGTGATGAAAATTGCAAGTTATATAAGAAAAGGTTCTATAGTGTATTTGATTTCTATAATCACTAACACTAAAGGAAAGGATTTAAAGGATATTCCAGTAGTATCTCAGTTTTCAGATGTATTTCCAGAAGAATTACCAGGACTGCCACCAAATAGAGAAGTCGAATTCAGAATCCATTTAATACCAGGAACATCACCAATTGCCAAAGCACCCTGTCGTTTGGCACCGGCAGAAATGCAAGAATTAAAGAAACAATTAGACAAATTGTTAGAGAAAGAATTCATACAGCCAAGTTCGTCGCCATGGGGAGCGCCGATACTATTTGTTAAAAAGAAGGACGGATCAATGCGTATGTGCATTGATTACCGTGAATTAAACAAGGTTACGATTAAGAACCGGTACCCATTACCGAGAATCGATGATTTGTTTGATCAACTGCAAGGAGCTCGATTTTTCTCTAAAACCAATTTAAGGTCAGGATATCATCAATTAAAGGTACAGGAAGAGGATATTCCTAAAACCGCATTCAAAACAAGGTATGGTCATTATGAATTTACTGTCATGCCATTTGGTTTAACCAATGCCCCAGCTGCATTTGTGGACATGATGAACCGAATATGTAAGCCATATTTGGATAAATTCATAATTGTTTTTATAGATGATATTCTAATTTACTCTAAGAATAAGGAAGATCATGCAAAACATTTGCACGCACTTTTAAGTTTATTAAGAAAGGAAAAGCTTTATGCTAAATTTTCTAAGTGCGAATTTTGGTTAAAACAAGTACAATTTCTCGGACATTTAGTAAATCATGAAGGAATTCATGTAGATCCAACAAAAATCGAGGCGATTACTAAATGGAAAACCCCTGAATCACCAACTGAGGTTAGAAGTTTCTTAGGATTGGCCGATTATTATAGAAGATTTATTCGAGATTTTTCTAGAATAGCCATTCCTTTAACTAAGTTAACCTGTAAATCTGTTAAGTTTGAATGGGGATTAAAACAAGAAGAAGCTTTTAGAATTCTTAAGCAAAGATTAACCCATACACCCATATTAGCGTTACCAGAAGGAACTAAAGATTTTGTAGTTTATTGTGACGCTTCTAAATTAGGTTATGGATGTGTGTTGATGCAACGACAAAAGATTATAGCTTATGCATCAAGACAACTTAAGAATCATGAAGATAATTATTCAACCCATGATCTAGAACTAGGAGCTATAATTTTTTCTCTTAAGATTTGGAGACATTACCTTTATGGTAGTAAGTTCACCATATTCACTGATCATAAGAGTTTAAGGTATATTTTCAAACAAAAGGATTTGAATATGAGACAAAGACGCTGGATGGAAATGCTTAGTGATTATGATTGTGATATCCAGTATCATGAAGGAAAAGCAAATATAGTAGCAGATGCTTTAAGTCGAAAGTATCATGAAAAGCCAAAATGGGTACGTTATCTTAAATTAAATCTGCAAGTAGATTTAAATGATCAGATAAGAGAAGGACAAGAATCAGTAATCAAGGAAGATACTGAAAAATTAAAAGGTATGCTAAAAGAATTGGAACAAGTAACAGATGGAATTTGGAGATTCCATAAAAAGAGAATGTGGATACCTAAATTAGGAAAGTTGCGTAATCGTATACTAGAAGAAGCCCATAAGTCTAAATATACGATGCATCCAGGAAATGATAAAATGTACCAGGATTTAAGGAAAAATTTCTGGTGGATAGGAATGAAAAAGGACATAGCAGCATATGTTTCTAAATGTTTAACCTGTTCACAAGTTAAAGCTGAACACCAGAAACCCTCAGGTTTGTTACAGCAATTAGAAATGCCAGTGTGGAAATGAGAATTGATAACAATGGATTTTGTTACTACATTACCCAAAACAAAGAAAGGAAATGATACAATCTGGGTGATTGTAGATAGACTAACCAAGTCAGCTCATTTCTTACCAATGAAAGAAACTTTTAGTATGGAACAATTGGCTAAATTATATGTAAATGAAATTGTTTCTTTACATGGCATTCCTTTATCAATTATTTCTGATAGAGATAGCCGATTTACCTCTCATTTTTGGTCAAGTTTCCAAAAGGCAATGGGAACCAAGTTAAAATTAAGCACAGCTTATCATCCTCAAATGGATGGACAGAGTGGAAGGCCAATTCAAACAATGGAGGACATGCTTAGAGCTTGTGTAATTGATTTCGGAGGTAATTGGGACGATCACTTACCTTTAATAGAATTTTCCTATAACAATAGTTATCACACAAGTATCAATGCTGCACCATTCGAAGCACTTTATGGACGAAAGTGTCGAACCCCAGTCTGTTGGGCAGAAATTGGGGAAAAGCAACTATCTGGATCTGAGATAGTGCAAGAAACAACTGATAAAATTATTCAAGTCAAGGAAAGACTGAAAGCAGCACATGATCGACAGAAGAGCTATGCTGATAACCGATGCAAACCATTAGAGTTTAAAGTAGGAGATAAAGTATTGTTGAAAGTATCTCCTTGGAAATGAGTAGTAAGATTCATCAAACGAGGAAAGCTAAGTCCCAGGTATGTTGGACCTTTTAAGATTATTAAAAATATAGGATCTGTAGCCTATCAGCTACAACTGCCAGAGGAAATGGCAGGAATACATGATGTATTTCATGTATCTAATCTCAAGAAATGTTTAGCTGATGAATCACTGATAGTACCTCTTAAGGATATAGAGGTAAATGAACAACTTAAGTTTGTAGAAAGGCCTCTACAAATTGAAGACAAGAAAATCAAGAATCTGAAGCATAAGAGATTAGTTCGGGTCAAAGTGAAATGGGACTCCAAAAGAGGACCTGAGTACACATGGGAACTTGAATCTGAAATGCAAAGGAAATATCCGCACTTGTTCCAATAGATCTCGCGGACGAGCTCTAAAACAAGGTGGGGAGAATGTAACAACCCTCGGTAAAACCAACACTCTCATAATATTTCCGACACTCCAGTATATCTTAAAATATTCCCTTATGTTTTATAATACATCCCGTATGTTTAAACCGAACTCGAAATATGTTATAGCATATAAAATAAATTAAAAACAATAAAAATTAAGCCTAGGCGGGCCGCGTAGGACCCCATCCCAAGCTCACGCGGGCGGTATCAAGGCTGAAACTTGATTCCGGTGAAATTATAAGTTAAGGCGGGCCGCGTAAGCTCACCTTAACTCTTACGCGGGCCATGTGAGATCATCAAACGCGGAGACACCAGAAGCCGACACGTGTCGACATTGTGGTGGACCTACATGCTGACCCAGCTAAGCTATGCGTTGACCATATGTTGACGCGGGCCGCGTAAGCCTTAGCTTACCTTTACGCAGGCCGCGTGAGAGTCAGGTTTTGCAACTATATAAGCAGGCCATCAAGTTTCACTTTCCGTTGTTCATTTCTTTCTTTCAATCTCGAATTTCTGAAGTTATAAGCATTATAGTCGGGTATTATACCCCTAATTAGCGAGGTTCTGCTCCGTTGTAAGTATTATAACCCCGGTTTCATAGTAGATACGCTGCCCGATTGATTTAGGGTTCCGTAATAACTGTCGTGGTTCTGCCCGATGTAGTTGTTGGAATGTCGTCTCGGGGAGGGTATCATTAATTTTTTCAAAGGGTTATGGTACTAACCAATGTACATTTGTATAAATTATAGATTACATACAGGAAACCTTTACGCGAAGTCTAAGATATCAAAGTGAGTTTATCCTCTTTTTGTTAATCTTTTTGGAATGTTTTACAAAACCTTAATTGTTTTACAATGAAATTAAGCGGTGATTGAGTCTTTGTAGTTCTTCAATTACTGCCGGTATGTTGGGGTTTTGTATACAAAATTTACTACCTTGTGAGTAGTAAGTCGGGGATGACAGGACGTTACCATTGGATGACGAGTTAGCCAATGAGTAATATGACCCACAAGTCAGGATTGACAGTACTGAATGAGTAATTGTGTAGAAATAAACAATGTGATCGCTCTCAATACTGTTTTAATTGATAAATTGTTTCTTGATTAAACTGGGATTCACTCACCAGTATTTCCCGCTGACAAATGTTTTTAAAACATGTTTCAGGTAACAAAATGTGACAGCCAATTAGTAAAAAGCCAGCTGGAGAGCACTGACGGCTTGGGAAAAATGTGGCTATACAAGTTACCTAAAAGATGATGTTTTAAATTCAATAAAATAGGGTTTATCCCTATGAATGTATTGTAATAAGAAACTTGGGTTTTACCCATGTGATTATTAAAATCAAATAAGGTGGTTTTACTCTGATAAACATTTCCTAACTATGGTCCTGATGTAAATTCCACTACCAAATTAACTAACCTGATACCACCGTCACTGAGCTCGCGTCCGCCCGTTCCCGGGGATCAGGGATCGGGGGTTGCGACAACGTTAAGGGCATTATTTTACTAAACCTATAACCAAGTCTCATGACTATTTTTTTGGCCAAATTTTAACATCTAACACAAGTTCATATATCAAATTCCACATCCATATTCTGGTTTTACTTCATATTGCTCAAACAACACTAGTTTGACAATCATGATTCTAGTGTTCATCATGGTTCTACAAAACCCATCAAGCACATATAATGGATGATCATAAATTTTCATAGTTTAGACCCTAATTAAACAAACTAATGACTAGGGTTTATTCCTAGACATGATTTCATTACAATTTCATCCAAATAACAAACATGCAAACTCAGATTTTGAATCTCATGTGTTCATCTAGAAATCAAGATGAAAGCAAACCATGAAATTTTACATACCTGACGATCCCTTTACTGTGGTGATCATTAATCTATGCTCGGATTTCGATTTGAGCTTGATTTGAACCTTTAATTTGATCAATTTGTTAGAACTAGGGTTGAAGGTGGGTTTGGTCACCCCCTCTGTGTTCTTGTTCGATCCAGACACACTTTATTGTGTGTTTGGATTTTAATTATTATGTTTTTATAAAATCAAGTTTTTCCAATTTAACACCTTTGGCCCTCCAACTAATGCCAAGTTAAACTTTAGATGTCTTAATCAAGTTTCTTGTTATATCTTAGACTTATGACTAACTAGGTTGTTTATTCCTAGTTAGTTTATTTTCGTTTATTGCATACTTTATAATTTTAATATAAAGTTTTATATTTTCGGGGTGTTACAGTCCTGGACTCCTCCGAAGACTTGCTAGTATTCTCATTCAGCTCACTAACAATTTGCGGTATGACTTTTGCTATCTGCTTAGTGAATAGTGCAACGATGCGCTTGTCATCCTGATTGCGACGAGCGGAGCGAGTGGAGTATGATCTAAATGACGACATTGTCTGCAAACCGACATCGTCACAGGACTCAGACACACTTTCGATTAACCCTTGTATAGTCTAGCGATTCACCCAAAAACTACTTCGTATAAAGCTCAGGAACACATCAATTCACAAAAATCACGTAGGCACATAACCACAGAAGCACATAATCACATAATCACAGAAACACATAAGCACATAAGCACGAAAGCATGTACTCAACTATATTTTGCACGTATTCACCTTCCTATGTTACACGTATTCATAGCAGCGTATAACGATCGAGTACAGTGATTGCGATTAGCGAGCAGCGATTGCGAATAACACAAGCGATTTGTTAACGTTTTGAGGAAAATGTGCAGTGCGAGTGGTGCATGTAGATCAAAGCGAACAGCAAAAGGCGAGTAAATCACCAAAAATCGAAACACATAAAATCACATAAAATTCTCCTAAAATCGATAAATCACAGAGTTGGTGGCTGCGGATTCCAGAATCAAAACACATAAAATCGAAGAGAGATTGTCTAGGCTAGATAGACGTCGTCTACCCAAAGTGATTCGACTATTCACAAGGACCTTAAGCGTGCACTTTGGCCTTCTGGACTGTGATCTCGCCTCAATCCGGGCGATTGGCACGCATCCCTCCAGTTATAGCGTGACTCAAGTCGTTGGAGTCCGTCGAGACTTTGGTGAGAGTTTTGTAAAAACCAAAAGTATGGAGCGGAACGAGCCATCAAGGTTCGGGTTTCACCCCTGACTTAACGACTACATCCCTATTTGTGGGATAGAATCACGAGATAGATAAGGAGAATCGCGTCGAAGTATGGATTTCATTCCTGATTCAATGCAAATTCTCTTGTTTATAATGAAAATAGTGTGTCGAACGAATGATTTGGTCGAGAGTTGAGGTTTTCACACCTAGTCTCAACCAGATCGCCCGTTTATGTGTGTGTGTTCATGCAAGAGTGCAGTGTACAGCGAGTTCAAGAGAGAAATAGCAAGTAAGCTCGTGCAGAACCCATACCGGGTATGCACAAGTCGGTCTGTTGGTACTTAGACTATAGACTAGGTCGTTTCTAAGACATCGACCCGGACTAGGTCGAGTCTTGCCTAATTCCCTATAGTTATGGCTCTGATACCAATTTGTCACACCCCAACCGATGACGGAAACATCGGGGCACGACACTGAGCGAAACAGATTGTCCAGGAGTTTCCATAACAACTACGATTACCAATTATTTAAGCATCACGTCCCATACCATGACATAATAAGTAGCATAGTTATTACTGACAATTCAAAGACAAACAGTTCTGTTTCGACAACTCAAATATAAATTGTTTTTTTTTGTTTGTTTCTAGACTCCATCCTAGCTCAATTCCAGCAAGTAACAAGCAAGCATCCTAAGCATTCAAACACCTGTCACATACGTTAAAATAGAGGTCAATACACATAGTGTAAAGGTGAGCATACAAGTTTAATAGTAATAATAGATTGCGAAAGCGTTTACGCATAACCAGCATGTAACATGTAGCATGGTGAAGCTAGTAGGTTATCGACAATGAAATATGCACAGACGTGACTGGGAGTTGTAGAATACACAACACATATCCCCACTGGGACACGTGAAGTAAAGCCCTTAACAACCCCTGTCCACGACAGGTGTTGAGTCCAAACTATAGTACTACTGTTGCTAAGGTGTCAGGTAACAATCACTGTGAAACATAACATACAAGCATTCATCGAGTAACACGTAGAACATGCTGTACGATTAGCGTATAAAAGTGTTTGCATTGTGTGATAGTTGTGATTTGATATAGATAACGTATGTAACACCTAAAAGTGCTAAAAGCAAAAAGGGATCGAGTATACTCACAAATAGTGCTTAATAACTAAACACTTTCTTGGATTGAAGGAAGCGTTGAGAGATTAGCCTGAACAGTTAATGATAGCATAAGCGAATGAACGGTGCGTTAAATGGTGAAAAGTAACCCAAGTGACGAATGGTCATCCGATCGGAAAACAATCTGAACGGATGGTCATTCGATCGAATGACAATCTGTTCGAATGGCCATTTGGTCAGATTGGCATTCGTTTGGGATGGATGTGTTTGTGTATGATGTGACTTTAAAGTTTTCGTTGTAGCATTTTGAAAACAGAGAAGTATCTCTACCTTTCAGGTCGCCCGGTCGAATGGTCGTTCGATAGGATGGCGATCCGTCGGTTAGACATTCTCAGAGAACAAGTGCACAGCAGGATTGTCATTCAATTGGATGGTCTTCCGATCGGATGGCAATCCGTTAGAAACTGATGATCTTTGAAAGTCATGAAAAAGTTAAAGTGTTGAGACCAAGTGCAATCCGATCGGATTGTCGTTTGATCAGATGGCAATCCGATAGGACGGCAGTCCGTCCCACAATCCGATTGTTTTGCAACTTGATAATTTTGAAAGTTTTGCGGTTTGATCGAGACGGCATGACAACGTATTGAATAACAGGAACCCCATCAGACCCAGGTTATCCGATCGAACGGGAATCACCCCAATCCGATCCGTTAACTGTTCATGATGGATGTTCATGTTCAACCGAAATCGGTTATCTCGTTGATAGGAATCAGATCTTGGACCGACACTTCACTAGAAAACGAGTAGAAGGCCTGAACTAGCTTCGATTCTATCGGTTTTGAGTGCATTGAGTGTAAAAGAGTTGAAAGAAAGTTAGAAACCATCTTTCAATCCTTTTACCCATGAAAAAGTTTAGATCTAGATGAAAATAGTGTTGAATCATGTGGAAATTATGTAGATCTGAGTTGTTCTTGGTGGAATAATGCCAAAACTTGAAGTTCATAAGAACCCCAAGATGACATCATCCTAGAACACCTCAAATCCACTGATTTCACGGTTAAAAGTTGAGATTCAAAGGTTAAAATGATGAAGAAGTGCGTATAGACCATAGAAGTACAAGATTTGAGTTGAAAACTTACAAGAATCGCGGGAAATCGAGAGAAAGGAGGTCTGGAACGCTGGTCGAAGGAGAGAGAGCTGTCACATCACTTTGGTGATGTGACAGGGGGTATTTATAGGTTGCCAAAAGAGGAAAGTGGCACCTAGAACGGATCGGACGACACATCGATCGGATGGCCATCTGATCGGATGGTCATCCGTTCGGATGACCATCTGATCGGATGGTCATCCGTTCGGATGACCATTCGATCGAATGGTCATTCGATCGAGTGGTCCGGCGAGATGGATTTTGGCGTTTCGTTTTGCGTGTTGAGCGTTGCGATGCGTTTCGAGTGAGCGATGCGATAGTATTACCCATTAGTTACCCAATTAACCTTACTACTATATCTAACATACAATCTTCATAAATAACTTGCTTTTAGCGTTTGCGATTAGATTGTGTTGCGATAGAGTTGCGATTACGATTGCGATTAATCACCTCAACATAAACATAACATGCACAAGTAACACCTAATTAGCACACACACATAAAACAATATCTAGAACCCATAATTCGAGTTGCGATTCGATAGCGATGCGATTAGCGATTAGTCGGTTAGCGATTAAACGTGCGATAAAACCTCGATTTGTAATAAATACTCCACATATTACAACTAAAGCAAACAGTTAATAGAATTAAATTACAAGTCAAGAAGCACAATTCAGTAGTTAAGCAAGGAGTGACAGATCGTAATTAGCAATATTTTCTTCCTTTGACTTTGACTTTGACTTGTACTTTGGCTTCAAAAAGTCGGGTTGTTACAGGAACAAGGAGCATCAACCTCGAGACACGAGTCAAGAGCCAACAGATAAATTTGGGTCTTTTATTAGCCCAAGTTGCACAAAAGCCCAACCTTTTTCTGACCCATTTGTAAATGAATTTCATTTATCCAGGAAAAGCTTAGATCTAGCCCAATTCTATGTGATTCGTCACTTAGTCAAAAAGGAGAGAACGAGGGGCAAGGCGATGAAGGATTCAGGGATCTTAACTCTCCTCCAGCAGACATCTTCCTGTCTAACTGAACAGGTAAATCCGACGGGGTGATCATGAGAAAATCAGGAAGAAGGGTCAAATGGAGCAAGCGATCAAAGGCCAACGACAATAAGGACTGCGAAGAATGGAATTACCCTTTGCCATTGATATTTGTGACTGAAGGAGAGATAGTTGAAAACGAAGAATCCCAGGTTCCTATCAGCAAGTCTTTGATACAAAAATCCAGGAAGAAGCGGGTATTACTTTAAAGGTTGGCAATGAAGTTGGAATTGATTTTGTTAATAACGAACATGGGGCGCAGGAGTTCGTTCAAGGAGAGGTGGCAAAAAATATTTGTAAATGAACTTCCTCAGCCTGAATATAAGAGGTTTAGGGGACTGAGGGAAGGCTAATTGGGTCCGGGACATCGTAAGAAAGCATAAGATAAAATTCTTGGGTTCCAAGTAACTCAATTTTCAGATTTGGTAGGCATTTGTTTAACCGTTTGTTTTTTTCAAAAACGTCGTTTTTTAAAATCAATTATTTTTTGACTTTTTTAAATCGTCTATTGTTTTTAAAATTGTTCTTTTTAAATCATTTGTTTTTTAAAATCATTCTTTTTAAAGTCGTTGATCTTTTAAAGTTTTTAAAACTTTTCATTTTATACCATTCTTTTTTAAAATGTTAGTTTTTAAAACTTTTTAAAATAATTCGTTTTTTAAGTCATTCATTTTTAAAAACGTTTCTTTTTAAACCGTTTCTTTTAGAACCATTTTCTAAACCGTTCATTTTTTAAACATTATATTCAATTTACTTACATCCGTTAGGGAAAAAGAACATAAAATGAACTGTTTAAATCAATGGAACTAAAATATGATCGATTTTAAAAGAACGAGTGGTTTTAAAAAACAAAGATTATAAAAAAACACCGTTTATAAAAAACAGAACCTTACAATAATAGTTAACAAGTGTAAGGTTTTAAAAAGTGCACAAATTTAATAAACAAAAGGATAAAAATTAACGAATTCGAACAAACGAACAATCCAAAGAAATGGAAGATTTTAAAAAAGATAAACCATTCTAAAAAAAGTTAAAAAATGAACGATCGTTTGTTCAAAATTCATTCATTTCTAAACCTTTTGTTTATTAAAATTATTTGCCTTTTAAAACCTTACATTTTTAACTTAATCTTTTAATACCTTTTGTTTTTTTATACACGTCCTTTTTTCAAATTTTCGTTTATAAACCGTTCATTTGTTTAAAATTATTCGTTTTAAATTTCTTTGATTTTTAAAATCGTTCAATTTTTTAAGTTCTTTTTTTCCTAACGGCTATAAGTAAATTATAGAATACAAAGTTAAAAATGAACTAAAAAAAACTGCTTTAAAAATGCACGATTTAAATAACAAATTGTTTAAAAAAAAGTTTAATAAACAAACGATTTTAAAATGAACGGTAAAAATGATTTGTTTTAAAAAAAGAACGATTTTAAAAAACAAAAGGTTAAAAACAAACGCTTTTTAAAAGACGGACGCTTTTGATAACAAAAGTTAAAAACAAATGATTTTATAAGCAACGTGTATAAAAACATATTTGTATATTTAAAGCGTATTTTATTAAATAATAATCATGAAAATAAAAAATAAAAAATAAAAAATAAACATAAATTAAATAATTAAATAAATAGTCTGTTAAATATAAAAAAGATCTTTGTAATTATCAAAAACAATCCCTAAGACATATAATGACCTAATTACCCTTACACTTAGCTATAAAAAGTAACAAAGTTAGTGTCAGGGGCCAAAAACATTATAAAATGCAACCTCAAGGTTTGATACGTTATAAGATTTCTTTTTGGACTGAAATGGTTAAACTGGCTAAACCATAGGAGCCATAATAGTAATTTACTCTTTTGGTTATGAAGTAGTAGACTTTTCAGGGAGATCGGGTGTTTTATTGTGTATGTGGGATCCTTTGGTTTTCACAAAAACGACAGTGGCAAAAAACCGGAATTACCTAATGGTGGCTGGGTCTGTTAAAGGTCAACCCTTGAGCTTCCATATTTTGAACGTGTACGCCCCTCAAGGCAATGTAGCAAAACGAGCACTCTGGAACCAGTTAAGTAATTTGCGTGGGTCGAACCAAGGAGCATATGGATCATCTTTGGGGATCTTAATGCGGTTCGGTCACCAGAGGATAGGAAAAATTCAAATTTCGATGCAGCAAGTGCAGGCGAATTCAATGATTTTATTCACTCTTCGGACCTCTACGAGTTTTCGATAAAAGGAAGAAAATATACTTTTTTGCAAAGGTAACGGTTCAAAACCTAAATTTAGCAAGATAGACTGTTCTCATGTTTGTCAAAGGTTCACAGAGCTATGGTCTAATGCTTGCCTATTAGCCCTTCCGCGCTTTCTATCGGATCACTCGCCACTTGTCTTGGCAGTGGGCCCGATGGATTATGGGCCAAGGCCGTTTAGAGTTTTCAACTCGTGGCTTGACAAGCCAGGTTTGGATGATGTTGTTAAGTCGACGATGCTTCTTTCTCCTACACCGGACCCCCTGGTGTATTTTTATTAAATAAGCTCAAGCACTTGAAGTATCTTATTAAATCTTGGCCTATGGAGACAAAAGAAAAGGAGGAGGAGCTGAAAGATAAGTTATATTATGATCTTTTTACGTTGGATGATGTGATGGAAAATAGGGATCTAGAGGAGGAGGAAATGTGGATTTATTCGGAGTGCAAAGCAAATATCTTAGAGCTGGAAGCTGCAAAAATAAAAGACATAAAACAGCTTGCTCGAGTTAAATGGGTGTCGTTCGGGGATAAAAACACGTCTTATTGTAGGTCCCTATCCCGTATGGATCGTAACAAAACTGACAATCTACCAAGGGTGCGGAATCCCCTTGATAAATCTATCAAACAGAAACAAGAACACAAGACGTTTTACCAACTGATCTTCTATGATTATCCAACGTAAACGTTTACAATCACTAAAGATCTTCACGAACCAACAGCCAATTTCTGTTTGTTCTAAAACTCTCACAATTCGAATGCTCTCAATAATCTCCAAAAGTCTAACCCTAAAACTCTAACTTAAGGTTGTTTATATACACACAACCATACAATTCGAACTGGGCCAAGCCCATACGAATTCTAGATACAATTCGGGCTAAACTAGATGGACTTTAACTAGAACTTGAACTTGGACGATTTAGGCTTTAACAAACTCGAATTCCATTCAGTCTTCATAAGTCTTCGCGGCCCAAACTCGTTTAATATCCAAAGACCAATCCAACGCTGTTGTCACATAAAATGCACCAACAAACTCCCCCTTGACAATAGCTTGCAAAGGAAACTTTAGTCTTCAGAATCTCACAGTCTTTTGGTCTTTGGATAGCGTCAGCTTCAACATGAACTCTGTCAGCAACAGACTCCCCCTAAGCTGATGTATCCAATCACCAAATCTTCCAAGTTGTGATTCAGCATTCTCAGTAAGTCTTCACAACATCCACTCTGCATTGTAGAAGGAGGACTCTACCAAGCAGCAACAAACTCCTCATCTCTTCAAAGCAACTTCTCATCAACAAACTGCTTCAATCTGTATACTATAAAACAAACATCTCGAGAAACCATAAGAATTTTTCAACATAGTTAAGGAATTATTATTATTCAAGAGATAGTTAAACTGTATAACAGATTAAGCACCTTCCAATACAACACCAACACGCAACAATGTTTAATCAAACACCTTATAACCTGCATCATTTCAAAATTTCGAACCCACTTACTAACACCGTCTCCCCCTATCAGTAACAACTCCTCCAAGAATAACAGTTTTCCGTACATTAAGAATTTTGAACAGAAAAAGACACTATTTTTTTGTGTTTTTGTATTTTTCTGAAAGCAAATAAATACGAAAAGCAATAAACACTCTATTTTTGCGAGAATCACTGGTAAGAAGATCATATCAGCATAATCAAACTGTTTCACACAATTAGATAATTCTTTATTTAATTTTTCGTGAAAAGCAGTCCAAGACGATTACCAGTATGTTTGTCCACTTAAACAAAATGCATGAACATTTCAAGTACCATTACCGTATGATACGTTAAGGTAATATTATTATTGATATACTAGTGTGTCCCACTTCAGGATATACCCCCACGATCAAGGTATGCACAAAGATTCATCGTAGTAGGTGAGTATACTGAATTCATCCTTTAAGATATCCTGTCAATGTCTAGGTCTGCATATAATCATGTTTTTATCATGTTTTGATTGTTTAACAATGAACACCCAAATAAATACTAATCAAATCCTGGAAATATAAATAACACACTCTATCATGCAAGTATCTTCCCTACCACATATTTCACAAGTCCAATCCAGATTTCTGAAATCTTAACTGGGAATAGGTTGAGAAGAGAACAGAATAGATCTTTAGGAGAGATGGTATGATATACAGATCAAATGAGTTTTCCTCAGTTTGATATAGGTTTATTGGGTTTCTTTTGGGCACTTGAGGGCCTCTTTCGGGTGTATAGATCTATAGCGCGACAACGTACAACTAGGTCAGCATGTATCTGGATGCAGCAGAAGCTGTCGTTGCCTAGCACCTCCAGGTCAGCATATATCTGGATGCAGCAGAGGAGGTACACGATTTTTTTCAGAGAAGATTTCAGAATCAGATCAAAATTGTGTGTATCGGGACAACATACAGACATTCAAATAGAAATGAGCTAATTCCAAGTGACTTTCTTTCCTGGGGTCATGTACAATTTTAGTTCTGAACAGACGGAAAGTCAAGATATCCCCAGATGAAATAACAGTATAAAGACCCAAAACTTCAGATTTTGGCAATCTATCAACGCAAGATTTAAGGTCATTAAACCATACACCACTGATGTGTTCCCCACTCATACTCAGTGCTTTTATGTTTATATCACTTTGGTAAGTTGATTATTTCATGCTTTTGCCTACTGGTACATCATATGATGAAGCTACTATCACACTTAAGCATTTTGATTCAGTTTCAGTGTGACAGTCTAACTTGCTGATGTACTATCATTTCTTCTTTTTCACACAGTGAAAACTCATTTTTGATTTTCTATTTTTTTAAGTTTTTTTTTTATTTTTCAATGTTTTTGTATTTTTTTTTATTTTTTAAGAAAAACAGTAAACTATTTACAAAAATTCTTATGAAAAACCAGTTATTCAGGATTCCTCATCCCGTTGAGTTCGACTAAGTGTTCAAAGCGAGCTCGATCAAAAGCTTTTGTGTAAAGATCAGCAAGGTTATCTTCTGTGTCGACTCGATGTAATTCAATTAGTCGTTTTTCAGCACAATCCCGTATAAAGTGATGACGTATGTCAATATGTTTAGTTCTACTGTGCTTTACGGGATTGTTTGTGATTGATATGGTGGCATTATTATCTATCATAATAGGAGTACGAGTGAAATCCAAACCGTAATCGCGCATCTGCTGTTGAATCCAGAGGACCTGAGAGCAACAGCTACCCGCAGCAATATATTCAGCTTCACACGTAGATGTAGACACACAGGATTGCTTCTTGCATTGCCAAGACACGATCCTGCCTCCTAAGAATTGACAACCACCTGTTGTAGACTTTCTGTTTGATTTGCATCCTCCAAAGTCTGAATCAGTGTAAGCAATGAACCTCAAATCACTATCAGCTGGATACCATAACCCAAGTTTAGGTTTCCCCTTCAAGTAACGAAGAATACGCTTCACTGCTTTCATGTGTGACTCTTTCGGATTCGCCTGATATCTGGCACACAAGCATACGGCAAACATGATGTCCGGTCTTGAAGCAGTCAAGTACATTAGAGAACCAATCATCGCCCTGTATTGAGTAGGATCAACATCTTCAGTGCTTTCATGATCTGGGCCAAGATTGTGATTTTCGCAAATGGGTGTGTTGAAAGTAGAGCAATCATTCATTTTGAACCGATCCAAAATGTCATACACATACTTCGTTTGATGAATAAACATCCCATCCTCCTTCTGTTCAACTTGTAATCCCAGAAAATAGGACAGCTCACCCATAGCGCTCATTTCAAACTTACTCTTCATCACCTGCTCAAACTCTTTACACATGTTCTCGTCTGATGACCCAAAGATGATGTCATCCACGTATACCTGTACCAGCAGAAAATCTTCCTTCTTCCTCTTGATGAACAGTGTACTGTCAATCTGACCTCTCTCAAAACCAATCTTGATCAGATGTGTAGACAGTGTCTCGTACCACGCCCTAGGAGCTTGATGTAACCCATATAAAGCCTTATCAAGTTTGTAAACTCGATCTGGATAGTCTGGATCAACAAACCCATCTGGCTGTGAGACATACACCACTTCTTGGACTTTCCCGTAAAGAAATGCACTCTTCACGTCTAGTTGGAAAACTTTAAAGCCCTTGAATGAAGCGAAAGCTAGAAACAAACGAATTGCCTCCAACCTTGCCACTGGTGCAAACACTTCATTATAATCTATCCCTTCTTGCTGATTGAACCCTTTTACCACTAACCGAGCCTTGTTGCGCGTGACAATACCTCTATCATCCTTTTTGCACTTAAACACCCACTTAGTGCCAATCTCTCTTTCACCTTTAGGAAGGTCAACTAACTCCCAAACCTTCAACTTCGCAAACTGTGCCAATTCCTCTTGCATTGCTTCAACCCATGAATTGTCTTTAAGAGCCATGTGAATGTTCTTCGTCTCCTCTTGGGAAATAAAGCAACTATACAAGCACTCGTTCACTATCCCAGTCTTTTCAATCGATACAAATAACCCAGAATTCGCTGCTATGCTTCTTCTCGTCTGAACACCTGCAGTAGGATCTCCAAGTATCATGTCAACCGGATGATCTTTATTTGCTCGTGTAGTAGCAACTGTATCAACTTCAAGATTATCACCCAGGTTTGATCCAACCTCCCCCTGAATATTCTGATTTGCAAACGGATTAACAAACTCCTCCCCCTGAATGGGTTCAGAGTCACTATCACTTGAATCAAGATCAGCAGCACCTTGGGAAGTTTCCGGAGCATCTGAAATATCAACATTCGATCTAGGCATGAATTCGCCTTCATCGTCTTCACATACCACTGTTTGAATCAGCTGAGAATCATCTGCATCAGAAACCTCAGGAATATTAAATGATTTAAACACACTTTCATAATCATACAGTATAGCAGGACCACTCGTTGATTGTTGAGGTTTGTAGGAAGTAATTTCCACATTAAAAACAACCTCAATTTTACCAGTTTTGAGATTAAAAACCCTTTTATTCGGTGTGCCAGGCACGTAACCCAGAAAGTAGCCTTCGTCAGCCACCTCACCGAATTTTTGTTTATCTTTGTTTCGCACAATGGTGCAGGGTAATCCAAATGGTTCAAAGCCTGTTAAGTTTGGTTTTTCGTTAAACATCAACTCATGACAAGTTTTGTTAAAACGTTTAACGGTTAAAACTTTGTTTAGGACATAGCAAGCTGTATTCACAGCTTCTCCCCAGAAAAGAACTGGTAGCTTTGAATCTGAAAGCATAGTCCTAGCGGCTTCAATCAACGTCCTGTTTTTTCCTCTCAGCGACTCCATTTTGTTGAGGTGTATAAGGAGCAGAATATTGATGTTCAATTCCTTTTCGAAGACAGTAGAGATCCAGAATCCGATTCTTGAACTCCGTGCCATTATCACTCCTTATCCTCTTGATCCTTGCATCATGGACGTTTTCCAATTTTGTAAAACGATCTATCAACATCTCTGCTGTTTCATCTTTTGTACCTAAAAAGAAAACCCATGAATAACGTGAGTAATCATCAGTGACAACAAGACAATAGTACTTTCCACCTATGCTCCTCACATTCACTGGACCGAATAAATCCATGTGAAGTAATTCATAAGGGGCATTAATGGAATTTACTGTTTTAGACTTATGAGGTTTCTTGTGTTGTTTTCCCTTTTGACATGGAAGACATTTATCTTCCACTTGAAACCTCAGCAATGGAACCCCTTTCACTAGCTCATTTTTTATGATATAATTCATTTTACGATAGTGAATGTGGGCCATGCGTCTGTGCCACAACATAGATTCAGCTTCAGAGGCTTTTGACAGTAAACACGCCACCGCAGCAGTTGGATCCTTGGCACCCATATCCATGACATAAGTATCATTTTTCCTCGGTGCACGCATCACTATCCAATCGTCTGGAATAACCAAACCCGGTTTCAACACCAATGCCTCAGTATTTGTAAAATGGACCGAGTGACCCTTGTCGCAGACTTGAGACACGCTCATCAGATTGTGTTTAAGCTGCTCAACATAGTTCACTTTGTCCAAAGTGATCTTCCCATTCGTCACTTTTCCTCGTCCAGTTATCCTACCACCTTTAGCACCAACAAAATTTACATGTCCACCATCATATTCTTCAAATTCAGAAAACAACCTAGCATCCCCCGTCATGTGCCTGGAGCAGCCACTATCAACATACCATAAGTTGATAATCCTCCTTAGCAGCTCCTGCACTCACCAACCAAAAGATTAGTTAGATTGGGGGACCCAAGCCTTAATGGTCTTGGGTCTTCCAGATTCATCAACTACAGGAACATCCATCCAGTATCCATCACTCCTAGCTGGAGTCTTGGATCTTGGGCCTGTTGATGGAAATGGGGCATGATTTCCATAAGGTCTCTGGTCCTGAGGGTACCTATTTGTGTTTGGACTATGTGACCTTTGAAAACTTTGATTTTGATTCCAAGAACCTTGATTGTTGTAATTTCGAAAGCCATTGTTATAAAAAGTTCGACCACCATTATTTTGGTATCGATTTTGATATTGACCTTGACTTCTAAAATTATTTGAATTTTGGTTGTTCATTCTTGGTGAACTACTTCTTGGTCTTTCATATCTGCCTGATGTAGATTCAGGCTGAAATCTAGGTTGATTTCTTTGGAAACGAGGAACTTATGGAGTTCCTTTTTCAGCCATTTTTACACCACCAGCAACACCAGGTTGTTGCTTTGGAGCAGATTTCTTTGGAGAATTTGAGACTTTCTCCTCATTATCACCTTTCTTCTCTGGTGATTTCCCTCTTTGTTTCTCACTAACTTGTGCTTCAACCTTTTTGTTAGGACAGCAGCTAGCTACATGTCCCTTGGTGTGACATTTGAAGCACGATCTCTTATTCGAAGACTTCTTAGCTGAAGCCTTTGAACTAGATTCTGGTTTAGATGATGATGCCTTAGAAGGATTTGGTTCAGTTTGCTTAGTTTCAAGATTTTCTATGTTTTTGTTTTTAGCAAACTCTACATTTGATTCATTTTCTATAACAGCTGTTTCGTTTTTCATATCACTTCCTTGAACAAAATTAACCTTTTTAACAAAAGTTGGATTTTTATTCGTAGGATTTGAATTTTTCTTTTTCAAAACAGGTTTGCTGTTATTGACCTTCTTAGCATCATTATCTTCAAACACATCACCTTGACTAGATGTGAAACTACTTGGTGATGTCGACAGAAAGTCTGTGAACTCATCTTCATCAGGTAAGAAAGAATAGTCATGACTAAGAGGAGGTGGAACTTCATTGAAGCCCTTGAATCCCACACTTGTCTTGTCATTACTCTTCTTTAACCCACCCATCATGTGTTTCATAACAAAAGTAGAATCCCTGAATTGACCTAATTTCTTTTCGAGTTCAACAATTTTGAGTTGTGCATCTGACAACTCTTTGCATTTTTCAGAAATTTCTTTTGTTTTCTCAGCCATCATGTCATGAGCTAAGTCTATGACTTGAAGTTTTTCGTTTAGTTTACAGGTTAAAACTTCAATTTCAGCTTCATAGCCTTTTATCTTTTTCAAATATGATGACTCATTTCTTTTTGCAAAGAAATTTGATTCTTTTACGTTAGATATTTCGCTCACCAGACTTTTGTTTTGAGTTGACAACCTGTCAACTTCACCCTGTAATTCACGACACTTTAAGCAAACAGAAGTAGCAGAGTTACTTACCTCTCCTGTCGATTTGTCTGAGTTGGCCATAAGAGCAGCAAGTTGAGCTTCCATTCTTTTGATGATTTCATCCTTCTCTTCAGCTTCCTTTTCATGCTCAGACTTTGGTGTTTCTTTTTCAGCAGCTGTTGTCTGATCAGCTTTATCTTCCTCAGCTTCACTTTTCTTCTCAACTTCAGCATTCATGTTAGCTTCAGCTTCATCAACGGGAACAATCTCTGCCATAAATGCTTGAGTGACATTCTCATCATTTTCCAAGTGAATACTCCAGTCATATGAACCTTCTCGTGCAGTAGAGATCAGCGCTCTTGAGTTAGAGTTGTTTGATGAATTTCTATTGTTTGAACTCTGACTTGAGGTTTCATTCTTTTGTTTCTGACATTCCCTAGCAAGATGACCATAACTTTGACAGTTAAAACACCTGACTTTGGCCTTATCAAAACCAACACTCTTTCCTACGAACTTTCTTCCAGTTATGTTCATGAACCTCTTCACACGTCTTGAAATCATGGCCATCTGCCATTGCAAATCCATCTCTTCTAGATCATCAGGGTCAATCTGATCATAATCTTCATCTAAAGTAGCAGGATCAGATATCTTCCCCTGAATGTAGTTCTCATAAGACGCAACAAACGAAGCAAGTAGAGCAAGATGTTCTTCAGCAGACTTCACACTCATTGGCATCGACTTTGCACTACTACTTTGCTTAGCGGCTGATGTTCTCTTGACTCCTGTTGATCCTCCTGAAGCAGCTACAAAACATACATCACCATCCTCATTTACTGTGACTTGCTCCTTATCACATGAAAGGAATGCAGTAGCAGAGTCGCTAGAAGCATCGTGAGATGAAGAAGATGTAAGCCCATTGTAAATCCCTGGATCTTGAACCTGATCATATCCAGTGTCCTTCTTCTTCTTCATGCTGAGCTCATAAGCTCTTAGCTTTCCAACTACTTCTTCCAGTTCCTTTGTTTCATAATCAGCTTCTCCCTTTATCATGAGAGTGTAAATATCCCATTTTGCAGGTAGAGCATCCAGCAGCTTGTCATTTTTCTCTATGTCAGTATAACAATCTATATCATAATTGTCCAATTCTGACATCAGATGGTAGTATCGAGTGATGACGTCCTCAAGTGACTCATTTTTCATGTACTTGAACACAGCAAACTGCTTCTTTAGTAGATCAATTTTGTTCTTTTTGACATCAGAATTCCCTTCATATCTCTTCTCTAGCGCATCCCACATTTCTTTTGAAGTAGTGTACTTCTTAAAGGTGTGTTTGATGCTATCAGGTAGGGACATCTTGATAGCTGCCAAGGCTTTCTTTTCAGCCTCATACATCCTTTAATCATTTTCTTGCATGTTCACATAGGCTGTGACACGCGGTCTGCCTTCAAAGTCATGTGTAGGGTTTGTGTACCCATCTTCAATACAAATCCACATGCGTGTGTCCTGATATTCAATAAAGGATTGAAACCTATCCTTCCATGTCAAGTAATTCTCCACCTTCATCATCTTAGGTGGTTTGTTCGTTGTGCCTACCTCATGTTCCATCCTTAATAGTTCGTTTAATTTAGACATGTTCGACATTTTAAGTTAATCAGACTGGTAAAACCGTACAATTTTAGTCCGAAACCTGTTTTTACTAAATTATACCGTTAGATTCGTCTCGAGATTACGATTCCAATGATATATAATGTCTAAAACCTATTTCGGGATGAGTTACGGATAATTCTCTAAACCCGAAACAGTGAAATTTTTCCTACGATTGCCTAGAAAAATTCCACCACTTTCAAACTTGTAACTACTCAGTCCAGTCGAGACCACACAGTCCAGTCGAGACTACTGTTTCGAGTCGAGACTAATATTCCGAGTCGAGACCTCCGTTGCGAGTCAAATCAGCACAAGTCGAAATCACGGTTGCGAGTCAACCAGCACAAGTCGAAACCTCTGGTTGCTAGTGAACAGTACCAGTCGAGATCACTTGTTACGAGTCGAGACCTGCAACCTTGAGTCGAGACCAGCTATTTTTCAACCAAAATCTCGAAAAATCAGCACCTTTTAAACCACAGAATCTTCTTATCGAAATCCTTCCAAACTAAACTCCAAAAAATCAGCAAACAACTTCCCAATAACTCCAAAACAGATCAAAATCGTGAAAATTTTGACTGTTCTTCAATGTTCTTCGTGAATTCAAACAGCAACCCGAAAACTTGTTTCTTTCCGATCAGTTTTGAACCGTACACAAGAGCAAATGCTCTGATACCAATTGTAGGTCCCTATCCCGTATGGATCGTAACAAAACTGACAATCTACCAAGGGTGCGGAATCCCCTTGATAAATCTATCAAACAGAAACAAGAACACAAGACGTTTTACCAACTGATCTTCTATGATTATCCAACGTAAACGTTTACAATCACTAAAGATCTTCACGAACCAACAGCCAATTTCTGTTTGTTCTAAAACTCTCACAATTCGAATGCTCTCAATAATCTCCAAAAGTCTAACCCTAAAACTCTAACTTAAGGTTGTTTATATACACACAACCATACAATTCGAACTGGGCCAAGCCCATACGAATTCTAGATACAATTCGGGCTAAACTAGATGGACTTTAACTAGAACTTGAACTTGGACGATTTAGGCTTTAACAAACTCGAATTCCATTCAGTCTTCATAAGTCTTCGCGGCCCAAACTCGTTTAATATCCAAAGACCAATCCAACGCTGTTGTCACATAAAATGCACCAACACTTATTTTTACGGGCTCATCAAAAGAAAAGAGGCGAAATGTAAGTTGCACAAGTTGATTAAAAACGTGGCATGGTGCCACAATCAGAAGCTAGTTAAGAAGGAAGCCCTTGCGTTCTTTGCTAATCGATTTAAAGAATCAATGGTGCATATGGCAATTTTAAGGTGCACTAACATCAAGAGGCTCTAGGATGCCGAAGCATTGGAATTGGGGGGAACCATTTCGGGTGAGTGAAATCAAGGAAGCAGTGTGGGATTGTGGTAGTGATAAAGCTTCGGGGCCCAATAGGTTCATTTTTTGATTTATTAAGCACTATTGGGAGATTCTTGGCCCGGATTTTGTGGAGGTTGTTAATCACTTTCATGAGGCAGAGTCGATATTGAAAAGTTGTTCCTCCTCCTTTATCTCTCTTATTCCCAAAGTCAATGATCCGTCGAACTTTAACCAATTTAGACTGATTAACCTTATCAGGTCGATTAGCAAGGTTATTTCTAAACTACTTGCTAATAGACTTAAGAAAGTTCTAAATTCAATTATTTCTAACTCACAATCGACTTTTCTAAAAGATATAAATATTATCGATGGACCATTAATTATCAACAAAATTCTTGCTTAGAATAAGAAAAAGAAGTCGAAAGCGCTCATGTTTATAATTGAATTCGAAAAGGTGTTTGATAATATTAATTGGAATTTCATTATCTCCATTTTGGAGCAAATGAATTTCCCGTTAAAATGGAGGAATTGGATGAAGGGGATTATGTCTTCGGCTAGATCCTTGGTGCTTTTCAATGGCTCTCCCACTTTTGAGTTCTCTTTTCACAAAGGCATAAGGCAAGGAGACCCGCTCTCGCCTTTCTTTTTTATCCTTGGTATAGAAGGTTTTGCTTGTATGGTCCACTCATTTCTCATCTTCTTTTTGCTAATTATGCACTGATTTTAGGAGAGTGGTCTAATGAGAACATCCGTAATATCGCACGCCTCTTAAGGTGCTTTCATCTTGTGTCGGGCCTTAAGATAAACTATTCGAAATCCAAGATTTTTTGGATAGGGGTGGGAGAGCCGGAAACTCTTGATTTAGAGAGTTCAATCGGGTGCGAGATGGAATCTTTACCTTGTTCGTGTCCTAGGCTTACAGTTGGGGCAAATATGAATAGAATTAATTGTTGGGCTCTGGTGTTGGAAGCGTTCAACAAATGACTTTCTCTTTGGAAAGCCTCAGTTTTATCTTCGGGAGATTGACTAACTCTTATAAAGGTGGTGATGGAGACATTGCCCATGTATTATTTTTTGCTCTTCAAAGCTCCCACAAGCGTGTTAGCTCAATTAGAGGCAAAAAGAAGAATTTTTTTGGAACGGGAAGGATGCCGATCAAAAGATAAATTGGGTTGGTTTGAAGAAAGCTACTAATCCAATCGAAGTGGGAGGCTTAGGTCTCACACCACTTCGGGGTGCTAATATTGCACTCCTAACAAAATGGTGGTGGAGGTTCAAAAAATAAGCCGAATGCCTTATGGAAAAAAGTCATTGATCCTATTCATCATTCAAATCGCGCTTGGTCGATCCTTCCATATGCGAAATATATCCCAGGAACTTAGAGTACGATAGCAAGATTGGAGAATCATTTGGCCTTTTCAAATGTTTGTCTCTTGAACTTTATAAAAGGGGAAGTGGGAAGCGGTGATAAAATTCGTTTTTTGGCTCAACCCTTGGGTCTCTTCGGATCCTTTAAGATCAACGTTCCCCAATATTTATGCATTAGAAAAGGACAAAATGCGTTGCATAAAAATTGTTTTGAGCTTGTCAATTGGGTGGTGTCGTGGAGCTGGAAGTAGAAAAGGAGCCATTTGAACAATGGGGAACAAAGAGAGTTAGAAGATTGTCTTACATTGATAGATCATTTTGAACCTTCTAACTACGAGGACAAATGGATATGGCTTGGGAGGATAGCGATATCTTCACGGTTTCCTCTATGAAGACCATTATTTTCAACGCACTAAATCCTGTTAGTTCATATGTTTTTGGTTGGAATAAAACGATTCCGAAAAAGTGAACATTTGGGCTTGGAAAGCGAGTATGAATAGTGTTAGGATCTGAGTTTCTTAGATTGTGTTATTTAATTAGAAATGAAAGATGAAACAGAGATTTAAAGTGCAACAGACATGGAAATAAACTTTAACACACAATCAAGGAAGAATAGCTTTGAGCAAACATGATTTCATTCAGTCAAAAGATTGTATCTATTACAAAATTCAACTGTGCATGCATGCAACTAGACTCCCCCTCAGTCTGAGCTAAGTGAATTGTTCGTACAAGATGACTTGGTGAGAATGAGCTAATAGAACAGTACAGGTACTGTTCTATTTATAGTACAAACGAAACCACTGAGCATCTTTGCTAATGTCACCATGAAAGTGACATCTAACCTCCTAACTTGGCTGAACCATACTTGGCTGCAACCAACTCAACCTTCTTTCTTTTGTATTCCATGGTAAGTTCTGCAATAGTCTTTTTGTACTTATTCCAATCTGGTGCAGACTTTTTCATACTGGGATCATTCCTTACCCTTTCAATTCTATTTGCTTCAGCTTTGAGTGCAATGAGTGGCCAGTCTTTAAATTGTTCAACTTTGGTAGGATAGAATTTGTCTCTCATGATAAGCTCTAAGAGATCTTTCCTCATCTCCATTTCCAGATCAGCATTTGGTGGTAAGTTTGACATCTCTTTAATTAAGTCTCTTGCATAGTCTTCCAATTTCTTGACTTTACTAAGCCCATGTTGGATTCGACTTGAGATGTTACTATCACCTTGCCCTTTACCTTCATACTTGGCTTGCAACTCAGCTTGTCTACCTTTGAGTTTCAAATACTCATCTATATTCTTTGGGGGTCTGAAGCCATGAAGGGATGGGAACTTTCTCTTTGTAGGATCATCCACTGTATAGAATTGCCTCATTTCTCCTTTAACTACATGCAATTCCAGAGGATAATCTGCTGCTAATGGTATGTCTCTTGAAGGATCATGGCCTTCAAGTGCTTGTGGGTCAGTGAGTGGGTTTGATGATGGAGATGGTGGAGGAATGAATGGTTCAGGGTTGGTTTGAATGAAAGGTTCAGATGATATAGGAGTATGTGCAGGGATGTCATCATCATTCACTTGGAACTTTCTTTTTCTGGTGTAAACCTTTTTGGGAGAAGGGGTTTTTGTTAGAGATTGGGAAATAGGAATGAGTATGGCTTGGGAATGGAATTGGAAGGTGGTGATTGGTTGACTAACAACTGTTGAAACAACTGGTGTCTCAACCGCTGTTGTCATAACAACCGTTGAAGTGTCAACATTTGTTGCAGCAGTGGTTGGTATTGGTGATGAAGGTTTTGTTTTAAGCTTTTTGGTAGGTTGTTTTTGTGGTGGTGGTGTTGGTTTGGTTGTATCAGTGGTTGTTCTTTTGGAACCAGCAGTGGTTTTGAGACCAACAGTGGTTGTTTTTGGTGATGAGGGTGATTTAGGATATGTGGCAAGTGGTGGTTTATTGTGTTTGTGGGGTTTCCTTCTTTCAGAAGTGCCAAGACCCTTTGTTTTTATTTCCCAATCCTTCATTGCCTTTTGTTCCTTCTTCCACTCCCTTTCCTTGGTTTCTTTCTAATTTTGAACAGTCTTTTTGCCTACAACCACTTCATCTACTAGAATATTTAGGGTTTCATCAACTCCCTTTTTCTTTTCTTTGTCAGATGTTTCATCAATGGCTGCTGAAGACTTCTTCTCAGGCTCTGGCTTTTTGGTTGGCTTTTGCCTAGGAGTAGGTCTGCCAAACTTTTTCATGTCATGTTTCTCCCCCTTTTTGGCATCATCTTGATCATCATCATCTTTGTAGATAGATGCAAGGGCAGTGCCAGTAATGTTAACCAAGGCCTCTTTGATGGCTTTGATGTCAGCCTGAGTATCCTTGTATCTTGCATCAACCATATTTCTGAGAAGTGCCATCTAATGGTTGTGCTGAGTTTCTCCAAGTTCCCTTTGAGCTGTAATGATTGGTTGAACTGCATTCCATAGCTCTTGGGAATATTGTTGTGGAGTGGGTTTACTTTTGGAAGCTTCAACAAGAAACTCAATGGATGCATTCATTTTTGTAACAATTGTTTCCATAGTAGAGAGCCTCTCCGTCAAATCTTGGTATTTTAAACCATCACCCAAGTGAATGGGATCATCTGATTTCCTACCAGTGGTAGTTGTATCAGCAGTTGAACCAGGAGGAGTCTCCAATGGTTCATCCACTGATGCCCCTTTATCTTGGTACTGGGGACCTCCCTCTGCTGTAGTTACCTTGGAAATCACACCAGTGGTTAACTTGAACACACCAGTTGATACCTTGATAGCATCAGCAGTGGTTGCCTTCAAGGGAGTCTGACTTATGTAACTACTGTCAAGGTGTAGATCAGTGGATCCAACACCTATAATAGCTGCTCCACTTGAACTACCAACTGGAATTTCATAGAATTCCAATGGTGTAACCTCCTCATCTGTTTGTGGGATAACTAATTGAGGGATTCAGATACAGCCATTGTTGAGGTTGTACTCTCTTTAATGTGTGATTGAGAGGGGTTGTTTTGTGTCTGAAGCTCAATGGCATCAAACAGTGGTATAGTGGATGGTGGAATTTGTGAAGTGGGGATAGGTGTGGAAAAAGAATTAGCCCCGGGAGAAGGACTTGTAAGCATACTCTCAAGTGAGGGTAATACTTCATATTGAGGTATCCCTGTGCTTACAACATGTTCCTTTTGTGAGGAAGCAGGAGGAGTTAAGGCTTTTGGTGGAGATCTTTCCAACTGTTGTGAGGAAGTAGCAACAGTGGTTATTGGTGACATTTGTGTTGTCACTGGATTAACTTCTGGGATCTCATCTTCTAGAAGGTCCTTTTTAGAGGGTTTGGTGGGCTTTTTGGATTTCTTTTTAGTCTTTTTGGGAATTTTTGGTAGGGGTTGCACAGCAGTGGTTGTGCTGTTGTGGTCACCATGAGCAGTGGGCTCAACAGCAGAAGTCTGAGGAGCAGATGTGGACTCATCCAAAGTTTGCTCAGACTCCTCTGTTTGTGTTTTGGAAGGTTTTGACACTGACAACCTTGTAAAAGTTTCAGCAGAAAGACTATTTATTTGAAAAGAAGCACCTTGGACAAGCACTTGTGCACTATCTTTTGGTACTTTCTACTGTAAGTAAAAGCTCAAAAACATTGGAAACAATAAGAAGGGTTTCTTCTTTTCTTTGATATTATTAACATTTTTCACTAAATCATTGAAGATTTCTTGGGAATAATTAAAATAAGTTTCTGCCATTATAGCATACCCCAAGTATTGTATCTTCAAAGGAATTTCATTAAAAGTTGTTGTTTTATTTGAACATAGGTGAGCAGGGTATGAAATAGGAACTTCATGGGAGGTGGAAACTCTCCCTTTTGCATTGTAGCTTTTGTTAGTAATCCTGCATACTCTCTTTAGATCAAAACTGTTTGATTCTCATCCTTTGAGAAAGAATTTTTACCTGTGAGATCGTTCATCTTAAAAACCTCTTATATGGATTGTGGTGTGATAGAAACCAGAATTTCACCTACTTTAGATGTAATAGCCCAAGGCTTTTTGTCTTGAACTTCCAATTTAGCATTTTTCCAGAAACCACGTAGGGCATCTGGGTAGATGGGTGCGTTGCAGGTCAACAAAGTTTTATACTTTGAGGATGAAAGAGCATCAATGATTGAGTGAAAATATTTGTTTTTACTTGTTTTCTCAAGTGTACAAAGGTAGTTGTGTGGGTTTTTTAGAGCGAGAGCCTTGGTGATTTTGAGAGATTTGCGAATGGAGGAGGAAGATGAATGAAAGATGCAAACCGCTTTTGAAGGAATTTTGAATTCGATACGGCAGTGAAAACTCTGTTTGGGGTTTTAATCAGGGTTTTATAAGAGTGGAAAAGTGAATGCTGATGTGGTAGCGGTTACAAAGATCGGACGGCTAAGAACTGTCCACGTGACAACCTCTGATGAAAAGTGGAAGACAGTTGTTTAGGGAACCACTGATGGACAATAGCAGTGGTTGACAACAGTGAAAATGAGAACAGTGGCTGATTTTAACTATCAGTGGGTAGCCATCAGTGATTAAAACACTGATGTTTGGTCATCAGTGGTTAACAAGGGAAATGAAGAAACAGAGGTGTGGCACAATGTTGAAATGGAAGTGGAGGGATAGGAGGAATGGGTGTGGCACAATGTTGATTTTTATCCACTGTTGGCAGATTTTTATCAACAGTGGTTGAAGATATGGTGGCAGAGGTTGAAGGGCTACTTTTGTCAACAACTGTTGATGCAACAGTGGTTGAGCTTTGACAGCTGTTTTGAACATCTGTTGCTCTGGTGGTGGATGTGAATTTTTGTTGTGGAATCACAACTTCATATCCATTGTCTGGTGGTGGAGATTGTGGTGTACCTGCATGGTTAGTCTTGACAGACACATCTTCAAAAGTGAATTTATCTAGATCAAATAATTCAGCAGGGTTTGCTGGGATTTTCAGATATGAAAGTTCATTGAACTTAACATTCAAAGTCTCTTCCACACACCTATTCCTTATGTTAAACACTTTGTAGGCCTTGGCAGTGGTTGAGTATCCCAGGTGATAACCACAATCTACTTTGGCTGCAAATTTTGAAATTGAGTCTTTTAGGTTTAGGATAAAACAAGGGCAGCCAAAGATTTTGAAGTATGAGATCAGTTGTTTAATTGTGTACATAATTTCATAGGTAGTCTTTTGATGCCTGGGGTTGATCAAAACTCTGTTCTGCACATAGCAAGCAGTGTTTACAGCTTCAGCCCAAAAAGTAAAGGGTAAACCTGAATCTGCAAGCATAGATCTGGCAACTTCAATTAATGTTCTATTTTTCCTTTCAACTACCCCATTCTGCTCTGGTATTCTTGAGATGTTGTACTGCCATACAATCCTTTTTTACACACAAAACTCATCCAACTCCCTATTCCTGGACTCTGGGCCATTGTCATTTCTAAAGACTTTTACTGGCAGATCAAATTGCTTTTCAACCTATTTGACAAAGTCTTGCAAATTTCCTGCTGTCTCATCTTTAGAATGTAAGAAGTAAGTCCATGTAAACCTAGAAAAATCATCTACAATTACTAAACAATATCTTTTCTTTTTCAAGCTCATGATTTTTACTGGGCCATACAAATCCATGTGCAGCATTTGCAAACACTTGGTTGTTTTGGACTCTTCAATGGACTTAAATGAGCTTTTATGTTGTTTGCCTTTTAAACAAGAAACACAATGCTCAGGACATGTGAACAATTTTTGTGGAAGACCTCTTACAAGGCCTTGTTTTGACAAAGCAGTGATTGTCTTGAGATTTGTGTGCCCCAATCTTCTGTGCCATAATTCTATCTCTTTGTTAGAGGCAACTGAGAACAGACAGGCATTAGTTATAGGGCTCTCTTTTGACAAATCAACTACATAAGCTCCTTGCATACTAAAGACTATCTAAGCATGCAGAAGCTCCTTGCATATCAAGTAAACAATTAGTTCAGGAGGTTCTCCAAAGCCAATAAGGCTTTGGATGGGGTTACAACAGTGTCAGTGTCAAGTCCAAGAACATTGACAGTGGTTAGCTCAGGGGTTTGGACATTTTTTGAACATTCTTTCTCTAACCACTGTTGTGGACCATTTCCTGTCAGATGTTGGAACCCATAAGGGTGCCTGTTCACTTTTGGTTTAGAAGGCCTTTTGTAGGCCTCATAAACATGTGGGACCCTTTGGTATGGTGGTTGACATTTTCCTCTTTGGAATTGGTTAGCAGGTGGTGCATCTGTCACTTGAATATCTCTTGGAGCAGAGTTTTTGTTCAGCTGTGTTGTAATAGCTGTTTAGATAGACACAAATGGTTGTTGTTTCATGACAGGTTGTCTTGATGAACTCATGGGTGTTTTTGAACTGTACTCTTTTCTTTTAACCTCAAAAGTTTTGAGGTACACACACTCATGAGTGAGATGGTTGGTTGGTTTTTCCACAAATGGTGCAACTGTTTGCAGGCTCAATTATGCTTGTTTTGTTAATATCATATGCTTTAAGATGAAAACAGTCCTTTGTGGAATGGTTTTTCTTTTCACAGAAATCACAAAACAGATTTTTAACTTTTTCTTTCTTCTTCCTCTTTTCAACTTCCTTTGCAACAGAGTTTTGAACCACTGTTGGGATATCTTTAAAAGGAATCACTTTGGCCTTAGGTGCCTTCACACCCTCAACTGTGGAAAAATCCATGGTTTGAAATTCTCAAGGATGTCACACTCATCTGACCAGGTGGGTTTGAATTGATATTTTTCAATCTCCTCAAAGGTTGATGACCCCTCTGGTTTTTCTAAAATGATTTTGTTACCATTTTTATCAATTATTTTGATTTCTTAACCATCCTTGTTTGTTGGTATAATTTCAACCAACCCAGACTCATTTACAACAGTGTTTTCAACTTGGTCATTTTTCCTGAAACCTATGCTAAATTTTACATTGCTTTTGATCTGTTTCTCTAGCATCACCTCATAACCTTTGCAGGATTCCACCCATTTTTCACAAGTGATTTGGGTGGATTCCAACTCCTTTTTGGAAGCATAATATTTCTCTATCATGGCATGAAGTTGATTCTTGGTTATGTTGTGTTCATGTTTAAGACTGCAGATTTCACTTTCTTTTTCAAACAATTTGTTTTTCGGTTCTTTAACAGACTTTTCAAATTGTATTTCATCTTTTAGAATCTTGTCTCTAAGGTTTTCATTCACCTCTTTAACATTAGCAAATGCTATGATGCATTTGTCTGAACATGGGTTTTTCAAGACCTAAGGTGATACCTTAGTTGTAGCCACCATGGCACAATCACAAACATTCTCACAAGCACTGTTGTTCTCCTTCTCCTTCTCTTCTTCCTTACACCATGGGTCAGCAAGAGGTTCTAACAATGGTTTGGTTTCCTTCTCCAACATTTGTTCACCAACAATAACAGTAACCACTGCTTCAGCTATCTCATCCACTGTTTCAGCACTGGATTCTCCTTCTTCAATTTCCAACCCTTCTGGAATTGACTCTAATGCTACAAAACAAAATTCATCAACAAGAGCATCATCCTTAGCAAATAGAGCAAAATTTTCATCAGTTAATTCATCAGGCATGCTACTCCAATCAACAAAGCCTTGGGTAAAGAAGCTTTGCTGACTGGCCTCTGCTGGGGCAGATGTTTGTACAGCATGTTGTGGTGCAGGTTGTTACACTTGGACCTAAGAGACTGGGGCTTGGACATACTGAATTTATGGGACAGTGGCTTGATCATATTGCACTGGAACAGGTGTTACAGGGTTTGCATAATGAGCAGTGTTTATATGAGTAGCAGGGGTATTTTGGTAATAGTGCACAGTGTTTTGTGTGTTTTGAGGTCTAGGGCTAGGATGTGTTATGATTGGTCTACTGTTTTGGCTTCTACATTCTCTAGCAAAGTGTCCTAGCATGTTACACTTGTAGCACTTTAACTTTGATTTATCCAACCCAACTTTTAAGTTCCCATGTAACCCTGGAAATTTTCTCCCTGTTCTCTTATAAAACTTGCTGGTTCTTACACTCAGCAGTGCCAATTGATGCAATATGTCCATTTCCTCCAGATCAGTGGGATCAAAATGCTGGAGATCATTGAGTTCACAGGATAAGTTGTCAGAACTCTGGTTTTCACTACTAGTTGTGCAAGCATAGTTAGGTGAGTAAGAATCAGATTTGTTAAAAGCTCCACCAGCAGTTATGTCAATGTAATGATCATAACAACGATCCTTCCTACTACCAGATTCCTCTTGACCCAGAAGTGCTGTGCTACCAAATGTGTAGTCATCAGCAACCTTCCCAGACTTTTGTAACTTCTTTTTCTGGTTCAACTCTCTCTCATAAGTGAGGAGTCGACCGTGAAGTTGAGTCAGACTTAACTCTTTGAATCCAACAGAATTTTTGTTTACAAAAGCAATTGTGTCCCATTTTTCAGGTAGTGACCTTAGAAACCTACTATTTTGAATTGATTTTGCAAATTCAACATTAGCAACTTTCAGTTCACTAATGAGACAACTGAAACGTTCAAACTGTTGTGTTAGTGATTCTCCTTTCACATGGCAAAATGTTTCATACTGCTGATTCAAAACCTCCATGTTATTTTCTATCACATCTTCTGTTCCACCGAACTGCTCTTTTAAAGCATCCCACAGCTCTTTGGCACTGTTATAGTGTAACCGTCCAGCATAAATGTCATTTGGAAGAGCTGAGGCTACTATGCTAAAAGCCTTTGCATCTAATTCAATTTTTTAAAAATCTTGTTCTGAGTAGTTTTCAAGGCTTTTAGGCACAAAGCCTTTGGGATCTTCAGTACTAGGCACCTGTGGAACATGTGGTCCATAGATGACTGACTTCCAACAACCGGTGTTTTGTTGTGCTAGGACATGACCCATCCTATGTTGTCAGATGTTGTACTCGGATCTGAAAAGCATAGGTAGCTTGAATAGAGTCCCCGTGTTGTGAGGGTCGTGTGATTGTGATGCCATCTTGGTTGTTTTACAAAAGTTTTCAGAATAATCAACTTTGTACATGATTACTTTTTACTCTGTTTTTCAACTGAAATGAACAATTTTGAGTATCAATAAATTTGAGCTGAACTTTTATGTCAATTTGATTGTTAGATCGAATTTGACTATCCTATGCTCTGATACCAATTGTTAGGATCTGAGTTTCTTAGATTGTGTTGTTTAAATAGAAATGAAATATGAAACATAGATTTAAAGCGCAACGGAAATAGAAATAAACTTTAACACACAATCAAGGAAGAATAGCTTTGAGCAAACATGATTTCATTCAGTCAAAAGATTGTATCTATTACAAAATTCAACTATGCATGCATGCAATTAGACTCCCCCTCAGCCTAAGCTCAGTGATTTGTTCGTACAAGATGACTTGGTGAGAATGAGCTAATAGAACAGTACAGGTACTGTTCTATTTATAGTACAAACGAAACCACTGAGCATCTTTGTTGACGTCACCATGAAAGTGACATCTAACCTACTAACAAACTCTAAACACTGTTACATATAAACACTCATTACATAAACACTGATTTAGAACAGACACTGATAACATAAACACTGTTGCAGCTTTCCACTGTTGTAGCCTAAGCACTGATGCTGCGAATTAGGATGATCAGTCCTTGAATGGGCAGTGCTTTGGTCTTCAACAGTACTTGAGAGACATCAGTAGTAAGAGCTTCAGTCTTTATACTTCATCAGGTCTTTGGCTTATCAGTTGTTGAGATGATCAGTACTTGGAGTTCATCAGCAGATAGATAACCACTGTTAAGGGGAGAATCTAGTACAAGCACTGCTTATGATGACCAGCTATTGAGAACCAGTTTTGGCTTTCCTTATCATCTGTTCTTCTGGGCTTAACTGCATGGGCCAACAAATAGGCTGCCAACTAAGTTCGAACTTAGAAAAAGGAAGGTCGATGTCGGCTCTACGGATTGCACCTTGTGCTCGGAGGGAGAGGAAACTGTTGAGCATTTATTAATTGAGTGTGGGTATACAACTCAGGTCTGGGCTTGGGCTTGCATATCAAATTGGTGTAATATTGCTCCAATTTTTGCTTTCTCCATTCTGGATTTTTCGCGGTGCACAAGTCTTTAACTTATGTAAGCAAAAAATAGACTTTCTTTATGGCGTTATTTTGTCTGCTTGCTGGTTCATTTAGAAATCCCAGAACAATCAGGTTTTTTCGTAAAAAGTGAATGGCGTGAACAAGGTAGTTGAAGACATCAAAGCTTGGAGTTTTCATTGGATAAAAAATAGATCATGTTGTGTAGACTTAGCTTGGTAGGATTGGGTTAAATGCCCACTGTAATTGCTTTGTGTGTTGTTGTTTTGTTTGGTTTCTAGCTTCTTGCTAGTTTGTAATGAAAGTAGTCGTTCAAAAAAAACATAACAACACTTTTCCATCTTAATACCTCTTTAAAATCCCTCAATCCAAGCCCACACCACATAGTCTCATTCATATGAGTTCATGTACAGTTTCCATCATTCCATATGATGATAATATATTATCTTTTTTTTGAACGGTCAACAAATAAATCCCGAGTACCCTTAGGGTACCCACTGGACAAACGAAGTACTCCGAGAGTAACCCGAGTCGTCCACCACCACTTCCGGGGAAAACCCGGTAACCCACACGTCCGTAGGCACGACAGTAAAATTACCGGTAAAACTGGTTTGTGACGTGTGCGGATGTGTATATATTTTTTAGATACATTTTAGCTCTTGTTACTCGTCGATTCAAGTTTTAAATTTATAAAACACGATATTCTACTATCATTCTACACACGTTAGGGCAAGTGCACGCATCGCGGACTTAGTATAGTGATGGCAAGATACCGAGGTCGTCCAAGGACACAAGAGCTTTTAATACTGGCTTATCGTCAACATCTAATCGAATCAAACTTTGAGAAAAGATTTTTAAAACTAGAAAAAGATAAACTAAAAACAGAAAATAAAATAAAATAAAAGTAAAAACATATAGACAAGAAAGAATCACTTGGTTCCGACTAATCTTTCATGTACCCTTTTGATGATTTCCGCACTTTGGGCATTTTAAGAGATTATCTTAGTTATAGTAGTAGGCCCCTCTTGTGAAGGCGACGTTACCCTCAACCTAGTGGTCTAAGTCAGCAAGGATACAGTCCCACTAAGTCGGATTATTGAAAGATAATTAAGTAAAGTTATTAATGCAAAAAGTGGTGGGCCCCCTTCCAGGCAGCGTTCACCCTTAACCCTTTGGTCTGAGTCAGCAGGGATACAGTCCTCACAGGGTTGGTTTAAAGTTTTAATAGTAGTTTATAAATAAGAGATTCAAGCTTTTTGCACTTCTCCCATGGTGGGTAATGCTCGCTCCGACTTGTGAAGTGTTACTAGGCTTGAACCAGGTTCTCGCAGGATCTATACACTGAACGAGACATAAAATTTACCCAACCACCCTTCTAACCCCCTTCTAGGCAATTAACGCGCTTTATATAGACCGTAAAGACACGAATATGTGAATCAACAACATATGAAGAATAATTAGATAAATTTGCCTTCAATATAAAAAAAACTAGTTATTAAAGTCATTAATACATACTCAATTAAAAAGTTTCCAAAGCTTGGAAATCATAAAAGAAAATACATAAAATATTTGTCTTCACCAAGTGATGTAAGAGTTTAGCCAAGCATGGCCTTTGTTTGACAAAGACTCTTACTATCAATCTTGGATCCCGAGACTACTACACACACTATAAAAATGGAAAATGGATGATGGTGGTGGATGATGGTGGTGGAGTAGTGGTGGAGTGGTGGCAAGTGAGAGAGAAGTGGTTTACCAAGGGATGGATTGGAATGAAACCAAGCATCCCCATTTATAGCTGAAAACAGAACGTCCACCATGGCCCGTGCCCGCCTGGCATGGCCCTGTGGCCATCAGTCTCTCTCTTCTTCATTAACTGCAGTGTCAGACTTGTACCAACACGACCCCGTGTGTCAACGGCACGGCTCGTGGCCAATGTACTTGTTGTACTACTTCAGATTCTGGAAATCTTGGAGTTAACCACGCCCTGTGTTGCTTTAGCACGACCCCGTGTTGAGCTTTGGATTTCTCTTTTGTTGTTGTCGTTTTCTACTGCAGAGAATTCCCACCAGGCACGGCCCCGTGCCAGAGCTTTTGATTTTGTTATTTCTTTGGTCTGGATATGGACGGGGGCTCGGCGAGTTGAGTCAATCCTTCTTCATTGCATTTTATGTTGGTTTTTGCTGTTATTTTGCTTCTTTTGTTCATTTAAGCTCTTTTAACCCTGTTAATTAAAAAGGAACAAAGAAATGGGCTTTTTCCAAAATTAGTACTGAAAAATGGTTGAATTCATGCCGTATTTGATATAATTTATATGTTGTATTTTAAGCACATCAAATACCCCCCAAACTTGAATCTTTGTTTGTTCTCAAGCAAAACTCTTTATTGTGGCTTACACACCTAAACGGAATGGGTAGAAGAGAAATTTTTTGGACTTATCTTTAGAGTGTCGGGAATCCAAGTTCTAATTTATTTTGTTTTTATTTTATTTACATTTTTATTCGTCATGGCTTATTAACAACACAATTTAAGAAAATTATTTATTTTTGGGTATAGCATTCCTTTATAAATTCTTTTTGGTTGTATAAATGTTCTACACACCTCAAGTAATCACTCTACACTCAGCCGAAAATGTTTAAGTGAAAATGCTCGTACCTGGTTTGGAGATTACTCCTACTAAGTCACTTATTTTGTAATTTTTCAAAAGTGCCACATTTACTAAAAATAAAGTGTGTAAAAGTAAAAAGGGTGGATTTTTGAGGTGTTGGGTGGTTGTTTTTGCAAAAATATGTTTTTGCGGGTTTAAGAAATGAATGGTTTTTAAGGCTCAACAGGGTTTATCTAGGGAGGAATTTTAAGGAAAAAAATAAAGGTTTTGGATGAAAACGGGTTTAGTCCTAAAGCCTCTGTCATTTACTTACTTGGATTAGTGTCGGTAAAGACTTGGAATGTATTGCTTTGGCAAGTTCAAAATTTGAGCAATTAGTATATATGGGTATTTATGCTCGATAAAGGCTCAAAACTCACTTTTTGTGGGAAAAGGGTTGTAGTGTAGAAACTTATATATAAACAAGTCAATTTTTTACAAAGGTTTTTTAGGCCCATTTTTATAATTTTCTTAATTGGTTCTTTTTACCATGACGTTTTTTAGGTGTAAATAATAAAAACATCATCTTAAGAACTTTTTTTACCCAACTAAACCAAGATAAGTAAAAGAAAGAAAATAAAATTTTTTAAAACCTTTGGGGTGTTTAGCGATTTTAAGGCGAGTTTTGTGTAAGGCTTGTTTTTTTAGGACAAACGATTCAAGGTTTTAACCTCCCCCCCCCCCCCACTTAAATTACACATTTCCCTCAATGTGTCCCAAAAAGGATTTATTTTGGTTGAATGCGTAAAAAGTGTGGAAAAATAACAAAACTTTACAATTACCGGGCACTGGACACGGGGGCGTGTTGGATGAACACGACCCGTGGTCAAAGTGCCAGTAACTGGGTTTTCAGAAAACTTACAGTGAAGTGAGCATGGGGTCGTGCTTGGTGAGCACGGCCCGTGTTCACTTTCTGGAGAAAAAACTTTTAACATCAGTGGACTGGGCACGGGGGCATGTTGGATGAACACGGCCACGTGCTGTTTGTCTGTTTCAGTTAAAAATGCAGGTTTTTGACGTTTGACTTCTGGTTTCCGGGCTTAGGGACCACTATGCCTAGTGTGTCCAAGCCTCCCATGGTACTTGCGTGCTACAATGCTACCACAACACAACATAATACAACAAAACCATAATAAAACCTAATTATGAGCGTTTAAGTTTTAACCATCACACCACATCAACAAAAATAAAAAGAAGAAAGTAAATTGTCTTGAACGGGATGCAGCCCGAGGAAATACCAAAGTGGTCAAAAGAGTGGGAGATTTAACCTGCACGACAACCACATCACCCGCTACCACCGCCGCCTAGTCAGAATCCATATCCTGCCCCTCGTCCTCCTCCTCATCCTCTTCTCCGCATTGAATCACCATATGATCCCGGATGTAGGTGATGTCATTTTGCATGGTAAGGATGTTGCGTTCCATGCTACCAATCCGGGAGCTTGTGCTTTGGCCTAAGCTATAGGCGTTCTTGGAGACTTAGAAGGTTTCCTGCATAATATTATACAAATTAACGAGGTTAGGAAAATCACCCCTCCTTAAGACGAGGACCCCGAGAATTGTCCGAGACGAGCACGGTTTGGGATATCTTCGATTGACAAGATCATATGTGGGTCATTTGGGTTCCAAGCACGACCACTTGCATCTTTGAAGCGCATAGTACCGTCAGGACAATATATGAATGCACTATGTCTGTAGCTTTCGTCTGTATTGAGTCTTAGTTTATCTTGTTTTGTGTCTTTGTAATGTTTATTATATGTTTAGAATGATACCCGCACTGAAACGTAGGGTTTGTATGTTGTAACAGTCCACCCGGACGGATGGGCTATAGCTGGTTTCGGGCGGATGGGCCACACCTATAAATAGGGGTGTTGGGTCTAGTTTTAGTTAAATTTTGCAATCAGAGGCGACGCTCTGTCCGATTGTTTCCAGGAACTTGTAATTGCTTTCTAATTTAATGAAACAATCATTGCACGGTGTCCGAGTGATTCTCTCAACTTACTTTCATGGATTCTGCACTTGTTAGTAGGTGTTAGATTTTGGTCGGAGCGTTTAAGACCCAAACACGGTCCTCACAAGTGGTATCAGAGCTTGGAGACCATATTCGGAGACGAAGATCACGAGATACCAGAGTTCATCACCAGATATAAGCCGAATTGGATCTACATTTCTCATATTTCTACTCACTTCTTCTTTTTCTAGACTTTCTCATACAAAAACTCAGATTTTACATCAAATTCACGGATAATTTAAGCTGAATTTTTGATATAATGTGTAAAATCAATGATTAAACAATCCTCTAAAGTTTCGATTCAAAATTCAATCTAAAACTCATTAAAATCTAGAAAAAAACCATGAACTACGGAACTTAGTTTTGCTTACGCCAGCACCCATCCGGACGGATAGACACTCCCATCCTGATGGATAGGCTTCTCAGTTGTGAAATTGTTCAAGTTTACAAGTTCCATCCTCAAAATCCATTGTCCATCCGGCCGAATAGGCATTTTCCTGCCCATCCAGTCGAATCAGTGTATTGTCCATCCGGAACTTGCTCATCCGGAGATTTGTACATCCGGATAAAGTTCATCCATGGAACTTGTCCATCCAGAACTTAGTCCATTCGTTAATTTTTCATCCGGACGAATAGACTGTTTAGTTTGTTTTTCAAACGTGTTTGATTGTTGTTGAATTTTGCAGGTATTTTCAAAGATAGTGATTATGGAAGGCGAATTCTATAACAAGTTCTTTGATGCTTTCACCACTTCTAAACCATCTTCTTCAACTACCAATCCGAGAAACACAACAAATGTTATGTCAGAGACATTGAACGTTGACAATGTGTACGGCACATATCAGAAACCGCCAAAGTTGATGCATATCCAAGAGTACAACAGATGGAAAGGCAGGTTTGAGACCTGGTTAAAGGCGTATGCTTATGAGAGTTGGAGATCTATTCAGAAGGGATACACACTTCCAAACGTACCATTTACTGATCTGGGAAAAGCTGAACAAGAAGTGTTTTTTGCTGAACAAAAGGTGGTCGTGCTTATTCATCAGTTAGTCAGAGATGATATTATCTCATTGCTTGATTACGACGATACATAAAAAGGTCTATGGGAGGCATTGGAAAAGAAGTGTACTGGTGGAGAAGAGATAGTAAAGAACAAATGCTCGTTACTGAAGAAAGAGTTTGATCTATTCTCGTGCATGAAAGGGGAAAACGTACGCTAGATGATTGAAAGGTTCTATCATTTGAAGATAGAACTTGAAAGGTTGGGCGTGACGAAAGATAATGAAGAAATATTCGAAAAACTTCTTGAATCACTCTCGAATGAAAATGACAGGCGGTACTATGTGATGATTCTGAAAAAACACTAAACAAACCAAGGAAATGACTCTAAACTGGTTGATAGAAAAATTAGAGGGTTATGAATTGGAAATTAACTAAACAAAATTAATAGTGTCAACTATCAACAGAATGTAAATTTGTATTATAGAGGTAGTATGATTTCTGGCACTCCATCACCAAATATAGGAACAGCTTTTAGTGTCGACAACACAAATGAAGCATCAAAAGGCACTCAAAGTGGTGGTTCATTGTCTGGAGGTGGATTCGGTTATTTGGGATCCAGTTCGAACACACAACCGTCAGCTGCATCGAATGTTCAGAACAATTCCAACCAGAATGTGCTACAGTGCAACATTGTAGTTAATCTGAACAATGCACAGAGCTTCAGTGCTGAAACTGCAAAACAACATATGGTGTTTCTAGCGTTAATCCTCGAATCTTATGAAATCCTAGTCGCGGGTAAAATAGGTAACCCGAACATGACTAAAGAGGACTACGACCAGACAGATCCTGAAGAGATGGAGTTGATTGATATCCATTGGTTTATGGCGAGTGTGATTCGCATAGCTCAACATTTTACGGAGATAACCGGACGTCAGTGCATTGGTGGTCCGTCTACAAAGCTCGGTTTTGATAAGTCAAAGGTGACTTGCTTTAAATGCAGACATAAGGACTATTTTAAGAGGGAATGTCAGAATCAAGTTGCTGATGAAACGGTTAATCCTTTCCACGATGATTATTACCGGAAGGCAGTTTACCACCGCAACAAAGAGCAGCTGCCCAAAATGAAGCAGATAGAGGAAGATCCTACAAAAGATAAATCCAGGGCGTTAGCTATTATTCACGATGATGAGGGCTTCAACTGGAGTTAATATATTCCAGATGAATCTGCGTTCATTGCTACGGTAAAATCGGTGACTTTTAACCGAGAAAGAGAAATTGCTCATTGGAAGATGAACAAAATTGAAGAAATTTGGCTAGAAGCAACAAGAGCTAAACGGTGGGATGCTGAAAAACAGTGTTATGTGGATCCAACAGGAAATGTTGTTACTGATCCGAGTACTATTGATTTCGAGGCGTTTGTCAAGACAATTCCAACCGAGGAGGAAGAACATAAAGAGTATTTTGCGAGGGTGAGAAAAGAAAAAGAAGAAAAAGAGAGAAGAGAGAAGAGAGAATCTTGAGAAGTTTGTGAAGGAAACCATTGACCTGAATCAAGAAATGACTGCTGAAAACCTGATGAAAATGGCAGACAAGGCGATGATTGTAGGATCGGGGATTCGATCAAACGAGTCATTCAGAAGAGTTCTCGATCAATACGAAAGGCGGAATCAGACGTATTGATGTTATGTCAGCTAGATTCACACTTAGAATCACTTTAACTGTCGATTGTATTGATTTGATAGTGTTTACAGATCATTCGACACTTCGGCAGCACATCGTCTCCGGAATCACAAAGTTACAAATGAAGATCCAAGACCACCTATTTATAGGAGAGCCAGACCCCATGAACCATTTCATGCTTTCTGGCCAGACCCCATGAACTTGCCAGGTCGCACGAACTGGCCAGGTCGCATGAACCTGGTCACCTTGTGTGAAGTGGCTGATTCAGGCCTGTTTCCCGATTCTCTCGTACAACGTGTCCTGGTCTATCTATTCTGTTACATGACTCGATACAAGACGAAGTCAACAGACATATGCACTAACAAACTCCCCCTTGGATAATGACGAGTCTTCAGTGTATTGAGTCTTCAGTCTTGATCGGTCTTCTCACTCTTTCCAAAGTATCTTTCTCTGTAAGCATCTTTCAACCATTATCTTTCAATCTCTGTTGATCAGATCTCCCGATTCTTTAAACTTATCAGGAACATCTCAGGATCTGGTTCTATAGCTTTCACAAATTCAGGATCTGGTTCTATAGCTTTCACAAATTCAGGAACATCTCCTGGCTCTCCGTAGCAACAGGATCAGGAACCTGGTAACCTACACAATTCTCTACCCAAAAGTAAATTTCACAATTGTTAAAATTGAACAAATTTAGAAACCACTTGTAGATATCATTCAATCATAAACAATAGTTATATCAAGTTCAAATTAATGACCTTGATTAACTAACAGTAAAATCAGCCTCAAAACATCACTTATAACATTTCTCAAATTATCTCAAACTTTAATTTCATTTTTTATTTCAAACACACTCTCCCAATCCACTGTCGTTCATCATGTTTAGCACTCGGAATTTTGAAAAACAGCTTTTCAAGATCAGTTGTCGAAAATAAGATGAAATAAAATCTTTTTGATTTTTCAAAATTTTATGCTAAAACACACTGAAAATCTTTTTGGATTTTGGGAAATAAACTATATACAGACGTATTTTTGTGAGATTGTGTAAGAGGATCATATCAGTTTATGACAAATCACTAGCACCGTTGACCTTTTTAGACTTTAAGTTCTAAACGATTCACTTAGATTGTCAGTATACTGATCCACTTAAATTTTCACACAAAGTTCAATTGTTTTGAGATACGAGAATTAGTGTTTTAATGAACTTAACTTATTCGCGTGTCCCACCTCAGAATATACTCCCGTATCCAGACTCCTATATTCAGTCTTACAGGTGAATGTACACTAATGATATATGTAAATGGGTAATGCGAGGCCATGAGAGCTCAGGTTAGAACTTCCGTTCAGACAAAGAGATGATGGCTCGACTTTAGGTGTGTCCCGTTTGGGGATCTTTTCTTCAACAGCACATGATTAGCATTTTTCAATGTTTCATCATTTTTTATGCTGAGGGTGGGCTTTATGATTAAAGCAGTGCAGAGTATTATACGAGGACTAGGCTATTGCTCCCGCAAAATCAGAAGTCCTGGCATAATACCCCAGATATCATCACGCACAAAGACCTAGTATGTCAGAAATAGAAAGCCCTTCAAACAAGATTTCAGGGGTTACCTATATATCCGAGAGATGTTCCCCACGAGATAAGTAAGTATTTGATATTTAGGTTTATATCTCGAAAACAATCTACTAAGCGTGTAAAAACCTACTGGCATATCATCAGTGAGACCGTTTATCACATATTTAACTTTCCAATTCTTTAGCATGCTGTAATTGTCTACTGATATACTCATTTTTTTTATTTTTCGATGTTTTTGGATTTTTTATTTTATCATGTTTTTGGATTTTTCAAATTTTCAAAATTTTAATTTTTTACTCCCCCTAAAATCAAAAATATGTTTCAATTTTTTATTTTCCGGAAAAATTTGAAAGTAAAAACAATAAATTGTACAAATAAAATGACAAACTTATGTGAATTGCTTCAATTCTCCATTCTCTTGACTTAAACAATCAGAACTCCCCCTGACAACAAACTATTTTCCCATTATGATTTCAAAACACTTAAGTTTGTTTTAATCAAAATGGTTTTTCCGGAAAATTAGTTTTGTTGATTTCACACATCATGGAGATTCATTCATCACTTTGTTCTTTCAACCACTTGTAAAAACTATCACTTATAGATTTTTTTCACACAAACATTTTTCATTTCTACGAAAGATGCCGATTCCTACTCCCCAATTACCAACCTGGGAGTTCCGGCAAGTCAGGATTTTTTAAGCAGAGAATACAGATACCCAAGCTTGACCAGCTTTGGGTGCATCCGAGTTATTTTCACTCAGAGTGTAAGTTCTCCTCTTTGATTCATAAAATTCTTTTACCCCTTTTGCCCTACCATTGACCATTTTTCCAAAAATATGTTTTACTTTCCCATTGAAAGCCTTTTCGACATCGAATTCTTTCTTTTCATAATAGAATTGATTCGAAATTTCCACTTTTCTAACTTTTTGTTTTAAATTTTCAGTCCGCAATGGTGGAAAGTTTGCGTCATCCATTGGCGGAACTGAATTTTCTCTTTTTAGCTCAACTTGTGGCTCCTCTGACTTTGACGAGTCAGATTCATCGCCAGAAAGTGGCTCCTTTGCTTCCGAAGAAACAAACTCATCGCCAGAAAGTGCCTCTGATTTCTTAACAACCCACTTGTGGTTGTTCAGATTCACTCTTCTTTTGTAGAAACGTGTTGAACTCTCACCAACCTCAAATTTTGAATTTTTAAACACTTTAAATTGTTCGGTTGGTGGTTCATTATCAACCAACTTTTCTTTCAAGTTTTCAGAGACTCCCTGTTTTGTTTGGGTTGCCTTTGGACAGTTCCATGCAATGTGCCCAACTTTTTTACATTGATAACAGGTTCTCATTTCCTTCTTCTGAGCAACATCATTCTTCATTCCCTCTTGCTTCTTAGCAAGGAATTCTTTGTCCGTCTGCTTTCTGAACAAATTCTTTTTTTCTTCTTCAGAAGATGTTCCTGATACAAAAACAACTTTCGATTTAAAATCTTTAACATATTTTTCATTTTCTTTTGGAATAAAACCTAATCCTTTCTTTTTGAAATTATTTTTGTGATTTGGTTTCTTATGATGATTTGGACCAAAACTTTTTTTCTTGTTTAACCTTTGTTGGACTCTTGAAGTGTATTGTTTAGGTTTTTTTCAGAAAGATTTTTATCTTTTATTTCAGAAATATTAATTTATGTTAATTTGAAAACCTTTTTAATATGTTCAGTTTGTACACTTCTTATTGGAAATTCTTCATCAGAATATAATTTGTCGGAGTCATTCAAAGTATATGCTACTTTGAATGTTTCATCATTCAAATTATTTTTTGATATCAGAAAATCATTATTGTAAACCCTTTTGCCCTTTTCAACTGTTGGAATTGAAGTGTCAGACTTTGACTTTGACTCCTCGGTGTAGGATCGTTTCGCGACCTAAACAAGTCGTTCGGAAGAGCTCTTGTACGTTTCAGAGGCGGAAACTAAGAAACGCACTACAAAACAACTTGATCTACACTTTAAACCTCTTGTATAATCGATTAACAGTGTTTACAGCGAGAGGAAATACCGGCAGCACTTCGGTATCGTTTTTCCTGACCGTTACAAATGACATTGACAACAAGCTATTTATAGTACAAGCCCTACCGTTTGAAAGTCTTCAAACGGACACCTAATTCAAACGACCTACTTCAAACGGTACAACTCAAACGGACAACTAAAAAACAAATTCAAATCCAATTGTTTCTTTGTCGTTTACTTTTGAAATGATGATGACATATTATGATGATGTAAGCATGATGATGTCATCATCAATAATGATGACATCATCCTTGTTCCGAACCGCAACGCAACCTGACTCGATATAAGACGAAGTCGACAGATGTATGCACCAACAGACTCCCCCTCAGATGTTGACGAGTCTTAAGTGTCGAGTCTTTTCAATCTTCAGTCTTTATCAGTCTTTGGGCTTCCTTCACTCTAACTTTCTCTTGTATTCTTCAGGATCAGCAGCTGGCTCTAACAACTTTAAACTCTCTTTCTCTAACAGACTCCCCCTCAACTTGTGCTGGGATCGTAGTCTGGCTTTCACAGGTTCAGGTATCGCAACCTGATTTACCTGCATATTCTTTACCCAAAAGTAAGTTTCATAAAAGATAAGATATAACAAATTTAGAAACTTTGCTAAACTCTTGAAGACACAACCCTGAATAGAAAGATTTATCATATCAATTTCTGATGAACCAATTGAATATATATCATTTTCATTTCACACATTTTTCAAATAAACTTTCCCAAACCTGTTCGTCATGATTAGCACTCGGAATTTTGAAAATCAGCTCTTCAATATCAGTTGTAGAAAATCTTTTTGAATTTTTCAAAGTTTTATGCTAAAACACACCGAAACTCTTTTTGGATTTTTGAAATAACCGAAATGAAATGCAGTAAAGAAATATTTACATACAATATTTTTGTGAGTTTGTGTAAGAGGATCATATCAGTTTATGAGACATATCACCAACACCGTTAAGCTTCATTACATTTTAAGTTCTAAACAATTCACCTAGATTGTCAGTATACTTGTCCACTTAAATTTTCACACAAAGTTCAACTGCTTCGAGATACGAATTAGTGTTTTAGGACTTAAACATCTACATGTGTCCCATCTCAGTATATACTCCCGTATCCAGACCCCAGTATTCAGTCTTACAGGTGAGTATACCTAGATGATATCTGTAAGGGGTTAATTGCGAGGGCCGTGAGAGCTCAGGTCGATCTTTCGATACGCAGAGAGATGACGGCTTCGACTTTTGGTGGGTCCCCTTTAGAGGATCTTTTGAATTACAACAGCAATGACTATCAATTTTATTGTTTCATCAATTTGCTGAGGGCTGCGCTATTTTTCAAGCAGTGTAAAGTACTGTATAATACCCCAGATATCACTAAGCATAAAGACCTAGTATCTCAGAATACGGGACCCTTCAAACAAGATTTCAGGGGTTACCTATATATCCTGGAGGTGTTCCCCACGTAGACGCAAGTAAATTTTATGTTTATATCTCGTCACAATTTACTAAATGTGCAAAAACCTACTGACACATCATCAGTGAGACCGTTTATCACATTTAACTTTCCAATTCTTTAACATGTTGTGACAGTCCACTGATGTACTATCATTTCCTCTTTTATACAACAAAACTCATTTTTGATTTTATCATGTTTTTGCCTTTTTCAAATTTTCAAATGTTTTGGATTTTCTGAAAAATTTTACTCCCCCTAAAATGCAAACACAGTTTAGGAAATTTGAAAACCAACTATACATTAAAATGACAACTGATATCAAATCACTTCAAATCGCCATCCACTTGGCATAAACAATCAGAACTCCCCCTTACAACAAACTATTTTCCCATTGATTTCAAAACACTTAAGTTTGTTTTAATCAAATGGTTTTTCCGGAAAATTAGTTTTGTTGATTTTACCACTTGTAAAGTTAGGGGTTCATCATGTTGTTTTTCAAACATTCATTTGTAACTATGATCCAATCAAGTTCAACTTAATGACCTTGATTAACCATTTGTCAATGAAACCTCTTCAACCACTTACAGGTTCATTTCACCAACCATAACCACTTGTAAATCAAAATATAACAATTTAAATATACCACCTGTACTTTACCAACTGTACCACATGTAGGATCAATTGCTAAGAAAGATGCCAATTCCTGCTCCACTCTTACCAACCTGGGAGCTCCGGCAAGTCAGGAATTTATGGTGAAAATGCTGTCACCCAAGCCTTACCAGCCTTGGGTGATTTCGGTGGCAAACATCTGTCCCACCAACATTTTGATTTGTAAAAATCTTTTGCAGTTTTAACCTTCCCATCAACCATCTTCCCGAAAATATGTTTGACTTTCCCATTGAAAGCCTTCTCAACATCAAATTCTCCCTTATCAGCGAAGAATTGATTTGAGATCTCTACCTTTCCCACTTTTTTCATCAAATTTTCCTTTGACAATGGAGGAAAATCCTTATCGTTCACCTCTGGAACGGAATTCTCAATCTTTTTCTCAACAAATGACTCCTCTGATTTTATGGAATCAGATTCATTGTCAGAACTACTCTGAGAACTTTTAACAACCCATTTTTGTTTATTCAAATCACCTCTTCTTTTGTAAAACCGTTTTGAACTTTCTCCTTCCTCAGAAGTAGAATTTTCAAACTTTTTAACATTTTTTACAGGTTGTTCTTTCTTATCAACACAAATCTTTCTCAAAACAGAGTTAGAAGAAACTTCCTGTTTTTGGTAGTTGGTCTTGGGGCAATTCCAAGCTATGTGACCAACTTCTTGGCATTTGAAACAAGTTCTTCTGTCAACTCTTTCAGCAAACCTTCTCACATTCTTCTTCACTTCAGCAAGAAACTCTTGATTCGATTGCTTCCAGAACGGTTTCTTCTGTTCATCCTCTGAACTTCCTCCTGAAACAAATTTTGTTTTTGGTTTATAAGTTTTCTGATTTTTATAATTTTCTGAAGAATTGAAACCAAGACCTTTCTTTTTGAGATTACCATTATGATTTGGTTTCTTTTGAAAACCATAACCACAACCGTAACCCTTTTTCTTGTTCAATCTCTGTTGAACTCTTGAAGTGTACTTTTTAGGTTTTTCATGAAGATTTAAATCTTTTATTTCAGAAATCTTAATTTCTGTTAATTTGAAAACCTGTTTGATCATTTCAGTTTTAACACTTCTTATTGGAAATTCCTTATCAGAATATAATTTGTCTGAATCATACAAAGTATAAGCCACTTTGATTGACCCGTCATTCAAATTAGATTTTGATAACAAGAATTCTCTATTGTAAACCCTGTTAACCGGTGAACTCGGACTCTTCTCAGACGAACTCGAACTATCTGACTTAGACTCCGACTTTGACTCTTCATCCATATCTAACACCTGATCGACAACTTTCTTTACTAACTCAGACTCATGATCAGTGTCAGACGCTGTGAATGTAACATCAATATTGTCTGGTAACTCATCAATGATTTCAGACTTTAACTTGATGTTGACTGCCTTTTTTAGACGCTCCTCATTAGGATTCCTTGGAGAATAAGTTTCATGGATCGGGGGCGGACATCTGTTATACTTGACACTTGGTTTCTTACCAGTATCAGTATCTTCAGTCTTTTTATCCATGAAAGCTTCCAGACCTGCAACAGTAGGATAAACACGATCAATCAGATAATCACAAGTAGTGTAACTCAACAGTAATCGTTTAATCCTTTCACTTTCGATCTTTTCAAGCTCCACTTCTTTCTTTAACTGTGCACAATCTTCAATATACTCATTGATGACGCTTTGTTTTGTCATTAACGTTCCACTCATTTTCTCCATTGCTTTTTCAATCTCAGAATTTGTTTTCTTCAAACTGTCAACTGTTCTGTTTAACACATCATATGAATCTTTAATGTACTTCACATCAGACAGTAAATCTTCCTTAATCTTCTCAAGTTCAGCAATCTTTATATCTTTTTCTTCACAAGCTTTGCAAGATTCTGAACACTTCAAACATGGCTTTTCAACTTCAACCATTTTTTCAACAATCTTTTCAACTTCGACAGTCTTTTCAACTTCGATAAATTTTTCAACTTCAACTATTTTTTCAACTTCGACAAGTTTTTCAATTTCAACAATCTTTTCAATCTCGACAATCTTGTCAACAACTTTTTCTACTTCAACAATTTTCTCCACAACTTTCTCAATCACTTGATCAACCTTTTCTTCTCCAGCTTCTGTCTTTGTGTTTTCATCAGCTAGCCTTCTTGCTACTTCCAGCTCTTTCTTCAATCTTGCAATCTTCTTTTGATTCAGCATCTCCATTTTATCTGCAAAAAACAAATTAAAACTAGTAGGATCAATGCCTTTTCTAGCTCTGTTGAGATGTTCTTCTTCATCATCAGTATCCACATCGCTTCCAAGATCAGGAAATATCGGGATTCTTTTCTCACTAGCCTCTTCTCCTAGTATTCTTGCAACACAAGCTGAACCAGGTATGTATTTGTCCCAACTAAATCCTTCAGCAACAAATTCATCATCTTGATTGATAAGTAAAGCTTTCTTCTTTCCATCCTCAATAACATGACCATGTGCAGTTTGTGGTTGTTGAGCAATCTGATGGAAAATTGCTTTCTGATAATAGTTGTTCTTTTCTTGATTTCCGGTTGCTTCTTTACTTTTGCACTCTCTTTTAAAATGTCCTTTTCCTTTGCAACGGAAACAGGTAACTTTAGATTTGTCAAAACCCAGTTGAGAAGTAGCCATTCCTCGAAATCCATCCCTACCAGTAATCTCTTGAAACTTTTCAGCTCTCCTCCAAGCACTTGCTAAGCACCATTTGATATCTATCAATTCAAGTTCTTCAGCATCAATTTGGTCGTAATCTTCTTTGGTAAGCATCGGATTCCCAATCTTCCCACCGATCAAACTTTCATAAGATTCTAACATAGTAACCAGTGATGCCATGTGCTGCTTGGCAACTTCTGGAGACAGATTCGGACCATTTTGAATGTTTAAGGTAACATTGCACTGAAGATGTGTTGAATTTTGTCGTTGAGAAGTTGATGTTGCGCTATTTGGATCAAAACTTGAAAATGATGAAGAAAATCCACCACTTTGAGTCACATTGCTACTCTTTGTTCCAGATGAACTGTCAGCACTAAAACCAGTTTGAATCTTTGGACTATGGCTGGGAGTGGCCTCAAACTTGTTCCCTCTGTAATATAAGCTGACATCTTGTTTGGCATTTGGATTCGTCATTATAGCAGTCTTTTGAATATCCAGCTCATGTTCCTCAATCTTCTGGATAAACTGTGCCAAGTTCATACTCTCAGTCTTTCTCAAGAGTTTCACAATCATCAGATAAGTTCCCCACTTCTGTTGGGGTAATGCCTCTGCTAACTTATCAACCCACTCATCATCATCTTTCTGAATACCCAATCTTTTCATTTCTAGAACCAGATGACAATATCTATCTATTGTTTCCTTTGTTGTTTCATGATCAAATGCAGTAAATATGTCAAACGACTTCTTCAATAAGGCCTTTTTGTTTTTGATCATATCAGCACTCCCTCGGAATTTCTGAAGTAAAGCTTCCCATATTGATCTAGCAGTTCCATTATGTTGAAGTAGGACAAAAATGTCTTCTTTAACTGCTTGCTGTAAAATGCTGATCATCATCTTCTCACTAGTGTATTTCAACTTATCAGCTTCAGTAAAATCATTGAAACCTTTTTCTAACCCTCGTTCATTCTTTGGATTCTCATAATCTTTCAGTAAAGAACACCAAGCATCGAATCTGTAAGCCTGAATCCAATTCTCAAAACGGTTTTTCCAACCCTGAAAATCTTCAATATACATGAGCTTTGGCGGCTTTTGATGAGTCCCCGTTTCATTCTCACTGTATAAATTCTCAGCAGCAGTGACAGGTGCAACTGGTGTCGCAAAAGCATTGTAGAATTCCTCGTCCATGTCTTCGGTAAACTTGATATATTTCGGCAAACACTTGACAAATACCTGACAACACGATCAAACAAAATACAATCAGTTTAACAGTTTATCAATTAACTGAAACAAACTGGTACTCGAACTGATAACAATTTTGAGCGGACTGAATGTTAACGAACTGTGCGAACTGAATGTTGACCAACTGTACGAACTGAATGTTGACCAACTGTGTTGACTGAATGACCCGAATTGAATCCAAACAACCTGACCCTTTGAAAACTTTGACCTCCAAATCGTACGAACTGAACCTTTTTAACCGACTTGAACACACAAAACGACCTGACTGATCAACAAATAGATCACACCGTGCGAGCCAACTAAACTCCAAACCTTGTGACCTGACAACTCAAACGCTTTGAACCAAAATCGCACAAGACTCGATCAACTAGCACATATAAACTAATATATCACAAGCAATTTCAAATCACACAATGCATATAATCGACAATTTTTTTTTTTAAGGTCAATTTTATTTGATCAAATGTAAACACATACAAACCCACAACAATATTTTTTTAAAGTTTTACACACTTCTATGCACTATCACGTGAAAAGCAATTCAATCGTACATTGTTATCAAGCTGTCATCATTCACAATCAAGATCAATCATATTTCAAGCAAGTTGATGATTTAATGAACCGATATGTGGTTAACTATGATTGGACCTCTAAGTCTAATAAACCTACCAACTACTATTTTTAAATGGGTATGATTTGATCAACACTTTTATCCAGATTCGTTTTTAATAGAGCTTTCAAATCTCACATGAGCCTGACACAATCATATAGTGGACGACAACAATGCATGAAATATAATAGGACCGTTCAAATTTGAATCATGTGAACTCATACAATTTCACACCACTCGATGTACTTCACATGACACAATGCACCTTTCAAATGGTCAAACGATGTTTTCAAACGGTCAAGTTTCAAACTGTCATGTTGTCAAATTTCAAACGGTGATCATGTTTCAAACTGTCATGTGCAATTTCAAACGGACACGTGTATTTTCAAACTATGACTCTTTGTTTCAAACGATAGGATAGAATTTTCAAACGATGGAATATCTTTTCAAACGACAGATCTATGACATCATCAACTCGCGAACAGTTTCAAACGGAAACCATATTTTTATCAAGTTTTAGTTCGAGTTTTAGTCTGAAATTTCTAAGGCTTTGTTAAACTATCATTACGCACACTTTGTGAACGTTTCAGCCAATTTCAACCGTAAAAAGTATCGGTTTTAAGAAAGAAGGTGTAGAAAATGAGATTTTCAAGCTGAATATGGCAAGAACTCCTCGTCCTGAGCTCTGATACCAATTGTAGGATCGTGTGTCGACCGAACGAGTCGTTCAGAAAAGCTCTCGTACGTTTCAGAGGCGGAAACTAAGAAACGTATGTGAAAAACAGCTTGAAATACACTTTAATCCTCTATTATATTGAATTTACAATGTTTACAATCAAAGGATAAACCGGCAGCACCTCGGTATCACTTTCTGAATCGTTACAAATGATGACAGTTTGAACCCTATTTATAGATAAGCCCTGACCGTTTGAAATCAACAAGACATCTTCAAACGGTCACCTTCAAACGGACGTGAAACAACTTCAAACGGTCAACTAAATCTCAAACGGTCAACTAAAAAACAAATTCAAATCCAATTGTTTCTTTGTCGTTTACTTTTGAAATGATGATGACATATTATGATGATGTAAGCATGATGATGTCATCATCAATAATGATGACATCATCCTTGTTCCGAACCGCAACGCAACCTGACTCGATATAAGACGAAGTCGACAGATGTATGCACCAACACTCGGTTTCATCTTTATCTAACACATGATCCACCACTTTCTTAATCAACTCAGATTGTTGATCAGTGTCAGATGCAGTGAATGTGTTGTCAATATTATCTTGCAATCCATCTGAAGGTTCAGATTCCCACTTTAAATTGGTTGCCTTTTTGACTCTTTCTAAATTAGGATTTCATGGAGAATATCTTTCTTCAAGCGGAGGTGGACACTTTGTATAATTGGTACTATGTTTCTTACCAGTATTCTTTACTTTAGATTTCTTCTCTTCAAATGCTTCCATGCCTTCTACTGTTGGGTAAATCCTGTCAATCATGTAAGAAGCACATGAATAACTTTTCAATAACCTGTTTACCCTCTCAGTTTCTATCCTCTGAGTTTCCAATTTTTGTTCAATTTCAGCACATTTCTCAATGTACTGATTGATGATTTTCTGCTTTGTCATGAACGCTCCATTGAGTGTCTTCATAGCTATCTCTTGTTCATTGCCTGACTTGCTATATTGTTTCATAGCTTTGTTTAAAACATCATAAGATTCTTTCTGTCTGTTCATGTTATGAATCAATTTGTTGTTGTGCCTTTTCACAGTATCATAATTTTCACACTTCTCAGGTATCTTTTCAGTATATGCTTACTTCTCAACCTTGATTGCTGGAATTTCTTTAACCTGCTTCTTTACTACTCGAACATTTTCCTCAGGTTTGACCTTTTCTTCAACAGTTGCTGCCTTATGATTCTTCTTTTTTGCAGCTTGTCTTTCTTTGATCTCTTCCATTTTACCTGCAAAATACAAATTATACCTAACAGGTGAAAGTTCTCTTTTATAATATTCAAGTTTTCGAATTTCTTCACTGTCATCATCACTCTCTTCATCTGATGAGTGATCAAAGATTGGTGCTTTTTTTTAAGCCTCTTCTGTTGAAACTGGTTCTTCTTCTTTCTTTTTAGGACTGAATTGCTGAGATTCGTAATAAGCATACACTATTTCATCTTCAGCAGTTGAATCTTCAAAAATTTGAGCAACAAATGCTTTAGAATCTGAAGTTCTGTTAGGATCATAATGATCCCAATTAAAACCTTCTGGAATTCTCACATCTTCTTGATGAACTAGATAAGCTTTCTTTGATGGCTCTTCGATCGGATCGTTCCTAGCATGTGAAGTTTGTGGCGATTGTTGTTGATGCGGCTGTAGAGCAATTTGATGATAAATCGATTTTCGATGATAATCATTGTTGCCGAATGGATTTTGAGCTCCACTTGCTTCGCGATTTGTGCATTCTCGCTTAAAGTGCCCCTTCTCCCTACAACAAAAACAAGTAACTTTAGATTTATCAAAACCTAAAGGTGAAGTTCCAACATCACGGAAATCATCTCTTCCAGTGATCTGTTTAAACTTCTTAGCTCTTCTCAACACACTAGCCATACACCACTTTATATCCATTAGTTCCATCTCTTCAGCATCAATCTGATCATAATCCTCTTTGGTCAACATTGGATTACTAATCCTTCCGGCTACCAAACTTTCATAAGACTCTAATACGGTCACCAATAAAGACATATGACGTTTGGCAAACTCTTCCGAGAAATTCTGACCATTCTGAAGATGTAATGCAATGTTGCATTGTAGTACTTGGCCATTATTGTTGTATGAGCTTTGCGGTTTAGAATTGGTTGCTGAAAAATTTGGATCAAATGATGGATATGGAGAGAATCCATTATTGTTGTTTGATCCTTGAGATGACCCTCCAGAAGAACTGTTTGCGTTAAATGCAGTTTCGATCTTCGGTGCAATATTGGTCTTATCAATCGTACTTCCTTTGTAGTACAGACCAATGTCCTGTTCACCATTAGATTTCTTCATTTTCGCCATCTTCCGTTGTTCCATCTCTTGAACTTCGAGTTTTTCAATAAACTTGCTCAGCGATAGATTCGCAAATTCACCATTATTCTTCAAAATCATAAGATACGTGCCCCAAACATCTTGTGGCAACGCATCGGCCAACTTTTCCACCCATTCTTCTCTATCTTTCTTGATATCCAATCGCTTCATGTTAACCACCAAATTGCAATATCTTTCTATAATCATTTTGGTGTTTTCAGTTTTCAATCCATGAAATATATCAAATTCTTTCTTCAAAAGCGGTTTTTTGTTCTTGATCATGTCTAAACTTCCAAAAACCTTCGTTTTTAGTGCTTTCCACATTGAGTGTGCACTTCCGTTGTGTTGCAATAAGATCAAGATGTCTTCCTTAATGGCTTGTTGCAATATATTGATCATCATCTTTTCACTTTTGTATTTCTTTTTCTCTTTTTCATCTAAATCTTTAATAGCAACAATCTCTCCGTATTCATCAATCGGTCTAACATATCGTTCTTCAACACATTCCCACGCCTCTAAGTGATTCGCTTGAACCCAATTTTCGAAACGTTCCTCCCATCCACTATATTCCTCGATATTCATGAGCTTAGGCGGTTTTTGCATGGTGCCCATTTCATTCTCTAAGTTCACGTTCTGAGCCATAGTGAACGGGGTAGCAAATGCGTTGTAAAATTCAGAATCCATGTTTCGGTGTAAAAGGTATATAAAAACACAATGTTCAAGCGAGCTGGATTTACAAACGATCTGGGATTAGAACTAATTTCACGCGATCTGAAATCTCAACCCGTGCGAGTTGGTAATATAATCCAAACGACCGGGTGATGTTTCACACGACCTGAAGAAGTTTCACACGACCTGAAGATGTGTCACATGACCTGAAGATGTTTCACATGACCTGAAGATGTTTCACATGACCTGAAAAGAATTCAAGAGACCTGGAGATGATCCAAGCGACCTGGTTGTTCAAACCGTGCGAACTGATGAAATTTCCAAGCGACCTGACTGATTTTCAAGCGGTCTGGTGATTGTCGAATGATCTGAATGGTTTTTCACGCGATTTGGTTCAAAATTCAAATGATTTGAATGAATATCCACCTCGTTTGAGAATTCTAAGTCCAAAAGTTCATGATTTTGTCAATTTTTATCAAGTTTTAGGTTGAATTTGGTTCTGATTTGTTCACGGATTGTTCAAAACGATGTTTTACGAGTTATAACACGAAATCAGATCATTTTAACCATAAAAACTCGTTAATTTTGATGAAAAGTGTAGAAAAGAAGATGTTCTTGAAGAAATCAAGCTGAAATGGTAAGAACTCTTCCTCCTGAGCTCTGATACCACTTGTAGGATCGGGGATTCGATCAAACGAGTCATTCAGAAAAGTTCTCGATCAATACGAAAGGCGGAATCAGACGTATTGATGTTATGTCAGCTAGATTCACACTTAGAATCACTTTAACTGTCGATTGTATTGATTTGATAGTGTTTACAGATCGCTTGACACTTCGGCAGCACTTCGTCTCCGAAATCACAAAGTTACAAATGAAGATCCAAGACCACCTATTTATAGGAGAGCTAGACCCCATGAACCATTTCATGCTTTCTTGCCAGACCCCATGAACTTGCCAGGTCGCACGAACTGGCCCGGTCTCATGAACCTGGTCACCTTGTGTGAAGTGGCTGATTCTGGCTTGTTTCCCGATTCTCTCGTACAACGTGTCCTGGTCTATCTATTCTATTACATGACTCGATACAAGACGAAGTCAAAAGACATATGCACTAAGAATGATGACAAAGGCCATTGAAGTAGATATCAAAACTGAGTCTGAGTCGTCAAAACAGGTCAGTTCAGTGAGTTAGAGTAATGAAACAGGTAAGAGTACTGAAACTAAAATTAATAGTCACTATAGGAATTGCATGAAATCATGCAAGGTCTGCAATGCAAAAGAGTTGGCATCGAAATCCAGAATTGAGGAGTTTAATGAGAAAATCAATACCTTAAAAGATGACATGATTTTGAAAGATAAAATTTTGAATAGTTCAAAAGAAAGAATTGATCTTTTAGAAGAAAAGATTAAAAATGATGAAAAAGAGGTTGAAATTTTTCGGAAAACAAATGAAACGCTTGTTCTTGAGGATAGAAAAATAACAGAAGCGTACGAACAATTGAAAAAATCTATCAAAGATGCTGATGAACGAGATTTTCTATGTCGTTAGCAAAATTCACAATTAACAGCGATAGTTCAGGAAAAGGAAAAACAAGTTAATACTCTTCTGGATGAAATGGCAAAACTAAAACTTCAAATTGAATAAGTCAAAATTGAAAATGAACGTATCAATTTGAAGTTGAAAAGTAATTACACAGCCAGCTTTGTTCTTGACCACATCATTATAAAACCAATAAAAAAGAACAAAGATGGTGAAGATGTTTACAGAAATGGAACTGGGGTTGGGTATAATCGTGTTCCACCACCCATTAACAGTGATTTTTCAAAGAAAAACTTAGGGGTAGAAGAGGTGTTAAACATCAAACTGAAAAGTGAAGCTGACAAATCACCAGAGAATATTGATGTCACATTCGGAGAATCTTCTGATGAGGGAAACGTTGATTCCGAAGTGGTTAAGAATGTGATAGATAATGTTTTAAAAACTGAAAGCGACTCCACAAAGTCCACAGATTCAAATGAATGTGTTGAAGATGATGATTGTTATCTGAACAATTATATTCCCAAATCTAAGCACAACTTAAAGGATGAACCTACCTTGGTGATGTACCAGGTGTGTGGTTCAGATAAGTTTTATTCGGATGAGGAATTTCCAATCCAAAATGTCAATGTGGACAAATTAGAAAAAGTTTTCAAACTTGTGGAGGTTGAATTGTCAGAAGTTAAGAATTTGTTGAGCTCTAAATGGTTTCTAAACTTTCAAAAGGATAAAGCTTACTATAACAAGCCTAAAAACTCGCCACGTTTTCAGAATAAAAATCAGAACAATGGGAGTTACGTGTAATGGGGTGGTAAGCATAACCAGAAAAGAAACTTTCAGAAATCAAGGTATGTCATTTCTCAAAAGTTCGAGTTCACTCAATGATCAAGAATCTGAGATTTTTTCAAAATCAAATGAAGAATTTTTTGCTCAGCGAGAAACACAAAAACAGACTGAAGGTCCAAGTCAGGTTCCTAATAACCGGACTTGTTTTAAATGTAATGAAGTTTGTCATTTTGCAGGAAAGTGTACCAACATCAAACCTAAGTCTGTTGTTATGGAGAACAAACAGAAACCAAATGATGTTAAAGGAAAGGATCCGGTGTTTGTTGAGAAAAAGATTCAAAAATCTGAAAATGATTCTAAAATCAAAGTTCAACCAGTAAAACAAGGTTTTAAGAAAACTGGTGAGACTTCAAAACAACATGACAAAAAGGAATCAACACCAAGAATTAAGAAAACGGTTCCAAATCAACAAACCTGGAAGCCTAAGTCTCAAGTGAAAACATCTGAATCAAAACCGAAACAAACTTCTTCGACTCAACGAGTCAAGAAGAATATCCAAAAGGTTTCTGTTACTGAAACTCAAAAGAAACAAACTCCTCCAACCGCTTCGGTAAAGAAGTTTGTTCCTAAGGTTTCAGTGAACGAAAAGAAGAAACAAACTTCTTCGACCCCATAGGTCAAGATGTATGTTCCGAAATCTGTTCAACCTAATGTTCCAAAACCTGATCCAATCAAGAAGGTTGAGGATGAGAGAGAAAATGTTTTAGAGAAAAAACGATAAGAATTTTCCCATATTGTGTATAAGCCGCATCCAGCTACCCGAGTTGATGGAGGCTTGGGTTGCTTTATTCAACTAATCACATCTAATGCGTGCAGGAGCTCCCAAGGTCAATCTCGAAGTGGATAATGGACGGCGGAGCCTCTAGGCACATGACAGGGATGCTCGCCCTGTTATATGACGTTCGAGCAATTAAAGGTGGTTATGTTGGGTTTGCTGGAAACCAAGGAGGGAGGATTATCGGGGAAGGCACGTTTTCGAGCAGCAAAGTGTCTTTTGAGAATGTAAACTATATTCCCGAACTGGAGAACAATTTACTCAGTATCTCTCAGATTTGCGACAGGAAGTTTACCACTCAGTTTACTGAAAAGAATGTCTGATCCTGAAGCCAGGATTTGTTATCCCCGAGGATTGGATACTGATGCGGGCACTGAGAGAAAACGACCTCTATGTCCTCGACATGAGTGTCGCAAACACGACGACCAATCAACCTCAGTGCTTCATATCCAAAGCTACTGAAAAAGAGTCGATACTTTGGCACCGCAAGATGGCTCACAGTCATTTACAAAAAATGAATTACTTAGTCCACAACAATCTGGTGGAAGGCGTTAATCTGAAGAATTTCCACTTAGGCGATGTGTGTATCAGTTGTAAAAAGGGAAAACAAACCAAGAAATCACACCCGATGAAGCTTCATAATTCAATCACGAAACCACTAGAGAGGCTACACATGGATCTCTTCAGACCAATTAATGTGAAGAGTATTACCGGAGAACTGTATTGCCTTGTTGTGACGGACGACTATTCGAGATTCTCGTGGGTATCATTTATGCAGTCCAAAGATGAAACATTTTAGAGTTTGTTGATGTTGTTTAGAAAGATAGAAAATCTGTACCAACGACCTATTTGACGAATTCGCAGCGACAATGGTATAGAATTTAAGAATAACAGAATGACAGAATTCTGTGATGACAAAGGTATTCTGCAAGAGTTCGGTGCTCCATACACGCCGCAACAAAATGGGGTGGCAGAGGGAAAGAACCGGACGCTGATTGAAGCTGCACGCACAATGTTAGCCGATTCCAAACTCCCAGTGAATTTTTGGAGTGAAGCTATGGCAACAGCTTACTATACCTTTAACTGGGTGTTGACAGTGAAACCACACAACAAAACATGTTTCGAATGACTCGACAATCGAAAACCGAACCTGCAGTATCTTGAACCGTTTGGTTCACCTTGCACGGTGATAGATCCAGATGGTAAATTTAGTGCACGATCATTGGAGGGAATTTTTGTTGAATATGCTAGTCCGCTCAGACGAGTATATATTCCAAGCCTCAATCGAGTAATTCAGGCATAACATGTAGATTGCCAAGGGTATTCAATGCCTACACATAAACCTGGTCTTGTGTGGATGTTTAATTACAAGAAGTTGTGGGAATCCTTTCATCTTCCTGAGGAACCTTCATTTGAGGAGATGATGATAATATTACGGCATGATGAAGTTCCTACTGAAGTCCCTGAAGAATAACATGTTTCAAATGATGATGAAGCTGGTCCCAGTCACACTCAAGTAGAACAACAAACTCCGACAGCAGAAGAACCCGTTGAGAATGCTCCAGCCACGGTGTACGATGAATCAGAAGGATCTGACTCTGACAGTCCTACATTCACTATGGTAAAAATCAAGACTAGGTGGTGGCTAGTCGGCGATTAATCGCTTGTCGGTCGGTAACTGAGTAACTTTTCGTTAATCAGTCAATTAATTGCTAGTCGGCTCTATTCGCGCCTAGTCGGCCTAGTCGGATCTAGTTCGGGCCTAGTCAGACCTAGTCGACTGGCCAAAAAACGACAATTCCGGCTAGATTCCGACAAAAAACCTGTATATTCTGGCCAAAACCTCTAAATTCCGGTCAGTATCCAACCAAACCATGTGAATTCCAACAATTAATCTTGTATTCTTAAAAAAATGAGTTGAGTAAAAGTTAAAACCTAGATACTTAAAATATCTACCTATAAAAATGTGTATATGTATACATAATACAAAAAATTGCATACAAAAAACCCAATCTGATTAATCCCGATTAATCCCAGGTAATCCCGAATAATCACTAGTCCCCACCTCACCGACCGACTAGCGAGTTCTCCAACTTTGCCTACTTTTGACAGAGGAGACTCTGAATATGAGGGGGAGCAGATCCAATCTGGAGGTCAGATAGACGAAGTCATTCAAAGTGTGGAGCAGAATGTTACAAACTTGGAGGACGAGGTGATAGTTCCTAGCGAGATGATGTCGAGGACACTTTCAAATCACCCTGAGGAGTATATCATTGGAGAGCTTCAAACCGGAGTCCGAACGAGACACCAAATTGATCAGGACTTTTCGTGTTTTTATTCTAAAATCGCTCCATTGCAAAATGATTTTTCTCTAAGGTGCTTTATTTCACAGGTAGAGCCTAAGAAATATAAGGAAGCACTAACTGAGGAGTTCTGGGTCAATGCAATGCAAGAAGAGCTGAGTCAATTTGAGAAGCTAGGGGTTTGGAAGCTGGTTGATTTACCCTACGGTCATCGAAAGATAAATACTAAGTGGGTATTTAAGGGCAAAAGAGATGATAGAGGAGTGGTTGTGAGAAACAAAGATCGCCTGGTCGTTCAAGGTTTTAGCCAGAAAGAGGGTATTGACTTTACCGAGGTCTATGCTCCTGTTGCTCAGCTAGAGGCAATCTGGATATTCCTCGCTTTTGCATCCTGGAAGGGTTTTAAGGTGTATCAGCTGGATGTCAAATCAGTATTCTTATATGGCAAAGTGAAAGAAGAGGTGTACATTGGTCAGCCACTGGCCTTTACCAATCATATCCACAAGGATAAGGTCTACCTTCTAGACAAAGCCTTATACGGGTTGCACCAGGCCCCGAGAGCCTGGTATGAGACACTCTCTCAGCACCTGTTGTCGAACGGCTTCACACGCGGGAAGGTAGACGCAACTCTCTTTACACCGGAAGCTGATGATCATTTGATGATTGTACAAATATACGTGGATGATATTATATTTGGGTCTACAAACAACGATCTCTGCAAAGATTTCGAGAAGGTCATGAAGCAAAAAATTCGAGATGAGGTCAATGGGAGAGATGAAGTTCTTCCTAGGCCTGCAAGTCGATCAACTTCCAGGAGGGATCTTCATTCATCAAACCAAGTATGTTCTCGACATGTTGGAGAAATTTGACATGACAGAAACCTCTGCAATGTCTACTCCATTAGCGTTCAACCACGGCATTCATCCGGATCCCACGGGGGATAAGGTAGATGAAACCTTGTACCGGTCGATGATTGGCTCGCTCATGTACCTAACGGCGTCAAGACCTGATATAATGTATCCAACATGCCTCACGATGCGCTACTACTCGAGTCCGAGCGCTTCTCATCTGATGATCGTCAAGCGAATCTTGCATTACTTGAAAGGAACTCCAAGCTTAGGCTTGTGGTATCCCAAAGATGCCGATTTCAACCTTGAGGGCTATTCTGGTTCAGATTATGGTGCCTGCAATGTAACAACCCGACTTTCCGGGTCATTACTTATCGATTGTCTTTTCCTATGTGTTTTTGTGCCGGCGTGTTCCTGTGCTTTACCTAATAATAATAGTAAATATGATGGTTAAACTCTAAACTTCTCAAAACCCAATATAATCGAATCTCGTCTAAATCATATGACGATGACTGCTGCAGACAATGTCGTTATTTGGTTCGCATACCGAATGCGCTGCTCGCCGAAACCATGATCACAAGCGTATTGCTTCGCTCATAACCAGGGAAATGGCTAAAGTGATACTTAGATCGTCAGTGAGATAAACGAGGTCAGCAACAAGTCTTCGGTCGATTCAAAGGCTGAAGCTCTGAAAACTCCTTTCAGTTTTAAGCAATTCAAAGCTTGTGGTCCTGCCAACTTCACTAGTGAAGATGGACCCAGTGCTATGTTCCATTGGTTTGACTCGATCGAAGTCACTTTCAGACAAAGTAGATGCCCAGAAAATCTGCGTACTGTTAACGCTACCGGAGTTTTCCAGTCCAGGGCACTGGATTGGTGGACTGCTGAGCGCAACAGGCGTGGTAACGATGCAGCTTATGGCCTATCTTGGGAGGAACTCAGAGAGCTCATGATGAAGGAGTTCTGCCCTCCTCATGAAGTGCAAAAGCTGGAGAATGAATTCTGTCATATCAAACAAGATGGAGGTGACAACGCTGGTCTCACCGCTCGCTTCAAGCAGCTCAGTATTATCTGTCCTAGCCAGGTGGCAACACCTGATATGACGATCAAGAAGTACATTCGAGCCTTACCCGACTGTGTAGCTGACTTAGTTCAAACAGCTAAACCTGCTACCATTGAGGAGACATACCAACTCCCAGCTGAGATCAACGACAAGCGAGTCTTAGCTGGGTATTTCAAAACCTCAACCAAGAATCTCAACCAGGTCACTGCTACTCCCGCTCCCGCTACCGATACTGCAGCATCTCAATTTTCAAGGTCCTCACGTCAGAATCGCAAGCGCAAGGGTAACAACAACAAGGACTATGCTACTACCGCCGCTCCACCCAACGCTCTCCCCGTACAACCCAACCAGAACCGTCAAGTTACAGCTCCTAACACCAACACGGCGCCTGCTAAGCGTACGTACACTGGTGTTCTTCCTCTTTGCCCAACTTGCACCTATCACCACCCAGCTGGGGTGAACTGTCGCTTCTGTGCGAACTGCAACATTTATGGGTATTTCACTGCTCACTATCGTTCAGACTCGCGTCAACAAGCTGCTCAAGCTCCTCCAGCACCACCAGCTCACCCCTCGCTCTTCAAGGTAACCAAGCAGTTCCTGCACTCGTTGTTCATGCGCGAGCCTGCTACTCTTGTGGTGACCCGAATCACTTTGCTAACATCTGCCCGAATCCCGTTGTGAAACAAGAACCGCAGCAACAACCACCGCAGCAGCAGCAGCAACAACAACCACCACCACAGCAGCAGCAACAACAACAACCACCACAGCAGCAGCAGCAGCAACCACAACAAGCAGCCCGCGGAAGAACTTTCAACATCAATGTCCGCCAGGCTCAGACTGACAACAACGTTGTCAATGGTACGTTCCTTGTTAACGGTATTTATGTTTCGTGTTTATTTGATACTGGAGCCGATAACTGTTTTGTGTCATTTGAAATCGAAAAGCTCCTAAACCATAAACGCGCTAACCTCCCAACGACATTCGACGTAGAAATTTCCACCAGAAGAACCGTCACCGTAAATTCCGTTCTCCGTGATTGTACTCTCGAACGCAATAATCACGTATACCCGATCGATCTCATTCTGATGCAACTTGGTAGTTTTGATATCATAGTAGGCATGGATTTTCTTCGTGAAAATCGTGTTGAAGTCGTTTGTTTCGAAAAGATGATCTACTTCTCTCTTTCAAACGGTGATCAACTCTGTGTTTATGGCGAAGTATCTTCGAAAGAACTAAAGCTTATGTCGTGCAGTCAAGCAAGCAAGTATCTCCGCAAGGAATACTTGGCTTTTTTAGCTCACATTGTAGTAGCCAATGGAAAAGGTACATGTGGTTCATGATTTTCCTAATGTCTTTCCTGACGATTTACCCAGTCTACCCCCGACTCGTGATATCGACTTTCGTATCAACCTTATTCCTGGAGCTAACCCTGTCGCTAAAGCCCCTTGTTGTCTCGCACCGTCCAAAATGCGTGAGCTTTCTAGCCAACTCCAGGAATTACTTGATAAAGGCTTCATATGCCCTAGCAGATCTCCATGGGGCGCACCTGTCCTTTTCATGAAAAAGAAGGATGGATCGTTCCGAATGTGCATCGACTATAGGGAACTCAACAAGCTTACTGTCAAGAATCACTACCCTCTACCTCGAATCAACGATTTATTTGATCAACTGCAAGGCACTACGTGTTTTTCTAAGAACGATTTACGCTCTGGTTACCATCAACTGCGAATTCAGGAACAAGACATCACTAAAACCGCTTTTCGTACTCGTTATGGCCATTATGAATTCGTGGTCATGCGTTTTGGTTTAACCAACGCACCCGCAGTCTTCATGGATTTAATGAATCGAGTGTGTAAACCCTTTCTTGATCGCTCCATCATCGTGTTTATTGATGGTATCCTTATCTATTCGAAGTCGAGAGCCGAACACGCGCAGCATCTTTGTTTAGTTCTCGAGCTTCTTCAAGGAAATCGCCTCTACGCCAAGTTCTTCAAGTGTGAATTTTGGCTCGAAGAGGTTCAATTTCTCGGTCACATTGTCAACAGTCAAGGTATTCACGTCGATCTCGCGAAGATTGAAGTAGTTAAGAGTTGGATTACGCCAAAGACCCCATCCGAAGTTCGCTCCTTTCTCGAACTGGCGGGTTATTACCGTCGCTTTATCGCTGATTTCTCCAAAATCGCCGTCCCCCTCACCTCTCTAACGCATAAAGACAAGCCTTTCGTTTGGGGAACCGAATAAGAGGAAGCCTTTTAAACTCTTAAGCGTATGCTTTGCAACACACCCGTACTCGGGCTACCCGATGGAAACGACGACTTTGTTGTCTATTGCGATGCCTCTAACCTAGATCTTGGTTGTGTTCTTATGCAACGAGACAAGGTTATCGCGTACGCGTCTCGACAGCTCATGGTCCATGAGAAGAACTACACAACCCACGATCTTGAACTCGGTGTAGTTGTTTTTGCGTTAAAGATTTGGCGACACTATCTGTATGGTACCAAGTGTACGGTCTTCACCGACCATAAGAGCCTACCACACATCTTGAACTAGAAAGAACTGAACATGCGCCAACGCAGATGGGTTGAACTTCTCAATGACTAAGATTCTGAGATACGCTACCATCCAGGTAAAGCAAACGTCGTCGCCGATGCTCTTAGCTGACGCAGCTATTTACATAGTGTTCGTAATATTCAAGCCCAAAACGACCTCGAAGCTCTCATACACGATGCTCAAGACGCCTGTTTTCTCGAGAACGCTCTAAAGGAAGAAAGAATTCTTGGAACCAAAAACCAATTAGTGAATAAACCGAATGGTATTTTTCATTATCACCACCGAATTTGGATTCCCAATCGTCATAATCTCTGTGAGATATTGATGAATGAAGCCCACAAATCCCGATATTCCATTCATCTAGGTGCCGATAAGATGTACCAGGACCTTCGCTCCAGGTATTGGTGGCCAGGAATGAAGAAGGATATCGCTCTCTACATCTCAAAGTGCCTGACTTGCTCTAAAGTTAAGGCCGAACATCAACGACCCTCTAGCTTACTCGAACAACCCGGATCCCGATGTGGAAATGGGAGAGTATAGCTATGAACTTCATTACGAAACTCCCTCGCACGCCATCAGGTCACGATAGCATTTAGGTTATCTTTGATCGTCTTACGAAATCCACGCACTTTTTAGCAATACAAGAAGACTACAAGGTTGAACGATTAGGACAAATCTATACCGACGAAGTCATTTGTCGACATGGGACACCTCGTGACATCATCTCTGATCGTGATGGTCGATTTACTCCACGTCTCTGGGAGACTTTTAAATTCGCTCTCGGTACTACATTTTTTATGATATAATTCATTTTGCGATAGTGAATGTGGGCCATGCGTCTGTGCCACAACATAGATTCAGCTTCAGATGCTTTTGACAGTAAACACGCCACCGCAGCAGTTGGATCCTTGGCACCCATGTCCATGACATAAGTATCATTTTTCCTCGGTGCACGCATCACTATCCAATCTTCTGGAATAACCAAACCCGGTTTCAACACCAATGCCTCAGTATTTGTAAAATGGACCGAGTGACCCTTGTCGCAGACTTGAGACACGCTCATCAGATTGTGTTTAAGCTGCTCAACATAGTTCACTTTGTCCAAAGTGATCTTCCCATTCGTCACTTTTCCTCGTCCAGTTATCCTACCACCTTTAGCACCAGCAAAATTTACATGTCCACCATCATATTCTTCAAATTCAGAAAACAACCTAGCATCCCCCGTCATGTGCCTGGAGCAGCCACTATCAACATACCATAAGTTGATAATCCTCCTTAGCAGCTCCTGCACTCACCAACCAAAAGATTAGTTAGATTGGGGGACCCAAGCCTTAATGGTCTTGGGTCTTCCAGATTCATCAACTATAGGAACATCCATCCAGTATCCATCACTCCTAGCTGGAGTCTTGGATCTTGGGCCTGTTGATGGAAATGGGGCATGATTTCCATAAGGTCTCTGGTCCTGAGGGTACCTATTTGTGTTTGGACTATGTGACCTTTGAAAACTTTGATTTTGATTCCAAGAACCTTGATTGTTGTAATTTCGAAAGCCATTGTTATAAAAAGTTCGACCACCATTATTTTGGTATCGATTTTGATATTGACCTTGACTTCTAAAATTATTTGAATTTTGGTTGTTCATTCTTGGTGAACTACTTCTTGGTCTTTCATATCTGCCTGATGTAGATTCAGGCTGAAATCTAGGTTGATTTCTTTGGAAACGAGGAACTTGTGGAGTTCCTTTTTCAGCCATTTTTACACCACCAGCAACACCAGGTTGTTGCTTTGGAGCAGATTTCTTTGGAGAATTTGAGACTTTCTCCTCATTATCACCTTTCTTCTCTGGTGATTTCCCTCTTTGTTTCTCACTAACTTGTGCTTCAACCTTTTTGTTAGGACAACAGCTAGCTACATGTCCCTTGGTGTGACATTTGAAGCACGATCTCTTATTCGAAGACTTCTTAGCTGAAGCCTTTGAACTAGATTCTGGTTTAGATGATGATGCCTTAGAAGGATTTGGTTCAGTTTGCTTAGTTTCAAGATTTTCTATGTTTTTGTTTTTAGCAAACTCTACATTTGATTCATTTTCTATAACAGCTGTTTCGTTTTTCATATCACTTCCTTGAACAAAATTAACCTTTTTAACAAAAGTTGGATTTTTATTCGTAGGATTTGAATTTTTCTTTTTCAAAACAGGTTTGCTGTTATTGACCTTCTTAGCATCATTATCTTCAAACACATCACCTTGACTAGATGTGAAACTACTTGGTGATGTCGACAGAAAGTCTGTGAACTCATCTTCATCAGGTAAGAAAGAATAGTCATGACTAAGAGGAGGTGGAACTTCATTGAAACCCTTGAATCCCACACTTGTCTTGTCATTACTCTTCTTTAACCCACCCATCATGTGTTTCATAACAAAAGTAGAATCCCTGAATTGACCTAATTTCTTTTCGAGTTCAACAATTTTGAGTTGTGCATCTGACAACTCTTTGCATTTTTCAGAAATTTCTTTTGTTTTCTCAGCCATCATGTCATGAGCTAAGTCTATGACTTGAAGTTTTTCGTTTAGTTTACAGGTTAAAACTTCAATTTCAGCTTCATAGCCTTTTATCTTTTTCAAATATGATGACTCATTTCTTTTTGCAAAGAAATTTGATTCTTTTACGTTAGATATTTCGCTCACCAGACTTTTGTTTTGAGTTGACAACCTGTCAACTTCACCCTGTAATTCACGACACTTTAAGCAAACAGAAGTAGCAGAGTTACTTACCTCTCCTGTCGATTTGTCTGAGTTGGCCATAAGAGCAGCAAGTTGAGCTTCCATTCTTTTGATGATTTCATCCTTCTCTTCAGCTTCCTTTTCATGCTCAGACTTTGGTGTTTCTTTTTCAGCAGCTGTTGTCTGATCAGCTTTATCTTCCTCAGCTTCACTTTTCTTCTCAACTTCAGCATTCATGTTAGCTTCAGCTTCATCAACGGGAACAATCTCTGCCATAAATGCTTGAGTGACATTCTCATCATTTTCCAAGTGAATACTCCAGTCATATGAACCTTCTCGTGCAGTAGAGATCAGCGCTCTTGAGTTAGAGTTGTTTGATGAATTTCTATTGTTTGAACTCTGACTTGAGGTTTCATTCTTTTGTTTCTGACATTCCCTAGCAAAATGACCATAACTTTGACAGTTAAAACACCTGACTTTGGCCTTATCAAAACCAACACTCTTTCCTACGAACTTTCTTCCAGTTCTGTTCATGAACCTCTTCACACGTCTTGAAATCATGGCCATCTGCCATTGCAAATCCATCTCTTCTAGATCATCAGGGTCAATCTGATCATAATCTTCATCTAAAGTAGCAGGATCAGATATCTTCCCCTGAATGTAGTTCTCATAAGACGCAACAAACGAAGCAAGTAGAGCAAGATGTTCTTCAGCAGACTTCACACTCATTGGCATCGACTTTGCACTACTACTTTGCTTAGCGGCTGATGTTCTCTTGACTCCTGTTGATCCTCCTGAAGCAGCTACAAAACATATATCACCATCCTCATTTACTGTGACTTGCTCCTTATCACATGAAAGGAATGCAGTAGCAGAGTCGCTAGAAGCATCGTGAGATGAAGAAGATGTAAGCCCATTGTAAATCCCTGGATCTTGAACCTGATCATATCCAGTGTCCTTCTTCATGCTGAGCTCATAAGCTCTTAGCTTTCCAACTATTTCTTCCAGTTCCTTTGTTTCATAATCAGCTTCTCCCTTTATCATGAGAGTGTAAATATCCCATTTTGCAGGTAGAGCATCCAGCAGCTTGTCATTTTTCTCTATGTCAGTATAACAATCTATATCATAATTGTCCAATTCTGACATCAGATGGTAGTATCGAGTGATGACGTCCTCAAGTGACTCATTTTTCATGTACTTGAACACAGCAAACTGCTTCTTTAGTAGATCAATTTTGTTCTTTTTGACATCAGAATTCCCTTCATATCTCTTCTCTAGCGCATCCCACATTTCTTTTGAAGTAGTGTACTTCTTAAAGGTGTGTTTGATGCTATCAGGTAGGGACATCTTGATAGCTGCCAAGGCTTTCTTTTCAGCCTCATACATCCTTTTATCATTTTCTTGCATGTTCACATAGGCTGTGACACGCGGTCTGCCTTCAAAGTCATGTGTAGGGTTTGTGTACCCATCTTCAATACAAATCCACATGCGTGTGTCCTGATATTCAATAAAGGATTGAAACATATCCTTCCATGTCAAGTAATTCTCCACCTTCATCATCTTAGGTGGTTTGTTCGTTGTGCCTACCTCATGTTCCATCCTTAATAGTTCGTTTAATTTAGACATGTTCGACATTTTAAGTTAATCAGACTGGTAAAACCGTACAATTTTAGTCCGAAACCTGTTTTTACTAAATTATACCGTTAGATTCGTCTCGAGATTACGATTCCAATGATATATAATGTCTAAAACCTATTTCGGGATGAGTTACGGATAATTCTCTAAACCCGAAACAGTGAAATTTTTCCTACGATTGCCTAGAAAAATTCCACCACTTTCAAACTTGTAACTACTCAGTCCAGTCGAGACCACACAGTCCAGTCGAGACTACTGTTTTGAGTCGAGACTAATATTCCGAGTCGAGACCTCCGTTGCGAGTCAAATCAGCACAAGTCGAAATCACGGTTGCGAGTCAACCAGCACAAGTCGAAACCTCTGGTTGCGAGTGAACAGTACCAGTCGAGATCACTTGTTACGAGTTGAGACCTGCAACCTTGAGTCGAGACCAGCTATTTTTCAACCAAAATCTCGAAAAATCAGCACCTTTTAAACCACAGAATCTTCTTATCGAAATCCTTCCAAACTAAACTCCAAAAAATCAGCAAACAACTTCCCAATAACTCCAAAACAGATCAAAATCGTGAAAATTTTGACTGTTCTTCAATGTTCTTCGTGAATTCAAACAGCAACCCGAAAACTTGTTTCTTTCCGATCAGTTTTGAACCGTACACAAGAGCAAATGCTCTGATACCAATTGTAGGTCCCTATCCCGTATGGATCGTAACAAAACTGACAATCTACCAAGGGTGCGGAATCCCCTTGATAAATCTATCAAACAGAAACAAGAACACAAGACGTTTTACCAACTGATCTTCTATGATTATCCAACGTAAACGTTTACAATCACTAAAGATCTTCACGAACCAACAGCCAATTTCTGTTTGTTCTAAAACTCTCACAATTCGAATGCTCTCAATAATCTCCAAAAGTCTAACCCTAAAACTCTAACTTAAGGTTGTTTATATACACACAACCATACAATTCGAACTGGGCCAAGCCCATACGAATTCTAGATACAATTCGGGCTAAACTAGATGGACTTTAACTAGAACTTGAACTTGGACGATTTAGGCTTTAACAAACTCGAATTCCATTCAGTCTTCATAAGTCTTCGCGGCCCAAACTCGTTTAATATCCAAAGACCAATCCAACGCTGTTGTCACATAAAATGCACCAACACTTATTTTTACGGGCTCATCAAAAGAAAAGAGGCGAAATGTAAGTTGCACAAGTTGATTAAAAACGTGGCATGGTGCCACAATCAGAAGCTAGTTAAGAAGGAAGCCCTTGCGTTCTTTGCTAATCGATTTAAAGAATCAATGGTGCATATGGCAATTTTAAGGTGCACTAACATCAAGAGGCTCTAGGATGCCGAAGCATTGGAATTGGGGGGAACCATTTCGGGTGAGTGAAATCAAGGAAGCAGTGTGGGATTGTGGTAGTGATAAAGCGTCGGGGCCCAATAGGTTCATTTTTTGATTTATTAAGCACTATTGGGAGATTCTTGGCCCGGATTTTGTGGAGGTTGTTAATCACTTTCATGAGGCAGAGTCGATATTGAAAAGTTGTTCCTCCTCCTTTATCTCTCTTATTCCCAAAGTCAATGATCCGTCGAACTTTAACCAATTTAGACTGATTAACCTTATCGGGTCGATTAGCAAGGTTATTTCTAAACAACTTGCTAATAGACTTAAGAAAGTTCTAAATTCAATTATTTCTGACTCACAATCGACTTTTCTAAAAGATATAAATATTATCGATGGACCATTAATTATCAACAAAATTCTTGCTTAGAATAAGAAAAAGAAGTCGAAAGCGCTCATGTTTATAATTGAATTCGAAAAGGTGTTTGATAATATTAATTGGAATTTCATTATCTCCATTTTGGAGCAAATGAATTTCCCGTTAAAATGGAGGAATTGGATGAAGGGGATTATGTCTTTGGCTAGATCCTTGGTGCTTTTCAATGGCTCTCCCACTTTTGAGTTCTCTTTTCACAAAGGCATAAGGCAAGGAGACCCGCTCTCGCCTTTCTTTTTTATCCTTGGTATAGAAGGTTTTGCTTGTATGGTCCACTCATTTCTCATCTTCTTTTTGCTAATTATGCACTGATTTTAGGAGAGTGGTCTAATGAGAACATCCGTAATATCGCACGCCTCTTAAGGTGCTTTCATCTTGTGTCGGGCCTTAAGATAAACTATTCGAAATCCAAGATTTTTTGGATAGGGGTGGGAGAGCCGGAAACTCTTGATTTAGAGAGTTCAATCGGGTGCGAGATGGAATCTTTACCTTGTTCGTGTCCTAGGCTTACAGTTGGGGCAAATATGAATAGAATTAATTGTTGGGCTCTGGTGTTGGAAGCGTTCAACAAATGACTTTCTCTTTGGAAAGCCTCAGTTTTATCTTCGGGAGATTGACTAACTCTTATAAAGGTGGTGATGGAGACATTGCCCATGTAGTATTTTTTGCTCTTCAAAGCTCCCACAAGCGTGTTAGCTCAATTAGAGGCAAAAAGAAGAATTTTTTTGGAACGGGAAGGATGCCGATCAAAAGATAAATTGGGTTGGTTTGAAGAAAGCTACTAATCCAATCGAAGTGGGAGGCTTAGGTCTCACACCACTTCGGGGTGCTAATATTGCACTCCTAACAAAATGGTGGTGGAGGTTCAAAAAATAAGCCGAATGCCTTATGGAAAAAAGTCATTGATCCTATTCATCATTCAAATCGCGCTTGGTCGATCCTTCCATATGCGAAATATATCCCAGGAACTTAGAGTACGATAGCAAGATTGGAGAATCATTTGGCCTTTTCAAATGTTTGTCTCTTGAACTTTATAAAAGGGGAAGTGGGAAGCGGTGATAAAATTCGTTTTTTGGCTCAACCCTTGGGTCTCTTCGGATCCTTTAAGATCAACGTTCCCCAATATTTATGCATTAGAAAAGGACAAAATGCGTTGCATAAAAATTGTTTTGAGCTTGTCAATTGGGTGGTGTCGTGGAGCTGGAAGTAGAAAAGGAGCCATTTGAACAATGGGGAACAAAGAGAGTTAGAAGATTGTCTTACATTGATAGATCATTTTGAACCTTCTAACTACGAGGACAAATGGATATGGCTTGGGAGGATAGCGATATCTTCACAGTTTCCTCTATGAAGACCATTATTTTCAACGCACTAAATCCTGTTAGTTCATATGTTTTTGGTTGGAATAAAACGATTCCGAAAAAGTGAACATTTGGGCTTGGAAAGCGAGTATGAATAGTGTTAGGATCTGAGTTTCTTAGATTGTGTTATTTAATTAGAAATGAAAGATGAAACAGAGATTTAAAGTGCAGCAGACATGGAAATAAACTTTAACACACAATCAAGGAAGAATAGCTTTGAGCAAACATGATTTCATTCAGTCAAAAGATTGTATCTATTACAAAATTCAACTGTGCATGCATGCAACTAGACTCCCCCTCAGTCTGAGCTAAGTGAATTGTTCGTACAAGATGACTTGGTGAGAATGAGCTAATAGAACAGTACAGGTACTGTTCTATTTATAGTACAAACGAAACCACTGAGCATCTTTGCTAATGTCACCATGAAAGTGACATCTAACCTCCTAACTTGGCTGAACCATACTTGGCTGCAACCAACTCAACCTTCTTTCTTTTGTATTCCATGGTAAGTTCTGCAATAGTCTTTTTGTACTTATTCCAATCTGGTGCAGACTTTTTCATACTGGGATCATTCCTTACCCTTTCAATTCTATTTGCTTCAGCTTTGAGTGCAATGAGTGGCCAGTCTTTAAATTGTTCAACTTTGGTAGGATAGAATTTGTCTCTCATGATAAGCTCTAAGAAATCTTTCCTCATCTCCATTTCCAGATCAGCATTTGGTGGTAAGTTTGACATCTCTTTAATTAAGTCTCTTGCATAGTCTTCCAATTTCTTGACTTTACTAAGCCCATGTTGGATTCGACTTGAGATGTTACTATCACCTTGCCCTTTACCTTCATACTTGGCTTGCAACTCAGCTTGTCTGCCTTTGAGTTTCAAATACTCATCTATATTCTTTGGGGGTCTGAAGCCATGAAGGGATGGGAACTTTCTCTTTGTAGGATCATCCACTGTATAGAATTGCCTCATTTCTCCTTTAACTACATGCAATTCCAGAGGATAATCTGCTGCTAATGGTATATCTCTTGAAGGATCATGGCCTTCAAGTGCTTGTGGGTCAGTGAGTGGGTTTGATGATGGAGATGGTGGAGGAATGAATGGTTCAGGGTTGGTTTGAATGAAAGGTTCAGATGATATAGGAGTATGTGCAGGGATGTCATCATCATTCACTTGGAACTTTCTTTTTCTGGTGTAAACCTTTTTGGGAGAAGGGGTTTTTGTTAGAGATTGGGAAATAGGAATGAGTATGGCTTGGGAATGGAATTGGAAGGTGGTGATTGGTTGACTAACAACTGTTGAAACAACTGGTGTCTCAACCGCTGTTGTCATAACAACCGTTGAAGTGTCAACATTTGTTGCAGCAGTGGTTGGTATTGGTGATGAAGGTTTTGTTTTAAGCTTTTTGGTAGGTTGTTTTTGTGGTGGTGGTGTTGGTTTGGTTGTATCAGTGGTTGTTCTTTTGGAACCAGCAGTGGTTTTGAGACCAACAGTGGTTGTTTTTGGTGATGAGGGTGATTTAGGATATGTGGCAAGTGGTGGTTTATTGTGTTTGTGGGGTTTCCTTCTTTCAGAAGTGCCAAGACCCTTTGTTTTTATTTCCCAATCCTTCATTGCCTTTTGTTCCTTCTTCCACTCCCTTTCCTTGGTTTCTTTCTAATTTTGAACAGTCTTTTTGCCTACTAGAATATTTAGGGTTTCATCAACTCCCTTTTTCTTTTCTTTGTCAGATGTTTCATCAATGGCTGCTGAAGACTTCTTCTCAGGCTCTGGCTTTTTGGTTGGCTTTTGCCTAGGAGTAGGTCTGCCAAACTTTTTCATGTCATGTTTCTCCCCCTTTTTGGCATCATCTTGATCATCATCATCTTTGTAGATAGATGCAAGGGCAGTGCCAGTAATGTTAACCAAGGCCTCTTTGATGGCTTTGATGTCAGCCTGAGTATCCTTGTATCTTGCATCAACCATATTTCTGAGAAGTGCCATCTAATGGTTGTGCTGAGTTTCTCCAAGTTCCCTTTGAGCTGTAATGATTGGTTGAACTGCATTCCATAGCTCTTGGGAATATTGTTGTGGAGTGGGTTTACTTTTGGAAGCTTCAACAAGAAACTCAATGGATGCATTCATTTTTGTAACAATTGTTTCCATAGTAGAGAGCCTCTCCGTCAAATCTTGGTATTTTAAACCATCACCCAAGTGAATGGGATCATCTGATTTCCTACCAGTGGTAGTTGTATCAGCAGTTGAACCAGGAGGAGTCTCCAATGGTTCATCCACTGATGCCCCTTTATCTTGGTACTGGGGACCTCCCTCTGCTGTAGTTACCTTGGAAATCACACCAGTGGTTAACTTGAACACACCAGTTGATACCTTGATAGCATCAGCAGTGGTTGCCTTCAAGGGAGTCTGACTTATGTAACTACTGTCAAGGTGTAGATCAGTGGATCCAACACCTATAATAGCTGCTCCACTTGAACTACCAACTGGAATTTCATAGAATTCCAATGGTGTAACCTCCTCATCTGTTTGTGGGATAACTAATTGAGGGATTCAGATACAGCCATTGTTGAGGTTGTACTCTCTTTAATGTGTGATTGAGAGGGGTTGTTTTGTGTCTGAAGCTCAATGGCATCAAACAGTGGTATAGTGGATGGTGGAATTTGTGAAGTGGGGATAGGTGTGGAAAAAGAATTAGCCCCGGGAGAAGGACTTGTAAGCATACTCTCAAGTGAGGGTAATACTTCATATTGAGGTATCCCTGTGCTTACAACATGTTCCTTTTGTGAGGAAGCAGGAGGAGTTAAGGCTTTTGGTGGAGATCTTTCCAACTGTTGTGAGGAAGTAGCAACAGTGGTTATTGGTGACATTTGTGTTGTCACTGGATTAACTTCTGGGATCTCATCTTCTAGAAGGTCCTTTTTAGAGGGTTTGGTGGGCTTTTTGGATTTCTTTTTAGTCTTTTTGGGAATTTTTGGTAGGGGTTGCACAGCAGTGGTTGTGCTGTTGTGGTCACCATGAGCAGTGGGCTCAACAGCAGAAGTCTGAGGAGCAGATGTGGACTCATCCAAAGTTTGCTCAGACTCCTCTGTTTGTGTTTTGGAAGGTTTTGACACTGACAACCTTGTAAAAGTTTCAGCAGAAAGACTATTTATTTGAAAAGAAGCACCTTGGACAAGCACTTGTGCACTATCTTTTGGTACTTTCTACTGTAAGTAAAAGCTCAAAAACATTGGAAACAATAAGAAGGGTTTCTTCTTTTCTTTGATATTATTAACATTTTTCACTAAATCATTGAAGATTTCTTGGGAATAATTAAAATCAGTTTCTGCCATTATAGCATACCCCAAGTATTGTATCTTCAAAGGAATTTCATTAAAAGTTGTTGTTTTATTTGAACATAGGTGAGCAGGGTATGAAATAGGAACTTCATGGGAGGTGGAAACTCTCCCTTTTGCATTGTAGCTTTTGTTAGTAATCCTGTATACTCTCTTTAGATCAAAACTGTTTGATTCTCATCCTTTGAGAAAGAATTTTTACCTGTGAGATCGTTCATCTTAAAAACCTCTTATATGGATTGTGGTGCGATAGAAACCAGAATTTCACCTACTTTAGATGTAATAGCCCAAGGCTTTTTGTCTTGAACTTCCAATTTAGCATTTTTCCAGAAACCACGTAGGGCATCTGGGTAGATGGGTGCGTTGCAGGTCAACAAAGTTTTATACTTTGAGGATGAAAGAGCATCAATGATTGAGTGAAAATATTTGTTTTTACTTGTTTTCTCAAGTGTACAAAGGTAGTTGTGTGGGTTTTTTAGAGCGAGAGCCATGGTGATTTTGAGAGATTTGCGAATGGAGGAGGAAGATGAATGAAAGATGCAAACCGCTTTTGAAGGAATTTTGAATTCGATACGGCAGTGAAAACTCTGTTTGGGGTTTTAATCAGGGTTTTATAAGAGTGGAAAAGTGAATGCTGATGTGGTAGCGGTTACAAAGATCGGACGGCTAAGAACTGTCCACGTGACAACCTCTGATGAAAAGTGGAAGACAGTTGTTTGGGGAACCACTGATGGACAATAGCAGTGGTTGACAGCAGTGAAAATGAGAACAGTGGCTGATTTTAACTATCAGTGGGTAGCCATCAGTGATTAAAACACTGATGTTTGGTCATCAGTGGTTAACAAGGGAAATGAAGAAACAGAGGTGTGGCACAATGTTGAAATGGAAGTGGAGGGATAGGAGGAATGGGTGTGGCACAATGTTGATTTTTATCCACGGTTGGCAGATTTTTATCAACAGTGGTTGAAGATATGGTGGCAGAGGTTGAAGGGCTACTTTTGTCAACAACTGTTGATGCAACAGTGGTTGAGCTTTGACAGCTGTTTTGAACATCTGTTGCTCTGGTGGTGGATGTGAATTTTTGTTGTGGAATCACAACTTCATATCCATTGTCTGGTGGTGGAGATTGTGGTGTACCTGCATGGTTAGTCTTGACAGACACATCTTCAAAAGTGAATTTATCTAGATCAAATAATTCAGCAGGGTTTGCTGGGATTTTCAGATATGAAAGTTCATTGAACTTAACATTCAAAGTCTCTTCCACACACCTATTCCTTATGTTAAACACTTTGTAGGCCTTGGCAGTGGTTGAGTATCCCAGGTGATAACCACAATCTACTTTGGCTGCAAATTTTGAAATTGAGTCTTTTAGGTTTAGGATAAAACAAGGGCAGCCAAAGATTTTGAAGTATGAGATCAGTTGTTTAATTGTGTACATAATTTCATAGGTAGTCTTTTGATGCCTGGGGTTGATCAAAACTCTGTTCTGCACATAGCAAGCAGTGTTTACAGCTTCAGCCCAAAAAGTAAAGGGTAAACCTGAATCTGCAAGCATAGATCTGGCAACTTCAATTAATGTTCTGTTTTTCCTTTCAACTACCCCATTCTGCTCTGGTATTCTTGAGATGTTGTACTGCCATACAATCCTTTTTTACACACAAAACTCATCCAACTCCCTATTCCTGGACTCTGGGCCATTGTCATTTCTAAAGACTTTTACTGGCAGATCAAATTGCTTTTCAACCTATTTGACAAAGTCTTGCAAATTTCCTGCTGTCTCATCTTTAGAATGTAAGAAGTAAGTCCATGTAAACCTAGAAAAATCATCTACAATTACTAAACAATATCTTTTCTTTTTCAAGCTCATGATTTTTACTGGGCCATACAAATCCATGTGCAGCATTTGCAAACACTTGGTTGTTTTGGACTCTTCAATGGACTTAAATGAGCTTTTATGTTGTTTGCCTTTTAAACAAGAAACACAATGCTCAGGACATGTGAACATTTTTTTGTGGAAGACCTCTTACAAGGCCTTGTTTTGACAAAGCAGTGATTGTCTTGAGATTTGTGTGCCCCAATCTTCTGTGCCATAATTCTATCTCTTTGTTAGAGGCAACTGAGAACAGACAGGCATTAGTTATAGGGCTCTCTTTTGACAAATCAACTACATAAGCTCCTTGCATACTAAAGACTATCTAAGCATGCAGAAGCTCCTTGCATATCAAGTAAACAATTAGTTCAGGAGGGTCTCCAAAGCCAATAAGGCTTTGGATGGGGTTACAACAGTGTCAGTGTCAAGTCCAGGAACATTGACAGTGGTTAGCTCAGGGGTTTGGACATTTTTTGAACATTCTTTCTCTAACCACTGTTGTGGACCATTTCCTGTCAGATGTTGGAACCCATAAGGGTGCCTGTTCACTTTTGGTTTAGAAGGCCTTTTGTAGGCCTCATAAACATGTGGGACCCTTTGGTATGGTGGTTGACATTTTCCTCTTTGGAATTGGTTAGCAGGTGGTGCATCTGTCACTTGAATATCTCTTGGAGCAGAGTTTTTGTTCAGCTGTGTTGTAATAGCTGTTTAGATAGACACAAATGGTTGTTGTTTCATGACAGGTTGTCTTGATGAACTCATGGGTGTTTTTGAACTGTACTCTTTTCTTTTAACCTCAAAAGTTTTGAGGTACACACACTCATGAGTGAGATGGTTGGTTGGTTTTTCCACAAATGGTGCAACTGTTTGCAGGCTCAATTATGCTTGTTTTGTTAATATCATATGCTTTAAGATGAAAACAGTCCTTTGTGGAATGGTTTTTCTTTTCACAGAAATCACAAAACAGATTTTTAACTTTTTCTTTCTTCTTCCTCTTTTCAACTTCCTTTGCAACAGAGTTTTGAACCACTGTTGGGATATCTTTAAAAGGAATCACTTTGGCCTTAGGTGCCTTCACACCCTCAACTGTGGAAAAATCCATGGTTTGAAATTCTCAAGGATGTCACACTCATCTGACCAGGTGGGTTTGAATTGATATTTTTCAATCTCCTCAAAGGTTGATGACCCCTCTGGTTTTTCTAAAATGATTTTGTTACCATTTTTATCAATTATTTTGATTTCTTGACCATCCTTGTTTGTTGGTATAATTTCAACCAACCCAGACTCATTTACAACAGTGTTTTCAACTTGGTCATTTTTCCTGAAACCTATGCTAAATTTTACATTGCTTTTGATCTGTTTCTCTAGCATCACCTCATAACCTTTGCAGGATTCCACCCATTTTTCACAAGTGATTTGGGTGGATTCCAACTCCTTTTTGGAAGCATAATATTTCTCTATCATGGCATGAAGTTGATTCTTGGTTATGTTGTGTTCATGTTTAAGACTGCAGATTTCACTTTCTTTTTCAAACAATTTGTTTTTCGGTTCTTTAACAGACTTTTCAAATTGTATTTCATCTTTTAGAATCTTGTCTCTAAGGTTTTCATTCACCTCTTTAACATTAGCAAATGCTATGATGCATTTGTCTGAACATGGGTTTTTCAAGACCTAAGGTGATACCTTAGTTGTAGCCACCATGGCACAATCACAAACATTCTCACAAGCACTGTTGTTCTCCTTCTCCTTCTCTTCTTCCTTACACCATGGGTCAGCAAGAGGTTCTAACAATGGTTTGGTTTCCTTCTCCAACATTTGTTCACCAACAATAACAGTAACCACTGCTTCAGCTATCTCATCCACTGTTTCAGCACTGGATTCTCCTTCTTCAATTTCCAACCCTTCTGGAATTGACTCTAATGCTACAAAACAAAATTCATCAACAAGAGCATCATCCTTAGCAAATAGAGCAAAATTTTCATCAGTTAATTCATCAGGCATGCTACTCCAATCAACAAAGCCTTGGGTAAAGAAGCTTTGCTGACTGGCCTCTGCTGGGGCAGATGTTTGTACAGCATGTTGTGGTGCAGGTTGTTACACTTGGACCTAAGAGACTGGGGCTTGGACATACTGAATTTATGGGACAGTGGCTTGATCATATTGCACTGGAACAGGTGTTACAGGGTTTGCATAATGAGTAGTGTTTATATGAGTAGCAGGGGTATTTTGGTAATAGTGCACAGTGTTTTGTGTGTTTTGAGGTCTAGGGCTAGGATGTGTTATGATTGGTCTACTGTTTTGGCTTCTACATTCTCTAGCAAAGTGTCCTAGCATGTTACACTTGTAGCACTTTAACTTTGATTTATCCAACCCAACTTTTAAGTTCCCATGTAACCCTGGAAATTTTCTCCCTGTTCTCTTATAAAACTTGCTGGTTCTTACACTCAGCAGTGCCAATTGATGCAATATGTCCATTTCCTCCAGATCAGTGGGATCAAAATGCTGGAGATCATTGAGTTCACAGGATAAGTTGTCAGAACTCTGGTTTTCACTACTAGTTGTGCAAGCATAGTTAGGTGAGTAAGAATCAGATTTGTTAAAAGCTCCACCAGCAGTTATGTCAATGTAATGATCATAACAACGATCCTTCCTACTACCAGATTCCTCTTGACCCAGAAGTGCTGTGCTACCAAATGTGTAGTCATCAGCAACCTTCCCAGACTTTTGTAACTTCTTTTTCTGGTTCAACTCTCTCTCATAAGTGAGGAGTCGACCGTGAAGTTGAGTCAGACTTAACTCTTTGAATCCAACAGAATTTTTGTTTACAAAAGCAATTGTGTCCCATTTTTCAGGTAGTGACCTTAGAAACCTACTATTTTGAATTGATTTTGCAAATTCAACATTAACAACTTTCAGTTCACTAATGAGACAACTGAAACGTTCAAACTGTTGTGTTAGTGATTCTCCTTTCACATGGCAAAATGTTTCATACTGCTGATTCAAAACCTCCATGTTATTTTCTATCACATCTTCTGTTCCACCGAACTGCTCTTTTAAAGCATCCCACAGCTCTTTGGCACTGTTATAGTGTAACCGTCCAGCATAAATGTCATTTGGAAGAGCTGAGGCTACTATGCTAAAAGCCTTTGCATCTAATTCAATTTTTTAAAAATCTTGTTCTGAGTAGTTTTCAAGACTTTTAGGCACAAAGCCTTTGGGATCTTCAGTACTAGGCACCTGTGGAACATGTGGTCCATAGATGACTGACTTCCAACAACCGGTGTTTTGTTGTGCTAGGACATGACCCATCCTATGTTGTCAGATGTTGTACTCGGATCTGAAAAGCATAGGTAGCTTGAATAGAGTCCCCGTGTTGTGAGGGTCGTGTGATTGTGATGCCATCTTGGTTGTTTTACAAAAGTTTTCAGAATAATCAACTTTGTACATGATTACTTTTTACTCTGTTTTTCAACTGAAATGAACAATTTTGAGTATCAATAAATTTGAGCTGAACTTTTATGTCAATTTGATTGTTAGATCGAATTTGACTATCCTATGCTCTGATACCAATTGTTAGGATCTGAGTTTCTTAGATTGTGTTGTTTAAATAGAAATGAAATATGAAACATAGATTTAAAGCGCAACGGAAATAGAAATAAACTTTAACACACAATCAAGGAAGAATAGCTTTGAGCAAACATGATTTCATTCAGTCAAAAGATTGTATCTATTACAAAATTCAACTATGCATGCATGCAATTAGACTCCCCCTCAGCCTAAGCTCAGTGATTTGTTCGTACAAGATGACTTGGTGAGAATGAGCTAATAGAACAGTACAGGTACTGTTCTATTTATAGTACAAACGAAACCACTGAGCATCTTTGTTGACGTCACCATGAAAGTGACATCTAACCTACTAACAAACTCTAAACACTGTTACATATAAACACTCATTACATAAACACTGATTTAGAACAGACACTGATAACATAAACACTGTTGCAGCTTTCCACTGTTGTAGCCTAAGCACTGATGCTGCGAATTAGGATGATCAGTCCTTGAATGGGCAGTGCTTTGGTCTTCAACAGTACTTGAGAGACATCAGTAGTAAGAGCTTCAGTCTTTATACTTCATCAGGTCTTTGGCTTATCAGTTGTTGAGATGATCAGTACTTGGAGTTCATCAGCAGATAGATAACCACTGTTAAGGGGAGAATCTAGTACAAGCACTGCTTATGATGACCAGCTATTGAGAACCAGTTTTGGCTTTCCTTATCATCTGTTCTTCTGGGCTTAACTGCATGGGCCAACAAATAGGCTGCCAACTAAGTTCGAACTTAGAAAAAGGAACGTCGATGTCGGCTCTACGGATTGCACCTTGTGCTCGGAGGGAGAGGAAACTGTTGAGCATTTATTAATTGAGTGTGGGTATACAACTCAGGTCTGGGCTTGGGCTTGCATATCAAATTGGTGTAATATTGCTCCAATTTTTGCTTTCTCCATTCTGGATTTTTCGCGGTGCACAAGTCTTTAACTTATGTAAGCAAAAAATAGACTTTCTTTATGGCGTTATTTTGTCTGCTTGCTGGTTCATTTAGAAATCCCAGAACAATCAGGTTTTTTCGTAAAAAGTGAATGGCGTGAACAAGGTAGTTGAAGACATCAAAGCTTGGAGTTTTCATTGGATAAAAAATAGATCATGTTGTGTAGACTTAGCTTGGTAGGATTGGGTTAAATGCCCACTGTAATTGCTTTGTGTGTTGTTGTTTTGTTTGGTTTCTAGCTTCTTGCTAGTTTGTAATGAAAGTAGTCGTTCAAAAAAAACATAACAACACTTTTCCATCTTAATACCTCTTTAAAATCCCTCAATCCAAGCCCACACCACATAGTCTCATTCATATGAGTTCATGTACAGTTTCCATCATTCCATATGATGATAATATATTATCATTTTTTTTGAACGGTCAACAAATAAATCCCGAGTACCCTTAGGGTACCCACTGGACAAACGAAGTACTCCGAGAGTAACCCGAGTCGTCCACCACCACTTCCGGGGAAAACCCGGTAACCCACACGTCCGTAGGCACGACAGTAAAATTACCGGTAAAACCGGTTTGTGACGTGTGCGGATGTGTATATATTTTTTAGATACATTTTAGCTCTTGTTACTCGTCGATTCAAGTTTTAAATTTATAAAACACGATATTCTACTATCATTCTACACACGTTAGGGTAAGTGCACGCATCGCGGACTTAGTATAGTGATGGCAAGATACCGAGGTCGTCCAAGGACACAAGAGCTTTTAATACTGGCTTATCGTCAACATCTAATCGAATCAAACTTTGAGAAAAGATTTTTAAAACTAGAAAAAGATAAACTAAAAACAGAAAATAAAATAAAATAAAAGTAAAAACATATAGACAAGAAAGAATCACTTGGTTCCGACTAATCTTTCATGTACCCTTTTGATGATTTCCGCACTTTGGGCATTTTAAGAGATTATCTTAGTTATAGTAGTAGGCCCCTCTTGTGAAGGCGACGTTACCCTCAACCTAGTGGTCTAAGTCAGCAAGGATACAGTCCCACTAAGTCGGATTATTGAAAGATAATTAAGTAAAGTTATTAATGCAAAAAGTGGTGGGCCCCCTTCCAGGCAGCGTTCACCCTTAACCCTTTGGTCTGAGTCAGCAGGGATACAGTCCTCACAGGGTTGGTTTAAAGTTTTAATAGTAGTTTATAAATAAGAGATTCAAGCTTTTTGCACTTCTCCCATGGTGGGTAATGCTCGCTCCGACTTGTGAAGTGTTACTAGGCTTGAACCAGGTTCTCGCAGGATCTATACACTGAACGAGACATAAAATTTACCCAACCACCCTTCTAACCCCCTTCTAGGCAATTAACGCGCTTTATATAGACCGTAAAGACACGAATATGTGAATCAACAACATATGAAGAATAATTAGATAAATTTACCTTCAATATAAAAAAAACTAGTTATTAAAGTCATTAATACATACTCAATTAAAAAGTTTCCAAAGCTTGGAAATCATAAAAGAAAATACATAAAATATTTGTCTTCACCAAGTGATGTAAGAGTTTAGCCAAGCATGGCCTTTGTTTGACAAAGACTCTTACTATCAATCTTGGATCCCGAGACTACTACACACACTATAAAAATGGAAAATGGATGATGGTGGTGGATGATGGTGGTGGAGTAGTGGTGGAGTGGTGGCAAGTGAGAGAGAAGTGGTTTACCAAGGGATGGATTGGAATGAAACCAAGCATCCCCATTTATAGCTGAAAACAGAACGTCCACCATGGCCCGTGCCCGCCTGGCATGGCCCCGTGGCCATCAGTCTCTCTCTTCTTCATTAACTGCAGTGTCAGACTTGTACCAACACGACCCCGTGTGTCAACGGCACGGCCCGTGGCCAATGTACTTGTTGTACTACTTCAGATTCTGGAAATCTTGGAGTTAACCACGCCCTGTGTTGCTTTAGCACGACCCCGTGTTGAGCTTTGGATTTCTCTTTTGTTGTTGTCGTTTTCTACTGCAGAGAATTCCCACCAGGCACGGCCCCGTGCCAGAGCTTTTGATTTTGTTATTTCTTTGGTCTGGATATGGACGGGGGCTCGGCGAGTTGAGTCAATCCTTCTTCATTGCATTTTATGTTGGTTTTTGCTGTTATTTTGCTTCTTTTGTTCATTTAAGCTCTTTTAACCCTGTTAATTAAAAAGGAACAAAGAAATGGGCTTTTTCCAAAATTAGTACTGAAAAATGGTTGAATTCATGCCGTATTTGATATAATTTATATGTTGTATTTTAAGCACATCAAATACCCCCCAAACTTGAATCTTTGTTTGTTCTCAAGCAAAACTCTTTATTGTGGCTTACACACCTAAACGGAATGGGTAGAAGAGAAATTTTTTGGACTTATCTTTAGAGTGTCGGGAATCCAAGTTCTAATTTATTTTGTTTTTATTTTATTTACATTTTTATTCGTCATGGCTTATTAACAACACAATTTAAGAAAATTATTTATTTTTGGGTATAGCATTCCTTTATAAATTCTTTTTGGTTGTATAAATGTTCTACACACCTCAAGTAATCACTCTACACTCAGCCGAAAATGTTTAAGTGAAAATGCTCGTACCTGGTTTGGAGATTACTCCTACTAAGTCACTTATTTTGTAATTTTTCAAAAGTGCCACATTTACTAAAAATAAAGTGTGTAAAAGTAAAAAGGGTGGATTTTTGAGGTGTTGGGTGGTTGTTTTTGCAAAAATATGTTTTTGCGGGTTTAAGAAATGAATGGTTTTTAAGGCTCAACAGGGTTTATCTAGGGGGGAATTTTAAGGAAAAAAATAAAGGTTTTGGATGAAAACGGGTTTAGTCCTAAAGCCTCTGTCATTTACTTACTTGGATTAGTGTCGGTAAAGACTTGGAATGTATTGCTTTGGCAAGTTCAAAATTTGAGCAATTAGTATATATGGGTATTTATGCTCGATAAAGGCTCAAAACTCACTTTTTGTGGGAAAAGGGTTGTAGTGTAGAAACTTATATATAAACAAGTCAATTTTTTACAAAGGTTTGTTAGGCCCATTTTTATAATTTTCTTAATTGATTCTTTTTACCATGACGTTTTTAGGTGTAAATAATAAAAACATCATCTTAAGAACTTTTTTTACCCAACTAAACCAAGATAAGTAAAAGAAAGAAAATAAAATTTTTTAAAACCTTTGGGGTGTTTAGCGATTTTAAGGCGAGTTTTGTGTAAGGCTTGTTTTTTTAGGACAAACGATTCAAGGTTTTAACCTCCCCCCCCCCCCCCCCACTTAAATTACACATTTCCCTCAATGTGTCCCAAAAAGGATTTATTTTGGTTGAATGCGTAAAAAGTGTGGAAAAATAACAAAACTTTACAATTACCGGGCACTGGACACGGGGGCGTGTTGGATGAACACGACCCGTGGTCAAAGTGCCAGTAACTGGGTTTTCAGAAAACTTACAGTGAAGTGAGCATGGGGTCGTGCTTGGTGAGCACGGCCCGTGTTCACTTTCTGGAGAAAAAACTTTTAACATCAGTGGACTGGGCACGGGGGCATGTTGGATGAACACGGCCCCGTGCTGTTTGTCTGTTTCAGTTAAAAATGCAGGTTTTTGACGTTTGACTTCTGGTTTCCGGGCTTAGGGACCACTATGCCTAGTGTGTCCAAGCCTCCCATGGTACTTGCGTGCTACAATGCTACCACAACACAACATAATACAACAAAACCATAATAAAACCTAATTATGAGCGTTTAAGTTTTAACCATCACACCACATCAACAAAAATAAAAAGAAGAAAGTAAATTGTCTTGAACGGGATGCAGCCCGAGGAAATACCAAAGTGGTCAAAAGAGTGGGAGATTTAACCTGCACGACAACCACATCACCCGCTACCACCGCCGCCTAGTCAGAATCCATATCCTGCCCCTCGTCCTCCTCCTCATCCTCTTCTCCGCATTGAATCACCATATGATCCCGGATGTAGGTGATGTCATTTTGCATGGTAAGGATGTTGCGTTCCATGCTACCAATCCGGGAGCTTGTGCTTTGGCCTAAGCTATAGGCGTTCTTGGAGACTTAGAAGGTTTCCTGCATAATATTATACAAATTAACGAGGTTAGGAAAATCACCCCTCCTTAAGACGAGGACCCCGAGAATTGTCCGAGACGAGCACGGTTTGGGATATCTTCGATTGACAAGATCATATGTGGGTCATTTGGGTTCCAAGCACGACCACTTGCATCTTTGAAGCGCATAGTACCGTCAGGACAATATATGAATGCACTATGTCTGTAGCTTTCGTCTGTATTGAGTCTTAGTTTATCTTGTTTTGTGTCTTTGTAATGTTTATTATATGTTTAGAATGATACCCGCACTGAAACGTAGGGTTTGTATGTTGTAACAGTCCACCCGGACTGATGGGCTATAGCTGGTTTCGGGCGGATGGGCCACACCTATAAATAGGGGTGTTGGGTCTAGTTTTAGTTAAATTTTGCAATCAGAGGCGACGCTCTGTCCGATTGTTTCCAGGAACTTGTAATTGCTTTCTAATTTAATGAAACAATCATTGCACGGTGTCCGAGTGATTCTCTCAACTTACTTTCATGGATTCTGCACTTGTTAGTAGGTGTTAGATTTTGGTCGGAGCGTTTAAGACCCAAACACGGTCCTCACAAGTGGTATCAGAGCTTGGAGACCATATTCGGAGACGAAGATCACGAGATACCAGAGTTCATCACCAGATATAAGCCGAATTGGATCTACATTTCTCATATTTCTACTCACTTCTTCTTTTTCTAGACTTTCTCATACAAAAACTCAGATTTTACATCAAATTCACGGATAATTTAAGCTGAATTTTTGATATAATGTGTAAAATCAATGATTAAACAATCCTCTAAAGTTTCGATTCAAAATTCAATCTAAAACTCATTAAAATCTAGAAAAAAAACAGGAACTACGGAACTTAGTTTTGCTTACGCCAGCACCCATCCGGACGGATAGACACTCCCATCCTGATGGATAGGCTTCTCAGTTGTGAAATTGTTCAAGTTTACAAGTTCCATCCTCAAAATCCATTGTCCATCCGGCCGAATTGGCATTTTCCTGCCCATCCAGTCGAATCAGTGTATTGTCCATCCGGAACTTGCTCATCCGGAGATTTGTACATCCGGATAAAGTTCATCCATGGAACTTGTCCATCCAGAACTTAGTCCATTCGTTAATTTTTCATCCGGACGAATAGACTGTTTAGTTTGTTTTTCAAACGTGTTTGATTGTTGTTGAATTTTGCAGGTATTTTCAAAGATAGTGATTATGGAAGGCGAATTCTATAACAAGTTCTTTGATGCTTTCACCACTTCTAAACCATCTTCTTCAACTACCAATCCGAGAAACACAACAAATGTTATGTCAGAGACATTGAACGTTGACAATGTGTACGGCACATATCAGAAACCGCCAAAGTTGATGCATATCCAAGAGTACAACAGATGGAAAGGCAGGTTTGAGACCTGGTTAAAGGCGTATGCTTATGAGAGTTGGAGATCTATTCAGAAGGGATACACACTTCCAAACGTACCATTTACTGATCTGGGAAAAGCTGAACAAGAAGTGTTTTTTGCTGAACAAAAGGTGGTCGTGCTTATTCATCAGTTAGTCAGAGATGATATTATCTCATTGCTTGATTACGACGATACATAAAAAGGTCTATGGGAGGCATTGGAAAAGAAGTGTACTGGTGGAGAAGAGATAGTAAAGAACAAATGCTCGTTACTGAAGAAAGAGTTTGATCTATTCTCGTGCATGAAAGGGGAAAACGTACGCTAGATGATTGAAAGGTTCTATCATTTGAAGATAGAACTTGAAAGGTTGGGCGTGACGAAAGATAATGAAGAAATATTCGAAAAACTTCTTGAATCACTCTCGAATGAAAATGACAGGCGGTACTGTGTGATGATTCTGAAAAAACACTAAACAAACCAAGGAAATGACTCTAAACTGGTTGATAGAAAAATTAGAGGGTTATGAATTGGAAATTAACTAAACAAAATTAATAGTGTCAACTATCAACAGAATGTAAATTTGTATTATAGAGGTAGTATGATTTCTGGCACTCCATCACCAAATATAGGAACAGCTTTTAGTGTCGACAACACAAATGAAGCATCAAAAGGCACTCAAAGTGGTGGTTCATTGTCTGGAGGTGGATTCGGTTATTTGGGATCCAGTTCGAACACACAACCGTCAGCTGCATCGAATGTTCAGAACAATTCCAACCAGAATGTGCTACAGTGCAACATTGTAGTTAATCTGAACAATGCACAGAGCTTCAGTGCTGAAACTGCAAAACAACAGATGGTGTTTCTAGCGTTAATCCTCGAATCTTATGAAATCCTAGTCGCGGGTAAAATAGGTAACCCGAACATGACTAAAGAGGACTACGACCAGACAGATCCTGAAGAGATGGAGTTGATTGATATCCATTGGTGTATGGCGAGTGTGATTCGCAGAGCTCAACATTTTACGGAGATAACCGGACGTCAGTGCATTGGTGGTCCGTCTACAAAGCTCGGTTTTGATAAGTCAAAGGTGACTTGCTTTAAATGCAGACATAAGGACTATTTTAAGAGGGAATGTCAGAATCAAGTTGCTGATGAAACGGTTAATCCTTTCCACGATGATTATTACCGGAAGGCAGTTTACCACCGCAACAAAGAGCAGCTGCCCAAAATGAAGCAGATAGAGGAAGATCCTACAAAAGATAAATCCAGGGCGTTAGCTATTATTCACGATGATGAGGGCTTCAACTGGAGTTAATATATTCCAGATGAATCTGCGTTCATTGCTACGGTAAAATCGGTGACTTTTAACCGAGAAAGAGAAATTGCTCGTTGGAAGATGAACAAAATTGAAGAAATTTGGCTAGAAGCAACAAGAGCTAAACGGTGGGATGCTGAAAAACAGTGTTATGTGGATCCAACAGGAAATGTTGTTACTGATCCGAGTACTATTGATTTCGAGGCGTTTGTCAAGACAATTCCAACCGAGGAGGAAGAACATAAAGAGTATTTTGCGAGGGTGAGAAAAGAAAAAGAAGAAAAAGAGAGAAGAGAGAAGAGAGAATCCTGAGAAGTTTGTGAAGGAAATCATTGACCTGAATCAAGAAATGACTGCTGAAAACCTGATGAAAATGGCAGACAAGGCGATGATTGTAGGATCGGGGATTCGATCAAACGAGTCATTCAGAAGAGTTCTCGATCAATACGAAAGGCGGAATCAGACGTATTGATGTTATGTCAGCTAGATTCACACTTAGAATCACTTTAACTGTCGATTGTATTGATTTGATAGTGTTTACAGATCATTCGACACTTCGGCAGCACATCGTCTCCGGAATCACAAAGTTACAAATGAAGATCCAAGACCACCTATTTATAGGAGAGCCAGACCCCATGAACCATTTCATGCTTTCTGGCCAGACCCCATGAACTTGCCAGGTCGCACGAACTGGCCAGGTCGCATGAACCTGGTCACCTTGTGTGAAGTGGCTGATTCAGGCCTGTTTCCCGATTCTCTCGTACAACGTGTCCTGGTCTATCTATTCTGTTACATGACTCGATACAAGACGAAGTCAACAGACATATGCACTAACAAACTCCCCCTTGGATAATGACGAGTCTTCAGTGTATTGAGTCTTCAGTCTTGATCGGTCTTCTCACTCTTTCCAAAGTATCTTTCTCTGTAAGCATCTTTCAACCATTATCTTTCAATCTCTGTTGATCAGATCTCCCGATTCTTTAAACTTATCAGCAATCTGAAATCTTTCAATCAACAGACTCCCCTTTGCTAACAGACTCCCCCTTAAGTTATTCTGGGATCGCAATCTGACATAGCACTCGTTCTAAGATCGTGTCCTGGCTCAAACTCTGCTCAGGCTTAGACACGAGGATCTGGTTCTACAGCTTTCACAAATTCAGGAACATCTCCTGGCTCTCCGTAGCAACAGGATCAGGAACCTGGTAACCTACACAATTCTCTACCCAAAAGTAAATTTCACAATTGTTAAAATTGAACAAATTTAGAAACCACTTGTAGATATCATTCAATCATAAACAATAGTTATATCAAGTTCAAATTAATGACCTTGATTAACTAACAGTAAAATCAGCCTCAAAACATCACTTATAACATTTCTCAAATTATCTCAAACTTTAATTTCATTTTTTATTTCAAACACACTCTCCCAATCCACTGTCGTTCATCATGTTTAGCACTCGGAATTTTGAAAAACAGCTTTTCAAGATCAGTTGTCGAAAATAAGATGAAATAAAATCTTTTTGATTTTTCAAAATTTTATGCTAAAACACACTGAAAATCTTTTTGGATTTTGGGAAATAAACTATATACAGACGTATTTTTGTGAGATTGTGTAAGAGGATCATATCAGTTTATGACAAATCACTAGCACCGTTGACCTTTTTAGACTTTAAGTTCTAAACGATTCACTTAGATTGTCAGTATACTGATCCACTTAAATTTTCACACAAAGTTCAATTGTTTTGAGATACGAGAATTAGTGTTTTAATGAACTTAACTTATTCGCGTGTCCCACCTCAGAATATACTCCCGTATCCAGACTCCTATATTCAGTCTTACAGGTGAATGTACACTAATGATATATGTAAATGGGTAATGCGAGGCCATGAGAGCTCAGGTTAGAACTTCCGTTCAGACAAAGAGATGATGGCTCGACTTTAGGTGTGTCCCGTTTGGGGATCTTTTCTTCAACAGCACATGATTAGCATTTTTCAATGTTTCATCATTTTTTATGCTGAGGGTGGGCTTTATGATTAAAGCAGTGCAGAGTATTATACGAGGACTAGGCTATTGCTCCCGCAAAATCAGAAGTCCTGGCATAATACCCCAGATATCATCACGCACAAAGACCTAGTATGTCAGAAATAGAAAGCCCTTCAAACAAGATTTCAGGGGTTACCTATATATCCGAGAGATGTTCCCCACGAGATAAGTTTTTGTGAGTTTGTGTAAGAGGATCATATCAGTTTATGAGACATATCACCAACACCGTTAAGCTTCATTACATTTTAAGTTCTAAACAATTCACCTAGATTGTCAGTATACTTGTCTACTTAAATTTTCACGCAAAGTTCAACTGCTTCGAGATACGAATTAGTGTTTTAGGACTTAAACATCTACATGTGTCCCATCTCAGTATATACTCCCGTATCCAGACCCCAGTATTCAGTCTTACAGGTGAGTATACCTAGATGATATCTGTAAGGGGTTAATTGCGAGGGCCGTGAGAGCTCAGGTCGATCTTTCGATACGCAGAGAGATGACGGCTTCGACTTTTGGTGGGTCCCCTTTAGAGGATCTTTTGAATTACAACAGCAATGACTATCAATTTTATTGTTTCATCAATTTGCTGAGGGCTGCGCTATTTTTCAAGCAGTGTAAAGTATTCTCCGGGGACTAGGCCATTGCTTTCGCAAAATCAGAAGTCCCGGGATAATACCCCAGATATCACTAAGCATAAAGACCTAGTATCTCAGAATACGGGACCCTTCAAACAAGATTTCAGGGGTTACCTATATATCATGGAGGTGTTCCCCACGTAGACGCAAGTAAATTTTATGTTTATATCTCGTCACAATTTACTAAATGTGCAAAAACCTACTGACACATCATCAGTGAGACCGTTTATCACATTTAACTTTCCAATTCTTTAGCATGTTGTGACAGTCCACTGATGTACTATCATTTCCTCTTTTATACAACAAAACTCATTTTTGATTTTATCATGTTTTTGCCTTTTTCAAATTTTCAAATGTTTTGGATTTTCTGAAAAATTTTACTCCCCCTAAAATGCAAACACAGTTTAGGAAATTTGAAAACCAACTATACAATAAAATGACAACTGATATCAAATCACTTCAAATCGCCATCCACTTGGCATAAACAATCAGAACTCCCCCTTACAACAAACTATTTTCCCATTGATTTCAAAACACTTAAGTTTGTTTTAATCAAATGGTTTTTCCGGAAAATTAGTTTTGTTGATTTTACCACTTGTAAAGTTAGGGGTTCATCATGTTGTTTTTCAAACATTCATTTGTAACTATGATCCAATCAAGTTCAACTTAATGACCTTGATTAACCATTTGTCAATGAAACCTCTTCAACCACTTACAGGTTCATTTCACCAACCATAACCACTTGTAAATCAAAATATAACAATTTAAATATACCACCTGTACTTTACCAACTGTACCACATGTAGGATCAATTGCTAAGAAAGATGCCAATTCCTGCTCCACTCTTACCAACCTGGGAGCTCCGGCAAGTCAGGAATTTATGGTGAAAATGCTGTCACCCAAGCCTTACCAGCCTTGGGTGATTTCGGTGGCAAACATCTGTCCCACCAACATTTTGATTTGTAAAAATCTTTTGCAGTTTTAACCTTCCCATCAACCATCTTCCCGAAAATATGTTTGACTTTCCCATTGAAAGCCTTCTCAACATCAAATTCTCCCTTATCAGCGAAGAATTGATTTGAGATCTCTACCTTTCCCACTTTTTTCATCAAATTTTCCTTTGACAATGGAGGAAAATCCTTATCGTTCACCTCTGGAACGGAATTCTCAATCTTTTTCTCAACAAATGACTCCTCTGATTTTATGGAATCAGATTCATTGTCAGAACTACTCTGAGAACTTTTAACAACCCATTTTTGTTTATTCAAATCACCTCTTCTTTTGTAAAACTGTTTTGAACTTTCTCCTTCCTCAGAAGTAGAATTTTCAAACTTTTTAACATTTTTTACAGGTTGTTCTTTCTTATCAACACAAATCTTTCTCAAAACAGAGTTAGAAGAAACTTCCTGTTTTTGGTAGTTGGTCTTGGGGCAATTCCAAGCTATGTGACCAACTTCTTGGCATTTGAAACAAGTTCTTCTGTCAACTCTTTCAGCAAACCTTCTCACATTCTTCTTCACTTCAGCAAGAAACTCTTGATTCGATTGCTTCCAGAACGGTTTCTTCTGTTCATCCTCTGAACTTCCTCCTGAAACAAATTTTGTTTTTGGTTTATAAGTTTTCTGATTTTTATAATTTTCTGAAGAATTGAAACCAAGACCTTTCTTTTTGAGATTACCATTATGATTTGGTTTCTTTTGAAAACCATAACCACAACCGTAACCGTTTTTCTTGTTCAATCTCTGTTGAACTCTTGAAGTGTACTTTTTAGGTTTTTCATGAAGATTTAAATCTTTTATTTCAGAAATCTTAATTTCTGTTAATTTGAAAACCTGTTTGATCATTTCAGTTTTAACACTTCTTATTGGAAATTCCTCATCAGAATATAATTTGTCTGAATCATACAAAGTATAAGCCACTTTGATTGACCCGTCATTCAAATTAGATTTTGATAACAAGAATTCTCTATTGTAAACCCTGTTAACCGGTGAACTCGGACTCTTCTCAGACGAACTCGAACTATCTGACTTAGACTCCGACTTTGACTCTTCATCCATATCTAACACCTGATCGACAACTTTCTTTACTAACTCAGACTCATGATCAGTGTCAGACGCTGTGAATGTAACATCAATATTGTCTGGTAACTCATCAATGATTTCAGACTTTAACTTGATGTTGACTGCCTTTTTAGACGCTCCTCATTAGGATTCCTTGGAGAATAAGTTTCATGGATCGGGGGCGGACATCTGTTATACTTGACACTTGGTTTCTTACCAGTATCAGTATCTTCAGTCTTTTTATCCATGAAAGCTTCCAGACCTGCAACAGTAGGATAAACACGATCAATCAGATAATCACAAGTAGTGTAACTCAACAGTAATCGTTTAATCCTTTCACTTTCGATCTTTTCAAGCTCCACTTCTTTCTTTAACTGTGCACAATCTTCAATATACTCATTGATGACGCTTTGTTTTGTCATTAACGTTCCACTCATTTTCTCCATTGCTTTTTCAATCTCAGAATTTGTTTTCTTCAAACTGTCAACTGTTCTGTTTAACACATCATATGATTCTTTAATGTACTTCACATCAGACAGTAAATCTTCCTTAATCTTCTCAAGTTCAGCAATCTTTATATCTTTTTCTTCACAAGCTTTGCAAGATTCTGAACACTTCAAACATGGCTTTTCAACTTCAACCATTTTTTCAACAATCTTTTCAACTTCGACAGTCTTTTCAACTTCGATAAATTTTTCAACTTCAACTATTTTTTCAACTTCGACAAGTTTTTCAATTTCAACAATCTTTTCAATCTCGACAATCTTGTCAACAACTTTTTCTACTTCAACAATTTTCTCCACAACTTTCTCAATCACTTGATCAACCTTTTCTTCTCCAGCTTCTGTCTTTGTGTTTACATCAGCTAGCCTTCTTGCTACTTCCAGCTCTTTCTTCAATCTTGCAATCTTCTTTTGATTCAGCATCTCCATTTTATCTGCAAAAAACAAATTAAAACTAGTAGGATCAATGCCTTTTCTAGCTCTGTTGAGATGTTCTTCTTCATCATCAGTATCCACATCGCTTCCAAGATCAGGAAATATCGGGATTCTTTTCTCACTAGCCTCTTCTCCTAGTATTCTTGCAACACAAGCTGAACTAGGTATGTATTTGTCCCAACTAAATCCTTCAGCAACAAATTCATCATCTTGATTGATAAGTAAAGCTTTCTTCTTTCCATCTTCAATAACATGACCATGTGCAGTTTGTGGTTGTTGAGCAATCTGATGGAAAATTGCTTTCTGATAATAGTTGTTCTTTTCTTGATTTCCGGTTGCTTCTTTACTTTTGCACTCTCTTTTAAAATGTCCTTTTCCTTTGCAACGGAAACAGGTAACTTTAGATTTGTCAAAACCCAGTTGAGAAGTAGCCATTCCTCGAAATTCATCCCTACCAGTAATCTCTTGAAACTTTTCAGCTCTCCTCCAAGCACTTGCTAAGCACCATTTGATATCTATCAATTCAAGTTCTTCAGCATCAATTTGGTCGTAATCTTCTTTGGTAAGCATCGGATTCCCAATCTTCCCACCGATCAAACTTTCATAAGATTCTAACATAGTAACCAGTGATGCCATGTGCTGCTTGGCAACTTCTGGAGACAGATTCGGACCATTTTGAATGTTTAAGGTAACATTGCACTGAAGATGTGTTGAATTTTGTCGTTGAGAAGTTGATGTTGCGCTATTTGGATCAAAACTTGAAAATGATGAAGAAAATCCACCACTTTGAGTCACATTGCTACTCTTTGTTCCAGATGAACTGTCAGCACTAAAACCAGTTTGAATCTTTGGACTATGGCTGGGAGTGGCCTCAAACTTGTTCCCTCTGTAATATAAGCTGACATCTTGTTTGGCATTTGGATTCGTCATTATAGCAGTCTTTTGAATATCCAGCTCATGTTCCTCAATCTTCTGGATAAACTGTGCCAAGTTCATACTCTCAGTCTTTCTCAAGAGTTTCACAATCATCAGATAAGTTCCCCACTTCTGTTGGGGTAATGCCTCTGCTAACTTATCAACCCACTCATCATCATCTTTCTGAATACCCAATCTTTTCATTTCTAGAACCAGATGACAATATCTATCTATTGTTTCCTTTGTTGTTTCATGATCAAATGCAGTAAATATGTCAAACGACTTCTTCAATAAGGCCTTTTTGTTTTTGATCATATCAGCACTCCCTCGGAATTTCTGAAGTAAAGCTTCCCATATTGATCTAGCAGTTCCATTATGTTGAAGTAGGACAAAAATGTCTTCTTTAACTGCTTGCTGTAAAATGCTGATCATCATCTTCTCACTAGTGTATTTCAACTTATCAGCTTCAGTAAAATCATTGAAACCTTTTTCTAACCCTCGTTCATTCTTTGGATTCTCATAATCTTTCAGTAAAGAACACCAAGCATCGAATCTGTAAGCCTGAATCCAATTCTCAAAACGGTTTTTCCAACCCTGAAAATCTTCAATATACATGAGCTTTGGCGGCTTTTGATGAGTCCCCGTTTCATTCTCACTGTATAAATTCTCAGCAGCAGTGACAGGTGCAACTGGTGTCGCAAAAGCATTGTAGAATTCCTCGTCCATGTCTTCGGTAAACTTGATATATTTCGGCAAACACTTGACAAATACCTGACAACACGATCAAACAAAATACAATCAGTTTAACAGTTTATCAATTAACTGAAACAAACTGGTACTCGAACTGATAACAATTTTGAGCGGACTGAATGTTAACGAACTGTGCGAACTGAATGTTGACCAACTGTACGAACTGAATGTTGACCAACTGTGTTGACTGAATGACCCGAATTGAATCCAAACAACCTGACCCTTTGAAAACTTTGACCTCCAAATCGTACGAACTGAACCTTTTTAACCGACTTGAACACACAAAACGACCTGACTGATCAACAAATAGATCACACCGTGCGAGCCAACTAAACTCCAAACCTTGTGACCTGACAACTCAAACGCTTTGAACCAAAATCGCACAAGACTCGATCAACTAGCACATATAAACTAATATATCACAAGCAATTTCAAATCACACAATGCATATAATCGACAATATTTTTTTTTTTTAAGGTCAATTTTATTTGATCAAATGTAAACACATACAAACCCACAACAATATTTTTTTAAAGTTTTACACACTTCTATGCACTATCACGTGAAAAGCAATTCAATCGTACATTGTTATCAAGCTGTCATCATTCACAATCAAGATCAATCATATTTCAAGCAAGTTGATGATTTAATGAACCGATATGTGGTTAACTATGATTGGACCTCTAAGTCTAATAAACCTACCAACTACTATTTTTAAATGGGTATGATTTGATCAACACTTTTATCCAGATTCGTTTTTAATAGAGCTTTCAAATCTCACATGAGCCTGACACAATCATATAGTGGACGACAACAATGCATGAAATATAATAGGACCGTTCAAATTTGAATCATGTGAACTCATACAATTTCACACCACTCGATGTACTTCACATGACACAATGCACCTTTCAAATGGTCAAACGATGTTTTCAAACGGTCAAGTTTCAAACTGTCATGTTGTCAAATTTCAAACGGTGATCATGTTTCAAACTGTCATGTGCAATTTCAAACGGACACGTGTATTTTCAAACTATGACTCTTTGTTTCAAACGATAGGATAGAATTTTCAAACGATGGAATATCTTTTCAAACGACAGATCTATGACATCATCAACTCGCGAACAGTTTCAAACGGAAACCATATTTTTATCAAGTTTTAGTTCGAGTTTTAGTCTGAAATTTCTAAGGCTTTGTTAAACTATCATTACGCAAACTTTGTGAACGTTTCAGCCAATTTCAACCGTAAAAAGTATCGGTTTTAAGAAAGAAGGTGTAGAAAATGAGATTTTCAAGCTGAATATGGCAAGAACTCCTCGTCCTGAGCTCTGATACCAATTGTAGGATCGTGTGTCGACCGAACGAGTCGTTCAGAAAAGCTCTCGTACGTTTCAGAGGCGGAAACTAAGAAACGTATGTGAAAAACAGCTTGAAATACACTTTAATCCTCTATTATATTGAATTTACAATGTTTACAATCAAAGGATAAACCGGCAGCACCTCGGTATCACTTTCTGAATCGTTACAAATGATGACAGTTTGAACCCTATTTATAGATAAGCCCTGACCGTTTGAAATCAACAAGACATCTTCAAACGGTCACCTTCAAACGGACGTGAAACAACTTCAAACGGTCAACTAAATCTCAAACGGTCAACTAAAAAACAAATCCAAATCCAATTGTTTCTTTGTCGTTTACTTTTGAAATGATGATGACATATTATGATGATGTAAGCATGATGATGTCATCATCAATAATGATGACATCATCCTTGTTCCGAACCGCAACGCAACCTGACTCGATATAAGACGAAGTCGACAGATGTATGCACCAACACTCGGTTTCATCTTTATCTAACACATGATCCACCACTTTCTTAATCAACTCAGATTGTTGATCAGTGTCAGATGCAGTGAATGTGTTGTCAATATTATCTTGCAATCCATCTGAAGGTTCAGATTCCCACTTTAAATTGGTTGCCTTTTTGACTCTTTCTAAATTAGGATTTCATGGAGAATATCCTTCTTCAAGCGGAGGTGGACACTTTGTATAATTGGTACTATGTTTCTTACCAGTATTCTTTACTTTAGATTTCTTCTCTTCAAATGCTTCCATGCCTTCTACTGTTGGGTAAATCCTGTCAATCATGTAAGAAGCACATGAATAACTTTTCAATAACCTGTTTACCCTCTCAGTTTCTATCCTCTGAGTTTCCAATTTTTGTTCAAGTTCAGCACATTTCTCAATGTACTGATTGATGATTTTCTGCTTTGTCATGAACGCTCCATTGAGTGTCTTCATAGCTATCTCTTGTTCATTGCCTGACTTGCTATATTGTTTCATAGCTTTGTTTAAAACATCATAAGATTCTTTCTGTCTGTTCATGTTATGAATCAATTTGTTGTTGTGCCTTTTCACAGTATCATAATTTTCACACTTCTCAGGTATCTTTTCAGTATATGCTTACTTCTCAACCTTGATTGCTGGAATTTCTTTAACCTGCTTCTTTACTACTCGAACATTTTCCTCAGGTTTGACCTTTTCTTCAACAGTTGCTGCCTTATGATTCTTCTTTTTTGCAGCTTGTCTTTCTTTGATCTCTTCCATTTTACCTGCAAAATACAAATTATACCTAACAGGTGAAAGTTCTCTTTTATAATATTCAAGTTTTCGAATTTCTTCACTGTCATCATCACTCTCTTCATCTGATGAGTGATCAAAGATTGGTGCTTTTTTTGAAGCCTCTTCTGTTGAAACTAGTTCTTCTTCTTTCTTTTTAGGACTGAATTGCTGAGATTCGTAATAAGCATACACTATTTCATCTTCAGCAGTTGAATCTTCAAAAATTTGAGCAACAAATGCTTTAGAATCTGAAGTTCTGTTAGGATCATAATGATCCCAATTAAAACCTTCTGGAATTCTCACATCTTCTTGATGAACTAGATAAGCTTTCTTTGATGGCTCTTCGATCGGATCGTTCCTAGCATGTGAAGTTTGTGGCGATTGTTGTTGATGCGGCTGTAGAGCAATTTGATGATAAATCGATTTTCGATGATAATCATTGTTGCCGAATGGATTTTGAGCTCCACTTGCTTCGCGATTTGTGCATTCTCGCTTAAAGTGCCCCTTCTCCCTACAACAAAAACAAGTAACTTTAGATTTATCAAAACCTAAAGGTAAAGTTCCAACATCACGGAAATCATCTCTTCCAGTGATCTGTTTAAACTTCTTAGCTCTTCTCAACACACTAGCCATACACCACTTTATATCCATTAGTTCCATCTCTTCAGCATCAATCTGATCATAATCCTCTTTGGTCAACATTGGATTACTAATCCTTCCGGCTACCAAACTTTCATAAGACTCTAATACGGTCACCAATAAAGACATATGACGTTTGGCAACCTCTTCCGAGAAATTCTGACCATTCTGAAGATGTAATGCAATGTTGCATTGTAGTACTTGGCCATTATTGTTGTATGAGCTTTGCGGTTTAGAATTGGTTGCTGAAAAATTTGGATCAAATGATGGATATGGAGAGAATCCATTATTGTTGTTTGATCCTTGAGATGACCCTCCAGAAGAACTGTTTGCGTTAAATGCAGTTTCGATCTTCGGTGCAATATTGGTCTTATCAATCGTACTTCCTTTGTAGTACAGACCAATGTCCTGTTCACCATTAGATTTCTTCATTTTCGCCATCTTCCGTTGTTCCATCTCTTGAACTTCGAGTTTTTCAATAAACTTGCTCAGCGATAGATTCGCAAATTCACCATTATTCTTCAAAATCATAAGATACGTGCCCCAAACATCTTGTGGCAACGCATCGGCCAACTTTTCCACCCATTCTTCTCTATCTTTCTTGATATCCAATCGCTTCATGTTAACCACCAAATTGCAATATCTTTCTATAATCATTTTGGTGTTTTCAGTTTTCAATCCATGAAATATATCAAATTCTTTCTTCAAAAGCGGTTTTTTGTTCTTGATCATGTCTAAACTTCCAAAAACCTTCGTTTTTAGTGCTTTCCACATTGAGTGTGCACTTCCGTTGTGTTGCAATAAGATCAAGATGTCTTCCTTAATGGCTTGTTGCAATATATTGATCATCATCTTTTCACTTTTGTATTTCTTTTTCTCTTTTTCATCTAAATCTTTAATAGCAACAATCTCTCCGTATTCATCAATCGGTCTAACATATCGTTCTTCAACACATTCCCACGCCTCTAAGTGATTCGCTTGAACCCAATTTTCGAAACGTTCCTCCCATCCACTATATTCCTCGATATTCATGAGCTTAGGCGGTTTTTGCATGGTGCCCATTTCATTCTCTAAGTTCACGTTCTGAGCCATAGTGAACGGGGTAGCAAATGCGTTGTAAAATTCAGAATCCATGTTTCGGTGTAAAAGGTATATAAAAACACAATGTTCAAGCGAGCTGGATTTACAAACGATCTGGGATTAGAACTAATTTCACGCGATCTGAAATCTCAACCCGTGCGAGTTGGTAATATAATCCAAACGACCGGGTGATGTTTCACACGACCTGAAGAAGTTTCACACGACCTGAAGATGTGTCACATGACCTGAAGATGTTTCACATGACCTGAAGATGTTTCACATGACCTGAAAAGAATTCAAGAGACCTGGAGATGATCCAAGCGACCTGGTTGTTCAAACCGTGCGAACTGATGAAATTTCCAAGCGACCTGACTGATTTTCAAGCGGTCTGGTGATTGTCGAATGATCTGAATGGTTTTTCACGCGATTTGGTTCAAAATTCAAATGATTTGAATGAATATCCACCTCGTTTGAGAATTCTAAGTCCAAAAGTTCATGATTTTGTCAATTTTTATCAAGTTTTAGGTTGAATTTGGTTCTGATTTGTTCACGGATTGTTCAAAACGATGTTTTACGAGTTATAACACGAAATCAGATCATTTTAACCATAAAAACTCGTTAATTTTGATGAAAAGTGTAGAAAAGAAGATGTTCTTGAAGAAATCAAGCTGAAATGGTAAGAACTCTTCCTCCTGAGCTCTGATACCACTTGTAGGATCGGGGATTCGATCAAACGAGTCATTCAGAAGAGTTCTCGATCAATACGAAAGGCGGAATCAGACGTATTGATGTTATGTCAGCTAGATTCACACTTAGAATCACTTTAACTGTCGATTGTATTGATTTGATAGTGTTTACAGATCGCTTGACACTTCGGCAGCACTTCGTCTCCGAAATCACAAAGTTACAAATGAAGATCCAAGACCACCTATTTATAGGAGAGCTAGACCCCATGAACCATTTCATGCTTTCTTGCCAGACCCCATGAACTTGCCAGGTCGCACGAACTGGCCCGGTCTCATGAACCTGGTCACCTTGTGTGAAGTGGCTGATTCTGGCTTGTTTCCCGATTCTCTCGTACAACGTGTCCTGGTCTATCTATTCTATTACATGACTCGATACAAGACGAAGTCAAAAGACATATGCACTAAGAATGATGACAAAGGCCATTGAAGTAGATATCAAAACTGAGTCTGAGTCGTCAAAACAGGTCAGTTCAGTGAGTTAGAGTAATGAAACAGGTAAGAGTACTGAAACTAAAATTGATAGTCACTATAGGAATTGCATGAAATCATGCAAGGTCTGCAATGCAAAAGAGTTGGCATCGAAATCCAGAATTGAGGAGTTTAATGAGAAAATCAATACCTTAAAAGATGACATGATTTTGAAAGATAAAATTTTGAATAGTTCAAAAGAAAGAATTGATCTTTTAGAAGAAAAGATTAAAAATGATGAAAAAGAGGTTGAAATTTTTCGGAAAACAAATGAAACGCTTGTTCTTGAGGATAGAAAAATAACATAAGCGTACGAACAATTGAAAAAATCTATCAAAGATGCTGATGAACGAGATTTTCTATGTCGTTAGCAAAATTCACAATTAACAGCGATAGTTCAGGAAAAGGAAAAACAAGTTAATACTCTTCTGGATGAAATGGCAAAACTGAAACTTCAAATTGAATAAGTCAAAATTGAAAATGAACGTATCAATTTGAAGTTGAAAAGTAATTACACAGCTAGCTTTGTTCTTGACCACATCATTATAAAACCAATCAAAAAGAACAAAGATGGTGAAGATGTTTACAGAAATGGAACTGGGGTTGGGTATAATCGTGTTCCACCACCCATTAACAGTGATTTTTCAAAGAAAAACTTAGGGGTAGAAGAGGTGTTAAACATCAAACTGAAAAGTGAAGCTGACAAATCACCAGAGAATATTGATGTCACATTCGGAGAATCTTCTGATGAGGGAAACGTTGATTCCGAAGTGGTTAAGAATGTGATAGATAATGTTTTAAAAACTGAAAGCGACTCCACAAAGTCCACAGATTCAAATGAATGTGTTGAAGATGATGATTGTTATCTGAACAATTATATTCCCAAATCTAAGCACAACTTAAAGGATGAACCTACCTTGGTGATGTACCAGGTGTGTGGTTCAGATAAGTTTTATTCGGATGAGGAATTTCCAATCCAAAATGTCAATGTGGACAAATTAGAAAAAGTTTTCAAACTTGTGGAGGTTGAATTGTCAGAAGTTAAGAATTTGTTGAGCTCTAAATGGTTTCTAAACTTTCAAAAGGATAAAGCTTACTATAACAAGCCTAAAAACTCGCCACGTTTTCAGAATAAAAATCAGAACAATGGGAGTTACGTGCAATGGGGTGGTAAGCATAACCAGAAAAGAAACTTTCAGAAATCAAGGTATGTCATTTCTCAAAAGTTCGAGTTCACTCAATGATCAAGAATCTGAGATTTTTTCAAAATCAAATGAAGAATTTTTTGCTCAGCGAGAAACACAAAAACAGACTGAAGGTCCAAGTCAGGTTCCTAATAACCGGACTTGTTTTAAATGTAATGAAGTTTGTCATTTTGCAGGAAAGTGTACCAACATCAAACCTAAGTCTGTTGTTATGGAGAACAAACAGAAACCAAATGATGTTAAAGGAAAGGATCCGGTGTTTGTTGAGAAAAAGATTCAAAAATCTGAAAATGATTCTAAAATCAAAGTTCAACCAGTAAAACAAGGTTTTAAGAAAACTGGTGAGACTTCAAAACAACATGACAAAAAGGAATCAACACCAGGAATTAAGAAAACGGTTCCAAATCAACAAACCTGGAAGCCTAAGTCTCAAGTGAAAACATCTGAATCAAAACCGAAACAAACTTCTTCGACTCAACGAGTCAAGAAGAATATCCAAAAGGTTTCTGTTACTGAAACTCAAAAGAAACAAACTCCTCCAACCGCTTCGGTAAAGAAGTTTGTTCCTAAGGTTTCAGTGAACGAAAAGAAGAAACAAACTTCTTCGACCCCATAGGTCAAGATGTATGTTCCGAAATCTGTTCAACCTAATGTTCCAAAACCTGATCCAATCAAGAAGGTTGAGGATGAGAGAGAAAATGTTTTAGAGAAAAAACGATAAGAATTTTCCCATATTGTGTATAAGCCGCATCCAGCTACCCGAGTTGATGGAGGCTTGGGTTGCTTTATTCAACTAATCACATCTAATGCGTGCAGGAGCTCCCGAGGTCAATCTCGAAGTGGATAATGGACGGCGGAGCCTCTAGGAACATGACAGGGATGCTCGCCCTGTTATATGACGTTCGAGCAATTAAAGGTGGTTATGTTGGGTTTGCTGGAAACCAAGGAGGGAGGATTATCGGGGAAGGCACGTTTTCGAGCAGCAAAGTGTCTTTTGAGAATGTAAACTATATTCCCGAACTGGAGAACAATTTACTCAGTATCTCTCAGATTTGCGACAGGAAGTTTACCACTCAGTTTACTGAAAAGAATGTCTGATCCTGAAGCCAGGATTTGTTATCCCCGAGGATTGGATACTGATGCGGGCACCGAGAGAAAACGACCTCTATGTCCTCGACATGAGTGTCGCAAACACGACGACCAATCAACCTCAGTGCTTCATATCCAAAGCTACTGAAAAAGAGTCGATACTTTGGCACCGCAAGATGGCTCACAGTCATTTACAAAAAATGAATTACTTAGTCCACAACAATCTGGTGGAAGGCGTTAATCTGAAGAATTTCCACTTAGGCGATGTGTGTATCAGTTGTAAAAAGGGAAAACAAACCAAGAAATCACACCCGATGAAGCTTCATAATTCAATCACGAAACCACTAGAGAGGCTACACATGGATCTCTTCAGACCAATTAATGTGAAGAGTATTACCGGAGAACTATATTGCCTTGTTGTGACGGACGACTATTCGAGATTCTCGTGGGTATCATTTATGCAGTCCAAAGATGAAACATTTTAGAGTTTGTTGATGTTGTTTAGAAAGATAGAAAATCTGTACCAACGACCTATTTGACGAATTCGCAGCGACAATGGTATAGAATTTAAGAATAACAGAATGACAGAATTCTGTGATGACAAAGGTATTCTGCAAGAGTTCGGTGCTCCATACACGCCGCAACAAAATGGGGTGGCAGAGGGAAAGAACCGGACGCTGATTGAAGCTACACGCACAATGTTAGCCGATTCCAAACTCCCAGTGAATTTTTGGAGTGAAGCTATGGCAACAGCTTGCTATACCTTTAACTGGGTGTTGACAGTGAAACCACACAACAAAACATGTTTCGAATGACTCGACAATCGAAAACCGAACCTGCAGTATCTTGAACCGTTTGGTTCACCTTGCACGGTGATAGATCCAGATGGTAAATTTAGTGCACGATCATTGGAGGGAATTTTTGTTGAATATGCTAGTCCGCTCAGACGAGTATATATTCCAAGCCTCAATCGAGTAATTCAGGCATAACATGTAGATTGCCAAGGGTATTCAATGCCTACACATAAACCTGGTCTTGTGTGGATGTTTAATTACAAGAAGTTGTGGGAATCCTTTCATCTTCCTGAGGAACCTTCATTTGAGGAGATGATGATAATATTACGGCATGATGAAGTTCCTACTGAAGTCCCTGAAGAATAACATGTTTCAAATGATGATGAAGCTGGTCCCAGTCACACTCAAGTAGAACAACAAACTCCGACAGCAGAAGAACCCGTTGAGAATGCTCCAGCCACGGTGTACGATGAATCAGAAGGATCTGACTCTGACAGTCCTACATTCACTATGGTAAAAATCGAGACTAGGTGGTGGCTAGTCGGCGATTAATCGCTTGTCGGTCGGTAACTGAGTAACTTTTCGTTAATCAGTCAATTAATTGCTAGTCGGCTCTATTCGCGCCTAGTCGGCCTAGTCGGATCTAGTTCGGGCCTAGTCAGACCTAGTCGACTGGCCAAAAAACGACAATTCCGGCTAGATTCCGACAAAAAACCTGTATATTCTGGCCAAAACCTCTAAATTCCGGTCAGTATCCAACCAAACCATGTGAATTCCAACAATTAATCTTGTATTCTTAAAAAAATGAGTTGAGTAAAAGTTAAAACCTAGATACTTAAAATATCTACCTATAAAAATGTGTATATGTATACATAATACAAAAAATTGCATACAAAAAACCCAATCTGATTAATCCCGATTAATCCCAGGTAATCCCGAATAATCACTAGTCCCCACCTCACCGACCGACTAGCGAGTTCTCCAACTTTGCCTACTTTTGACAGAGGAGACTCTGAATATGAGGAGGAGCAGATCCAATCTGGAGGTCAGATAGACGAAGTCATTCAAAGTGTGGAGCAGAATGTTACAAACTTGGAGGACGAGGTGATAGTTCCTAGCGAGATGATGTCGAGGACACTTTCAAATCACCCTGAGGAGTATATCATTGGAGAGCTTCAAACCGGAGTCCGAACGAGACACCAAATTGATCAGGACTTTTCGTGTTTTTATTCTAAAATCGCTCCATTGCAAAATGATTTTTCTCTAAGGTGCTTTATTTCACAGGTAGAGCCTAAGAAATATAAGGAAGCACTAACTGAGGAGTTCTGGGTCAATGCAATGCAAGAAGAGCTGAGTCAATTTGAGAAGCTAGGGGTTTGGAAGCTGGTTGATTTACCCTACGGTCATCGAAAGATAAATACTAAGTGGGTATTTAAGGGCAAAAGAGATGATAGAGGAGTGGTTGTGAGAAACAAAGATCGCCTGGTCGTTCAAGGTTTTAGCCAGCAAGAGGGTATTGACTTTACCGAGGTCTATGCTCCTGTTGCTCAGCTAGAGGCAATCTGGATATTCCTCGCTTTTGCATCCTGGAAGGGTTTTAAGGTGTATCAGCTGGATGTCAAATCAGTATTCTTATATGGCAAAGTGAAAGAAGAGGTGTACATTGGTCAGCCACTGGCCTTTACCAATCATATCCACAAGGATAAGGTCTACCTTCTAGACAAAGCCTTATACGGGTTGCACCAGGCCCCGAGAGCCTGGTATGAGACACTCTCTCAGCACCTGTTGTCGAACGGCTTCACACGCGGGAAGGTAGACGCAACTCTCTTTACACCGGAAGCTGATGATCATTTGATGATTGTACAAATATACGTGGATGATATTATATTTGGGTCTACAAACAACGATCTCTGCAAAGATTTCGAGAAGGTCATGAAGCAAAAATTCGAGATGAGGTCAATGGGAGAGATGAAGTTCTTCCTAGGCCTGCAAGTCGATCAACTTCCAGGAGGGATCTTCATTCATCAAACCAAGTATGTTCTCGACATGTTGGAGAAATTTGACATGACAGAAACCTCTGCAATGTCTACTCCATTAGCGTTCAACCACGGCATTCATCCGGATCCCACGGGGGATAAGGTAGATGAAACCTTGTACCGGTCGATGATTGGCTCGCTCATGTACCTAACGGCGTCAAGACCTGATATAATGTATCCAACATGCCTCGCGATGCGCTACTACTCGAGTCCGAGCGCTTCTCATCTGATGATCGTCAAGCGAATCTTGCATTACTTGAAAGGAACTCCAAGCTTAGGCTTGTGGTATCCCAAAGATGCCGATTTCAACCTTGAGGGCTATTCTGGTTCAGATTATGGTGCCTGCAATGTAACAACCCGACTTTCCGGGTCATTACTTATCGATTGTCTTTTCCTATGTGTTTTTGTGCCGGCGTGTTCCTGTGCTTTACCTAATAATAATAGTAAATATGATGGTTAAACTCTAAACTTCTCAAAACCCAATATAATCGAATCTCGTCTAAATCATATGACGATGACTGCTGCAGACAATGTCGTTATTTGGTTCGCATACCGAATGCGCTGCTCGCCGAAACCATGATGACAAGCGTATTGCTTCGCTCATAACCATGGAAATGGCTAAAGTGATACTTAGATCGTCAGTGAGATAAACGAGGTCAGCAACAAGTCTTCGGTCGATTCAAAGGCTGAAGCTCTGAAAACTCCTTTCAGTTTTAAGCAATTCAAAGCTTGTGGTCCTGCCAACTTCACTAGTGAAGATGGACCCAGTGCTATGTTCCATTGGTTTGACTCGATCGAAGTCACTTTCAGACAAAGTGGATGCCCAGAAAATCTGCGTACTGTTAACGCTACCGGAGTTTTCCAGTCCAGGGCACTGGATTGGTGGACTGCTGAGCGCAACAGGCGTGGTAACGATGCAGCTTATGGCCTATCTTGGGAGGAACTCAGAGAGCTCATGATGAAGGAGTTCTGCCCTCCTCATGAAGTGCAAAAGCTGGAGAATGAATTCTGTCATATCAAACAAGATGGAGGTGACAACGCTGGTCTCACCGCTCGCCTCAAGCAGCTCAGTATTATCTGTCCTAGCCAGGTGGCAACACCTGATATGACGATCAAGAAGTACATTCGAGCCTTACCCGACTGTGTAGCTGACTTAGTTCAAACAGCTAAACCTGCTACCATTGAGGAGACATACCAACTCCCAGCTGAGATCAACGACAAGCGAGTCTTAGCTGGGTATTTCAAAACCTCAACCAAGAATCTCAACCAGGTCACTGCTACTCCCGCTCCCGCTACCGATACTGCAGCATCTCAATTTTCAAGGTCCTCACGTCAGAATCGCAAGCGCAAGGGTAACAACAACAAGGACTATGCTACTACCGCCGCTCAACCCAACGCTCTCCCCGTACAACCCAACCAGAACCGTCAAGTTACAGCTCCTAACACCAACACGGCGCCTGCTAAGCGTACGTACACTGGTGTTCTTCCTCTTTGCCCAACTTGCACCTATCACCACCCAGATGGGGTGAACTGTCGCTTCTGTGCGAACTGCAACATTTATGGGTATTTCACTGCTCACTATCGTTCAGACTCGCGTCAACAAGCTGCTCAAGCTCCTCCAGCACCACCAGCTCACCCCTCGCTCTTCAAGGTAACCAAGCAGTTCCTGCACTCGTTGTTCATGCGCGAGCCTGCTACTCTTGTGGTGACCCGAATCACTTTGCTAACATCTGCCCGAATCCCGTTGTGAAACAAGAACCGCGGCAACAACCACCGCAGCAGCAGCAGCAACAACAACCACCACAGCAGCAGCAACAACAACAACCACCACAGCAGCAGCAGCAGCAACCACAACAAGCAGCCCGCGGAAGAACTTTCAACATCAATGTCCGCCAGGCTCAGACTGACAACAACGTTGTCAATGGTACGTTCCTTGTTAACGGTATTTATGTTTCGTGTTTATTTGATACTGGAGCCGATAACTGTTTTGTGTCATTTGAAATCGAAAAGCTCCTAAACCATAAACGCGCTAACCTCCCAACGACATTCGACGTAGAAATTTCCACCAGAAGAACCGTCATCGTAAATTCCGTTCTCCGTGATTGTACTCTCGAACGCAATAATCACGTATACCCGATCGATCTCATTCTGATGCAACTTGGTAGTTTTGATATCATAGTAGGCATGGATTTTCTTCGTGAAAATCGTGTTGAAGTCGTTTGTTTCGAAAAGATGATCTACTTCTCTCTTTCAAACGGTGATCAACTCTGTCTTTATGGCGAAGTATCTTCGAAAGAACTAAAGCTTATGTCGTGCAGTCAAGCAAGCAAGTATCTCCGCAAGGAATACTTGGCTTTTTTAGCTCACATTGTAGTAGCGGAGGAGGAAAAGAAGCCAATGGAAAAGGTACATGTGGTTCATGATTTTCCTAATGTCTTTCCTGACGATTTACCCAGTCTACCCCCGACTCGTGATATCGACTTTCGTATCAACCTTATTCCTGGAGCTAACCCTGTCGCTAAAGCCCCTTGTTGTCTCGCACCGTCCAAAATGCGTGAGCTTTCTAGCCAACTCCAATAATTACTTGATAAAGGCTTCATATGCCCTAGCAGATCTCCATTTGGCGCACCTGTCCTTTTCATGAAAAAGAAGGATGGATCGTTCCGAATGTGCATCGACTATAGGGAACTCAACAAGCTTACTGTCAAGAATCACTACCCTCTACCTCGAATCAACGATTTATTTGATCAACTGCAAGGCACTACGTGTTTTTCTAAGAACGATTTACGCTCTGGTTACCATCAACTGCGAATTCAGGAACAAGACATCACTAAAACCGCTTTTCGTACTCGTTATGGCCATTATGAATTCGTGGTCATGCGTTTTGGTTTAACCAACGCACCCGCAGTCTTCATGGATTTAATGAATCGAGTGTGTAAACCCTTTCTTGATCGCTCCATCATCGTGTTTATTGATGGTATCCTTATCTATTCGAAGTCGAGAGCCGAACACGCGCAGCATCTTTGTTTAGTTCTCGAGCTTCTTCAAGGAAATCGCCTCTACGCCAAGTTCTTCAAGTGTGAATTTTGGCTCGAAGAGGTTCAATTTCTCGGTCACATTGTCAACAGTCAAGGTATTCACGTCGATCTCGCGAAGATTGAAGTAGTTAAGAGTTGGATTACGCCAAAGACCCCATCCGAAGTTCGCTCCTTTCTCGAACTGGCGGGTTATTACCGTCGCTTTATCGCTGATTTCTCCAAAATCGCCGTCCCCCTCACCTCTCTAACGCATAAAGACAAGCCTTTCGTTTGGGGAACCGAATAAGAGGAAGCCTTTTAAACTCTTAAGCGTATGCTTTGCAACACACCCGTACTCGGGCTACCCGATGGAAACGACGACTTTGTTGTCTATTGCGATGCCTCTAACCTAGGTCTTGGTTGTGTTCTTATGCAACGAGACAAGGTTATCGCGTACGCGTCTCGACAGCTCATGGTCCATGAGAAGAACTACACAACCCACGATCTTGAACTCGGTGTAGTTGTTTTTGCGTTAAAGATTTGGCGACACTATCTATATGGTACCAAGTGTACGGTCTTCACCGACCATAAGAGCCTACCACACATCTTGAACCAGAAAGAACTGAACATGCGCCAACGCAGATGGGTTGAACTTCTCAATGACTACGATTCTGAGATACGCTACCATCCAGGTAAAGCAAACGTCGTCGCCGATGCTCTTAGCTGACGCAGCTATTTACATAGTGTTCGTAATATTCAAGCCCAAAACGACCTCGAAGCTCTCATACACGATGCTCAAGACGCCTGTTTTCTCGAGAACGCTCTAAAGGAAGAAAGAATTCTTGGAACCAAAAACCAATTAGTGAATAAACCGAATGGTATTTTTCATTATCACCACCGAATTTGGATTCCCAATCGTCATAATCTCTGTGAGATATTGATGACTGAAGCCCACAAATCCCGATATTCCATTCATCTAGGTGCCGATAAGATGTACCAGGACCTTCGCTCCAGGTATTGGTGGCCAGGAATGAAGAAGGATATCGCTCTCTACATCTCAAAGTGCCTGACTTGCTCTAAAGTTAAGGCCGAACATCAACGACCCTCTAGCTTACTCGAACAACCCGAGATCCCGATGTGGAAATGGGAGAGTATAGCTATGAACTTCATTACGAAACTCCCTCGCACGCCATCAGGTCACGATAGCATTTAGGTTATCTTTGATCGTCTTACGAAATCCGCGCACTTTTTAGCGATACAAGAAGACTACAAGGTTGAACGATTAGGACAAATCTATACCGACGAAGTCATTTGTCGACATGGGACACCTCGTGACATCATCTCTGATCGTGATGGTCGATTTACTCCACGTCTCTGGGAGACTTTTAAATTCGCTCTCGGTACTACACTTAATCTCAGTACCGCATTCCATCCCCAAACCGACGGTCAGACTAAAAGCAAGATCCGTACCCTTGAAGACATGCTTCGTTCGTGCGTTATAGATTTTGGTGGTAATTGGGAATCGCATTTACCTTTAGTTGAATTCTCTTACAACAACAATTATCACGCTAATATTCAAATGGCCCCCTTTGAGGCATTATATGGAAGAAAATGTCGATCGCCTATTGTATGGCACGAGATCGGAGATGCTCAAATCACCGGTCCTAAGTTGTTACAAGAAACGACTGACAAGATCCTCCAGATCTGAGACAATCTCTTGAAAGCTCGGAGTCATCACAAGAGTTACGTCGATAAACGCCGCAAGCCCCTTGAGTTTGAAGTTGGTGATCACGTACTCCTAAAGGTTTCACCTTGGAAGGGGGTGATCCAATTCGGCAAGAAAGGAAAGCTAGCGCCACGATACGTGGGTTCCTTTAAGATTCTGGAAAGAATTGGCAAAGTGGCCCACCGACTCGAATTACCAGAGGAACTCAGCAATGTACACCCGACTTTCCACCTCTCGAACCTCAAAAAGTGTCTAGCCGAAGAAAATCTTCATGTTCTTCTTGAAGATTTGCAAGTTAATGAAACCCTACACTTCGTGGAAAATCCAGTAGAGATCATGGACCGAGAGACCAAGAAGCTTCGATGTTCTCGCATTCCTATAGTGAAGGTTCTCTGGGAAGGCAAACACGGCGCCGAGTTCACTTGGTAACTCGAAAGTGATATGAAAGCAAAATATCCACATCTCTTTGTTACGCCTACGCCTTAATTTCGGGACGAAATTCCCTAAAGTAGGGGAGGCTATAACAACCCGACTTTCCGGGTCATTACTTATCGATTGTCTTTTCTCGTAAACGCTTATACTCCCGAGATTCGGTTGACTGTAAGGGTTTAAACTATAATTTTTTGACGCATTTAAAATGCTTATCACAACGCATATTTCAACGCTTATTCAAAACACAGTTATCACATTTAACGCTATTTATGACGCATGTTTAGACTAAACGCTATCACAACGCTATCGTAATGCAAACTCGAAACGCGGATTTATATATATTATGTATGTTATGTGTGTTATTTGTGTGATTGATTGTTTATTTGTTATGTGGTTATCAACGTAACGCTTACACGCTCGACACTTACTCGCAACTCGCCTAAACGCAATACAACCCTTAACACACGAAACGAAAGTTGAAAAACTAACTCGCATGACTCGGTTGATCGAATGGACACCCGATCGAATGGACATCCGCTCGGATGGCCATCCGACCACTACCAACTTCGCATACCGCCTTAACTCCCTCTCTCACCCTATAAATAGTACCCGTACACCTCATTCTCTGATGTTGACACTCCCATCCAACCACACACACTCAAGTCGCTCTCAGACACTTTTAATCGAGATTCAAGGCCATTTCGTAAGTATTTCCCCTTAAATCTTATACAACCATCATCACTAATCACTTCTACATCATCTTCTCCATCAAAATCACACACAAACGCTCACTTTTTCTCTGAAATCACTGATTTGGACCTCTTGAAGGCGGTTCCCACCGTTTTGCTCCGGCAAACGGTTAAGGATCATCTAATTCATCGAGATTGGTTCAAATCTAAAGGATTTCCACACGCTTCAACTCAAACTCAACAAGATCTCAACACTTTTCAACTAATTTCAACTTTTCTTCAACTTTTTACTCAAAACCGATGGAATCTGGGCTCATTCAGACTCTCTACTCGTTCCTTAGTCGAGAGCCAGCTTGAAAATGGATTTCCACTGGAGAGATGACCGATTCACGGGTTGAACATGAAATTCCATCAAGAACAGTAAGTCTGATCGAATGGGCTGAGACCACTCGACTAACTGAGCTAGACTTGGTGTGTTTCCGTTGGTTGACACGTCATCACGCCGTCTCCGTTAAAACTTCAAACTTTTACTTAGAAACTTTTGCAAATTTCAAATAACAAGATTGCCCACTCGAGTGGCCATCCGCTCGGATGACCATCTGATCAAATGAACATTCGACTAGGTGACCTGTCCCTTATACTAATCCTTGTTCAAAACGATTTGATTAAGCTTTGAACTTCAGCATTTCACAAACAAATGCGCACTCATTCGAATGGCCATCCGTTCGAATGGTCATCTGCTCGGATGACCATCCGTCCGGATGACCATCCGCTAGAATGGAAACTCATTCGTTCGGATCACCATCCGAACACTCAACCATTTGACATTCTATTACGCACTGTTCAATGCTTACGCTACTGTTCTATGCTCGGGCTAACTCCAACGCGCTCCCTTCAATCCAATCAAGGTTGTGTTTACTTGTTAAACACATACTGTGAGTATACTCGAACCCATTTTCTTTTAACGCACTTTTGGGTGTTACATACGTTCTATATAAAAACACAACACACAACGCAAACACTTTATAACGCTAACCGGTCCCGCATGCTATACGTGTACTTTGAATGCTTGTACTATGCTATACAGTGTTACACTATACCGCCTCTAGCAGCGATAGTACTATAGTTTAGACTCAGCACATATCATGGATGAGGCTTGCTAGGGATCACTTTGCTTTACTTCACGTGTTCGCTGAACATGTGTCGCGCATACTCCAAAACGCAGTCTCGTGGTTAAGTTGTAGACATTGTTTGATAGTTACATGCTTTGCTCGTTACATGTTACATGCTGGTGATGCGTAAACGCTTTTACTACTATATGCTACTCAAACTTGTGTACTCACCTTTACATTTTATGTATTAACTTTATTTTAATGTATGTGACAGGTTGATAGGATGCTATGTTTGCTGGAAATCAAGATAGGCAGTCTAGAAACTACACTAATAGAAACCTAGGTTGTCGGACTTGTTTTGTTTGAGAGAAACTCGTTATCTGTAATCATTACTTGTTGAATATTTTGTTGATTGGTATTGGACAATTAACCTTTAAAAATATTGGTAACAAATAGTTGTTATGGATCTCTTAAGCAATCTAGTTCGCCTAGTGCCGCGCCCTGATGTTTCCACCATCGGTTGGGTGTGACATGCAAAGTCTACAACGGCCGGCTGCTAGTTCTTCGAAATACGTCTGGTAACTTGGCAGTGTAAGAAACAAACCATGGTCGCTCTCTCTACATGCGAAGATGAGTACGTCTCAGCTAGCAGCTGTTGTTCACAGTTGTTGTGGATTCAACAGCAGATGAGAGACTATGGTCTGCAATTTCTTAACTCGCCTATCTTTGTAGATAATGAGGCTGCAATCAATATCACTAAAAACCCTGTTCATCACGCTAAAACTAAACACATAGAGATTCGACATCACTTCATTCGTGACTGTTATGAAAAGAAGTTGATTAGAATTGAAAAAATCCACACCGACGAACAAAAAGCTGACTTACACACAAAACCGTTTGATCAATCAAGGTTTAAATATCTTTTAAATCTAAACGGTATGCGGCTTTGTCGTCAGGGGGAGATATAGTCGGCACTGATGGAGATTCCAAAGCAGAGGATGTTAAGAAGCAATCTGCATTGGTTTGTCAACTTTTCTTTATATGTTTTAGATTTAGGGGGAGAAAATTTGTAGTGAAAAAATACAAAAACATTTGAAAATACAAAAAATGTAAAAAACATAGAAAAAGACAAAATGAGTTAGTGTAAAAAGAGAAAATGATAGTACATCAGCTAGACTGTCACAGTACGCTAAAGAATTATAAAGCTAAAAGTGATAAACGGTCTCACTAATGATGTACCAGTAGGTTTTTACACATTCAGTAGATTGATTTCAAGATATAAACATAAAAATAACAATAACTTGCTTATTTTGTGGGGAACATCTCTCGGATATATGGATAACCTCCAAAATCTCGTTTGAGAGGTTGCCTAATTCTGAGATACTAGGTCTTTATATTGTTTGATGTCTGGGGTATTATACCTGGTCTTTTGATTTTGCGTCAGCAATGGCCTAGACCTCGTATAATACTTTATGCGCTTTAAAAAGGTTTCCCTCTGCATAAAAATTGAGAAAATATCGAAAGATATAAATCAAGTGCAGTTGTAAAGAAGATCCCTAAGTGGGACACATCTAAAGTCGAGCCTTCATCTCTTTGACTGAACGAAAGTTCTAACCTGAGCTCTCAAGGTCTCGCACCCAGAGAACAGATATCAATATAGTATATTCACCTGTAAGACTGGATTTAGGGAATCTTGATATGGGAGTATATTCTGAGGTGGGATACGCGAATAAGTTAAGTGTTTAAAACATTAATCTCGTATCTCGAATCAGATGAACTTTGTGTGATAATTTAAGTGGATCAGTATACTGATAATCTAAGTGAATCGTTTAAAACTTAAAGTTTAAAAAGGTCAACGGTGCTAGTGACTTGTCGGTAGCTAATATGATCCTCTAACACAACTCACAAAAATATGTCTGTAAATAGTTTGCTGCTTGTTCATTTCGAATTAAACCCAAAAAAGATTTTCAGTGTGTTTTAGCATAAAGTTTGTAAAATACAAAAAGATCTTATTTTTGCTTCACTTTCGACAAACCAGTGTTGGAAAGCTGATCTTCAGAATCTGAGATGCAGAGCAGATCTTGAACAGTCTGGGTGGGAGCTAATCTGAAATAGATGGAAAACTGAAAAGTTGAAAAACTTGAACAAAAAAAGTCAGATGGTTCGTAAATTGGGTCAACCAAGGTCATTAACTTGGACTTGGTCGGCAAATCGAGTAACCAGGGTCATTAACTTGGACCTGGATACTTGAGTGGATATTAAAATCTGATAAAATTGAAAAATTGTTTGAAAAATGAGAAGGTTTGAAATTATGAAGGGCCATCCGAACGGATGCATGTTGCCCATCTGGTCTAATGAGAGAATTTCCCATCTGGAGAATGGCATCAGGGGTATAAATAGGCCATCCGGATACTCAAGGCTCATTTGTAACTTGTTCATCCGGAGAGAAAACACTTTTTCTCTCAAACTTTTCAAGCAATTTCTAAACGAATCTTTGCCAAAATTTTCATTGAGGGTGTTGATTGGCACAACATCTAAAATGGTTAAGGTAGATATACATCTTCATCGTTTAGATTCGTTCAATTTGTCATTCGGAGAACAGTCGGCGTTCATTCTTAGATCTAGGGTGTTCTGTTGTTTGAATGTTAAAATTGATACTCGAAATCATCAAATCGGCACCTTAATCGGATAAAACAACCTTTAATTTGTTGATTTTAAACATAAATTTGAACACTTGATCTTTGAATGAAGAACTGTTTGGTCTTCCGGGTGAGGATGATAGCCCACGGATGGAGTCCATCCAGACGATTAGACCTGAATTTGTTGAACTTATCAGTTAACAGTAATTAAACTGTTAAATGTTTGATGGTTTTTAATTGTTCATCCGTAAAATTTGAGAGGCTTAATTGGCCATTCGTTAAATACCCATTCGTAGATTTGGCCATCCGTTAATTACCCATTCGGGAAATAAGATTGTTTAAGTGTCCATCCGGGTAATTGGCCATCCGGAGATTTATAATGTGTTTGAAAATTGTGATTTTTCTAAGTGATAGGATTATTTTCACCGTCAGATATTTTCTCGATCTACGTGTAATACTTTATGACGTGTATTATATGTGCAGACAAAGAGTTCTGATTTCCACAATAAGTACAACATATGTTCTACGTTAGACAGAAAGCTTACAAAGATGGGTTCGTTTGTGGAAATTTTGAAATTCATCGAGGAAAGCAGAATATGCAAAGCACTGACTGATAGGCATAAGTGTTATAGATCTCACGTCACGACATTCTGGAATTCTGCACACTATGTTGAGGAAGATAAAGCGATGCATTCTGCAATGAAAATGAAAGATGAAAACGACAAAGACATAGATGTTGCTGTAAAGATCAATGTTGGCGATATCAGAAGAGTGCTGGAATTGAATGACAAAGATGAAGATCCGATACATGTTCCAGAGAGATTGTGTAAGGGATTGTGGTTCAGAATGGGGTATACAGGATTTGTAAATGAAACTTCATATCACAAGTCTAAGTTGTCAAAGCCGTACAAATTTCTAGTACACTCTGTGGTACACACTTTGGGTCATAAGAAGGGTGGAGATGATGAGTCTGTTGATTATGTCATGAACATCATAACGTGTTTGATCTTGAACAGGCCATACAACATCTCTCATATGATATTCAATCATATGTTAGACAACATTAAAGGCAAGAGATTTCTGCAATATCCAAGATTTGTCCAGATGCTTTTAGATGATCAAATTCCCAACTTGCCAAAGGAAGATGATGATGAATTGGAATTAGATCATATAGATAATGAAACCTTGAGGAGGTTGAATGTGTATAGAGGTCAACCAACAGATCCTCCACTGAAAAAGAAGTTTGCTGCAATTGCAAAGTCTGATTATCAAGCTCCAACTGAAAAAAATGGAGACATGATAATAGTGATTCGAGATCTGAAACGAAAAAGATGAAATTATATAAGCCTAAGAGATCAAAGTGGAAACTCGATGATAAGAAGAAAAAGACAACCACTACACTGAGAACTCCAAAGGCATCAACACCCAAAGCTACACCAAAAAGAACACCGAAGAAGAAATCAACTATACACTTGGTTGATGAGCCTGATGAAGATCAACCTGGGAATGTAAATATTGCAGATGATGATAATGAGATTTTCTCCGATGAAATAGAAAATATTAGTGCTGCTCAGGATGTTACTGAAGCGGCTAAGAATGCTGAGAAGGCAGGTGGTGAGAATGTTGAAACTGTTAAAGAAACATTTGAAGAAGGTGTGGTTCACACTGATTCAAGTGAGACAGAAAGTGATATTGATCTTACAGAGATTGGACCAACCACAGGTTTCAATGGTAAAAGAGGTAGAACAGCAGGGCCTTCAAGAAAGAAAAAGAACAGTGACAATGAAGACGCTACTTATGAGCCTTCGGCTACTAAAGCAGAAAAGTTAAAGAAGGGTAGAGGATTAATGAAGTGCAAGGCTCAACCTGTTGGTGAAATTCCAAGAAGGAACAAAGTTAGGAAGACTATAGTGAAACTTGTGAAAGATACATTTGGTATTCCTGTGCAAGTTGCTGTTGAAAGGGTTGAAAGTGTTGAGGTAGAGGTTCCAGTTCAAAGTGAATTTCGCATAGATACACCTCCTACGTCACCAAGACAAGAAACGATGCATGTTCAGATGGAGGTTCATGCTACAACTCCTCCTCAACAACCAAAGATCATTAAAGAACCAGATTCCATAATGAAGAAAACTACAACACCACAACAACAAAGTTCTAATCAAAGTTTTCCTGAAGTTCCATATAACTTTGGTGCTGGTCCAACACGTTTAGAACACATTGGTGATATACCGTTCTTCAGTGATGATAGAGTTGATGCTGTTCTAAAAGAAGTTGATGCATTGAAGAAGGCAAAGGCTGAAACTAATGAAAACTCAAAGTAACTGAAGAAAAGTTAAAGAATGTTGAGGCCGAAAACATTGCTCTCAAGAATGAAGTTCTGGAAATGAATGAAAAGATAGAAGATCTTAAGGTCGACAACAACGCACTAAACGAGATGATTCATGAATTGTTGACCACTAATGTTGATTTGAATGATTCTAATGCAACGTTGAGTGCAGAAAACGAAATCATGAATAAAGTGTTGGAAGATCTAAAGGCTGACAAAGAAATCAAATCAAAGCAGATAGAGATGCTATATGCAGTGATAGAAGATAGACTGGGTCTGAATGTTCAAGCTGCATATGGTGAAATCGGAATCCGAAGAGTTGAGGCTCGGAGGATGGAAAGACAACAACGGGATGCACAAGAAGTTGCAGATGCCGCAAAAGACAAAGGAAAAGGCATAGCTGTTGAAGATGTTCTTGAAATGTCAAGCCAAAAATAGCATCAAACAAGTAATGTTGGTGATAACTCTGAAATGTCTTTTGTCCTTGCTCAACAATTTACCCTTGTAGGTTCGCCAGTGGATGTTCCTTATAGCAAAGCAGAAACCAAAAGGCGAAATGAAATAAAGCGTCATAAGGAAAAGAAATATGATGAAAAAGATGACGAAGAGGGTAATGATGATGAGGATACAGAAGAATTATTCAAAGATATAGATGATTATTATGGAAGCGATGATGGCAATGATGATGATGATCAAGGGGGAGATAGTGGTGCTCTGATTGTGAGACAATCTGGTATTCATCAATTCAATGATTATTTTGATGATGCTCAGAATGAAGAAAGAGAAGAAATACAGCCTTAGGGGAAGTCCACATCAGGTGCTAAACATGCTGATCTTGATAAGGTATTCTCTAATACTCCTAAAGTAATCTATCTAAATCATGATGTTAAAGAAGGGGAGTTAGTGGAGAATTAGACGAGGGAGTCAATGATGGAAGCATTGGGAATCAATGATGAAAACTTCAAGTTTTACATTGAAGATGAGATTCCAACGGCTCCAGACAGTGAGTATGTGTTTAAGTTGGTGGATGATGCGGTAATTTCAACGACGTCATGATTGAAGATGACTTAGAATCTGACCATGAAGTACCATTTCATTATTCTTGTCAAGATGCTGATTTTCCTACATTTGCTGAGTTGTTTCGAACTCACAATGAAGATGAACTAAAGAGAAAATTCGCTGAAAAGATTAGTACTGATGGTGCCCCCAATAACACTTTCAAAGGAAGAACTCCGAGAAGAATGAAAGAAATGGTTTAAACCAATGGTGGAAGAAAGGGAGTTCAAACGTCCATTGAAGTTCTTCACGAGACATCCTGATGAGTTAGTCAGAGACATTCTTTCATGGGGTTACCTTGAAGATTTGAAGGTATATGCGATCAAACGAGAATACGGGGTCCAATACCTCAAGTTTCTTAAAGATCTGAAGACACTACCTTGGTGGGATATCGAAGAATTGGTGAAAACAAAGAATATTCAACAGTGTCTACATGGTCCAGAAGTAAGATATCATGAACAAAAGCTTTGGGGATACATAAAACAACAGGCTGAAGCAAATTTTCCAGAGTGGAAGCCACATCAACCCAAATGCACAATAAAGATTGACCCTGTTACTAGAGAGAAAGACATCACACTACATGTTAGACGTCCAAGGTGTATGAAGAACATGCCTTTGAAGGAGATGGAACAAGACTTTTATAAAGATCTCAAAGGGTGGGTCTTCAATCCAAAAACATGTGAAGCTATGATAACAATGTTAGACGAGAAGACTGGATTCTGGAGATATATTCATGTGCTCGATCCAATGTGGCTTGTCAACTGCTCAAAGAAAGATATTGAATGTCTGTTCTTCAACAAGATTATATATTATGAAGCAGACAAAGAACAAGCACAGCGATATCAGAAGTTGGTGGCTGTGTGCTTTGAAAAAGACATCAATTCAGGCCATTATTGGAAATATAACTGGAGAGATCTCGAGCTTAAAGAATTTCTGAAAGAAGAACGCCACAATGAAAAAATGAATAAGAAAATGGTTGAGGCTGCAGAGAGAGCTAAATGGAAATTGGGAATGGGGCAATATGATACAGATCAAACTCCGATTGAAAAGGAGGAAAGGAAAATTCCTAGATGGTCGAAGTCATTGGATGGTATTAAAGAGTATCATGAATGGTGGATAACAAAGAGAAGATTCGAGCGTAAAGAGAAGCTGGCACAAAGAAAAGAAAAGAAGAAGAAAGGAAACGGAAACAGAGAGAGAAGATACAATAAGAAGGGTTGATGAAGACTATACAAGAAGACGACTACAGCTACATCCAAAGGGGAGTCTGTGAATGCACTATGTCTGTAGCTTCCATATGTATTGAGTCTTAGTTTATCTTGTTTTGTGTCTTTGTAATGTTTATTGTATGTTTAGAATGATATTCGTATCGAAACGTAGGGTTTGTATGTTGTAACAGTCCATCCGGACGGATGGAGTCCTCCGGGTGAATGGACAAACCCCATCCGGGCAGATGGGCTATAGCTGGTTTTGGGAGGATGGGCCACACCTATAAATAGGCGTGTTGGGTCTAGTTTTAGTTAACTTTTGCAATCAGAGGCGAAGCTCTGTCCGATTGTTTCCAAGATCTTGTAATTGCTTTCTAATTGAATGAAACAATCATTGCACGGTGTTTGTGTGATTCTCTCAACTTACTTTCATGGATTTCGCACTTGTTAGTAGGTGTTAGATTCTGATCGGAGGATTCAAGACCCGAACACGGTCCTCACACAATCAATGATGAGATTCATGCTTCGACATACCGCGAGATCTATGTTTGTCGTACCAACACCCTTGTTGAACGTCGATGGAGTTCATCGGATTTAATTCTTGAACAACTTAACGATCTATCCTCCAAAGAAGATCGGCGTTCGGCTGTCCGTGGTGGTGTTGGCAGCCATATTTCGTAGCAACATGTGGGCGACATCGATGGGTTGGCCAGTTACGAGACAGTGTAGGCAAGTAAGCTCTCGTAGGTTGACCACCCCACCACTATCCTTCCTTTGGCACAAGGAACCACTAAGGACCCGACGAATGTAGCGTATGAGAGGGTCCCTAATCTTTGTGCTCTTGGTCGAACTTGGGTTATATGGTCCATCCCCAATGGTTGCCCATGCAGCTTGGTGGAGGTTATCCGGTAATTCTCTAATGGCTTCGGTAAAACTCTGGTTCCGTTGCATCCTCCTCGGTATATAGGCCAATGTTGATACCGAATTGGGCAACTGACAAGCTTTTCCATTCTCCCCTAGACATAAATGGAATGGCATCATTGCCGAAGAGATCCGGCACGGTCCTTTTGAATGTTAGTGTGCCCAAGAACTCCATATTGTATTGATGTATGGACCGGAGCCGAGTTTCCAAGAATACACGAAGAGGACCTGTTACAAGTGCATCGTATCTCTCCCTTTGTCCAACCGTCTCGAGTGTGTCGTAGCAAACCTTCCTCGGAGGTTCCTCCTGCCTTGCTTGCAAGATTTCGTACCGCGTTTGGTACTCCAATTCAGTTGTTTTGAACCGGAGAAATTTGTGTGGTGCCATCCTGCAGGAAAGAACCAGTAAGACGGCTGATACGTTTGAAAAATATGCAAAAATATGACATCAGATGGTCTGGACACGGCCCCGTGTCGACTGGACATGACCCCGTGTCTGAGGTCTAAATTGGGCACGGCTCCGTGCTGAAACAGCACGGCCCCATGTCGAACTGTCTGTTTCTCCAAAAATCAAGGTTTTCGAGCCAGCTTTGAAAAGTTCAAAATTTTTGGTTCTTTAGCAGCGGTTTACCCCGAAAAAAAACCCTAACTATCATTTTTACATAAAACACCTGTTTACCCTTCCGATTTTTAGATTTTCTGTCAGGAACAAGGGTTTGGTTGAAACAGTTTGAATAATTCGATTTCCTCAACAATGTTCAATTATTTACTTTCAGAATTACTAATACAAACTACAACTAACAAGATCTAAACAAACATTCGAGATTGGCACGGGTCTAGTTCAAGAACCCTAGATTAAACCCGATTTTTTGGTGTTAAACTACATGCAAATCGTTAAACTAACTATTATGAGTTAGAGTCATACCTTATAGTCGGATTAGAGTGATCGAACGTTGAAAACCGACGAGAAATCGGCAGGAACCAGTGTCTCCAGAGAAACGGGTCGTGTTGTGTTTGAAAAAGTGAAGACTGAGGGTTTTATATCCTATCAGTCAGTCGGCCATGGCCCCATGCTGATACAGCACGACCCCGTGCCGTGTCATATTTATTTTTTTTTGTATCTGCGCGTGTGGGCACGAGGGCGTGTCAGGTGGGCACGGCCCCGTTTTCAGATTGCCAGTAACCTTATTTTTTTTCATTTGTGCACGTGTGTGTGACCGTTTCTTTGGGGTTCCTTTGGTACTTACCTGTTTTCGTCAAGTCCTCCTGGATGATGCTCTCCAATTGTTCCTACAAGATGATTAAAAAGAAAAATATGCAATTATACAAGTAACATTTGATCGTTTTACCGATCATGCATCTACCTCTTGAAGATCTGTTTCAATTTCTTCATCCTCAACGAAGCCTCGGTAGAGCTTAAGCCTTTATCCGTATACCTTGAAAGGCTCACCGTTTTGAGGCTTAATTTCCACCGCTCCATGTTGAAAAATTTGGGTGATGGAAAAAGGTCCCGTCCACCTTGACTTAAGTTTACCTAGAAATAATCGAAGTCTCGAATTAAACAATAGCACTTGAGCCCCCCCCCCCCCCCCACGAAATTCTTTAGGTTTGCTTATTTTATCATGTATATTTTTCATGCGTTCATTATAAATTTCGGAGTTAGAATATGCTTGATTTCTCAATTCGTCTAATTCGTTTAATTGATAGAATCGATTTTTACTGGCAAGTTCTTGGTCTAGGTTTACGTTTTTTAATGCCCAATATGCCTTGTGAGCAATTTCTACCGGGAGGTGACAATTTTTCCCATAGACGAGCTTATATGGGGTGGTGCATGTTGGTGTTTTGTAGGCGGTTCGGAAGGCCCATAAAGCATCATCTAATTTATCTGCCCAATCTTTCTTGTTTTGTCCTACGGTTTTTTCTAAGATCCTTTTTAGCCTTCGATTTGTTACTTTGGCTTGACCGTTGGTTTGAGGATGGTAGGCTGTTGAGAGACGGCGATAGACCCCATATTTTGTTAAAATTTTTGTATAATTGATGATTGCGAAAATGGGTACCTCTATCACTAATTAGTGCTTTTGGAGCACCAAAACGAGAAAATAGTCGTTTTAAGAATTTTATTACGACTCTACCATTGTTGGTTGGAAGAACCTCGGCCTCGGCCCATTTGGACACGTAATCAACTGTTACAAGAATGTATTGGTTATCTTTTGACGGTGGGAAAGGTCCCATAAAATCCATAACCCAAACATGAAAATTTTGACAAATAAGAATGCCCTTTTGGGGCATTTCATTTCTTGTTGAGATATTACATGTTTGGCATGCATCACAAGCTTTAATGAATTAGTATGCATCCTTATGGATGGTTGGCCAATAAAATCCCGAATCGAGTACCTTTCGTTCAGTGTTTGCGACTCCATGATGCCCTTCATACGTTCCTTCATGACAATAGCGAAGAATTCTTCTTGCTTCTTGACCATGGACGCATATTCGAATAAGTTGATCGGCACATATTTTAAAAGGATATGGGTCTTCCCAAAAGTAATGTTTTACATCGGCAAAGAATTTTGTTCTTTGTTGATGTGACCAACCTTTGACTAAGATGCCACTAGTGAGGTAGTTAGCATAGTCGGCGTACCATGGTTCTTCTTGATATTCAACCATTTCCAAAGATTCGGTGGGGAACTTTTCGTTGATGAGTTCTTCCCGAGTTGACTCCAAAGCGAGATCTTCCAAGCGTGATAGATGATTGGCGGCGGTATTTTTTGGCTCCTCGTTTATCTTTTTTTCAATATTGAATTCTTGGAGGAGAAGAATCCCCCAGATCAAACGTGATTTGGCATCTTGTTTCTTGATGAGGTATCGAATGGTGGCATGATTCGTATAGACTATTGTTTTAGAAATAACAAGATAGGAATGAAATTTATCGAAAGCATATACTATGGCTAGTAACTCATTTTCGGTTGTTGTATAGTTTTCTTGAGCATCGTTAAGATTTTTACTTGCATAGTATATTGGGTGAAAATGTTTTTCTTTTCATTGTCCTAAGACGGCTCCAACTGCAAAGTCACTTGCATCGCGCATGATTTCAAAAGGTAATTTCCAATCGGGCGCTATCATGATTGGTGCATTGACTAACATTTCTTTTAAGGTTAGAAAGGCCTTGTTGCATTCCTTGTCGAAGACAAATGTTGCGTCTTTCTCAAGTAATTTTTTAGAGGTCTAGAGATTTTTGAAAAGTCTTTGATAAATCGCCTATAAAATCCGGCATGTCCTAGGAAACTTTGAATGGCTCGAATGATGACGGTGGAGGTAATCGGGAAATAGTGACTATTTTGGCCCGATCCACTTCCATTCCTTCGTTTAAGATTTTATGATCGAGTACTATTACCTCTGTTACCATGAAATGGCATTTTTCCCAATTAAAGGCGTGGTTAGTTTCCTCACATCGGGATAGTATTCGTTCAAGGTTATCGAGGCTTTGGTCATATTTATCTCCAAAGATAGAAAAATCATCCATGAAAATTTCCATAGTTTTTTTCTATCATATCATGGAAAATAGCCACCATGCAACGTTGAAATGTAGCGGGGGCATTACATAGACCAAAAGGCATGCGTCGATAAGCAAAAGTTCCATAGGGACATGTAAAGGTTGTTTTTTCTTGGTCCTCCGGTGGTATTGGGGTTTGAAAATAACCGGAGAAACCATCGATAAAAAAATAGAATTTATGACAAGATAGTCTTTCTAACATGTGGTCAATGAATGGTAAAGGAAAGTGGTATTTCCTTGTTGCTTCATTTAACTTACGATAGTCGATACAAACCCTCCATCCGGTGACGGTTGTCGTTTGTTAGTTAATTTTTATCATTTGTTATTACCGTCATACCTCCTTTCTTTGAAACTACTTGGACAAGACTTACCCATGGACTATCGGAAATGGGATAGATAAGTCCGGCGTCTAGTAGTTTGATGACTTTATTTTTAACCACTTCTTGTACGTTTGGATTTACCCTACATTGTGGTTGTATTACCGTTTTATAGTCATCTTCCATTAAAATTTTGTGGGTGCACATGGATGGGTTGATGCCTTTGATATCCATGAGCCTCCACGCAATTGCATTTTTATGTTTTTCAAAAGCTTTATTATTTTTTCTATTTCAAAAAGTGTTAGTTTAGAAGAAATGATGACAGGGACCTTACCATGTTCGTCTAAAAATGCGTATTCTAGACCTTTAGGTAGTTCCTTGAGTTCAAGTAGCAGTGGGTCTTCAAGAGACCGCTTATTTTCTTGTTTATTAAAATCTATTGCCAAAAAGGTTTCTTCTATGGCGGTTTCCTCTTCGACGAAGTCTTCTTCTTCCGTATCGGGTGGCTCTGCTTCATCCTCGATTAGGAGGTCGTCATCATGAATTGGATATTTCATTGATTGGTCAAGATTGACGTACCTTTTGTCGGCCCCTAATTGAAGTGGTAGGTTTTTTTGCTTCCGTTGGGTCAAAGCCTGATGGGATTTTAGTAATGGTTGTCAAAACACGAGGGTATTAGTACATTTATGTCTATCGCCCCCGTCAATCCAGTTCGTAGCAGAAACAGAGGAAAACAAGTCTTTTAGTGTTATACTTAGAGAAAAGGCAAGGTGGCAATATTGTAATTAGTGAGGATTCTCATTAAACGCATTGGCCTATAAATAGGAATGTTATGTCTTAGTTTTAGAACTTTGCCATTTGAGAGACTTGGAGCATAGGAGCTAGAGAGAGAAAGGCAAAAGGTGATTCAAGTTACTTTGTATGTTTTCAGATCTATCAATCGAATCACAGATTTAGTACGGTTCTCGCGTTCGGTCCACGCACGTGTACGGATTCCGCACGTCACACGTGTCGATACGCAATCGTTACGGAGTCGAAAACCGGTCCTAACAAGTGGTATTAGAGCAGGAGCTCGATTGCACGGATCCAACACACAAAATCGCATGATATTTCATCAGATTCAGAGTCTAAAACACATCAGATTTGTCAAAATTCTAACTCTACTCATTTTCTTCACGTTCTTGACTGAAAATCGCCAAATTAAACGAGATTTTACGGTTAAAAATCGTTGATTTTTTGATATGTTGTGCGAAAACAGTTGATCTATAAGCCTACAAATTTTCAGATCGTAATTCCAAACGTTTTTTGAGAAATCTTGATTTTTGTGATTCGAAAATGTTTAAGATGTTAACTGTTGCTGCTGTTGTTATTCATGATGTTCACCGATCGGATGGCCATCTGATCCAAAGTTCATTCACACACATATCTCGTTCGACACTTGGCATATATTAATTTCTCTTTGATTCAAAAGTCAATTGATCAGTCAATTTTTGTCAGATCATTAAAATTGAATCGGTCCAATAATCTTTTGATATAGAAATTGTTGTCGGCCATTTTGATCAAACCCATGTGCATTCAATTTATGAATGATACTAAAAAAATTAATGCAAAATTCAGTTTGCATGTGAATATAAGTTGACGGCAGAGAATCAAGTCCATTAATACATCGGTCCAATAGGAATATAATCTTTGCAGATTGTCGGACATTTTCTATTAATTCAAGTGGGTGGTGTTAAAGTGTTGAACCGCCAATCGATCGGATCACAATCCGATCCATGAGCATTTTGTTTGTTTTGTTAAAGGTCAACTGTCGAGTGGTGATTCGATCGATTCATTATCCGATACTTTGCACCTTATCACTATCCGATTCAAAACTTCACTTAATCATATTTTTGGATAAAGTCATCTGTTTCATATCCTTGGCCCATGTGAATTGATCAATTTGTGCCGCTCATACATGTAACGCCTCGTATTTTCGTAATTTCCTGGTTTATAAAGTTCGTGTTCGGTTTCTAATTTTAGAACCACAGTCGAAACCGGAACAAAAAACAGACAAAGAAACGATAACAGACACATTTTACGCACTTATTTTCCGACATCATTTACGTATTTTCAATCCTAAATAAACATTCTACAACATACTACGACGCTCGGGCTTAAAAACAGGTCTCGTAGACGCGACCGGGCCGCTCAAAAACGCTAGAAACGAGTTAACGGGCCTTGGACCCAACACAAAAAACCCTACCCTATATAAACAAACAAACACACACTCAACACATACACACACACGCCGCACACACTCACAACTCTCTGCCTCTCTCACCTCCGGCCACCGGAGCAAATTCCGGCGACCCTCCAACGTCGATCTTCGGCCACGCACGACCACCACATCACGGCCACCCTCATCCTAACTCTTTAATGCACTCCCACACAACCTCTCTCTCTCCCCCTCGGTGCTTCTCCGATGAAGACACCGGCAGAACCAGCGTGACCGGCGAACCACCGGCCGTTTTCTTCTTCTCCGACCACACCCGACAACCTCTCCCCATCACTCTCGTCTCTCCCTCTCTTCCCGATACACGACAGCGACAGCACCACCACCACTTGGCGGTGGCGGCACGAGACATCAACGACAGCAGCATCACCGCCTTCATTTTCGTCTGCACAAGTCCGTCACCGGAACTCGAAGACGACTCGCCGGAGCTTCAAGTTTTCCACTGGAACAAACGGAGTCGCCGAACACTGGAAAACCTCCTTCGCTCCCACTACCGGTTATAGTTTCCTCCATTTGGAATCCTTTTCCAAATCTTTCTTCGCGCGTCATTTTCAAGGAATCTTTATGCGCAAAACTTGAAATCTCAAGGCTTCATCAATCCCACTCGCGGTTTAAGGGTACTTCCTATGCAAAACTGATTCGGATGTTGCAAGGAATCTAGTAGGATTGCCTAGAAACGCACTAAACTTTAATACTCGTTGTATCGTATTGTATTTTCAAACATGTTGTATTTTGTTTCAAACTTTGTACTAAACCATTATTATTGAAATGAAATTTTATTTCTTTCATACTTGTCGTTATTCAAATTTGTTATATTCTAGTTCAATCAATGTAAAAAGTAATTATTAAACACTCGACACAAATAGCGTTATGAAGACTCTTGCAATCTCGTTTTTATCTCACTCCGATGTTTCCGCCATCGGTTTGGGTGTGACAATACAGGTCCATTTGATATTGCAATAATGGTTGAGTAAGTGATTTGTTCAGAACACAAGTAATTGTCAGGTCTCGAACGGTGATTCGATCGAATCACCATCCAATCGTTTACAACCATTGTTCAAGTATCGGATAGCATTGCAACGTGTCGGATCACCATCCGATAGTCATCAAAGTTGCAAAGTTTCGGATCGCCATCCAATCCTATACATCATTTCACATTTCACTTGCTTTGCAAATCGTCGAACGGCAATCCGTACAGATTGCCATCCGATACTAAACACTTTATTTGTTGTTACACAGGTCAAAGTGTCGGATCGCCATCCGATCCACGGCGTTTTGGTTCAATCGTCGAACGACTATCCAATCCACAGCATAACCGTCCAATCGTCGAACGGCAATCCGTTCGATTCGCCATCCGATCCATAGTGTAACAACTCTCATCAAAAAGTCCTAATTATTATTTTATTTTGTCCAAAAGGAAACCCTAATTAAGACCCCCAAGTGATCCTGCAGAAACCCTAAAATTTTTAGAACAATCGGAATCAGGATCAGGGCCCCTAAAACTCAGGGGGGGTAAACCCTAGTTGATAATATCAACACAGTTTGCTGTACGAAGCGAATTTTATCATTCCGTCAACTCAGCTAAGCTAGTTAGGGACGTGGCTACCCTATGCTAGAACTGGTCCCCTCGCGCCACGCGAAAGGCCCTCACGCCACGCGAGGGGGACGTTTTTCCAGAATAAATTGAGGGCATTGGCACTTAATATTCTGCGTTAGTTCGACGTAGAAATTCAATTCGTACGCTGAGATATTGTCCAAATACTACAAAAACACACACGATCACGAAACGCTGCCGCAATACAGGGTAATAACTCGATCGCTGATACGATTCAATGTCCGATCGATTAAAACTATCCGATGAATGTTTAAGTGCTGCTCAAATTGGGTTTATACTTTGTCATTCGTCGTGAATTCGATGGATGCTTAAGTATTGCACTTTGTCATTCGTTGTGAGGGTTTAATCTCGTGAGTTATCATAAATGTTGTATTAGTTACTAACCTAGTTTGTGTGCATGTTATTAATTTAGGTTACAAGGCTAAACAGTAGGCTTAAACTCTGCCCATATAAAATTTGCAATGTGAGTCATTCTCTTTTTATCAAGTTGCTTCCCAAAACCCTATTTATTTTAAAGTTATAATTACAGGGATTAAGTCTTTGTAGTCTCCAAATTACAGCCGGTATGTGGGGTTTTGTATACATTACTTGATAACCGTCACTATTAGACAACGAGTTAGCCAAGGGGTGATATGACCATAATCACAGACACCATTGGACAACGAGATAGCCAATAGGTGGTCGAGTGATAAATACCGCGGGTAGTTGGTTGATATATGGAAACATTGTAATCGCTCTTAATACTGTAAATTATAACAAACACGTCATTTTTAGTAAAAAGAATGATTCACCAGTATTTCCCGCTGACAAAACCTTTTTCAAACATGTTTCAGGTAATCTGTTGTGATCCAGGAAAAGTGCCGCAAAACACTACAAGCTTAAGGAAGTGGCTCAATATAAATAAAGAAACATGTTTTGTAAAAATAAAGATTTCCCAGTGAAATCACATTATTGTAAAACTATCAAGGTTTTATCCTGAGTTATGAAATAAAATAATCGGGCATTTTCAGTTTTAAAAAGATCCTGCTAAAATCTTCCGCTGTTAATTCAATTAAATACATACCACGGGATTTTCTATCCCGCGGCTCCTGAACCGGGTCAAACCGGGCCGGGGGCCGTGACAGGAAAAGGTGGTATCAGAGCCACTGATTTAAGCCAATTAAGTATTTAGAAAATACTTTATTTTAATGATTGCCATTTTTGTGATTACATGTTTTATTATTTGAATATTTATTTACAGTATGGGTAAGCAAAGACTTTCGGATATCTATAATAAATTAGATACTTCACCAAAAGAAAAAAAGAACTTCATCCTCAAGATGCCCAAGAAATACTGAGGAAGGAATATTTGTTCGAAAGGCACAATATGAGGAACCACTTTCTCCTAATAAAAGGAGTTTGATTATTAGAAAAAGTCAGGAGAAAATAAAGAAGTCACAACCAAAAGAAATGAGAGAAACCCAGAAACTAGGCAGTAACCCACCATGGGAAGACAAGTTAGATGAAAAATGGACAGATCTCTATATGCTAGCCAATGTGGCAGTAAATGCAAACATTTAAATACCCTGACTCAGTTCTAGCACCCATATCACCTACAAGCCAGAAACTTTACCCAGTAAATAAATAAGTTTACAATAAACTCTAGTATGTTTTAATTGCTAGTTGTCCTTTGTATTAAATTAGTCATACGATGTGCAGTAATACTTGAATAAATTTTATTATAAAATTTTAACTTAGCATTTTATGTACATTTTTGCATATATGCTAAACAGCATGAATGAGTTATCTGAATCCCTTCAGAATCTCAATCTCTATCCGGTGAAAATAGAAGTTTCCCGAGACTATACTGGTTACATACCCGATATAGAAGAACCTATGGAATTCAACGCTCCACCTCTGGAAAAACCAAAACCTAAGAAAAGGAGAAGATTCGTAGGATGGAGACGTGTACGTAGAAGGAAACCAGCAACTAGGAGAATTCCCAAAATAGAGAATCCCTTAGATAAAGGAAAAGGAATTGCAATTGGGGAAGATTCCAGGAAAGTAGAAATGGAAATTGGGGAAAGTTCTAAGCAAGTCGAGGAGTTGCCATTACAGGAGGAATTAGATCGCTTACTGGCAAATTGTGATATCATTAGTCCTATCAACAACAACCTCTACCCTTATCCTGCTGAAACCCAACTTCCAATAAATTTGGAACCAGCCATCCCATAACCTTTAATCCATACTCAACCTCTAGGAGAAATGGACGAGTGGTGGACCAATGATTGGCAGTTTCAAAACCTCCTAAATAATCCTTATACCTTTTTCCCTCAGTTTGACCCAGAACCTATACCAAATCCACCAATGAGTAATGAAAATTTAGCTGAACTTCGCCATTTTGGTGAGGAGCTGATAGGTGCAGGAAACAGGATTCGGGAGGTGGGAGAGCAAATCTCCTGGAAGTACGACGAGAGGGAGCGTCGTTTCTGAAATATCAGCAGAAGGGATGATGTGAAAAACGTAGCTGTGATTATATAATAGTAATAATAAAAATAAAATAAGTCTGTAAAATAACTTACAAATAAAACCTTTATAAGATAACGGTGTGTAATGATGCATAACATATATATAAAATGGGAATCGAGAAATCGATAATTTTGGTTATATGTGTTGTGAACTTTGCATGATTGTTTTGTGTATAATTATTATTCACTCTATACTAATAAATTATATATATTAATTATCAGATGGAAAACGCTAATAATGAACCAGTTAACGAGGTTAGCTAATCTGAATAACACCGGGAGGATCAATATATGACTAGGCAAGATATAGAAAATATCATTGCTCAAGGAATAGCCAATGCTATTCCAGCAATCCTTGCTGCTGCCCAGAAACCTGTTGAACCTCAACAAATTATTCCTAGCAAACGTACTTCTGAAGATAACTTCAGTAATAGCGTAAACGGAGGCGGTAATCATACTAACAACGATAATGATCCACGGCAGGCCCCGCTCCCTAAGAAAATGAAAGCTACAACGCCTGGTTACACTTACAAAGAATTTCTTGCTTGCAAACCAGCTGAATTTGCAGGCAATGAGGGGGCAACTACAGCACTGCGTTGGTTGGAGAAAACCGAAGCAGTAATTATAATAAGTAAATGTACTGAAGAAGACAAGGTTATGTACGCGTCAAATCTTTTCAAAGAAGGGGCGTTAGAATGGTGGAATACGGTACTTCAAGCCAAAGGAAGAAATATGGCCTATGCCATGAGTTGGGAGGAATTTAAGCAACTAATAGAAAGAAAATTTTGTCCCGAATATGAAAAGGAACAAATGGCGAATAAGTTCCTGAATCATCGAATGATGGGTGTAGACTGTCGAGGATATACTACTACATTCTTCGAATATGCTAGAGTGGTACCAGCGCTGGCTTCGCCAGAACCGGTACTTATTTCTCGCTATATTTGGGGATTAATTGGCGAAATCCGTAATATCGTTAAAGCTGCGAGACCTCGCACTATTGACGATGCGGTAGAATTAGCTAACATCCTAACTGACGAGCTGATACGCACAAGAGATGAAAACAGGAAAAAGGAACTGGCTCAGAAAATTACCCAAGGATTTCGTATGGGTAATAATAGCAACTTCAAGAAAAGAGGAACAGGGCAATCCTCAACTCCGTCGTTCTGCAGGAATTGCAGAAAGAAACATTATGGAAGATGTAATTTAACCTACAACTTTTGCAAAGTTGTAGGACATTGCGAAGAAGACTGCAGAAAGAAAACAAGGATCTGCTATAACTGTGGAGAAGCGGGACATTTTAAACCAAAATGCCCTAAATTGGTTAAATCAGCAGACAATAAAGCCAAACCAGCAGACGGAGCTACCAAGAAGAATGTTCGAGCATTCCAATTAACTACTCAGGAAGCCGAGCTAATCCCTGACGTGATAGCTGGTACGTTCCTAGTTCACAACGTTTACGCAAAAGTATTAATTGACTCTGGTGCAAACCAAAGTTTTATAAATACTTCGTTATGCCAAGTACTTAATTTACCCTTAACCAACCTTAGGCAGATTTTTACAGTCAAAACGGCAGATGGGAATTCTGTTAATATAGATAAGGTTTTGCCAAAAGAAAATATAGAACTTTTAGGTCATAAATTTCATGCAAACCTATTACCAATGAATTTAGCTGGGTTCGATGTTGTGTTAGGAATGGATTGGTTAGTAGCCAACCATGCTCGAATCCTTTGTGATAAGAATTCTATCGAAATTGGTACACCCACCGGAGAAGTAATCATGGTTACAGGGGATAAGCCGCGAAAACCCATGAAGTTTATTTCAGTAATGAAAGTTGCTAGTTATGAACGAAAGCAAGGAGTAGTGTATATGATTTCAGTAATCATTAACACTAAAGGTAAGGAACTTAAGGAAATTCTGGTAATATCAGAATACCTGGATGTCTTTCCGGAAGAACTACCTGGATTACCACCCAACAGGGAAGTAGAATTTAGGATTCATCTAATTCCCAGAACTACACCGATAGCCAAGGCACCTTATCGGTTAGCACCTACAGAAATGCTAGAACTAAAGAAACAATTAGATGAATTACTAAGTAAAGGATTTATACAACCTAGTTCATCCCCATGGGGAGCGCCAGTGTTGTTTGTGAAAAAGAAAGATGGTTCGATGCGAATGTGTATTGATTATAGAGAATTGAATAAGGTTACAATTAAGAATCGATACCCATTACCTAGGATTGATGATCTTTTTGATCAACTTCAAGGAGCTAGATACTTTTCTAAGATCGACTTACGCTCTGGATATCATCAATTGAAGGTACAAGAAGAAGACATACCTAAGACTGCTTTTAGAACTAGGTATGGTCATTACGAGTTTACAGTCATGCCCTTCGGACTAACGAATGCACCTGCAACGTTCATGGACATGATGAATAGAATCTGTAAACCATACTTGGATAAATTTGTAATTGTCTTCAACGACGATATACTTATTTATTCCAAAAGTCAGGATGAACACTATCAGCACTTGCATGCGCTCTTAACTTTGTTAAGAAAAGAAAAGCTTTACGCTAAATTCTCGAAGTGTGAATTTTGGTTACAGGAAGTGCAGTTTTTAGGACATATGGTGAACCATGAAGGTATTCATGTAGATCCCTCCAAGATAGAAGCGATTGCCAAATGGAAGGTTCCACAAACAGCTATGGAAATTAGAAGTTTTCTAGGGTTAGCCGGATACTATAGACGTTTTATTAAGGATTTTTCCAAGATAGTTGTACCATTAACTAAGCTAACCTGTAAAGCAGTTAAGTTTGAATGGGGGCCTAGGCAAGAAGACGCCTTTAGGATTCTGAAGCAAAAGTTAACAAACACTCCAATTCTAGCCTTACCAGAAGGAACTGAAGATTTTGAAGTTTATTGTGATGCCTCTAAGCTAGGATTAGGGTGTGTGCTAATGCAACGCAAAAAGGTGATTGCATATGCATTAAGACAATTGAAAAAGCACGAGGAAAACTATACGACTCATGATTTAGAGTTAGGAGCCATAATTTTTGCCCTTAAGATTTGGAGACATTATCTGTATGGAAGTAAGTTTACTGTCTATATAGATCATAAGAACTTAAAATACATACTTGGGCAAAAAGAGTTAAATATGAGACAAAGGAGATGGATTGAAATACTAAGCGACTACGACTGTGATATTCAGTATCACGAAGGAAAAGCAAATATAGTTGCGGATGCCTTAAGTCGTAAGTATCATGAGAAACAACGACGGGTTCGTGCTCTTAGATTAAATCTACAGCTAGATTTAATGGAACAACTAAAGAATGTTCAAGAAACAGCAATCAAAGATGATGCTGAAGAAATGAAAGGAAGAATAAAGGAATTAGAGCAAGGAGCTGATGGAATTTGGAGATTCCACAAGAAAAGAATTTGGGTACCTAAGCAAGGAGAATTAAGAGATAAAATTTTAGAAGAAGCTCATAAATCTAGGTATACCATACATCCTGGTAACAATAAAATGTACCAAGACTTAAGAAATAATTTCTGGTGGATAGGAATGAAAAAGGACATAGCTAGATATGTTTCTAAATGTCTCACTTGTTCACAAGTTAAGGCAGAACACCAGAAACCTTCAGGTCTACTACAACAATTAGAAATGCCTGTATGGAAATGGGAACTCATAACAATGGACTTTGTTACTAAGTTACCCAAAACCAGAAAGGGTAATGACGCGATTTGGGTAATTGTGGATCGATTAACCAAATCAGCTCATTTTCTACCCATGAAGGAAACCTTTAGCATGGAAAGGTTAGCCAAGTTGTATGTAGATGAAGTCGTATCCTTACATGGAGTTCCACTCTCCATTGTATCAGATAGGGATAGTCGTTTCACTTCCCACTTCTGGACAAGTTTTCAGGAAGCAATGGGAACCCGACTAAATTTAAGTACGGCATATCATCCACAAACAGACGGACAAAGTGAAAGGACGATCCAAACTCTGGAAGCATTCTCCGAGCATGTGTAATAGATTTCGGTGGAAACTGGGATGATCATCTACCTTTGATCGAATTCTCCTATAATAATAGTTATCATGCAAGCATTGAAGCTGCCCCATTCGAAGCATTGTATGGACGAAAGTGCAGAACTCCAGTTTGCTGGGCAGAAATAGGAGAAAGTCAATTATCCGGTCCTGAAATACTACAAGAAACTACCGACAAGATCACTCAAATCAAGGAAAGACTAAAGACTGCTCGAGATCGTCAAAAGAGTTATGCAAACAATAGATGGAAGCCGTTGGAATTCCAAGTAGGAGACAAAGTACTGTTGAAAGTTTCTCCTTGGAAAGGAGTAGTTCGATTCGGTAAGAAAGGAAAGCTAAGTCCAAGATATGTGGAACCATTTTCAGTGATCCAACGTATAGGACCAGTTGCCTATCGTTTACAACTACCAGAAGAGCTAGCTGGAGTACATGATGTGTTTTATGTATCCAATCTCAAGAAATGTCTATCTGACGAATCCGTGGTAGTACCTCTTCAAGATGTCGAGGTAAATGAAAAGCTAAAATTTGTTGAGAAACCACTGCAAATAGAAGACCGAAAGATCAAGTTTCTCAAACACAAACGCTTAGTGCTGGTCAAAGTCAAGTGGTATTCAAAGAGAGGACCCGAATACACTTGGGAGTTGGAATCAGAGATGAAGCGAAAGTATCCCTACTTATTCCAGTAAATCTCGAGGACGAGATTTTTATTAAGGTGGGGTGAATGTAACAACTCTCATCAAAAAGTCCTAATTATTATTTTATTTTGTCCAAACGGAAACCCTAATTAAGACCCCCAAGTGATCCTGCAGAAACCCTAAAATTTTTAGAACAATCGGAATCAGGATCAGGGCCCCTAAAACTCAGGGGGGGTAAACCCTAGTTGATAATATCAACACAGTTTGCTGTACGAAGCGAATTTTATCATTCCGTCAACTCAGCTAAGGTAGTTAGGGACGTGGCTACCCTATGCTAGAACTGGTCCCCTCGCGCCACGCGAGGGGGACGTTTTTCCAGTATAAATTGAGGGCATTGGCACTTAATATTCTGCGTTAGTTCGACGTAGAAATTCAATTCGTACGCTGAGATATTGTCCAAATACTACAAAAACACACACGATCACGAAACGCTGCCGCAATACAGGGTAATAACTCGATCGCTGATACGATTCAATGTCCGATCGATTAAAACTATCCGATGAATGTTTAAGTGCTGCTCAAATTGGGTTTATACTTTGTCATTCGTCGTGAATTCGATGGATGCTTAAGTATTGCACTTTGTCATTCGTTGTGAGGGTTTAATCTCGTGAGTTATCATAAATGTTGTATTAGTTACTAACCTAGTTTGTGTGCATGTTATTAATTTAGGTTACAAGGCTAAACAGTAGGCTTAAACTCTGCCCATATAAAATTTGCAATGTGAGTCATTCTCTTTTTATCAAGTTGCTATCCAAAACCCTATTTATTTTAAAGTTATAATTACAGGGATTAAGTCTTTATAGTCTCCAAATTACAGCCGGTATGTGGGGTTTTGTATACATTACTTGATAACCGTCACCATTGGACAACGAGTTAGCCAAGGGGTGATATGACCATAATCACAGACACCATTGGACAACGAGATAGCCAATAGGTGGTCGATTGATAAATACCGTGGGTAGTTGGTTGATATATGGAAACATTGTAATCGCTCTTAATACTGTAAATTATAACAAACACGTCATTTTTAGTAAAAAGAATGATTCACCAGTATTTCCCGCTAACAAAACCTTTTTCAAACATGTTTCAGGTAATCTGTTGTGATCCAGGAAAAGTGCCACAAAGCACTACAAGCTTAAGGAAGTGGCTCAATATAAATAAAGAAACATGTTTTGTAAAAATAAAGATTTCCCAGTGAAATCACATTATTGTAAAACTATCAGGGTTTTATCCTGAGTTATGAAATAAAATAATCGGGCATTTTCAGTTTTAAAAAGATCATGCTAAAATCTTCCGCTGTTAATTCAATTAAATACATACCCCGGGATTTTCTGTCCCGCGGCTCTTGAACCGGGTCAAACCGGGCCGGGGGCCGTGACACATAGGTGTCAATCGTTGAACGGCAATCCGAAACGGATTACCATCCGACACCCAACTGTTATTAAATCTTTGACTTGAGTTGACCTCGTTTGATCGAAGTGCAATCCGTACGGATTGCTATCCGATCCAAGTGATCCGATCCAAAGTCATTCGATTGACTTTCGTTGACCCCGTCCGATCGGTTACACCTCCGATTCAAATAACTGTTCATTTTTAAAACTGATCATTTGTGTTTGTTCGTTTGAAGGTGATTCGAGTTGATAAACGAGGAGCGTCATGGCTGAAGAATTCTACAACACGTTTTACAAGGCGTTCACGTCCAAATCTTCCGGAACATCGACTGCCACACCAAAAAGCATAACAAAAGCAATAACTGAGAACATTAATCATGTAACTTTTACGAAACACATTCGAAACCACAAAAGCTCGAAAGTATTGAAGATTACACATGGTGGAAAGAACGATTTATCAACTAGGCTAAAGCTTATGTGCACAAAAGCTGGTTTTGCATGGAATTCAGATACAGTAGACTAGTCGATGATAAAAAAGAAGAGATTCCACTCAAAAGCTTATCCGTTGATGACAAAAAGAACTTTTCATATGAACAAAGAATGATTGCCCTAATCCAATAATCGATTAGAGATGACATTTTCGCATTGCTTAATCACGATGGGTCATCTAAATCTGTGTGGGAAGCTTTACGGGTTAAAGCTGAGGGGGGTAAACAAATCAAAAAGAATAAAATTGCTTTACTTAAAAAAGAATTTGATTTGTTTGACGATTTAAAAGGTGAATCAGTAAGACAAACGATTGAAAGATTTTGTCACCTTAAAATCGAACTTGAAAGGTTTGAAATTGTAAAAACACGGGAAGAAATCATTGACAAAATCATTGCAGCGTTACCATGAGCTGATCAGTGGCAAACGTTCGTGTTTATTTTGAAAAGAGATGTGTTGTTTGATACAATTACTCTTGATGCTTTGATAGAAAAGATAGAAAGTCATGAGCTTGAGCTGCAAAAGCAAAGCAAGATGAGCAGTTCTTCGCATCACTAGAATGTCGGTCTTTACTTCAAGGGCAATGTACAATCAGTGACAGTTAGCGAACCGCTAAAGACTGCATATACTGTTGAAAAGATGAAAGACTCCTAGAAAAGCTCATCAAGCTATGATCCAGGATATCATTCATCATCAACAACATCAAACTCTGAAGAACCTGAAGAGGTTCTCTGCAACATCGCTTTAAAGCTAAAGAAGTCTTCAACAATGAACATCAATGCTGCTAAACAGCAAATGAGTCTTCTAGGATCAATTCTGGAATCTTACAAAGATCTGGTAGCTGGAAAAATTGGAAATTCCAAACTGACAAAGGAAGATTATGACCAGATCGATCCTGAAGAGATGGAACTCATTGATCTGAGAGGGTGTTTGGCAAGCTGCATTCGACGAGCTCAGCGGTTCATGGATATAACTGGCAGACAATCAATTTGTGGACCATCAACAAAGCTGGGATTTGACAAATCAAAAGTGACTTGCTTCAAATGCAAGCAAAAGGGTCATTTCAAAAGAGAATGCAGAAACAATGTTGTTGAAGAAACCACAAATCCGTTTAAAGAAGATTACTATCAAAAGGCGATCTATCACAATAACATAGAGGAATCACCAAGGTTGAAACAAATTGAAGATAAACCTAAAAAGGAGAAATCCAGAGCTTGTGTTGTGATTCAAGATGATGAAGGGTTTGACTGGAGCGAATTTCTTCCAGAAGATTGTCTTTTTGATGATCGATTCACAGCACATGGCAGAACTATATTAATAAACAAACATCGTGCATTTGTTGCTGAGATAAATGTGACAATTATGTTCTGTAATCGATGTACGATGTAAAACAATGATGATTATTAATAAAACAATGTTCTTTGGTGTTATTATATGTGTTTTGGTGTTATTATATGTGTAATTGTGTTTAGTGATTTTACACTTTGATTCAATTCCAATTTCAAGCTCTAAATCGCTTTCTGGAAGGTTATACGCAAACTGGTGCTTAAACGCAGTCAGTATAACGCGACAAACACTCCGGGATAGTGACATAGGCTTAACATACCTTAAATAACCTCCACATAACTTAGAAATAAGTTTTGAATGGTTTGGTGTGTCGAAATCAACTTTGTTCTATCGCAGGGACTATTTGTGTCAAACTACGAAACTATGCCGATTTTTATAGTAACGAACATTCCGGAACTTGATCATAATTTAAACATACCCTAAATAACCTTTACATAGCTTAGAAATAGGCTTTGAGGGGTTCGGTATGCTAAAATAAACTTTATGCTCATTCAGGGACTAAAAGCGTCAAAAAATGCATAAGTTTGCATTTTCGCGCATAACTTACGTTCTGAATACATCCGGACATCCAAAAATTTATTTAAGCATTAAAATATTTTATTTTAGTGTTTGGCATGATAAAATTCCATTCGTCGCTTAATTTGGATCGTTTTTGCGTTCGTTACGACTTCCGTCGTAATTAAGCGAATAACGCAACCGTACGACCAAACGAACCGACATCCGAGATTTTTTTGAGCATATTTTAAGTTCCCTATACTTTAACTTTCTTTTAGAGCCTTGAAATGGGGTTAACGGGGCTTCAAATTGCCAAAAAAATCAAGTTTTACAAGTGCATGGACCATTTTTTAAATTTCTGGCAGATTCAATGAACCTAGTCCATTTTGAAGTGTTGATGGTTTTAACCCATGGTTTTGCAAAACCATGGGCTGGTATTCAATGAACATAGTCCATATTAGGGGCTCCCATGGTTTTTGAAAACCATGGGCACGCATGTAAGGTCCAGATCAAAGCTTAGTTTTCGAGGAACGATCTTAACGGTTCTAGAAATCCTATATATACCCCATCCATTTCACTTCAAAACCCACAATTTGAAATCTAATTTATGCTCTCTAAGTGGAAGTATATGCTTCCTACCTAAGAGAGAAATCGGAATCAAATCTTGCGGGGACCTTCTGTAAGTGTTCTTTCGTTCTTTTCATTCGTTTTAGCGTTAAAGTCAAACTGCGTTTGACTTTCTGCATTGACCAGTTTATGGTCAATGTGAAGTTCAATTGAACTTCATAACGTGAGTGTAATCACGATAGTTATAGCCCCTAGTGACTATACCTACTGATTACCACGTTATCTAGGCTCAGTGACGAGTCGAAGTTTCGGCCAAAATGCGCATTTACGCGTATTTTGTAACCAAACTACTTTAGGATATCAAAACCGTTAGTTTTGATATCAAAACCTGTTTTCTAACATACTTAAGCATGTTTTAACATGCTTAGCTCGTCACTTTTAGTTTAGTGCTTATATAGGGTCGTAAAGGTAAGCGATCTAATCAATCGCTTATACTTTCGAACCCGACCCGTTTGGTCGATCATTAGGATCCGACCAAACACATTAGGTGACCATAGTAGCATAGGGAATAACCTTCCGAGGTTATACCTTATGGTCACCTAGTTTAGATGGTTGTATGATAAGTAGTTTATATGCCTTAGGTAAATGACCAAAATGCCCTTTTCATGCATAATTGGTAATTAAGCATATGTAACCTAAACTTTTGTCACATAACTGATTATACAACATGATTAAACTTGTATAGGCATATAATACTTGTCATAGGACTAGTTAGACATCTCGAACGCGCGTTTGGGCGCACGACGCGTTAAAGTAGCATAAGCTACCTTAATGGGTCGCGATGGGTCGAAAGCACTTAGGTTAGGTTCCGATTTAGGATGTAGGCTTTGTTAAACCATATCACATGAGTTCCAACACTCATTTGGGTTGCAAGACCTCATTCTGTTCGATCTTCCGATTTAGGCGTCTATTGTTTGACTAGTGGTTCGATTACTAGGTGCAGCTTGATTTCTCTGGTTTACTCGAGTTTGTTGAAGTACTATTGATTGAGGATACCTTGCACTACATGTGAGTACATAGTTCCCCTATTTTACTGTTTTCAAATGTTTTGGGGTGATTCATATGTACATAATCTTTTCAAGGTGTTAACGATAATTTCAAAAACGATTAAAACGATTTATACTAAACTAATAACGATTTCGATAATGTGAACGAACTTGTTGCTTGTAGTTACATAACGAATGACATTCATTAATTTTGGCCTAACCAACCAGTATTAGGTTATGGTACCATAGGATCTGACAAATCCCGTTATTTCACTATACCCATGGTTATGTGTGGGTGTTGTGGGTAACGACTGAATGTGTAATTATTAACTTATCCTTTGGGGGTTTGTTAATACGAGAAGCGAGGAACGAGGAAGTCGAGTCACGAAGGTTTGAATGTTATTAGCGAGACGATTATGTATAAGTTTTCACAATTAAAACGAGGATGATTTAAACGATTTAAACGATTTAAACGAGTAAACGATTTGGAAACGATGTTAAATGATTTGGGTAAACGATTGGTTTTTGGCTAGTGTTTAGATAACGGGACGGGTGTAATGTGGTGAAAACATGGTAGATACGCCGATGGTACTTCTTATATATAAGTGTTTTCAACATATTACATACCGTGGCGTTATTTAGTTCACTTGGGTAAACGATATTGAAACGATGTCACTCAACGATGTTTTTGAAATAATATACGAGTTTTATTAATGAGTTTTTACGAGATGTTTTACAAAATGATTTTTCTAAAACAAAAGTGTTTTTGGGTTAAGAATCATGGCTACAAGATTTTATAAACGATAACCCATTTGGTTTGAGTTGGTTAATTATGTTGCAATACGCTTTTCAAAACGAGGTTTGTATTTTGACTCTTGAAGTCTAATAAAGTACTGCAACATGTAAACGAAGCCACGATTCCAATACTCTTATAAAACCTATGTACTCGCCAGCATTTCTTTGCTGACTTTGTTTTTACATATGTTTCAGGTGTTGTTGCTTGATTGACGTTCTAGGATGCATGCGTCACATAGGATCTGGAAGAGGCCTTAGTGACATAAAACGATGATAGTTGATATAAAACTTGTTTGTTATGTGTTAAAACAATGTTAATGCTTAATATTATCAATAAAACGAAACACTTTTTGTATCCATGGTTATGAAACGATAATTCTGTTACAACACTCCCCGACGTTTCCGCCACGCTTTGTTGTTTTACGTGGTCGGGTGTGACAGAAGAGTTGGTATCAGAGCCAATGGTTATAGGGAATTAGGTTATTAGTAATTCTTTGACCTAGACTATAACTTCTAGGACCCCAACGCAAGTTTATTTGCATTTAGATTTTTTTTTAAAACAAAATCGTCACCTATCCTTAGGTGATAACCACAACGAGAACACAGTTTTTGAATTCGCTTTGAAAATTAATCATCCACTCTAGGATGATTGATTACTAGGTTTTGAACCCTTTGTTGTAAGGTTTTGAACCCTTCCAGTTTAACTCATTTTTGGCTTAGTGCCTTCTGAGTTTTCAAAATCTCGTCAAAGTTTGGGTCTAAATAATGTGAACACGTGCAAACTGGAAGAGTGAGTGCCTGTACTCTGAGTTTTCTGTCTAAGGCTAGAGTGTTCGTACAAATCCACATAATCAAACCAGTCACTCTTACCTGGGAACTCTTGGGGTGAGTGTTCACTTATAGGAGAGCATGTCTTCGTGATACATTATTTTTGACCTATTTACTTTGATTAGTCACTGCGTGTCGTTTGTTTGTTCGAGGTAACAAACAAATGATCGCCTTCCTTGTGTTTTGTCGATGCCTCTTTTGCTTTTCCTAATTATCAATCTCACTCGTTTCTCATATCTCCTTGTTAGACCATGCCTCCTCGACGTGAAGCACAATCCTTTACTATTGAAGAAATCGCAGCCCTGGTCTCTCAGCAAGTAGCTGCTGTGCTTCCCGGTGTTGTGACCCAAGTCCACGAGATATACAACAACAATAATAACAACAATAATGCACCGTGTAATTTCAAGAATTTCAATACTGCGAAGCCGCTTAAGTTTTCTGGGTCACAAGGAGCAACTGCGCTCCTGCAGTGGTTTGAGAGTATCGAGAACACATTCAGACATGTGCAGTGTCCAAATGCGCGTAAGGTTGAATTTGCTTCGAGCGTGTTTGAGATGCGAGCACTTACCTGGTGGAATGGTATTATGCGCAACAGGGGTGCCGAAGTGGCGTTAGCACAAACATGGGAAGAGCTTTGGGCTCTCATGATGAAGGAGTTTTGTCCCCGTCATGAAATTCGGTCTTTGGAGCGAGAGTTTGACGATTTAAAGCAAGATGGGGCTGAACACCGTGCGTACACGGATCGTTTTGAGGAACTCAGTCTATTGTGTCCCACCATGGTTACCCCTCTGGAGAAAGCAATCGTGAGATATATCGATGGTCTACCCAATTCTATTCTGGAGATTGTGTCCGGTGTTAATCCTACTACCCTTCGTCAAGCAATCGAGTTGTCTGCTACCCTGACTGAGACTCAAGTCAGGAAGGGTAAACTCACCCGCAAGGGTGATAAAAAGAAGGCGACTGATTCAGGGAAGGACAAGAAAAAGGGTAAGGGTAAGGAAGGTGAGACGTCGAAGAAATCGAGGAAGCGAAAGGGTGCTCAGAATTTTGCTGTTACAGCACAGGCTGCTCAGAACCCGCAGAACCCACCGGCTCAGCCACCTGCAAAGAAAGCGTATGTTGGTACCGCACCTCATTGTGCTCATTGAAACGGTCATCACGTTGCACAACAGGCTTGCAAGCAATGCACGACGTGTGGTAAGCTTGGGCATTTGGCAAATACTTGTCGTTAGGGACAGAATCAGGTTGCTCAGGTTCCAGCTCTGGGTCAGGGGAATGCTGTGAAATTCCCACCAGGTTCATGTTTTAATTGTGGAGAGTATGGTCACTTCCGCAACAATTGTCCAAGGCTGGTGAATGCAAACGCGAATGCTAACGCGAACCCGAATGCGAACGTCAATGTTAATGTGAATCCCCCTCGTGGGCGAGCGTACAATTTGAATGCAAACGAAGCGAGGGCTGACAACGAGGTTGTCAATGGTACGTTTCTTGTTAACAATCAACCTGCATCTATTCTTTTTGATTCTGGTGACCATAGAAGTTTTGTTTCATTGTCATTTGAGCCCTTGCTTGCGATACCTAGAACTAAACTGAGGAAACCCTTATCTATTGAAGTTGCCACTGGTAAACCTCTTGTTCTCGATTCTATTATTTATAATTGTCAGTTGAACCTTGATAACCATCTTTTTCCTATTAACCTCACACCGATGCAACTTGGGAGTTTCGATATTATCATTGGAAAGGATTGGGTAACCAAACACCACGCTGAGGTGGTTTGTTTCGATAAGATTATTCGTATTCCTTTGTCTTCTGGCGATGTTCTGGAGATTTGTGGCGAGAAACCTTCAGGTGGATTGAAGCTTATGTCATGTATGGAAGCCGAAAGGTATTTGAGAAAAGGATATGTTGCTTTTCTAGCACATGTCACCGAGGAAAAAGACAAGAGCAAGAGTATTCAGGATATTCCGATTGTTCGGGATTATCCAGATTTGTTTCCCGATGAACTGTCTGGTTTGCCTCCAGTTCTTCAAGTCGAGTTTCATATTGACCTCATACCCAATGCCAACCCGATTGCAAAAGCACCTTATCGTCTTGCACCGTCAGAGATGCAAGAGTTATCGAAACAGCTTCAAGAGTTATCTAATAAAGGATTCATCCGACCGAGATTTTCACCTTGGGGAGCTCCTGTCCTCTTCGTGAAAAAGAAAGATGGATCTTTTCGAATGTGTATCGATTATCGCGAGCTTAATAAGCTCACCATCAAGAATCGATATCCCCTACCTCGAATTGATGATCTCTTCGACCAGCTGCAGGGTGCTTCATGCTTTTCCAAGATCGATCTGCGTTCTGGGTATCATCAACTTCGTGTTCTCGAAGAAGATATTCCCAAAACTGCTTTCCGCACAAGATATGGGCATTACGAGTTCACTGTCATGCCTTTTGGTTTGACGAATGCTCCAGCTATCTTTATGGACTTAATGAATAGGGTCTGCAAACCTTATTTGGACAAGTTCATTAATGTGTTCATAGACGATATTCTCATTTATTCAAAATCTCGAGCCGGGCACGAGCAACACCTTCGCTTAACATTGGAACTCCTGAAGAAGGAACAACTTTTTGCTAAATTCTCCAAGTGTGAATTCTGGCTTAAAGAAGTTCAATTCTTGGGTCATATAGTCAATGAACAGGGTATTCATGTGGATCCATCCAAGATTGCTGCTATTAAGGACTGGAATACACCGACGACGCCTACAGAGATTCGATCTTTTCTTGGTCTTGTTGGTTATTATCGTCTATTCATTTCTAATTTCTCGAAGATTGCGGTTCCACTCACTGCTTTGACTTAGAAGAATAAGCCTTTTGAGTGGGGACCCAAGCAAGAAGAAGCATTCCAAACGCTGAAACAGAAGTTATGTAATGCTCATGTTCTATCTCTGCCCGAGGGAAGCGATGATTTCGTTGTCTATTGCGATGCGTCTAACTTAGGCCTTGGTTGGGTCCTTATGCAACGAGGTAAGGTTATTGCATATGCCTCTAGACAGCTGAAAGTTCACGAGAAGAACTACACAACTCATGATCTTGAGTTAGGAGCTGTGGTTTTCGCGCTTAAAATCTGGAGACACTATCTCTATGGAACAAAGTGTGTGGTTTTCACAGACTACAAAAGTCTCCAGCATATTCTTCATCAGAAAGAGTTGAACATGAGGCAACGACGTTGGGTTGAACTCTTAAACGATTATGACTATGAGATTCGCTACCACCCTGGTAGGCGAATGTTGTAGCCGATGCGCTTAGTCGAAAGGAGCGAGTCAAGCTTCATTCTGTTCGAACACTATCTGATCTTCAATCTCGTGTCCTTCAAGCTCAGCAATTTTGTGTTTCATAAAATTTGATAGGTAATGAGTTACCACATCAGCTTGAGCTTAAGCTCGAATCGAAAGACGATGGTTTGCTCTATTTCAAGGATCGATTGTGGATTCCGAAACAAGACGATCTTCGCACTTTGGTAATGGACGAATCTCATAAGTCTCGATATTCTGTCCATCCTGGTACTGATAAAATGTACAAGGATCTTCGTATTAAGGTCTGGTGGCCTGGTATGAAGAAAGATGTTGCCTTGTATGTGTCGAAATGCCTAACCTGTCTCAAAGTCAAGGCAGAACATCAACGACCTTCGGGTTTGCTTATACAACCAGAGATACCGGTTTGGAAGTGGGAGAACATTGCAATGGATCTCATCACTAAGTTACCGCGTACGTTTAAAGGTCACGATGCTATTTAGGTTGTAGTTGATCGTTTGACAAAATCTGCTCACTTCTTACCAATCCGTGAGGATTTCTCTGCTGAGAAGCTTGCTAAGATCTATGTAGACGAGATTGTATCACGACATGGTGTTCCTTTAGATATCATTTCCGATCGTGATGCTCGATTCTCATCTCATTTTTGGAAGGCCATGCAATCTGCTTTGGGAACCCAACTGAATCTAAGCACTGCTTATCATCCCCAAACAGATGGCCAATCTGAGAGAACGATTCAAACTTTGGAGGATATGCTTAGAGCATGCGTGATAGACTTTGGTGGTAATTGGGATTCTCATCTGCCGCTGATCGAGTTCTCTTACAACAACAGTTATCATACTAGCATTAATATGGCACCATTCGAAGCTCTCTACGGTCGAAAATGTCGTTCACCTGTCTGTTGGAACGAGAGCGGTGAAGCTCAGCTTACTGGACCTGAGCTTGTTCTGGAAACAACAGATAAAATCAAGAAAATCCGCGATAATCTTGTGACAGCTCGAAACCGTCAAAAGAGATATGCGGATTTGGGACGCAAGCCCTTAGAATTTCAAGTCGGAGATCGTATCCTACTCAAGGTTTCACCTTGGAAGGGAGTCGTGAGATTTGGAAAGAAAGGAAAACTTGCACCTCGATATGTGGGACCATTTAAGATTGTGGAAAGAATTGGAAAGGTTGCCTATCGTCTAGAGCTACCTCCAGAGCTTGGAAATATTCACCCGACTTTTCACGTGTCCAATCTGTGAAAGTGTTTAGCTGATGCTGATCTACACATTCCTCTTGACGAGATCCAAATCGATGAAACAATGCACTTTGTCGAGAAACCCATGGAGATCGTGGACCGTGCTTTCAAACAGTTGAAGAACAAACGGATTCGATTGGTCAAAGTTCGCTGGGAATCCAAACGTGGCTCAGAGTTTACTTGGGAACGTGAGGACCAGATGAAAACAAAATATCCGCATTTGTTTTCACAAGCTTCCTCTAGTTAAAATTTTGGGACGAAATTTCCTGAAGTAGGGGAGACTGTGACAACTGTGTTCTGTAATCGATGTACGATGTAAAACAATGATGATTATTAATAAAAAAATGTGCTTTGGTGTTATTATATGTTTTTTGGTGTTATTATATGTGTAATTGTGCTTAGTGATTTTACAATTTGATTCGATTCCAATTTCAAGCTCTAAATCGCTTTCTGGAAGGTTATACGCAAATTGGTGCTTAAACGCAGGCAGTATAACGCGAAAAACACTCCGGGATAGTGACATAGGCTTAACATACCTTAAATAACCTCCACATAACTTAGAAATAAGTTTTGAATGGTTTGGTGTGTTGAAATCAACTTTGTTCGATCGCAGGGACTATTTGTGTCAAACTACGAAACTATGCCGATTTGTATAGTAACGAACATTCCGGAACTTGATCATAATTTAAACATACCCTAAATAACCTTTACATAGCTTAGAAATAGGCTTTGAGGGGTTCGGTATGCTAAAATAAACTTTATGCTCATTCAGGGACTAAAAGCGTCAAAAAATGCATAAGTTTGCATTTTCGCGCATAACTTACGTTCTGAATACATCCGGATATCCAAAAATTTATGTAAGCATTAAAATATTTTATTTTAGTGTTTGGCATGATAAAATTCCAATCGTCGCTTAATTTGGATCGTTTTTGCGTTCGTTACGACTTCAGTCGTAATTAAGGGAATAACGCAACCGTACGACCAAACGAACCGACATCCGAGATGTTTTTGAGCATATTTTAAGTTCCCTATACTTTAACTTTCTTTTAGAGCCTTGAAATGCGGTTAACGGGGCTTAAAAGTGCCAAAAAAAATCAAGTTTTACAAGTGCAGGGACCATTTTTGAAATTTCTGGCAGATTCAATGAACCTAGTCCATTTTGAAGTGTTGACGGTTTTAACCCATGGTTTTGCAAAACCATGGGCTGGTATTCAATGAACATAGTCCATATTAGGGGCTCCCATGGTTTTAGAAAACCATGGGCACGCATGTAAGGTCCAGATCAAAGCTCAGTTTTTGAGGAACGATCTTAACGGTTCTAGAAATCCTATATATACCCCATCCATTTCACTTCAAAACCCACAATTTGAAATATGATTTATGCTCTCTAAGTGGAAGTATATGCTTCCAACCTGAGAGAAAAATCGGAATCAAATCTTGCGGGGACCTTCTGTAAGTGTTCTTTCGTTCTTTTCATTCTGTTTAGCGTTAAAGTCAAACTGCGTTTGACTTTCTGCATTGACCAGTTTATGTTCAATGTGAAGTTCATTTGAACTTCATAACATGAGTGTAATCACGATGGTTATAGCCCCTAGTGACTATACCTACTGATTACCTCGTTATCTAGGCTCAGTGACGAGTCGAAGTTTCGGCCAAAATGCGCATTTACGCGTATTTTGTAACCAAACTACTTTAGGATATCAAAACCGTTAGTTTTGATATCAAAACCTGTTTTCTAACTTAGTTAAGCATGTTTTAACATGCTTAGCTCGTCACTTTTAGTTTAGTGCTTATATAGGGTCGTAAAGGTAAGCGATCTAATCAATCGCTTATACTTTCGAACCCGACCCGTTTGGTCGATCATTAGGATCCGACCAAACACATTAGGTGACCATAGTAGCATAGGGAATAACCTTCCGAGGTTATACCTTATGGTCACCAAGTTTAGATGGTTGTATGATAAGTAGTTTATATGCCTTAGGTAAATGACCAAAATGCCCTTTTCATGCATAATTGGTAATTAAGCATATGTAACCTAAACTTTTGTCACATAACTGATTATACAACATGATTAAACTTGTATAGGCATATAATACTTGTCATAGGACTAGTTAGACGTCTCGAACGCGCGTTTGGGCGCACGACGCGTTAAAGTAGCATAAGCTACCTTAATGGGTCGCGATGGGTCGAAAGCACTTAGGTTAGATTCCGATTTAGGATGTAGGCTTTGTTAAACCATATCACATGAGTTCCAACACTCATTTGGGTTGCAAGACCTCATTCTGTCCGATCTTCCGATTTAGGCGTCTATTGTTTGACTAGTGGTTCGATTACTAGGTGCTGCTTGATTTCTCTGGTTTACTCGAGTTTGTTGAAGTACTATTGATTGAGGATACCTTGCACTACATGTGAGTACATAGTTCCCCTATTTTACTGTTTTCAAATGTTTTGGGGTGATTCATATGTACATAATGTTTTCAAGGTGTTAACGATAATTTCAAAAACGATTAAAACGATTTATACTAAACTAATAACGATTTCGATAATGTGAACGAACTTGTTGCTTGTAGTTACATAACGAATGACATTCATTAATTTTGGCCGAACCGACCAGTATTAGGTTATGGTACCATAGGATCTGACAAATCCCGTTATTTCACTATACCCATGGTTATGTGTGGGTGTTGTGGGTAACGACTGAATCTTTAATTATTAACTTATCCTTTACGAGAAACGAGGAACGAGGAAGTCGAGTCACGAAGGTTTGAATGTTATTAGTGAGATGACTATGTATAAGTTTTCACAATTAAAACGAGGATGATTTAAACAATTTAAACGAGTAAACAATTTGGAAACGATGTTCAACGATTTGGGTAAACGATTGGTTTTTGGCTAGTGTTTAGATAACGGGACAGGTGTAATGTGGTGAAAACATGGTAGATATGCCGCTGGTACTTCTTATATATAAGTGTTTTCAACATATTACATACCGTGGCGTTATTTAGTTCACTTGGGTAAACGATATTGAAACGATGTCACTCAACGATGTTTTCGAACTAATATACGAGTTTTATTAACGAGTTTTTACGAGATGTTTTACAAAATGGTTTTTCTAAAACAAAAGTGTTTTTGGGTTAAGAATCATGGCTACGAGATTTTATAAACGATAACCCATTTGGTTTGAGTTGGTTAATTATGTTGCAATACGCTTTTCAAAACGAGGTTTGTATTTTGACTCTTGAAGTCTAATAAAGTACTGCAACATGTAAACGAAGCCACGATTCCGATACTCTTATAAAACCTATGTACTCGCCAGCATTTCTTTGCTGACTTTGTTTTTACATATGTTTCAGGTGTTGTTGCTTGATTGACGTTCTAGGATGCATGCGTCACATAGGATCTAGAAGAGGCCTTAGTGACATAAAACGATGATAGTTGATATAAAACTTGTTTGTTATGTGTTAAAACAATGTTAATGCTTAATATTATCAATAAAACGAAACACTTTTTGTATCCATGGTTATGAAATGATAATTCTGTTACAACACTCCCCGACGTTTCCTCCACGCTTTGTTGTTTTACGTGGTCGGGGTGTGACAATAAAAGAGAAAACGAGAGAAGAGATTATGAAAGAAAAAACATACAGAGAGAGGTGTATTACAGGATATCGGATTGAAGAAATGGAGAAAGAATGCGAAGAAGCAAAGAATTATAGAAGATATGACAAGAAAAGAGAATGTTCTGTCAACAGAAAAGGAGAACCAGTTGTCCATCGAAAGGAAGTGGTGTTTGACGACGTTCTTGCAGTAATCCCTCTATCCGGCGAGTACTATTCAAATGTTGCGAAAGATAAACATTATGAGAAAAAGCTGGAAAAAAATCATCAGAGATGTCATGACTGCGAGTCTAAGACAAAGAGATGAAGAGAGGATGAAGAAGAATGTTGAAAATCTGGTGGATGAACTGAAGAAGGTTGCTGATGAAAAGAAAATGGAAGATGTTAAGGAAGAAGAAGGTGAAAAAGAAGAACAGAAACCAGAAGAAGAAGTTGTTACTGAAAAATAGCAGAATGAAGATGATTTGAAGAAGAAAGAAGAAGCCGAGAAGAAGCTTGAAGGTTCAGTTGAAGTGAATGATTATAGTGCTGGTGTTGGTGAGGAACAGAAGAAGAGAGGAGCTGATCAGACACAGATGGAAGCGAAAGCCGAAGTGCAAATGACTGAGGTAAATACTTCAACTGATTCTGAAGTCATAAATAAAACTGTTGAATAGTGCAAGAAATGCATGGAAACGTGCAGTGCTTGTACTAAAAAGGATGAAAAATTCCGAACAAGAGACTTAGAATTCACAAAAATCGAAGAAGTTTTCAAAAATAAATGCAAGGAAATGTTAGAAAACGAAAAAGTTTTGAAAGATAATGATGAAAAACTAACACAAAAATGTGAAAGTTTAGAAAAAGAAAATGAAATTTTGAAAGAAAAGGTTTTGAAAATGACGGAAGAGTGTGTACAAAAGGAAAATGATTTTCAAGAAATGAAAAAGGAGTATGATTCAATAAAACTTGCATATCATACCACAAAAGAATCATATGAAGACGTGAAGAGTCAAATGAAACTTGTTCAATCGAGATTGAAATATTGTTCTGAAACATCTGATACGCTTAAGCGTCAGTATTCAATAAAGCAACAAGTTGTAAACTCTTACATTGAGGATGTTGCTAAGCTAAAGCATAAAATAGCTGATTTAGAACAAGATAACAACAAGTTACACAGTTATCACGCTTCATCATATGTTCTTGAACGCATTTTCAATCTAAAACCGGATGGTAAAGATTCTGAGCAAAACACGAAAGGAATTGGCTCGGAATATCATCAGGTTCCACCACCGTTTGAGGAAAAATTCACGTTCTATGATGACGAGAAGGTGGAAAAAGCTTTCAACATGGTTGATCAATTTCCAGATAACATTGACGTAACCTATTCCAAATCTGATGACACTAGTGATTCAGAGGTGGTAGGTAAGGTCGTTGAAAGTGTTTTGAAAGAAGAGTTGATTGAAACAGGTAAATCTGAATCACAGGATGAAAATGAAGGTAGTTTTCATGAGGGTTATCTGAAAAACTCAAAAACTGAGAAAAATGCAAATGATGATTCAAAAGGATTGGTTTATACCATGATTGGATCGGACAAATTATTTTCAGATCTTGAATTCCCGATTCAGAATGTGATTTCAGAAAAGATTGACAAAGTTTTCAAGATGATTGAAATTGAAAAATCTGAGATTTCAAAGTATGCTGGAAATAGTCACAATTTTTTATAACAAACCTGGTTACAAAAAGAAAAACATGAAGGATGGGTTGGGTTATAAAAAGAAACAGAATTGGAAAAGAAATGAAACGTCAAATTATCAGATCAAGATGAATTTTGTTCACGGAACAACTTCCGAAGAAGAGAAAGAACTCAAATTTAGACGACAGTCTAATGAAGAGTTTTATGCTCAGAAAAAGCAACAACAACAGGTCAAAGAAGTGTCCAAGAGAACATGTTTTAAATGTGATCAAACTGGACTTCTTGCTCGCAAGTGTCCAAATCTAAAACATGTTGGTGTTGAAATGCAAAAGAAGTCTGATGTTGTGAATCAGAAGTCAACCAAGTTTGATTCAAAGCAAACTTGGAAGCCGAAAATGTCAAAGGCTGACTCACAACAAACATGGAAACCAGTGACACCCAAATTAAGAACAACACAAAGTTGGAAAACAACTGTTGATGCAACTAAACCAAACCAGTTTTGGAAACCAAAAGTTGTTGTTCAAAATCAAAATGTTCAAAATGAATCTCATTTTTACAAAAGAAGTGCATCTAAAGGACAAACTTGGGTGGAAAAGAAACAAAAGGTTCCTGTGAGTGATAATCGGAATGAAAATATAATTGTGAAAAATGATAAAGATTTTTCGAAATTGAATGAAACATATTGTGTTGAAATGCCTAAGGTCAAACAGACTTGGGCTAACTTGTTCAAGTAATTGAGTAAGTTGATTGTGCAGGTGCTTCAGAAAGAAGATGAAAGTCAAACCAACGGAGGAAGCAGCCTGGCACGAGAGGAAGAGGCTGTTGGTCCCTGCGATTGTTAAACAGGGAGTTTGTTTGATTTATGTACATAAATAAACCATATTTCAAAACCCTAAAAAATTGAAAATTAAAAAAAAAACAAAAATATGTTTTCATTTTGTCAAAAATTGAAAAAACAAAAATATGTTTGTTTTTAAATTTGTCAAAAATCAAAAAATTTCAAAAATATGTTGAGTGAAGACGCCGAAATCCTCATGGCTGAACAAACATGATTAATTTCACAAGATTGAAAAACGGTTTTCAAACTGTAAAATATCAATGTGTTGTAAATCATGGGGGTACATTATGCGTTACATGTTATATTTTCTGCAAAACAGAGCATGAGATGCATAAAATGGATGGCGAGACAAAGCTATTTACATCGGTTATCAAATTTTCTTTAAATGTTTTGAATTTTAGGGGGAGTAAGAGTAGTTGTCACAAAAATCCAAAAACATTAGAAAATTTGAAAAAGCCAAAAATATGATAAAACTCAAAAGAGTTTTGTGTAAAAAGAGGAAATGATAGTACATCAGTAGACAATCACAGTACGCTAAAGAGATGGAAAGTTAAATGTGATAAACGGTCTCACTGATGATACGCCGGTAGGTTTTTACACGCTTAGTAGATTGTTTTCGAGATATAAACTTAAATATCAAATACTTACTTATCTCGTGGGTAACATCTCTCAGATATATGGGTACCCCCGAAATCTTGTTTGAGAGATTGCCTGATTCTGAGATACTTGGTCTTTATACTGTTTGATATCTGGGGTATTATACCTGGTCTTCTGATATTGCAGAAGCAATGGCCTAGACCTCGTATAATACTTTTCGTGCTTTTAAAGCTTACCCTCTGCATAAAAATTAAAAAATATCGAAAGATATGAATCAATTGCAGTTGAAGAAAATAATCTCTAAAGGGAACACACCTAAAGTCGAGCCTTCATCTCTTTGACTGAACGGAAGTTCATACCTGAGCTCTCAAGGTCTCGCACTAACCCAGATTACAGATATCAAATTGGTATACTCACCTGTAAGACTGAATCTAGGGAATTTTGATACGGGAGTATATTCTGAGGTGGGACACGCAAATAAGTTTAAGTCCTTAAAACACTAAATCCGTATCTCGAATCAATTGAACTTTGTGTGAAAATTTAAGTGAATCAATATACTAACAATCTAAGTGAATCGTTTAGAACTTAAAGTGTTTAAAGCTCAACGGTACTAGTGATTTGTCAATAAACTGATATGATCCTCTGACGCGAACTCAAACAAAAATATTGTCTGTAAATATTTCTTTACTGCTTTATGTTTCAGAAAAATACAAAAAGATTTTGATTTCACTTTATTTTCGACAACTGATGTCCGAAATCTGAGTTTCAAAATCTAAATTTGTTGAACATGTTTCTAAAAATAAACAAGTTCATTAATTTGAAACTTGTAATTTTAAAAATCAAAAACAGTTTGTGAAGTCTCCAAGGTCATTAAATTGGACTTGGATGATTAACTATGAGGGATTTGGATTATTAAATTTTTAAAATCTGTCATAAAGAGCTAAGTTTCGATTTTGGTCGCTTAAATCATCAAATCTATGAAGTTTGTTGATAAGGGAAGCGGAGTCAAGTTAATCCTGGATGTATTCATATTATTATATTTTAGAGCCAGGTTCTTGATTAAAAGTTTTTAAGAGCCAGGTTATGATTCCTGGACAATCGGAAAAGCTTTCACTGTCGAATATTTGAAATGTTTTAGCTTATGCTGAGAAAGCCAGGTTTTCAATCCTGGATGTTCAAAACGTTTACTTATATATGTTTGAGATTTGCAGATAAAAGTTCCAGATTACGATCCTGATAGCCAAGTCTAAGGGGGAGTCTGAAGACGAGCTCGACGCAAGGGGGAGCTTGTATCCAGAAAGCCAGGTGTCTATCCCAAAAGCACGGAAGCTTGACGAAAGGGGGAGCCTGAAGAATAGAGTTTGCTGAAAGGGGGAGCTGAAACTGAAGACAGATCCACGGGGATACTGTTCGAGCAAGAGGGAGTCTATGTTGCTAAAGATGATAAAGCTTCAAGAAGACTCAGAGAGAAAGAAAAACAAGACGCTACGAGATTGACTGCGGCAATATCCAAGGGGGAGTCTGTTAGTACATTTATGTCTATCGCCTCCGTCAATCAAGTCCGTAGCTGAAACAGAAGAAAACAAGTCTTTTAGTGTTATATTTAGAGAAAAGGCAAGGTGGAAATATTGTAATTAGTGAGGATTCTCATTAAACTCCTTGGCCTATAAATAGGAATGTTATGTCTTAGTTTTAGAACTTTTGCCATTTGAGAGACTTGGAGCATAGGAGCTAGAGAGAGAAAGTAGAGAGAGAAAGGCAAAAGGTGATTTAAGTTACTTTGTATGTTTTCAGATCTATCAATTGAATCATAGATTTAGTATGGTTCTCGTGTTCGGTCCACGCACGTGTACGGATTCCGCACGTTACACGTGTCGATACGCAATCGTTACGGAGTTAAAAACCGGTCCTAACAGAGGGGGCATCATCTAAGATGACAAAGTCGGTTGGGACTACCACGTGGCTTGTTTGAATTAAGACATCTCCGACCATTCCCGTGGTATTAATCGTTTTGCGATTTGAGAGAAAAATAGGAATTTTAAGAGAAGAAAATCACTAGTTCCAAATTTTTCGAAAATATAGTTAGGCATTCTGTTAACACAAAGATCTTTATCAATTAGCACATTACTAACAAATATGTTTTGAACAAACATGGTACCGGTTTTATGTTCATTTCATAACATTCATCTTTTATTAGCGAAGTTTGATCATTTGTTAACGTGACGCTTACTAACTCTTCGATTTTAGTAGAAATGTTTAACTCTTTTAAAAACTTAGCATGTCAAGAAACCAAACAATGATTTTCTAAAGAAGGTTGTAAAACGTGAATTTCTGAAAAAGTTTGATCTATTTTGAAATCGTTAGTTTTAGATTTACCTTCTTCTTGGTTTGGTTCATGCGTGAGTTTTTCATTTTGTTCTTCTATTTTTACCTCTTCAATTATTACTTCTTCGATTATTACCTCTTTACTACAAATAGCCTCTTCTTTTTCTCGAGATCTCTTAATTAAGAGTTCTAGATTTTTGAGATGTGACAACCCGAACATTCAAGGTCTTTCCTCGACATGTTACTTGTTTACAAACTCTGTTTCTGTAATTTTTTTACGTATGAGTTACATTATGGGTTTGGTTAGTTAATATAAAGTTTTGAACCATTTAAAAATAAAAAGATATAGTCCATGCAATCTCACCCGACGAAAAACCATGCACGACGAAACATGGGTTTTCGTCATCACCTTGAACATGATGAAACACGAGTTTTTCACCGTATGGGCTTGTGGCCCAGGTGAGGCCCATATACGAATCAGTTATATTCACTCTATTCGCATAACATCACGAAAAATCACAATCAGCGAAACCCTAGACTATCTTTCCCCTCCCTTGCACTCGGCGGCAATCCTTGTTCCCTTCAAAGTGCTCCCAAGTCTCATCTTACAACCGTTTAGTATGTAATTACTTGACTTGATCTGCTCGATACATGGTTGACGATTGTTATGTGATGATTGTTATTTGTTGATTGGGATCTGTTGGGAACATAGGGTTTTGTTAGAAACTATGCTCTTATATGTTATTAACTAGGGTTTGATGTGTTATTGTTAATCAAGGAAACTAGAATATACATGACAAGAATTCGATGGTTTATGTTGTTCACGATCGCTATGCGGCTCGACAATCCTGGTTGTTGTAGTGGTGTTAGGTTAATGTTTAGGGTTACTTATGATTAATCCATGAGAATTAAGGACAACTATTGCTATGAACTATGTATGATCATGATTTGTAACTGACTGAATAACATGGTTTGATCTGTTTCAAAATATGGAACGTGTTTACGGGAATATCTTGTGAACAGTTAAGAATGAAACTGTAAAGTCTCGACGAAACCCTCATGTCGACGAAACTCACTGTCGACGAAACACTAGATCTTTCGTCACTTACATTGTCGACGAAACTCATGGTATTTCGTCACCCATCATGCCGACGAAACATCTTAGTGTTTCGTCGTTTGGAATTTCGCCGCCCAGTGGATGGTTCACAACAGAGTGTGGTCTATCATGTGTATGAAACATGAATGATTATTACCTGTTTGTTAATTATGTTAATCATGATTGAGGAAACATGAATTTGCGTACGAAACATACATATGAACTGTGGATTTGATTGAGTTATATAACTGCTATGTGCTATTCGGGAATCACTGCTTGAAAACGCACACTACGACTTTTATTTATATGTGAACCTTGAGAATGTGAAACTGATTACGCATACATGAATACCGTAGGCTTTGACTGATTTAGTGTGTGCGAGTAACTAGTCATACCGAGCAAGTCAAGGTGAGTTCACTTCTCTTAAAACAAGCATGCATCCGGTGGGGATAATCAAACTGATAAAACATGTAAACGGATTTTCGTAAACCCATATCCTTGTATGGGATATGAGGCGGTTTTCAAATACCCACATCCTTGTAGGGGATGTGAGGCGGATTTCACAGACGCATATCCTTGCAGGGGATATGCAACGGTTTTCAGTAACGTTAATGTTGGATAATACACTCACTCTCTATCACTTAAGTCCCATCATACTACCGGGTTAGTTTCTTGTAGGTCAACGGGGTTATTAGTTGATAGCGCTATTAGGTTTGGCACCCTCACGACGTACCTGGACAGGACGGGCGTGAACTAATAACTTTAAATCATGACCAATGTTTGATAGAGCATTGGGGAAGGGTAAAAAGGGTCGTCTGCGGTATCGAGTTATTATCAACTTAACAAATCATAAATCACTACTTGGTATTAAACGGTTAAAGCAAACTGTGAACTCACCAGCCTGTCTGATACACTTTTTCTGCATGCTTGCAGGTCCTTAGGCACACTGTTATGGAACTTGCTGTCTGGGAAGCTAGAGTGGTCATGGGTCGTGGCATTTGGAACGCTTCTCAATGTTGCATTGTTAAACACGTTATTTAAACAAACTATTATGCTTTCGCTGAACATGTTGACTTTATTAAATGGTGTTTGAATTATATAATTGCATTTAATGAAAGGTTTTATTTTATCTTATATGTATATGGTTCAATGTGATTAGTGGCTAGATCCTGGTACGTCACACGCCTCGCGGGGGTTTCCGCTTGTGGTATTTTTGGGGGTGTGACAGTTTGGTATCAGAGCCACTAGTTATAGTGAACTAGGTTTTAAAACATTTTCATAAAACCAGACTATAACCAAATAGTATCGAAAACGACCATGACACTCAGCTCCAGATTGCAAGGTTCGTCCTCTGTTTACTTTATGCATTACTTGTTTAGTAATCACACACTCACGCCTTACATGAAAGTACATACTAGATACCATGATACGATTACCTGTGTTGCATGTTTTAGTGAAGTTCGATAGTGTGACACTACTCTTCGACTTTTGTGATTATTAATCCTGCGATGCCTTTCGTTTTGCTATTTGGATGTGGGGGAAACTTTTAGCGCAAGTTAAGAGGCACTGAGATAAGCATGCAAATTGCCTTATTATTATGGGTGCACACATAATAATATCGTGAGGTTCATGTGAGTCCCAGTGAGGCTTAACGAGTGTGAGAAGGGTTCCGCCCTCTTGTTTGGTGTAAACTTTGTAGTTGTAGATGTCAACGTGAGGTTTGACTCCCACCTTATCTCGATTCTTAAACTTGTTCCCTCTTCTTATATAGAATCATGAGCGGATGAGGCCATGGACGTGGGCACATTGCAATGACTCAGGCTGAGTTGACAAATCTAATTAACACCCGTGTGGCTGAGGCTTTGGCAGCCTATCAAGCTGGTACGATATGTGCCAAATACCCTTTATTCTTGTATCGCGTACCCAATTCTTACTCGTGTGCTGTAATTTATTTCTTCCTTAGGTCTCCAAGTGAATCAAAACCAGAACAATCCACCTGTGTGTACGTTCAAAACGTTCATGGATTGCAAGCCCCAAACTTTCAGTGGAGCCGAAGGTCCCGTGGGACTGCTCCGTTGGTTCGAGAAAGCCGAATCCATTTTTGATATGTGTAACTGTCCAGAGGGGGACAGGGTGAAGTTTGCTTCTGGCACCTTGGAGGATGGTGCTCTGACATGGTGGAATGCACAGGTGCAGATGTTGGGCGTCGAATGGCAAACGCGACCACCTGGGATGATTTCAAAGAGCTGATTCGGGAAGAGTACTGTCCTCGGGATGAAATTCAAAAGTTGGAAAATGAGTACTGTAACCTGAAGATGGAAGGATCTGAGATTGAGGCCTATACGAAACGGTCTCACGAGCTGGAAAACATGTGTCCTAATTTATCCCGACCACCACCTCACAGGATTGAGCTCTACATTAAAGAATTGGCACCAGCAGTTAAGGGGTTAGTCACTGCAGCAAATCTCAACGACCTACCCCGGATTATCAGATTGGCTCACAAGATTACTGATTAGGAGGTGGAGCGAGGCTCGCTGCCACCCCGTATTGCTGCTACTACCACTGCTGCTACGGTTACCACCACCACAGATAACAAGCGTAAATGGAATGGCACAGAAGACAGCAAACTCGAATCAATCGCAGAAGAAGCCTGATAACAACAGCAGCCCCAGCTTTAGTCAATCGTCTTTGGTTAATCAGAACCATAGCCAGACCTATGGTTACACAGGAAAACAGCCAAAGTGCAATAAGTGTGGTTTCCATCACTATGGCCAGTGTAGTCGAGCATGTCAAAGGTGTGACAAGCTGGGTCACATGGTGAAGGATTGTAGAGCTCCACATCCCAAGCAACAACAGCAGCAATCTCAGCAATCGCAACAGAGGCAACAACCCCAGCAGAATCGGGGTAATCAGAGGGGATGCTATCAGTGTGGCGGTGAAGGGCATTTCAAGAAGGATTGCCCACAGTTGAACCAGAATGCCACCAACAACAATGGGGGTAACCGCCAGAACAACAACAACAACAACGTGGGAAACAACAACAATGGGAATAACGGAGGGAATGGCGCTCGTGGTAAGGCGTTCACTATTGGGGCAGGCGATGCAAGGAGCGATGGCAATGCCGTGACCAGTACGTTCCTCTGTTAATGGTATTATTGCTTCTGTGTTATTCGACTCTGGTGCCGACTGGAGTTATGTGTCTTTGGGATTCAGTCGTCAGCTAGGGTTGACTCTTGTGCCTCTTGTAAACAAGCATGTAGTGGAATTAGCTGATGGCAAGTCGATAGAAGCCACGCATGTATACTTAGGGTGTAAACTCGATCTTCTAGGTCAAGTGTTCGACATTGACCTTCTTCCCATCATTCTTGGTAGTTTTGATATAGTTATTGGTAAGGACCGGTTGTCCAAACACGGAGCAGATATACTTTGCAAGGAGAAGATCGTGCGTGTACCTCTCCCTGGCGGGGAATCATTATCTGTTCAGGGTCATCGAAATGGTACAACCGTCAACATCATTTCATCCATGAAAGCCCAGAAATGTTTACGGAAGGGCTACCCTGCTATTCTTGTGCTTGTTACTGATACTCGGCCTGAAGAGAAGAATATGGATGATTTACCAGTCGTACGGGAGTTTCCTGACGTCTTTCCCGAGGAACTTCCCGGTTTACCTCCACATCGTCAGGTGGAATTTCAAATTGATCTTACACCAGGAGCAACTCCGATTGCTCGCGCACCATATCGTCTTGAACCTGGGGAGTTGCAAGAGTTGTCAAATCAGCTTCAGGAACTGTTGGATAAGGGCTTTATTCGACCCAGTTCTTCGCCTTGGGGATCCCCGGTGTTGTTTGTAAAGAAGAAGGACGGATCCTTTCGCATGTGTATTGATTATCGCGAACTTAACAAGGTGACGGTCAAGAATCGTTATTCGCATTGACGACCTGTTCGACCAGTTGCAAGGGTCGAGCTAATACTCGAAGATTGACCTAAGAGCGGGCTATCATCAGATGAGAGTTCGAGAAGAGGATGTTCCAAATATAGCTTTTCGCACGTGTTATGGTCATTACGAGTTCCTGGTCATGCCATTCGGGTTAACCAACGCACCAACGGTATTCATGGATCTCATGAATCGCGTATGCAAAGCATACCTTGACGATTTTGTCATCATGTTCTTCGATGACATTCTGATTTATTCTAAGAGCAAGGAGGACCACGAGCGGCACCTACGTCTTATCTTGGAGCTCCTGAGGAAGGAGAAGCTGTACGCAAAACTCTCTAAGTGTGACTTCTGGATTCGAGAAGTACACTTCCTCGGCCACATCGTTAACGAAATGGGGATACATGTGGATCCTGTAAAGATCGACTCAATCAGGAATTGGGCAGCACCAAAGAATCCTTCGGAGGTGCAACAGTTCCTTGGCCTCGCTGGATACAATCGAAGGTTTATTGAGGGTTTTTCAAAGATCGCTCAACCCCTCACCGCTCTAACATAGAAAGGCATCGTATATTCATGGGGAACAAAGCAGGAAGATGCATTCCAACTTCTGAAGCAAAAACTCTACAGTGCACCGATTCTGTCTCGACCTGAGGGTACTGATGATTTTGTTGTGTATTGTGACACCTCTATTCAGGGTCTCGGTTGCGTGTTGATGCAGCACAAGAAAGTTATAGCTTACGCTTCTCGACAGTTGAAGGTCCATGAAAAGAATTACACGACTCACGACTTAGAGTTGGGGGCCGTGGTGTTTGCGCTCCAAATCTGGAGGCATTACTTGTACGGTACTAAATGCACTATTTATACCGACCACAGGAGCCTTCAGCATATTTTTGACCAGAAGGAATTGAATATGCGACAGCGTCGCTAGGTAGAACTCTTAAACGACTACGAATGTGCTATTAAGTATCATCCAGGAAAGGCTAACGTTGTAGCTGATGCCCTTAGTCGAAAGGAAACGAAGCCCAAACGTGTTCGCGCCTTGCAGCTCACTATCCACTCAAACCTCCCTAATCAGATCCGTGTTGCACAAACTGAAGCGTTGAAGGAGGAAAACATTGAAGCTGAGTATTTAAGGGGCATGGAAAAACGACTTGTAGAGAGATCGGATGGTATTTTCTACTTCATGGAGCGTGTATGGATTCCTTTGTTTGGTAACCTTAGGGAGCTTGTGATGGACGAAGCGCACAAGTCCAGATACTCTGTTCATTAGGGTTCGGATAAAATGTATCAGGATCTCAAGGTTCTGTACTGGTGGCCGAAGATGAAGGCCCACATCGCGACTTATGTAAGTAAATGTTTGACGTGTTCAAAGGTCAAGGTGGAGTACCAGAAACCCTCAGGCCTACTTCAGCAACCAGAGATACCCATGTGGAAATGGGAACAGATCGCCAAGGATTTCATCACCGGGTTACCTAGAACGCAAAACAGAAATGATACCATCTGGGTGATCATTGACCGTCTCACGAAATCTACACACTTCCTCGCAATCAAAGAAACTGACAAGTTCTCACAGCTGGCTGGTATCTATCTAAAGGAAGTGGTTTCCAGGCATGGGGTGCCAACCTCCATTATCTCTGATCGAGATCCGCGTTTCATATCCGATTTGTGGCAAGCGATGCACAAATCATTTGGCTCACGTCTCGACATGAGCACTGCCTACCACCCTCAAATGGATGGTCAGAGTGAGCGGACTATCCAGACCTTAGAAGACATGTTACGAGCATGTGTTATCGACTTTGGTAAAGGTTGGGAGAGACACTTGCCCTTGGTGGAGTTTTCTTACAATAACAGTTACCATACCCGTATTCAGGCAGCTCCGTTCGAGGCTTTATACGGGCGGAAATGTCGATATCCTCTCTGTTGGGCTGAAGTGGGTGATAGCCAAATCACAGGCCCGGAGCTTGTGCTCGAAACTTCTGAGAAGATAGTACAAATCAGAAATCGTATGGCGGCGGCGCGCGACCGTCAGAAAAGCTATGCTGACAAGCGTAGGAAACCTTTGGAGTTTGATGTGGGCGATAGTGTGATGTTAAAAGTCTCACCCTGGAAGGGTGTGGTACGTTTTGGGAAACGCGGCAAGCTTAATCCGCGTTATGCCGGGCCATTCAGAATTCTGGAATGAATTGGTAAGGTGGCGTACAAGCTCGAGTTACCTGCTGAGTTGGGTAACGTCCATGATGTTTTCCATGTTTCGCAATTGAAGAAGTCTTTGTCTGATGAAACACTTGTAGTATCGTTTCAAGAGATCAAAATTGATGACAAGTTGCAGTTTATCGAATAACCAATTGAAATTATGGACCGGGAAGTCAAGGTCCATAAGCATAGCTGAATTCCGATCGTGAGAGTTCGTTGGAACTCGAGACGTGGACCGGAATTCACATGGGAATGCGAGGATAAAATGAAGCTCAAGTATCCTCACCTTTTCCCAAAGAAACAGTCTAAACCTAGTGCAACAAATGAATTTCGGGATGAAATTCCCCTTCAAGTTGGGGATGATGTGGCACCTGGGGAAAATCCACAGTCATCCTGATTTGACACTTCACCGCTTTCGGAGTACTTATCAAATTTCGGGACGAAATTTCTTTCAAGTTGGGGATGATGTGACAACTCAAACTTTCAAGGTCTTTCCTCGACATGTTACTTGTTTACAAACTCTGTTTCTGTAATTTGTTTACGTATGAGTTACATTATGGGTTTGGTTAGTTAATATAAAGTTTTGAACCATTTAAAAATAAAAAGATATAGTCCATGCAATCTCACATGACGAAAAACCATGCACGACGAAACATGGGTTTTCGTCATCACCTTGAACACGATGAAACACGGGTTTTTCACCGTATGGGCTTGTTACGAATCAGTTATATTCACTATATTCGCATAACATCACGAAAAATCACAATCAGCGAAACCCTAGACTATCTTTCCCCTCCTTTGCACTCGGCGGCAATCCTTGTTCCCTTCGAAGTGCTCCCAAGTCTCATCTTACAACCAGTTAGTATGTAATTACTTGACTTGATATGCTCGATACATGGTTGAGGATTGTTATGTGATGATTGTTATGTGATGATTGTTATGTGTTGATTGGGATATGTTGGGAACATAGGGTTTTGTTAGAAACTGTGCTCTTATATGTTATTAACTAGGGTTTGATGTGTTATTGTTAATCAAGGAAACTAGAATATGCATGACAAGAATTCGATGGTCTGTGTTGTTCACGATCACTATGCGGCTCGACAATCCTGGTTGTTGTAGTGGTGTTAGGTTAATGTTTAGGGTTACTTATGATTAATCCATGAGAATTAAGGACAACTATTGCTATGAACTACGTATGATCATGATTTGTAACTGACTGAATAACATGGTTTGATCTGATTCAAAATATGGAACGTGTTTACGGGAATATCGTGTGAACAGTTAAGAATGAAACTGTAAGGTGTCGACGAAACCCTCATGTCGACGAAACTCACTGTTGATGAAACACTAGATCGTTCGTCACTTACATTGTCGACGAAACTCATGGTATTTCGTCACCCATCATGCCGACGAAACACCTTAGTGTTTTGTCGTTTGGAATTTCTCCGCCCAGTGGATGGTTCACAACAGAGTGTGGTTTATCATGTGTATGAAACCTGAATGATTATTACCTGCCTGTTAATGATGTTAATCACGATTGAGGAAACATGAATTTGCATACAAAACATACATATGAATTGTGGATTTGATTGAGTTATATAACGGCTATGTGCTATTCGGGAATCACTGCTTGAAAACGCAAACTACGACTTTTATTTATATGTGAACCTTGAGAATGTGAAACTGATTACGCATACATGAATACCGTAGGCTTTGACTGATTTAGTGTATGCGAGTAACTAGTCATACCTAGCAAGTCAAGGTGAGTTCACTTCTCTTAAAACAAGCATGCGTCCGGTGGGGACAATCAAACTGATAAAACATGTAAACGGATTTTCGTAAACCCATATCCTTGTAGGGGATATGAGGCGGTTTTCAGATACCCACATCCTTGTAGGGGATGTGAGGCGGATTTCACAGACGCATATCCTTGCAGGGGATATGCAACGGTTTTCAGTAACGTTTAATGTTGGATAATACACTCACTCTCTATCACTTAAGTCCCATCATACTACCGGGTTAGTTGCTTGTAGGGCAACGGGGTTATTAGTTGATAGCGCTATTAGGTTTGGCACCCTCACGATGTACCTGGACAGGACGGGGGTGAACTAATAACTTTAAATCATGACCAATGTTTGATAGAGCATTGGGGAAGGGCAAAAAGGGCCGACTGCAGTATCGAGTTATTATCAACTTAACAAATCATAAATCACTACTTGGTATTAAACGGTTAAGTGCAACCATCACTACTCGTCGTTCAAGTTTTAAATTTATAAAACACGATATTCTACTATCACTCTACACATGTTAGGGCAAGTGCAACCATCGCGGATGAAGTATAGTGATGGCAAGATACCGAGGTCGTCCAAGCACACAAGAGCTTTTAATACTGGCTTATCGTCAACTTCTAATCGAACCAAACTTTAAGAAAAGGTTTATAAAACTACAAAAAGATAAACTAAAAACATAAAATAAAAGTAAAAGTAAAAGTAAAAACAGATAGACAAGAAAGAATCACTTGATTTCGACTTATCTTTCATGCACCCTTTTGATGATTTCCGCACTTTGGGCATTTTAAGAGATTATCTTAGTTATAGTAGAAGGCCTCTCTTGTGAAGGCGATGTTACCCTCAACCTAGTGGTCTGAGTCAGCAAGGATACAGTCCCACTAAGTCGGATTATTGAAAGATAATTAAGTAAGTTATTAATGCAAAAAGTGGTGGGCCCCCTTCCAGGCAGCGATCACCCTCAACCCTTTGATCTGAGTTAGCAAGGATACAGTCCTCGCAGGGTTGGTTTAAAGTGTTAATAGTAGTTTATAAATAAGGGATTCACGCTTTTTGCACTTCTCCCGTGGTAGGTAATGCCCGCTCCGACTCATGAAGTGTTACGAGGCTTGAACCAGGTTCTCGCAGGATCTATACACTGAACGAGACATAAAATTTACCCAACCACCCTTCTAACCCCCTTCCAGGCAATTAATGTGCTTTATATAGACCGTAAAGACGCGAATATGTGAATCAACAACATATGAATAATGATTAGATAAATTTGCCTTCAATATAAAAACTAGTTATTAAAGTCATTAATACATACCCAATTAAAAAGTTGCCAAAGCTTGAAAATCATAAAAGAAAATACATAAAAGATTTGTCTTCACCAAGTGATGTAAGAGTTTAGCCAAGCATGGCCTTTGTTTGACAAAGACTCTTACTATCAATCTTGGATCCCAATACTACTACACTGTAACGACTCCCACAAAAACGTCCTAAAAACGTTCCGTAAGTATAAACCCGGACCCCTGATATAACAACTCTCATTAAAAATACTATTTCTTATTTTAATTTAACCAATAGGAAACCCTAATTGAGACACCCAAGTAATTCTGCACAAACCCTAAAATTTTCAGAACAATCAGAATCAGGATCAGGGCCCCTAAAACTCAGGGGGGGTATTCCCTACTTGACGATTATCCTAAATAACTCGTTGTCTAAATATAATTTCGAGAAACAGTCGACTCAGCTAGCCTAGTCCCACGCGTGGCAAGCCTATAAGTAATTCGTGTCTCTTACGGACCGTAACATTAATAGTCTTACGGACCGTAAGCACCCTTACGGACCGTAACATGGGGAGTCTTACGGTCCGTAAGCATGTCCAATTTCGTGTATAAATAGCAGGCCTTGGCACTTGAATTCTGACATTTGAGCGACGATCAAATTCCAAACGTACGCTGAGATATCGTCCGATTACTATCAAAATCACTAATTAGTATAGTGGGGTGCTGCTACAAACAGGGTATTAACTCGATCGCTGCTACGATTCAATGTCCGATTGATTAAACTATCCAATGGATGTTTAAGTGCCGCTCAAATTGAGTTTATACTTTGTTATTCATCGTGATTTCGACTTGAATGTTTGAGTGCTGTTCGAACTCGGACTATACTCTGTCATTCGTTGTGAATCCGCTGAATTGTTAAGTATTGCACTTTGTCATTCGTTGTGAGGGTTTTAATCTCGTGAGTTATCGTAAATGTTGTATTAAGTTATCTACCTAGTTCGTGTGCACTAGGTTACAAGGTTAATCAATAGGCTAAAGTTCTGCCTGTATAAATCTGCAATATATCAAGGCTTATCTGTAACTTTGCCCGTATGAATCTGCATGTTTATAAGGTGAGTCATTCTCTTTTTATCAACTATTTTACAATACCTCAAATTATTTTCAAGGTTATAATTACAGGGACTAAGTCGTGGATATCTTGAATTACTGGTTAGTGGGGTATTGTGCACATTACTATTTTTCTCCCAGTTAGGTTCATTGACCTACTCGGGATAATCACTGTTAGGTTCATTGACCTACAGGGATAATCATCACTATTTAGGTTCATTGATCTAATAGTGGTATGACCATCGTCACCATTGTGACAGAAGGCCAGATAAAAAAAATAAGATAGAAGCCATTGTAATCGCTCTTATGCTGTAATTAATAACTATGCATCATTATGCAAAATAGAATGATTCACTCAGTATTTCCCGCTGACAAAACCTTTTTAAAACACTTTTCAGGTAATTATAGTAGATTGGAGTAGATGGATACGGCACTGAAAGGCATCAAGAAGTGGCTTATTTTATTAAATTAAATAAAATTTATCTTTATTAAAGCTACCATGGTAAAACATGGGTTTATCCCATCTATTTAATAAATAAAATCCGGTGTTTTCTAAACTCTGATATTTTTCCTAACTCACGGTTCTGATGAAATTTCCGCTGCAACGTTTTCAAAATAATCACCGGTACCACTGGGCTGTTCGCGACTCCCGATTCTGTCCAGGGTGGGTCGGGGGTCGTGACAGAAGGTGGTATCAGAGCCACTGTTTTAAGCCTTTAGGTGTTGTAATAATAATATCTAAATTTATATAAAAGAGTTAGGAGATTGCTGTTAACTGGTAGCATTTAGACTTGAACTTAAGAAAAGATGCCTTAATATTAGCTTCACGATAAGCTAAGTACTTGTGCAAATAAATATGATGGAATTTTGGTATGCCATAAGTAATTGTTGAAGTAATGTCACGGGACAACTAAGTCCAGAGTCACTAGTTGAGAGAATAATCAACAGTGACATGACCAAAAGCACTAGTTGAGAGAATGATCAACAGTGTTATGATTAGAATCACTAGTTGAAAGAATGATCAACAGTGATATGACCGCAATTACTAGTTGAGAGAATAATCAACAGTAATATGACCTGAGTCACTAGTTGAAAGAATGATCAATAGTAAATTGACACTGTCACAGGAATCGTCCAGTGGTCAAAATAATAATAAGATATGTTATGGAAATACAAATTTCCTTAATTCTGAATAAAAGCCCTAATAAGATAGGCATTTTTGAAAAGATACTATTTATAGGAAATAGAAAATTTTCCCCGGCAAGACTGGGTATGATGTAGCAGACTCTCCAGTTTGTCCGGATATACTGAAGATACCTCTCCGGCGAGAACCGGGTAAGAAGGTATATAATATATCAGCAAGTGACAAGATTTCCCTAAATAGTATCATGACCAGATATCTGACTAGTTTTTGAAATATAAATATGTTAAATACATTGACCTGATAGATGGTATGTTTATTTCAGCATGTGAAATATATGATTATATAGATATATATATATATATCTATAAGGAATTCCAAAAGTCAATTTGGAATAAAGCACAAGCATCTGTGTCTAGATTTCTTTATTAGGAATCTCTTTTCCGATATCAAACATTATTTCGTTTGATTATCTAACTTGAGCGACAAAAATAACAATAAAAACCCATTAAGTTGGGATACCATCAAAAGTATAAGAATTTCCAATACGTTATCATAAACTATTAATGCAAGTAAGAAGTATATAAAGTTGTGCTAGTGCACAAGAAAACACATGAAACTTAAATTATACGTCCACGGACGTTGAAATATATCACACACGACTTCCAAGGCAATACCTTTGGAAAATATAATTGGGCATTATGACACCTGTAGGTCTTGCTAGGGGAGGATCTAGTCGCCTAATCCTTGTGTACAAACCAACCCGGTTGTGCGGAATCCAACCGAGATAGCAAACCGAGATAGAACACGCAAATAATCAACACACAAGACTCAACGATTAACACCACTTGTATTAAACGTATGAAAGGTCCGGTTACAGCTCAATGTTTACAGATCAGTTCTATAAACTCTCTCTAACAGTATGTGTGTGTGTTTTCTGCTCTAAGTGTTCTCTATGTCTAACTATCGAAATGAACACAACACACGGGTATTTATACCCAACACAGCTGGTCTGGTCGAAGGATCAGATTTACTGGTCGAACGATCATCTGTCGACCAGGAAGAGCTCGAATGATCCAGATGTACCACGAAAGATGTGATCTTTCGTGGTCCATCTATCAAAGGTCCATCTATCGAGCTCATCATCATCGAAGGATATAAGTGATCCTTCGATGACCATCCTTCGACCCAGCAACTAACAATTATAAAGTAGACTGTTTGGCCAAGTCAAACCAGGAGGATGGTTGACTTGGTCAAACTTACAAGACTAACAAGACATCGTTTTACATCGTGACCGAATACAGACAAAGTGCAGACATAAGTGCACCAACAAACTCCCCCTTGGCTGTAGCTTTGTCTGGCTTATCAACAATCAGCTGTTGCTTTGTCTCGATCTTCATTCTTGTAAGTTCTTGTGTCTTCAAGTCCTTCTATTCAAGTCTTCAATGTCGGAGGATCTCTAAAGTCTTCACGTCTTGAAAGCAGAAAGTGTATCAACAAACTCCCCGTTTCATGTAGGAAGTGTGTTGACAAACTCCCCCTTAACATAAGCTCCCCCTTGAGTTATGCTCGTGAAAGTCTTTATCTTTATGAAGTGAGATCCTTGTGGTGTTGATGATGGTCAGCGGCAACTCGATCATCTTCATCATTTGAGTGCCTTCACGTCATGTCTTCATTCCGAAGCTTGTCATCGACCATGTTCTCCTAGCCTTTAGAATCTGCACATGCAAGAAATCTAAACGCATAATGAGAACAACCGCTTGGAATATCATAAGCAAACACACATGTGACCACTGTTTAAGCAAACACCGTCCGACAGTTTGAAAGTTTAACAAATTTGTCAATTTTAGTTTTAACTTTCAAAACTTGCAAATTTCGACCGTTTATGAAGATTTAGTCGTTTCGGTTTTCAATCAGGTTTCAGGTAACGAAGACTTGAGCTCCAACATCGTACGATCGAAAATAAAATAGAAATAAAATCTTTTTGGCTTTTATAAAGTTTATATTAAAACACACATAAAATCTTTTTGGTATTTTTGAATATTTCAAACGTAAAGACTGAAAGCAGTAAATAAATATTTACAGACATTCTTTTTGCGAGTTTCGAGGGTAAGAGAATCATATCAGTGTACGGTCATGTCAAAACACTCTTGTTGTTCAATTAGATAACATTAAGATAAGCATCCTATAACAATTATCGGTATTGTTGTCCACATAAGCTCAACTTATCAGATGTAATCATGGCGAGGGGATACGTTAAGGTATGATTTATACTTACCGACCGGTGTTCATCCACATCACGACACATTCCCGTATCAAGGTATGCGCGAGGGTTCATCTTACCGGTGAGTATACCGATTATCATCTGTTTGACCGTATATGATGTGAGATTCTCACTTATTTTGATTTGAAAACAAGCCCTATGTGATATAATCACTTATTGATGAGGAACTTGATTTTCAATGCATGAGGGCACAAGAGCAAGTCCGTGAACAGGTCAGTACTTTCGTACAGCAGAGAGACGAACTTGACTCCCGGATAAATGTGATATATTATCACTTATTTTGTTTGGACATGTGATTGTTTATCACTTATTGAGGTCATATGCAATATGTACACGTATGTATGGTATCATGGAAGATCTAGACTTGCGTCCCCGTTATTTTTTTCGGTAAAAGATACAACCATGATACCCAGATGATAAGCAGCATAAAGACCGAATATCTCAGAACCTCGGCAATCTCTCAAACGAAATTTCGGTACTAAGACCATATGCCAATGAATGGTTCCCACCTGGTCTTCAGTCGATTTAAGTTTATATCACCCTGCACACTTTAAAATGATTGTGAGCCTACCGATACATCTTATATAGAGCTGCTTATCGTTTTTCATTTAAGGTTTAAAGAGGTTTAGACAGACCACTGATGTACTATCATTTTCTCTTTTGCTCGCCAGGAAACTCATTTTTGTTTTTCTATTGTTTTTGTGTTTTTGAAATTTTTCAATGTTTTTGGATTTTCAAATTTTTGGATTTACTCCCCCTAAAATCAACAAACTAAGATAAATTTAAAACACAAAGGTATTTACAAAAATGATTTTCCGATGTTGGTTTTACTCTTGCTTGACCTTAATGCCGTTTACCAATAATAAATAGTCAAATCTTGATTTGTCAAATGCTTTGGTAAAAAGGTCGGCACGTTGGTCATCGGTGTGGACGTAAGCAACATCGATTAGCCTTTTCTCAAAGCAATCACGTATGAAGTGATACTTAATGTCGATGTGCTTAGTCTTTGAATGCTGCACAGGATTTTTAGTGATCTGTAATGCAGCAGAATTATCAACGTAAATAGGAGTAGTTAGGAATTCAAAACCGTAATCACGCATTTGTTGTTGTATCCACAGGACTTGGGAGCAACAACTTGAGGCAGCAATGTATTCAGCTTCGCATGTTGACGTAGCGACGCATGTCTGCTTCTTGCACTGCCATGTGACTAGGCGATTTCCCAAAAACTGACATCCAGCCGTTGTGGATTTGCCGTCGATTTTGCATCCGCCAAAATCAGAATCACTGAATGCGATCAAGTCAAAGTTATTATCCCTAGGGTACCACAGACCGGTGTCAGGGTAACCCTTCAAATAACGAAAAATCCTTTTTACAGCTGCAAGATGTGAGGCCTTCGGGTTGACTTGATATCTGGCAAGCAGGCACGTTGGGTACATTATATCTGGTCTTGATGCTGTGAGGTACATAAGAGATCCGATCATAGCGCGGTAGTATGAGGGGCTAACATCTTGTCCCTTCAAGTCTGGAGTAATTCCGTGATTTTGTGGTAATGGGGTACCAATGGGCGTTGCATCAGACATCTGGAACCGGCTCAAGATGTCACCAACATATTTAGTCTGATGGATGAATATCCCAGACTCGGTTTGTTGTACTTGTAGGCCCAAAAAGAAAGTCATTTCCCCCATAGCACTCATCTCGAATTTATCCTGCATTACACGCTCGAAATCCCTACACAAAACATCATTAGAAGACCCAAATATAATATCATCAACGTATACCTGTACCAGTAGAAGATCTCCATCTTGTTCTTTGATGAAAAGAGTACAGTCGATTAGGCCTCTGCGAAATCCATTCTCCAGCAGATAATTAGATAAGGTTGCGTACCAAGCTCGCGGTGCTTGATGAAGACCATAGAGAGCTTTGTTGAGCAACCAAACCCGATCGGGATGGATAGGATCCTCAAAACCTGGAGGCTGTTCGACGTACACCTCTTCTTCTACCACACCATGTAAGAAAGCACTCTTCACGTCCATCTGGTATACCTTGAAACCTTTGAATGAAGCATAAGCCAGAAAAATCCGAATTGCTTCTAGACGTGCAACAGGTGCATACACTTCGTTGTAGTCGATCCCTTCAATCTGACGAAAACCTTGAACGACTAGCCTTGCTTTGTTCCGGATAACGATCCCACGGTCATCCTTTTTGCATTTAAACACCCAACGGGTACCAATCTTCTTGTATCCAGCAGGTTTCTCTACGAGTTTCCAGACACCAAGCTTCTGGAATTGTTGCAGTTCTTCCTGCATCGCTTCAACCCATGAGCTATCTTTCAAAGCATCTTTCCAAGTTCTTGGTTCTTCCTGTGAGACATAACACGCGAAAGACCAATCATTCTGTTGACCAGATTCTCGGATAGTTGCATACAAGCCTGCATTGTTGTTGTTTCGCAACATGTTTCTTGTTTGAACGCCACTTTGTACATTCCCGATGATGTTTTGTTGAGGATGGGTATTATGAATCCTTGTCTCTGGATTATCTTGAACTGGAATATTTGTACCCAGATTGTTGAGATTGAGATCAACAATCATTTCAAGTCCCGGAATTGACGAAGAGGATGATGCAGAAGTTTCAGCTGTTCGAGGGACAACCACTGGAGGAGTACCCTCTGAAATACCATGAACTGCTGTTGGAGCTTCTTGATCTGCATCTAGAAATTCATCATCCTCTGAAGATTCGTTCAATTCGGAAGCATCATGAAAATCCTCATTGTCGAGAGCATTGTTGTTCACCGAAGATGGTTCTTGATTGACAATAATGGGACGAACCAACGGTGAATCTGTTGCATTATTGCTCTCGAAAAACATCATTGCCGCAGCACTTTCTTCAACGGCTTCAACATTGATCGAATTGAAAAAGTCATCATACTCAAACATCCAAGGCTGACCAGGATTTCTAACTGGTAAAGTGTGCCTTTGTACTCTGACTTCAGACCATTCCTCGACCCTTTTAGTCTCTAGATTCCAGACTCTTAAGTTTGGGGTGGAATACCCAAGAAAGTATCCCTCAATAGCTCTAGCCCCAAACTTTCCATTAGGATCGATAATTGTGCAAGGAGCTCCAAACGGTTCAAGATAGGACAAGTCTGGTTTCCGTTTGTTGATAAGCTCAAAGCAGGTCTTGTTGTGCCTTTTGACTGTAAGGACTCGGTTCAACGTATAGCATGCAGAGGACACAGCTTCAGTCCAGAATGGAATGGGTAGCTGCGACTCTACCAACATAGTCCTAGCAGTCTCGATCAATGTGCGGTTCTTACGTTCAGCGACGCCATTCTGTTGAGGAGTATAAGCTGCACTAAATTCATGAAGAATACCTTTTGAAGTGCAAAACTCCGCCATGGCATGATTTTTGAATTCAGTACCATTGTCGCTACGTATCCGCCTAACCTTCAAGTTGTAAAGATTCTCAATCTGAATGATCAAGTTTTTGATAATACCGAAGGTTTCACTCTTGTGTGCCATGAACGCCACCCAAGAAAATCTTGAATAATCATCAGTAATCACGAGGCAATATTGATCATTCCTAATGCTTTTGTGCTTGACAGGACCGAACAAATCCATGTGCAAACGTTCAAGAGGAACAGCCACCGTGTTGACTTTCTTTGTAGGGTGTCGCTTCTTCGTTTGTTTTCCTTTCTGGCACGAAACACAGACGTCTTGAAGATGGAAGTTTTTAAGAGGAACACCATTCACCAATTCATTTGACACCAAATGATTCATTTTGCGTAGGTGAATGTGACCCATTCGTCTGTGCCAAGAGATTGTGTCTTTTTCTGTGGCTTTAGAAACGAAACATGTTGCTTGTGCAGACGTTGTGATAGCTTGGCTCATATCAAGGACATACAAATCATTTATCCTTGGAGCCGACAAGAGAATCCATTCTTTTGGAATTTTGAAGCCGGGTTTCAGCACATAACATCCATTAGCATCAAAGTGTACTGAGAACTGCTTGTCACAAATTTGAGAAACACTAAGAAGATTGTGATCAAGTTGTTGCACAAAGTTGATCTTGTCAAAGCTAACAACCCCGTTGGAAATCATTCCTTCACCCGTTATATATCCGCCCTTATCTCCAGCAAAAGCAACATAACCTCCTCTAATAGATTTAACGTCGTAGAGAAGCTTCATGTCGCCTGTCATGTGCCTGGATGCCCCACTATCAACAATCCAATGACTACTGATAGTTCCTCCTGGAACACCCTGCACATGAACTCAATCGATTGGTTGGAGATGGGGACCCAAGCCATTGTGGTCTTGGGTCTTCCATTTTTATCAACAACAATAACTTCGACTTTTTGATGATTTGGAAATTGTGATGGTCCCCCTGATTCAATAACCCTTTTTGGTTTCCAGGTCTGTTGAGTGTTACCAGTTTGATTGTTTGAAGTTTTTGAAAACTTTGAATTTTCTGGTTTAACTGAAACAGATGGTTTGTGAACCACATCGGTTTTAATTTCTTTTTCAAGTTTCTTGACCTGTTGGCGTTTCTGTTTCTTTTCCCTTTCTCTTATGAGTCGGGGATCTTGTTTTACAGAAACAGATCGCTTGCGGTCAGTTGGGCCACGGGGATCATCAACTATGCCTTTTTTGTTTATGAAGATACGGGCAATTTCGAACAATATGCCCGATTGTTCCACATTCAAAACATGATCTTCGTTCAACAAACCCCGAAGTATCATGTGGTCGTCTTGCCGATGATGAACTTTGTGATCCCGAGGTACTAGGTTTTGAACAACTTGGTTCATTCCTTTTCATCACAGTTGCTTTTTGGACAAAATCTAAATTAGATTGATTTGCAAACTTTTCAATTTTGTCCGTTCCCTTCGACTTCACAAAGTTCACATTCTTCTTCTTCTTCTGATTCGGCTTCTTTTGAGTTTGAGTCGGTGCCTTACCATTTGTTTTGGTATGGTTTTGCTGTTTTGGCACTGTTGGTAATTTCTTGTTCCCAAACTGTTTTCTAACTTCAGCCTTTGGAATAGGAGGACACTGTGTGACTGTAACATGTGGTCCTGTCTTTCCCAAGAACTTACTTGTAGAATTTTCAAAGACTTTACTAATTAATGATTGATTAACATTCTTAATAGGAAAATCTTTGTCTGAATAGATTTTATCATCACCAACAAGAGTGTACAGTAAATCCACACTCTCCGACTCTTTCTCAGACGAGGACTCAATTGCAACAGTCTTAGCGGTTTTTGCAGGAGGATCACACAGAATGTGATTCTCAAGAGGTATGTCCTCATCGTTTATCACCGCATCAGACTTTGCTGAATCAGTATCATCAGATTCATCATCAGAAGAATCAACATCCTCAATCACAACTGGAGGATCCTGATTCTGTTCAGCAGTTACAAATGTATCTGCTGATACATCTGAATCTGACGATACTTCTTTCTTGTATCCGAGTCCTGTAGTAAACTCTGTAGCAAACTCATTAACATCCAGAGGAACAGACGGTTCAAAGTGAGTTCTATATTCCTCATCAGGCAGAGCATCAAAATTGTTTCTCACGGGTGGTGGACATTTCTTGTAACCTAGGCATGTGACATCCTTTTTCTCTTTCTGAACATCAATGATGTGATCCAACACATAGCTAGAACTCAAATAACTATCTAACTTAAGGTGGATCGCCTCACTTTCGGTTTTAACACAAGCCATTTCTTTTTGCATCACCTCAAGACGAGTGATATACAAATTAATGTCAGTTTGTTTTCTGGAAACCATTTTAGTCAGCTCTGTTTTATCTTTCTTCAATGTCTCAATCATTGATTTATAATTCTTTTCATGGTTTTCATAAAACATATTGGCTTCAGTGCACTTTGAAATATCAACTGTCAATTTCTGATTATGAATAAATGTCACATCATATTTCTCTTGCAAAGCCTCGTGTTTGCTTTGCAATTCACACCACCTATCATTCACAGAAACATGTTTGTCTTGCAATTCAAACAAACTAGCTTGTAAAGCATCGTGTTTGCCTTGCAACTCAGACATGTTTGCTTCCAACTCAGCACATCTAACATGCAAACTATCACAGTTACTACAGCTAACAGAAGTGGGTTCGTCGACACATACCTGACTTGATGAACTGTCGACATTCGCCATAAAGGCTGAATGGAGAGAAGACGAAGAATAAGCAGCTTGATCCACCAAAATAGATCTTCTTTGAATTCCTGCTGCAGCTTCATCCAAAAGCTCATCAATATTTGCATCGACTGATGCACTTGATGTGTCATCCACATGATCATCGCCTGAAGCGGAGGACTCTTCATCTGAACTTCCACTGTACCCGGAGCTGTCTTCATCTTCAGAAGATTCAACACCATTGGTGGAAGATTCTCCACCACTGGCGTGTTTAAGATCATTAACCACTTCAGCAAAACAAGCTGTTCCATCAGGAGCATCATTTCCCAACTGGATTGACCAATCACAGCCTTCATCTACCTGAACCACAAGTGCCTGGTTGGCATTTGATGGTCCTGCTTGACTCTGGTTATTGACAGGCACCAGTGTTCGTTCGTTGTTCCTTCCTTGGTTCTGATTTGCCCTGTTGCCTTGACCTCGGAAAGGGTTCTGGTTCCCATGCTGAGTTGGCCTTGTACATTCCCTTTTAAAATGACCCCGTTCACCACAGTTGAAGCATTTAACAGCTTGCTTATCAAACCCATACTTGGTGTCTTTCTTGCTTTCCAAGCTGGTTCGACCTGTTCTTTCCATGAAATCCTTTGCTCGCCTAACAGCACTGGCAAAGGCCCACTTGATATCCATCATCTCCATCTCCTCTTTATCAATCTGCTGATAGTCTTCTTGTGTCAGATTAATATTACCAATCTGACCTTCCACTAATCCACAGTATGCGCTCACCACAGTGTTTAGCAGCTCCATGTGTTCCTTTGCTACTTCCACACTGACTTTAGAAAGGCTTGAGGTGTCGAGCCGTACTGTATTTGGCTTTGATTGTTGACCAGCAGATGATGTGCTTCCATAACATGCTTGCTGTTGAGGAGGAAGCGGATTCCCATACATGTCTGTTGTGGGTAAAGGATTTCCGAACATATCAGTTGGTCTGAGAGGTCGTTGCTGTTGTGGTGCTGGTTGAGGGACTGGTTCCAGCAGATTTCCATACATGTCTGTCTTTGGAGGAACCGGCACTTGGATAGTATTGCCATACATGTCAGTGCTAGTCACAAATGCTGTCTGAACTGGAGCATGCGAAGAGGGTTTTGTAGAGGTGCTAGAGGTTCCAAAATACATTTCAGGATTTTGAGGCACGGGAATTCTTTTTGCCTTCAGAGTTTCTTCCTGATTCTTGTTTTCTAGAATTTGAACAAAGTCGTTGAAGCTCGTTGTATCTAAAGTACCATTGTACTTCATGATTTCCAAGAATGTATTCCACTGCGGTGGCAATGCATCTGCAAACCTTTTCACAATCTCTACAGGAGTTGTAACAACCCTAAAATTCGTCAATTCAGTCAACAAGTGATTAAATCGACTTGTCAAATCACCCAACGACTCATTCTCCATACACGTAAAACCATCAAACTCTTTCTTCAGCAACTCTTTTCTCAACTGACGTGTTGCTTCATTTCCTACGCCCCTTGTTTTCAGCGCGTCCCACAACCTCTTTGTTGTCTTGTAACTGACGAATTGATGATAGATATCTTTACTTAAGGCCTGAGTGAGAATGGCGTATGCCTTCTTTTCTAGATCATAGACTTTCTTCTGATCTTCCGTGAGATCTGCAAACGTAGCAGCAGATGATGCGGCAACCTCTATTGTTTGATCGAAATCAGTAATAAACCGCAACCACAATTCTGTATTTTGGCCAAGAACGTATGTATGAAATCTATCAATCCATCCTGGATATTCATATAAATGCATCAACTTTGGAGGTCTATTCAAACTTCCCGTTTCACTCTCGCTTAAGAGAATGCTTTGAACACTTGGGACTTGATTTGATACAAACGCCCATTGACCGGTAGAAACTGCATTAGCTTGAGAAGATACCGGTGCGGAAGATGACGGAGTACCAAAGTACATATCTGTATTTACCAAAGTATTCCACCTTGGATTCATTTTTGATTAAGAAAAATAATAATACCAGCCGAAGGATACCTGTCGAAAGACACTTGAAAAACACAAACTGTTAAGCACAACCAGACTGATGATCGAAAGATCCACACCTGTTCGAAGGATCAACAGGGTTCGAAGGATCTCTGTTGAGTTTCGAACAATGTTTTTCGAAAGATTCTCCAACGAAGGATCCTTATCTTTCGAAAATGAACAGTAGACCGAAAGATAAAAGTTTCGAAATGATTCCTTGGTTCGAAGGATGATGATCTATCGAACCTCCACTGATCGAAAGATGGTCTTTCGAGTTCGAAGGATATCTTTCGAAATGGTTCTGACACAGTTGACAAATCGGACAGTTTGGTGAAAAGTTGACGGGTTGGTGAGAACTTTCGGCAGAAAGTATGTTCAGACCATATCTTCAGGTCTGAACATGCAGGTTTTTCACCAACCAGGTAATGATGTCCAATATTTTAATCAAAACACAACTCCCAACACTCAAACACTTAGGAATTTAAAATTTTAAGATCAAAGTGTAGTTTAACGAAAGCCAACTTGAATATATCAAGAACACAGCCCAGATATGTGAGTTTTCCAGAAAACCCACACACTTCCGAAGCTCGGTTATGCTCGAAACTTCACTAAAAACCAACCTTTATCATGTGATAATGAAAAATAACAAGGTTTTTGTAAGAACTTCCAGCAAAACAACAAGATTACACCCGATTTTAACAAGTTTTTCAGAAAATATTAGCTTTTCAAAACCCGAACACCAGCAAGAACACCTCGGTTTTAACAAGGATAAGAGCCAAGGCTCTGATACCACTTGTAGGTCTTGCTAGGGGAGGATCTAGTCGCCTAATCCTTGTGTACAAACCAACCCGGTTGTGCGGAATCCAACCGAGATAGCAAACCGAGATAGAACACGCAAATAATCAACACACAAGACTCAACGATTAACACCACTTGTATTAAACGTATGAAAGGTCCGGTTACAGCTCAATGTTTACAGATCAGTTCTATAAACTCTCTCTAACAGTATGTGTGTGTGTTTTCTGCTCTAAGTGTTCTCTATGTCTAACTATCGAAATGAACACAACACACGGGTATTTATACCCAACACAGCTGGTCTGGTCGAAGGATCAGATTTACTGGTCGAACGATCATCTGTCGACCAGGAAGAGCTCGAATGATCCAGATGTACCACGAAAGATGTGATCTTTCGTGGTCCATCTATCGAAGGTCCATCTATCGAGCTCATCATCATCGAAGGATATAAGTGATCCTTCGATGACCATCCTTCGACCCAGCAACTAACAATTATAAAGTAGACTGTTTGGCCAAGTCAAACCAGGAGGATGGTTGACTTGGTCAAACTTACAAGACTAACAAGACATCGTTTTACATCGTGACCGAATACAGACAAAGTGCAGACATAAGTGCACCAACAACACCAATGCTAATTCCGTCAGTAGAAGAACTATTAAAAGAAGCACTTTGCTACACGATCCTACAAGCGACAAGAATATCGCTGAGGTACGCTACAGTTTAATCAGAGTCATAAGTATTAGCACTGAAAGAGGAGTCATATACTTTTGCAAATTCCCTATTTCATTTTATTTGACATTCCCTGGTAATGTCATTTAATAACGGTTATCACTCGAAATTCCAGATAGAAGTTCTTATATTTCTTTTATTGAAAATTCTGACTTCTGCATATAAAGTTTTTCGCATTGTTACTTTTCCTAACGGTCATCATACCAGGAGGCTTTATTTCATAATAGCGAATATTGATTCATTTCATTTCTTGGTAAATCCACATGTTACACATGCACCGTTTGTTGCGCATGTGGTTCGTTTAATTTCTGAATTCCACTGGAGGGCTTCATTCTAATTTGTCGTTTTATCCAAACTCAAATATCCTTTAATTAGACTTAATTTTGGCACGGTGAACCGCATTATTGCTAAACAATGACTCTTAATATCGAGTCAATAAATTTTTGAAAAACTCAATTTTCTTTGGCATCCATAGTTTCTATAGTGACCATGTCCGAATTTTCTTATTAAAACTTGTTTTGTTTAAATCAAAGTTCAAATTATTTAACTCGCTCACATTACATATTCATTTCAAGATTCCATATGATGGATGAAATCTATCATATTCAAAATAGTCCCAACAAGCACTTCATTTGTTTTGAACCATAATAGGCTTGTTTAGTCTTCGACTTCATTGAATCATTTCTTTGATCACGATCACCTTGTACTGACATTTTCACAAAATTTAAAGCTTGCACTAATCTCGTTTATATATATCATATATGGATTTAATTAATTATATATTTATAAAAGCCATCTTGACACAAATTGTGTGTTAAGATAATAATACACAAATTCTTGTCATATTTCAGTATATCTTTTAAACATCAATCTAGCCTTTCGTGATAATTATTACTTTAACATCTTCAATTGAAAAACATTATATTTTATGTGGAAACTTACATAAGTGAGTACCAATTTACAAAATAGTATTACTATATTCTTGTTAAACCATTAAGGTAAAAGAATTTATATTTTTATATATAAAATTTATGTTGAAGTATACTTTCATTTAAGTTTACATTCAGTTATTTATTATTTATAATTAATATTAATTTTATTATTAATAATAAATTAATAACAAAAGTGTTAGTATTTTTTTTAAATACTAGGGTTATTACCAAGGGCAGATATTGAATAGCCTAGCCTTAGTTAGGCATGGATTGGCCACCTATGCTTAAACAAGGCAGCACTAACCAATATCCACCATGATAATGACTAGTTAATATATATAAATTAAGTTATCATACTTAATTAGTAAATTTTAATTATATGTAGAAATATTTTACATATACTTTATACTGTAAAGAGAAGTCATATTTTCATAAAACAATACAAGAATTAAAAGTACAAATAAAATTATATATCACATGTTTTGTGATAACTATGTATAGTAACACTCTAGCAAGAAAATAACCATATAAGAATAATATGGTAGTCATCAATTACGTTGGATTAGGAGAACATTATACTATATAAAAATAGTCCTCATTTTCACTTATTTACAATATTTGTAAATACCTTCACAATGTTATATGATTTCAAAATGAAAAATAAGTAATCACATAGAATCGACTCATTAAGTGATGTATATTTACAAATATTTTACAAGTACTTTTGTACAATAAATATTTTTACACCTTTAAATTTTCATTTTAACGTTATAAATAATAGTGATTCTTTTACAAAATAATAAAATATTTTGTAAAATAATAACTTCATTGCGGTATTTTGTAATATATATTACATAGTAAATATAAGTTATTTTACATAGTATAGTAAAATACTAAAATAATATTTATTTAAAAGTAGTGACCATTTACATATAGTAAAAATGCGTCACAAATAATATTTATATTTGATATGTAAGATACGGTTCAGACAAGTACACAAATAATATATATATATTACATTTGCTTTACAAATATAATATAATGGTTGGTCTTACCAAAACAATTTATTCTTATTTCATTTCGATCTCCAGGACATAGTATGAAAACTATGGTCACTAATAGTGTACTATCACATTGTTTCACAATTAAAACAACTTGGAACTTTAATTAATGATACACTAACTCTATTGTCTTCTGGTGTATCTTTGCAATTCACTCATCTCAACACTTTGATTTTCTAATATCATAAATATTTGACAAATCATTTTTCATACTTTTATTTCATTTGGAACCTGTCAATTCTAAGTCTTCCTCAGTTGCCAATTAAAGTAAGCTTCCTTTTAAAAGTCCTTCACATTCATTTTAAATATCTATCTTTTGGCTTGAACCTAGTCACTTTGGAAATTTATATCATTTCATCTCATTCGTTTGACAATCGATTTCTTGAACCAATTCAGTTGAACCATTGAATTCTACTTATTATACAACTCTTATTCACAAAATTTGATATTTAATCTGTGTCATTTTGTTGACTTAAATATGACATAAATCTAAAAGAAATATCATAACCCAAATATACTTGGGAACTGGAATCTGAGATAAAGAAAAAGTATTCCAGTAAATCTCGAGGACGAGATTTTTATTAAGGTGGGGAGAATGTAACGACTCACACAAAAACGTCCTAAAAACGTTCCGTAAGTATAAACCCGGACCCCTGATATAACAACTCTCATTAAAAATACTATTTCTTATTTTAATTTAACCAATAGGAAACCCTAATTGAGACACCCAAGTAATTCTGCACAAACCCTAAAATTTTCAGAACAATCAGAATCAGGATCAGGGCCCCTAAAACTCAGGGGGGTATTCCCTACTTGACGATTATCCTAAATAACTCGTTGTCTAAATATAATTTCGAGAAACAGTCGACTCAGCTAGCCTAGTCCCATGCGTGGCAAGCCTATAAGTAATTCGTGTCTCTTACGGACCGTAACATGGGGAGTCTTACGGTCCGTAAGCATGTCCAATTTCGTGTATAAATAACAGGCCTTGGCACTTGAATTCTAACATTTGAGCGACGATCAAATTCCAAACGTACGCTGAGATATCGTCCGATTACTATCAAAATCACTAATTAGTATAGTGGGGTGCTGCTACAAACAGGGTATTAACTCGATCGCTGCTACGATTCAATGTCCGATTGATTAAACTATCCAATGGATGTTTAAGTGCCGCTCAAATTGAGTTTATACTTTGTTATTCATCGTGATTTCGACTTGAATGTTTGAGTGCTGTTCGAACTCGGACTATACTCTGTCATTCGTTGTGAATCCGCTGAATTGTTAAGTATTGCACTTTGTCATTCGTTGTGAGGGTTTTAATCTCGTGAGTTATCGTAAATGTTGTATTAAGTTATCTACCTAGTTCGTGTGCACTAGGTTACAAGGTTAATCAATAGGCTAAAGTTCTGCCTGTATAAATCTGCAATATATCAAGGCTTATCTGTAACTTTGCCCGTATGAATCTGCATGTTTATAAGGTGAGTCATTCTCTTTTTATCAACTATTTTACAATACCTCAAATTATTTTCAAGGTTATAATTACAGGGACTAAGTCGTGGATATCTTGAATTACTGGTTAGTGGGGTATTGTGCACATTACTATTTTTCTCCCAGTTAGGTTCATTGACCTACTCGGGATAATCACTGTTAGGTTCATTGACCTACAGGGATAATCATCACTATTTAGGTTCATTGATCTAATAGTGGTATGACCATCGTCACCATTGTGACTTGTCACCATTGTGACAGAAGGCCAGATAAAAAAAATAAGATAGAAGCCATTGTAATCGCTCTTATGCTGTAATTAATAACTATGCATCATTATGCAAAATAGAATGATTCACTCAGTATTTCCCGCTGACAAGACCTTTTTAAAACACTTTTCAGGTAATTACAGTAGATTGGAGTAAAAGATGGATACGGCACTGAAAGGCATCAAGAAGTGGCTTATTTTATTAAATTAAATAAAATTTATCTTTATTAAAGCTACCATTGTAAAACATGGGTTTATCCCATCTATTTAATAAATAAAATCTGGTGTTTTCTAAACTCTGATATTTTTCCTAACTCACGGTTCTGATGAAATTTCCGCTGCAACGTTTTCAAAATAATCACCGGTACCACTGGGCTATTCGCGACTCCCGATTCCGTCCAGGGTGGGTCGGGGGTCGTGACATACACACACTCTAAAAAAATGGAAAATGGATGATGGTGTTGTAGTGGTGGTGGAGTGGTGGAAAGTGAGAGAGAAGTGGTTTGCCAAGGGATGGATTGGAATGAAACCAAGCATCCCTATTTATAGCTGAAAACAGAACGTCCACCACGGCCCATGCCCGCCTGGCACGACCCGTGGCCATCAGTCTCTCTCTTCTTCATTAACTACAGTGTCAGACTTGTACTAACACGACCTCGTGTGTCAACGGCATGGCCTGTGGTCAATGTACTTGCTGTACTACTTCAGATCCTTGAAATATTGGAGTTGACCACGCCCCGTGTTGCTTTAGCACGGTCCCGTGTTGAGCTTTGGATTTGTCTTTTGTTGTTGTCTTTTTCTATTTCAGAGAATCCCCACTGGGCGTGACCCATGCTAGGTGAGCACGGCCCCGTGCCAGAGCTTCTGATTTTGTTATTTCTTTGGTTTGAATGTGGACGGGGGCTCGACGAATTACGTCAATCCTTCTTCATTGCATTTTATGTTGGTTTTTACTGTTATTTTGCTCGTTTTTGTTCGTTTAAGCTATTTTAACCTTGTTAATTAAAAAGGAACAAAGAAACGGGCTTTTTCCAACATTAGCACTGAAAAAGGGTTGATTTCATGTCGTATTAGATATAATTTATATGTTGTATTTTAAGCACATCAGTTTGTCTCAAGGATCGAACCCAAATTTCCTTACGTCTCCTATCATTCCCCACCAGTGCCTCGCTCCTTTTTGGACAAAATGGGAATCGAACTTGAGTCTTCACAGAAGAACTCAAGTCCTCCTACCACTTGAGCTGGAGGTCATTGACACGATAATATATTATGTATCATCTAATAGACAACATTTTTCATCCATATTCACGTAACTATTACTATTACTAATATTTTATAGTAATATTGGATTTTAATAATACAAACTATTCGTCGTTAGCCGCCAACAGTCCCAACTTCAAAAATAACCACTGTCAGTCCCAACTATTGACATATTGGCCAGCTAGACCCTGACTAATAGAACACTAACGCGTTAGTCTCCGGTCGCCGGAAAACCGTTTTTGTCCAGAAAAAATGTTTCTAAAGGCTCGATCTAAGGTTACAAAGAGGTTTGGGATGAAAATATTGTGTTTTCCGGCCAAAAAGTTGAGTTTTTCAGCCAAAAAGAAGTTTTCCGACGACTTCAATAATTGGGGATTTTACTAGAAAAGGTTACTAAAGGTGCGTAATAAGGGTTAAAAGAGGGTTGGGACGAAAATGTTGAGTTTTTCGGCCTAAAATGAGTTTTCCGGTCAAAAACCTTTTTCCGGGGACCAGAGACTAATGACGTTAGGGTTCTGTTAGTCAGGGTCCATTGAAGGCCAATATGTTAGTAGTTGGGACTGCCAATGGTTATTTTTAAAGTAAAAATTGTTGGCGGCTAACAACGAATAGTTGGGATTATTAAAATCCAATATTACTATTTAAAATATCAAAACTAATTCCAACTTTGAGTAAATTACAAGTTTTGTCCTTTATGTTTGTCCCAAATTGCAGGCGCTGTCCTTTAAACCAAAACTTGACAGGCGGTGTCCTTTGTATTTTCAAAATCTTGCACGTTTTGTCCTTTAGGCCAAACTTAGTTAGATTTTTTAGTTAAATCTGGTATCAAGGGGCTATTTTGTAAAAAAATTATTCAGGGACTAAATTGTATCATTCTTTCTCTAGCTTTCTCTACTTCTTCTCTATCTAGTTCCAGATCAAAAAAATCTCAACCATTACAACACCACCACTATCCACCTCTTCTCTCTAACCACTATCACCACCGGCGGTTTCTGAGGCCCACTACCATCAGTTTCGTCTTCGTGTTCTGATCGGATTTCCGTTATCCTGGTTTATTTCTTTGTGTAAATCTGATTGAAGAAGAAGGTGTTAATGACTTTGTGTAAATCTGATTGAAAAAGAAGGTGTTAATGATCATACAGTTGTGGGCTCACCGGAGAATCGATGCCGGAGAATCGATGCCGGATATGTTAGGTGGGTGGTGGGTGGCTGTGGTGCTAGGGGCGACGGTGGAGGTGGTGTTAAGGTCGGTTGCAGGTTTGTTTTTGGGGATTAAGGTTGGTTGCAGGTTTGTTTTTGGGGATTTTTGGGGGTTTTTGATTTGTTTGATTTTGGGGATTTTTGGGGTTTTTGATTTTTGGTCAGTGGGTGGCAGGTGGGTGGTCGGAGAATTGATTTTTGGGGTTTTTGTTTTTGGGGCAATGGAGGTGTCTATCAAGAACACGATTCTTGAAATATTGATCTCGAACACACATCTGTGTGGACTTGTGATCTGGTATAGGTTGGACATCTACATCACACTGTTTGATTTTTAGATTTTAAATAAATTTTTTCCAACTATTTTCGTGGGTGAAGTGTTATTGTTTTTTATTTGTTGAAATTGGACTGTTCTTCTGATTGGTTAGTGTTAAAGAAATGTGGATACATATATATAGTCATAAGAAATTGCTGGCTTGTAAGGTTTTCTTGAACATAGCTCGATGCATGAATGTAATGTGGAAATCTGTTTGTGCATTTTTGTTACATTGTAAATAAGAATTGATCGTGTGGATATGTTTGGTGATGATGGTGGTGGAGAATCGATGTCGGAGAATCGATGCCGGATATGTTTGGTGATGTTTGGTGGCGGTGGTGGTGGTGGCGGCGGTGGTGGAGGGTGGTGGTGATGAAGGGTGGTGGTGATGGTGGTTAGTAATTTACTCAATAATATTAATAATAATAATATTAATAATAATAATATTATTATTATTAAGTTTTGTACAATTTAGTCCCTGAATAATTTTTTTTTACAAAATAGCCCCTTGATACCAGATTTAACTAAAAAATCTAACTAAGTTTGGCCTAAAGGACAAAACGTGCAAGATTTTGAAAACACAAAGGACACCGCCTGTCAAGTTTTGGTTTAAAGGACAGCGCCTGCAATTTGGGACATACATAAATGACAAAACTTGTAATTTACTCTCCAACTTTGAATCCACCAAAACCAATAACCTTAACCATGTCAATCCATCAAGATATAGACAAACACAAACCACCAAGGGGATAAACCGCTACACCTTCCAAACTACAAGGACCTAACAAAAATAATATCCCACCCAGCCCTCCTCCGCGTTCATCTCTTTCTCTCTCATCAATCTCTCACAAAAACCCCAGATTTCCCCCAAATTCATCTCAAATTCATCATAAAAACCCTAAATTCATCCAACAATGATGATGCTGGTGACCTGCTCGAATTGTCACACGCCGCTGCAGCTACCACCAGGAGCTACATCGATACGATGCGCAATTTGTCAAGCCATCACGCACCTCGGCGATCCACGCCACGCGCCGCCGCAACCACCTCATTCCGGCGGTCATCCTCCACCGGCTCAATCTTCATACCTTCCTCAACCGTCTCCGTACAACCACGCGCCGCCGGGACCGCCGCCGTCTGCTCACGGCCGGAAAAAGGCGGTGATTGTTGGCATATCGTATAAGTTTTCGAGACATGAACTTAAAGGATGTATTAATGATGCTAAGTGCATGAAATATCTTTTGATTAATAAGTTTCAGTTTCCTGAAGCCTCTATTATTATGCTCACCGGTAGGAACCCTAGTTTGTTAGATTTTGTTATAATTGCTTGCTGTTTTTGTAAATTTGTGGAAATTGATGTAGGTTTGGTATAAATCGTGCGCATTGATTCGCGCATGATGCATAAGTTGATGCTCGTATAATGCGAAAGTTGATGCGTGTATCAGGAGCGCTGATGTGAAATTGATGCGCGCATCACGAGCGTATAAAGCGCAAGTTGATGCGCGCATCAGATCACATGATGTGCGTGTATGAGGCATGATGCGGTGTCTTATGCAGTTAAGCCGTATTTGAACAAGTACGACGGATGCAATAGGTTTGAGTTTATTAAAATCTGATTTAACAAATCTATTTAATATGACTAGAGATGATGAGAATATTTTATATTCTTTTTTTTCCTGAAAGTTAATAAGCTAGAATATTATCTACGAAAGAACCTTTTAGTGATTTTCTCATAACGAATGGCTACGTGATGCTCGCATCACTCATCAGCTTTTGGATCAAAAGGCATTTGACCGGCACATGCTTTTTAAAACCAAGACTGTAGGCAGTGGCGAAGCTTGAAAATTTCCACGGGGGTCGGAAGTCACCGAACCTAAAAATTCTATATAAGTAATTTTTTTTTATAAAACCGGGGGGTCGAAAATGTATATATCTAAAAAATTCTACACGAAACGTACATACATAACATAACACTACTGAGCGAAAAGTTCGGGGGGTCGGGCGCCCCTCCCGGCCCCTTGATAGCTACGCCCTTGACTGTAGGATTATGCTTATACTTTGTAAATCCATTTATTCTGCTGATTGTAAATGATTTTGGATTTTGAAATTGATCCTTACAATTGCAGAGGAAGAAAGAGATCCTTATAAGATTCCAACCAAACAGAACATGAGAATGGCAATGTTTTGGTTGGTCCAAGGTTGTCAGCCTGGAGATTCACTTGTATTTCACTATTCTGGACATGGTTCACGGCAGAGAAACTATAACGGTGATGAGGTTGACGGGTACGATGAAACGTTATGCCCCTTGGACTTTGAGACACAGGGTATGATCGTTGATGATGAGATTAATGCAGCTATTGTCAAACCTCTTCCTGTTGGGGTTAAACTTCATGCCATTATTGATGCTTGTCATAGTGGCACTGTACTAGATCTCCCATTTCTTTGCAGGATGAACAGGTGTGTTTCTGTTTATGTTTCCTCATATTTTACACAACATATGTTTTCTTATTGGTATTTGGTAATGCTTATGTTTTGGTTTGGTTTGTGATAGGAGTGGGCAGTACGTATGGGAAGATCATCGTCCGAGGTCTGGTATATGGAAAGGCAGCAATGGTGGTGAAGTTATTTCCATAAGTGGTTGTGATGATGATCAAACATCTGCTGATACGTCTGTAAGTTACAACTGTACACACCCTTGATTAGCATTATCGTATAACTTAAATGTAGATAAGTGTTTAAAGTGATGAATTATTTGTGGGAACAGGCTCTATCGAAGATCACATCGACAGGGGCCATGACTTTCTGTTTTATTGAAGCTATAGAGCATGGAAACGCTTCTACTTATGGGAGCTTATTAAGCTCCATGCGTAATGCCATTCGTAGTGCAAGAGGCGGTGGTGGTGGTGGTAGTGGTGGTGGTGCAGTTGTCAATTCTCTTCTCACTATGTTACTGACCGGCGGCAGTCTTACTGGTGGACTATCAGGAGGGCTAAGCCAGGTATACATGTTGGGTGACTTTCGACTTGTTTGGCTTATTTGACCCGTTTCTTTTTTAGCCATTTTTAATTTTAACTGTTTTGACTCATAACTTAACCTGTATTGGCCCACTCATAAGTAAACAAACGAGTCAAAATTGACATGTATTGATTAAAAGACTCATGTTATATGTTCAATTGGTGACAGGAGCCTCAATTGACCTCATGCCAGCCTTTTGACGTGTATGCAAAACCGTTTTCCTTATGACATATGACATCGTTTGTTCGACTAGTGTACAGTTCACTGGCTTAGGAGAAAGTTCTTGCTTTCTTCACAGAGGTTGGTTAATAATTTTATAATTTATGATTTTGGGGAACCTTTGTGTAACATATGCTTTTTGAAGCAACAATATATTTTTTGTTTTGTTTTAGACTCATTTGGGCAACTTTCCCCTTTATTTTCTTGTTTATGGATGTTGTTATTTATGATGAAATAAGAATTATAGCCCTAACGAATGTTGGTAACGGCTTCGTCCGGACCATCACAAAGTTGATGGTTGGTAGGGATGACGGTTTTAGTTGTACCAATGTTGGTTTGAACTCAAGCCAAGGAAATATACTGACTGGAACCGCCATCCGGACTTGAGAAGAACAAAGGAAAGGAAAATGTTATGTTCGATTTCAGAACTCAAGCCGTAACCATAGCAAACCTGAAATGCATTTTAACACTAGTAAGTAGGCATCAAAACTAAACCTTACTAGAAGCATTTCCAGGCTATATATGTCGTAATTTATTTAAAAAACGAAATCTAATGGGTTGAGAGCAAACCCCCAACTAATCTTCGATGACGAAAACTAAAAACAGAAATTTATGTTCGGAGGAATTGAATCTACGAATTCATCATTAATGAGTTGGGTGTTTTAACCATTCCGTCATGGATGCTTAGCGAGTTAGTGAGTCAGAGTTTCTTTTTTTTTTAAAGGAAACTTTCATTAGACCAAAAACGCAGCCAGCCCAAAACCGGGCAGCCCAAACAACAAAACAAGAGATTACATAATTACAAATTTACACCAATCAACGCAAGAAATATCCTTATGTTTCGATCGACTACAACAACAACAACAACCATACCCAGTAAATCCCACAAATAGCAAAGCTACTCATAGGGTCTGGGGAGGGTGGGATGTAGACAGACCTTGCCTCTATCCCTAGGGATAGAGAGGCTGCTTCCAGAAGAGACCCTCGGCTCCAAAACGAACAGCATACCAACACATCAAGTTCAAGAATATAGAAAAATAGACAAGAGAAAAAATAAGTCACCTATACGAAGCAAGTGATCAGAGTGGCACAGTGTAATGTAAATCATGTATAATAGCATACAACATCATTTGGGCATATACACAAGAAGTCAATCGTCGGTAAAGTCACTTAAAAGAATAAGAAAACCTACTTCCCTAAAAACACCTAAGACCTTACTGCAGTATCCTCTAGAAGTCCTTAACCCTAATCTTACGCCTCCACGAAGTCCTATCTTGGACCATGTCCTCAGAAAGATGCAACTCTAGTAAATCATGTCTAATCTGCTCTTCTCATGTCAGTTTGGGTCTGCCTCTTCCTCTCTTCCCCTCCACAGTAAGAGTTTCCACTACTCTAACTGGTGCTGTCGTTTGTCTCCGCTTCACATGCCCAAACCATCTCAATCTCCCTTCCTTAATCTTATCCGATATACTAGCCACTCCTAATCTCTCCCTAAAAACCTCATTTCTTATCCGATCCAACCTCGTGTGTCCACACATCCACCTCAGCATCCTCATCTCTGCTACCTCCATCTTGCGCGCTTGTGTCTTCTTGATAGCCCAACAGTCTGTTCCATACAGCATAGCTGGTCTAACTGCAACCCTGTAAAATTTTCCCTTTAGTTTAGTAGGGAACCTCCTATCGCACAATACTCCACTGGCTGCCTGTAAAATTTTCGATCGACTAGAGTACCACAAAAAACGCGTTCCCCTGACTGATGATGTTATCAATTTTAATTCTCTTATTTGAGAATAAAAGATGGTTTCCGGCATTCCATATACTCCAACACCCAATCGTAACCAATCCTTGAATGATATCCGTCTTCCGTTGCGAAAGCCCCTTCATCACATGAATGTTCAGAAGAACGTTAAAGGAGAAAGCAAAAATGTTGGGGATATTACACCATGAGCTCAAGTGCTGCCATAACAAAGTCGCCAACCAACTGGAGGAGAACAAATGATCGACGATTTCGTCTCCAGAGTTACACTGTGGGCAGGAGACTTCATCAACAAAAACGATTCTATTTCTAAGTGCCACCCTGGTGGGAATTTTTCCCGTTTCAGCCTGCCACACAAAGATGTTACACTTCAACGGACCCACTTACACCACTCTACAACATATCTATTATTGACATCCACCCCGAAACACAATAACTTCCTAACGTTTTTAACCGAGAACTCACCCGTCGTCCCTTCGATCCAGTGCCAAATGTCCGGAGAATCCGAAAGAACAACCCCGTGGACCAAAGCAGCGAGCTGCTGGAACTCGTTGATCTCTTCCAGACTATGAAACTGTCTCTTCCATTGCCAATTGAAAAGTCTGCTTGAACCGACACCACCCACACGATCTTTTATTTTGCACTTTTTGGCAGCCTCCAAATAAAAAAGAGCCAGAAATTTAACCCTGAGCGGTATGTTTACTAACCAATAATCCAACTAGAAATTCACCTCCGAACCATCCCCCACAATGCCTTTGAAACAGTGTCGTATAGGAGTTCTGTTCACGATAGTATTCGAAATCAATTTAGCAATGTTCTTCCACACTCCACCTAGATAGGCTTTAGATAGGGATGGCAATGGGTCGCGTTTGGGACGGGTTTAGGTAATCCCAACCCCAAACCAGATTAGATAAGATTGTCCCAAACCCGTCCCAAAACCCGTCGGGTTTCTAGCGGGTAAATACCCATCGGGTATCGGGTATACCCACGGGTTTCGGATAACCCATTAATTTTAAAAAGTTTGCCCGTTGGGTATACCCGACCCAAAACCCATCTGGTAACTACTAATCAGTTACATTTAGTATTATCACTAAAGAAATATATCAAATAACTATAATGTATACGAGATAAAATACCTATGTGTATAGAAAAAAAAGGATGCATTATATCACCAAATCCCAAACCCATCTCAAACCCGCGAAAAAAATAAATACTAGTCTCAAACCCGATTAACCAACTCCAAACCCATCCCAGATGTGTCGGGTTCGGGTTTACCCTTCGGGTTCGGTTGCCATCCCTAGCTTTAGATGGGACGCAATCCCAACCAGCTCTACTCGAGTGAATGGATCCAATAGTTTTCCTCCAAAGATTTTTTGGTTCGGTCTTGAAACGCCAACCCCATTTAACTAATAACGCAATATTAATGTCCCCAAGTCTACTAATACCGATGCCACCGAACTCTTTAGGCGAAGCCACCCGCTCCCACGCAACCCAATGCATTTTCTTAACTTCACTCGACCCTCCCCACAAGAATCTTTTGATAAGAGCTTCGAGATCATTAATCACCTTTTTTGGGCTTTGTATAATGAAAAATAATAGTTAGGAAGACTTTCCAAAACGGACTTGATGATAGTGACTCTCCCTCCAATCGACATGAGCATGGACTTCCAAACCGCAAGACGACTCTCGAAAACGTCGTAAACCGGTTTCCAATTATTAATACGGTTCATATTAGCCCCAACCATAATCCCAAGGTATTTGAAAGGAGGGGCATCCGGTTGACACCCCATCACACTAGCCATATCGCCGATCTCACCAGACACCTCCCCAATCCCATAAAGGTTCAATTTGGACATATTAATCTTGAGACCCAAACAAAGGTGAAAGCATCGAAGAATTCTAACAATATTAACAACTTCCGCCTTATCCCAATCACCAAGGACGATCGCGTCATCTGCATACAGGAGATGAGAGAACACCGAGCCCTCACTCGGAAGCTAAATACCCTTTATCACCCCTGCCGAACGAGCCTTTTCAATCATACAGGATAGAGCTTCCATGACCACCAGGAAGAGGAAGGGGAAAGAGGATCTCCTTGCCTCATCCCTTTGTTACATTAAAATTCAAAAGTCGAGTCAGAGTGAATGACTAAATTCCAATTCAGATGGAATCTTTCAACCAAAGCAATGAAATGCTTAAGTGGATTTTCGTTAGTTATAATGAATTAGAAGAAATTTAATGACAGGACATGAATAATTATTGGTCTATACAAATTAATTAGAAGAGTAGAAAGTAGAAAATCTATATCTTCAACTTTTATGTATACATGAATAAATTCCATTTTACTATAATGAATCTTTTTTAAGAGAAACTTATACATTATAGGGATTGACCTACTAATCTTTTTCTACCTTAAACTCTATCTAACTCATAAAAATCACTAGACTATTCCAAGTGTATAATAATGAACCGACTACCAATGTGCTGTCGTAATATTTGTTATTACTCTTTCACAATGAAACTATAACTTTACTAAAATTTAATCTTTCTTCTGATTTTTACATATGATCATTTTTTTAGTTTATACCGATTTAAATGAACAATTAAATAGGACTAATTTAATAACTAGTAATTTTACCCATTGTGTATCGTGACAACACCGAAACGTAAAGTAACTTGAATTATACCATTTAGTGAAAACGTATGATATTTTACCCGATTCATTTCTAGAATAAAATTTATATCAAAGTATAGACCAACTGAAAATGTACATATAAATAAGTACGAAAACGTATTATATTTGACCTGACTATTTTTTACGTTGAAACGTAAACCAACTTGAATTATACTGATACGTACATAAAAAATAAGCAAGTAAGAAAATGGTGTTTTTTAAGTTAACGAATGGTAAACATAAAACTTTATACACTCGAAGGGGTCGAAATAACATTTTACAAAGTTCAAAAGATATAACTATCAATGTTGAAACTTAAGGGGGTTAGGTGAAAAAAATTAAAAGCAAAATGGGTGTTAAGTATGGATGAGCATGGTGCCGATAATACTGGTACCGAAAAATGAGGAAAATGGGTACCAGTACCAGTACCGAATATAATAGGTACCGGTATTTACCGGTAAATTAATCAAAATACTGGTACAGGTACCAAAAAATGGAAAAAAATGGGTACCAATAACAAAAATGTTGGTATGGTACGGTCCCAGTACCTGGTACCAAATGCTCATCCAAGTGTTAAAAGGTGTTTGGTAGGTACTCTAGCCAACCCGTTAAAACAAGTAAACAACAATGAGAGTGACCATAGTAAAGTTATTTCGACAAGGTTAATGTCACGTTAGATTTAAACTTAAGCTATGATATGGATTAGGAGATGAGTCAAGTGAATATTCATAAAAGTTGATCAGAATATTTCACACGACAAATGGTATGGGTGTTGTTTTTGTTATGGTAAACATGGTAGTTAGCAACGGAATTCCTATTATACATTTAAACCGAACATATTTTTTTCTCCAGCAACCAATTATATATTTATCTTTCACGATACTTGAGGTATAAACCGAAACGCTTGAGGTACAAATCAAATATCCTTCAAGTACAATCCTTAAATTTGGAGAAGTGAATAGTGAATCTTTATACAAAGAGTTCACTATTGCAAAATCTTTATATTTTGGAGATAGAGATTCAGATGGAGAAGAAAATTAGGAGAAATCTCTAAAATTTGAAGATGAAGACTCCAATGTTGGTGCGCTTAAATACTTGGCGATATTACATGTTTTGCTCTAGTTTTTTACAATTTTTCTTATAAACCGAGCCAACTTTGGATCAACTATTTTTTAGAACGGCTCATAATCCTATATCGCTCATATTAACCAACTGTATTTACCCTCACATTACAAGATTTAAACCAGAGGGAAGCCTTATAACAACCCGGATGTCCCTTAGGGGATGACTTTGGATTATCTAGTTGTTTGGTTGACCAAGATAGAGGGTACATATAAAAGTATAGTGTTAAGTCGTTTATGCTTTGTGGTTGAATGGTAAATGTGTCAAATTTGTGAAAAACAAAAAACAAAAACAGAAACAAAAAAACATCAATTTCAGACCCTTGGGACCAAAAGCTTCAGCCAATCTTTATTACATGCATTAAAAAGATTTGTCAGAGTGATTGTGAAGTACTGCTCATTTTCATATCTCAATTCTCAATCCTATTCAATACCATATTTTATCTTTCCAAATCAATGCATATGGCACCTAAACAATGTACATGACACCTAGTCGCGTATCAACCTTTTCCGTTCGAACTTAATGCATCCATAAATGCATCATCCACGCGACTCGAGTCGCGTATCACCCTTTTTTTTCTACTGCTAATTATTTCTTTTATAAAGGGCCTCCACTATTGGCATACCCTGATATCTTATTCACACACCTAATCATGTATATGACTCGTATAAGTTTATACGGGTCGTATAGTAGTAAGAAAACATCAGTGTGTTTGGTTGTGCAAGTATACGAGCCTTACATACAACCCATACACATTCGACCAGTATACAAGCCTTATAGACAATCCATAAACATATATACGAGCCTTATATACGACCAGTATATATGTATACAAGTGTGGAGTGATTTTACTAAAATCCGACAAAATACAATTTGTAAAGCTAAGAACTTTGTTTTCTTGACTTAGAAAAAAATCAACTACAATTAAGAAACGAACATCAGATTTGAACTTATAACATCAGTGGTAGTTGTTATTTGTTTGTTAATACACATAGAATGCCTTAATGAGTTTTGAACTTCCCATTGGCATGACAACTCAAATCTAACCCTAAACTTTACAAGTAGAAACACAAACAACCCCCTTCATCTCTTTCTCTCTCTCTCTATGAAAACTAAACAAGACGTCAAAACAAAACTAGGCCCGTTGGGATAAACTCATACCGGCAACTGGGTTGATAGACGATGAAAGTTTTGAACCATTGGGATAGGAAGCCCGTCACTGTTAGGCCTGTGGTGCATCTGTTTCTGTACTGCCTTTATGGCCGCCACTCTGGCGGCATTAGCTGCTCTATTGGCCGCTGCTACCGCCCGATTCACCCTTTCATCAACTTTCGCTACATCGTACGCTTTCTCTGCAGCTCTTCGTGCTTCCTGATTATGTGCACACAAAGAAAGATCCCATCATCAAATTACAAATCATGTACACAAAGAAAGATAGCATCATCAAAATTAGGGCTGCAAACGAACCGAACTTTCAGCGAACAGTTCGTGAACCGTACGGCGGGATGTTCGTTTGTGTTCATTCGTTTATTAAATGAACGAACACGAACTAGAAATTCCGTTCGTTTGGTTAAATGAACACACACGAATAGAGGCCTCATTCGTTCATTTATGTTCATGAACGTTGGGCAACATGTTCGTTTATGTTTGTTTGTGTTTGATAGTTCATTAGGGTTTTAAATTTTATCTAAATACTTCAAAATTCCCACTAATAAAATATTTAATAAATGTTAGTGTATGTTTGTTTTTGTTCATGAACGTTTGTTTGTGTTCATGAACGTCCGTTTGTGTTCGGTTGCGTTCGTAACATTTGTGTGTGTTCGTACCTAACATTTACGAACGCACACGAACACATTCATTTTCTTAATGAACAAAAACTAACAGTAAATCTCGTCGGGTAAGTGTTCATGAACAATTTGTGAACACCATTATTTCCTTAGCAAACGTACACGAACAACGGAACAAGAGATTGCTCGTGTTCGTTCAGTTTGTTTGTAGCCCTAATCAAAATTATAAATCACATATAATAATATATGACAGAAGAGGATATATATACCTGAATGGCGTTAAGAACTTTGGAATGATAAACGGCAACAGGGGATACAGGGTGCATTGTAGTTTGTGAGCTAGGAACATCGAGAACACCGTTTTGCCAATGCCCAGATTGAGTCTCTCCGCTTCGAAAAGTGTACATACCAAGTCCTTGTCGTTTTCCTTCATGCCATGACCCTTCGTATCTATGACCGTTTGCAAAAGTATACACTCCAAAACCATGCATCTTGTCTGCAAAGTATTCTCCAGCATACGTATCGCCATTCCTACAAAAGGAAACGATTATTATTTAAATTTATTAATTTTTCTATTTATTTGGTTGGTACATATGCCCATATAAAATAAGCCGAGTACATTAAAGGTATTAAAGGTAACGGTTCATATTTTTTCTGTTTTAATATAAATAGCGGCATTTTACAGGTATAAAATAGCAGTATTTCAATTTTTTTGTTAAATATACATATAATACAGCGTATTTGGTTACTAAACATAAAATATACATATATACAGATAAAATGTTTCTAAACTTTCTTCTGGTGGTCACTAAACATAAAATAGCGCCCACTATTTCATCGTTATCGCTACGTAGCGTATAGGTAGCTTGTCACTATCATCGCTATTCACTATTAACAACAAATTTGGGAATACATACATCCAACTAATCACCGTACGTGAACAATCTACACACCTTCAAGGGTAAATTCCTATAAATCTGATCTCCTAAATGGATTACAATACCAACAAAAGTACCAGCATCAAATACAACAAAGCAAACAAATCCAACAATGAAGTAAAAGATTACCTAAAATGGTAGTGACCAAGACCATGTTTAACACCCCACTTAAACTCCCCTACGTAACGGCTACCATCCTCGCAAGTATGAACACCACACCCATGACTCTGCCCATTCGACCATTCACCCGCGTAAACATCACCCGTATAAAATGTATACACCCCAAACCCATGCCTCAAACCCTGCCGATACTGCCCCCTGTACCGACTACCCCTAGCCCACGTTTCCACCCCATACCCGTCATACTTCCCGTCAACCCAATCCCCCTCATACCTCCCACTCATATAGTAATAATACACCCCGCAACCCGAACACTTCCCCTTATGAAACTCACCCTCGTACACATCCCCGTTGTTATACGCCTGCACCCAACACCCCGAACCACCCCGTTTATCCCCTCTGTTCCTACACCCAATCGACCAAAACACCGGCAAATGCGGTCTCAACGAATTCGACTTAATTGGGAAAGACCTTGCAAGAAACAACCGAATCGACGGCAACCTAGGCAGAGCAAGATTCAGCGAAAACAACAACGCAGTCGAAAATGCGAAAGCGGATAAAAAATCGAGCAAAAACGACTGGCTCGGGTGCGAAACCAAGAAGTAAAAAAAGGGCAATGAGAGCAACAAGATCAGCCGGAGGTGGGTTCGGAGCCTCCGGATGCGGTAAAGAACCCGAAAAGCGGCAGCTTTCGTGTTGCAAAACCGAATTTTCGACGGAAACCGATTCGACAAAATTGGGGATTTTGTGAAAGAACTTGAAGAGGATGAAATTGATGTTATTTGGGAAAATTGAGGGCGTTTGTGAGGTGTGGATTTGGGAGTGAATGAAGCAAAGGGATCAATTTCAACATCATCAATCAGAATCTGATGCTGATGCGTGATTGTAACATTAGGGTTAGGGTTAGGGGATGAAATAATGGGATTAGGGTTGAAATCGGAAGAGACACCGCTGCTATCTGTTCCGATCTGAACTTCTGATTTCTTCTGATGCATTACATAAGTGAAATCAGGAACAATTAACCCTAAAAAGAGGCTAAATCTGTATGAAATTGGTGTTGAATGTTGAGGAATTGAAGATAGTTTCTTGGGGAACAAGATTGGAAGAGAAATGGGGTTTTTTTCTTTTGTGGAGAAATTGGTGGGATTTTGTGGAATTTTTGAGGAATTTGAGAAGGAGAGTGAAGTGTTTATTGGGGATTTTGATTTTGGTTTTGTTACTGTTTGAGGGGAAATTGGCTAAGCTACCAAAGTATATGATATCTCTCATTGGCCTTATTATTATTTCATTTTTTTTTTAAGTTGTATGAATGGGTCCATGGATATGATAAAATTTGGGGTGTACCTATTTGGACACCCATTTGCCTATTAGCACACTAAAAATGTGTTTTTTTTTTCTTATATGCACACCCTGCAGTGTCGAGCTGTGGCCAAAGCGCGGCGTTTTGGTCCGGTCAACCAGACAAAGACTGACGGGTCTGTTGACCGGACCAAAACGCCGAGCTTTGGCCGCGTTTTGGTCCTGTCAACCAGACAAAAGACTGACACCCGGTCTTGTTGACAGGACCAAAACGTGGCCAAAGCTCGGCGTTTTGCTCCGGTCAACAGACCCGTCAGACACCCGTCAGTCTTTGTCTGGTTGATCGGACCAAAACGCCGCACTTTGGGCACAGCTCGACACTGCAGGGTATGCACATATGACAAAAAACACCTTTTTGGGTTGGCTATCTACACACTACACACTTGGTGTGTAGATAGTTTGATCCTAAAATTTTAGATTTTGTGGAGTATTAGAGATTATAAATTTAGGAGTTAAGTATCATTTTCGTCTCTGTTGTTTGGTGGAAAATGTCACTTCAGTCTAAAAAAAATTACGTCAGTTTCGTTCTTAACATTTTTGAAACGTGTCATTTCAGTCAAAAAATATAACGTCTTGCGTCAGTTCCGTCCTCAACATTTTAACTGCGCGTTATCTTTTTGGACTGAAAGGACACGTTTCAAAAGTGTTGAGGATGGAACAGACGCAAATTCTGCTCTTTTTTTACTGAAGTGATATTTTTCACCAAATCACAGGAACGAAAATGACAGTTTACTCTAAATTTAGCAATAATGGTTTGATATTTTTTTGTGGATTTGGTAGTTTTTAGTGGTTAATGTTAGGTTGAAATGAATGTTACATGAGGTGAAATGATTATTTTACTTTATTGTTAAAAAAATACAAAAGAACCGCATAGAATGTCTGAGTGATATAGGTTTTATTCTTTTGCTTCAGGTCTTAATTGTTTAGGCGTTTGATTTGATTTTAATCCATGACCCTTGTGAGTTGACTCGGTTTTCAAGCTATGATGAATTCGAGTGACATGGATCACACATGACCTATTGAATTGTTGTGTGTAAAATTCTTTTAATAATTGTATTTCAATTAGGCGAAACCCTTCCTAAAAGATGTAATCAAAGAAAATAATAAAGTATATAAAAGTTAATCTAAAGCGTATTGTGTTTCTCTCAAGGAACGTGAAACTACAATGTATACCTTTGTGGTTGAGTCTCTCCACTTGCCATATAAGCAATGGTCTGGACTAGCAATTATGATGATGGAGATAATCCCAAGGTTGATGATTGATTCATTAGCATTTTGGGGTTGGATCTAGCAGGACAAATGGGATCAAATTTCACTAGCCTTCTTCGAGTGAACAGTCCCACGAATATTTGTGTTGGATGCATAAGGTTTTCTGGTGGACAGTAAAAATGTGTGCATGAATGATTTGAGTTAGATTTGTCATGTGATAATGTAGAGTTTGGTATCAATGACGATGTTACTTTATTATAGGAAAATTAAGGGTGGAATGTGAAGAAGCATGCCAAAGAGATTGTGGAAAAGTGGAAGGAGACCTTAATACTAATGTAGATTGTAGCGGCTTTGAAAATGTGAAAGCACCTAATGTTCACACACTGCGTTAGAGGGTTTTTTTTGTTATGTCTCCTTCTCTATTCTGATAAAGCAATATAATTTTTGCCGTTTGTCAAGTTCTTAGGCTACTTTTGCGACGTGGCACATTGTTAAATGACACTGATTTTAAAAACTAAATTAAACATCTAGAATATAAATTTTCGTATTTTAATAATTGAAGAGGTATGGTCCCAATTCCTTGCCAACGTGGCAAGGACCACACCACTTTTGCCATCATACGTGGCGCTGACATCGACGAAGTCATCCAGAAGCTTCTGGAAAATATCTGGGTGGCCCCAAAGATGCTCCACCCGACATAAAGGACACAACGTGTCACCAGTCACCAGGCGCCACGTAGGCCTGTAACAAATCCAAGGGCAGCCCGACAAAGCCAGTACGACGTCTCCAAGATGAGCGAATGCGAGCGCGCCACGTGTACCACTACACTGACCACAGCAGAGGAGACCAAGAGGATATTCCCCTTGGTCGGACAGCTGGCGCGCAACCACAGCTGGCATCGCTGCTCTTCCCTCTCTCACCATCCGGCTATAAATAGAACCCTTCGTCATTCAGGTAAAGGGATCCGGCTCACTATTCTCACACTTAACACACACTCTTATTTCCTCCTCGGAACAGTACTTATTCTCACGCCGGAGCCTGGTTAAGAGGGAAACCCCCATATTCCCCTCTTAACGAGACTAACGGTGTTGCTGTTTTGCAGGAACCGTGCCATCTCACGAGTAGAAAGAGAGATTGAACCCACAGAAGAAATAACCCCGCTGATCAACCATAGTGTTAACCAGTGTTTCATCATTGGCGCCATCCGCTTTTAGCAAAACCACTCTCATCTCTTTTTCTTTTCAAAAAAACACTCGTCAAACATGGCTGAACAAAACCCTTCTCACCAAGTGGACGGAGACGTTTCTTCCTTCGAACTCGTTTCGGACAACGTACACGTCCAACGAGGTCCAAGGAACGAAATTATCCAAGAAGGGCCGATGAACAATGAGTTTCCCAGCATCTTTGGAAGTACATCCAGGATCGCTACTCCAAACGCACCTGGTGCTACTTTCCACACTCCACCAAGAATCATCACTCAAACCACAAATGGAGCTACGTTCAAGCCTCCGTCAGAGGTAGTCCAACAGACACCACCACCAGTGCAAACTCAAAGCCATGGAGCTGGTCCCTCAGCTCCATCGGATCAAGCACAACTAAACTTCTCTGCACTACTAGGGCTACCCGAAGGAAAAACTCTGGCTTCCTGGTATGCCGAACAAGTGGCGTCTATAAACCTTGTTTACACACAACTCAGCGCGCAGCAAGCTCTGCTACAGGCACAAGCAAACCAGTCCGCATTTGTCACTCCACTGCCAAGGCCTTTGAGCGCTCCCATGCCTCAACAGACCAACGCTTTTAATTTACGTCCTGAGTCAGTACCTCCACCACATGTCAGAAGACCAAGCGCGCACGACACGCGCGATACGTACGGCGAAACAGAGAGCAACTATGTGCAGTACTCTCACCAACCAAAGAAGCCAATACAAAGTCGTCTAGGTCCGCGCAACATAAATGACGAATTTGAAAACGATGAAGAGACACACACAGTGTTCAGCAGGTTGCCACCGGAGCATGAAGCATACAAACCTCGCAAGCGCGCAGGTTATGACCCAAAAGCAGAGCATGATTACACCTTGAGCTATCGTCCAGACGACATGGCTGAGAATTCAAAATTCATCAGAGAGATCGCCACGGCTGCCATAGACAAAACAAAATTGCCACACAACGTAGGCAAATACAACGGGTTGACAGACCCAGATGATCATCTCCAAGTTTTTAACGGTGCAGGAGCAACAGGCGGATGGAACTTACCAACCTGGTGTCATCTATTCGCCCAAACCTTCATAGGCGCGGCGCGCATTTGGTTTGACAGCCTACCAGCAGGAAAAATCAAATCATGGGTTGATTTCCGAGAGAAGTTCCTAGCACACTTCTCACAACAACGACGACACACCAGGGATCCAGCCGATTGTCTGAACATATGGCGCAGAGACCACGAAAGCGTGGAAGATTTCATTACAAGATACAACAAAGAATGTTTGGAGATAGGCGATGTAGGCGAAAAGATGATGCGCGCACATTTCATGAGGGCTGTCAAGTGTGATGATCTCATCAAGCGTGTCAAAGGAAGAGATGGAGGACCCAAAGACTGGGAGACCTTCATTGAAGCTGCCAAAACCATCGCACAGTCGGATAGACAGTTGACCGGTGACGACCACCGTCAGCGTAGTTACAACCATACCGACCGACACAACAAGAAAGGTAGAAACCAACCTTGGAAAGCATCCGGTCATAGAGAAAGAAGCCCGGTGAGAAAAGATGCGCGCCACACGATCAACCAAATAGCACACCGAAAAGAGGTGAAAAGAGAAAACAGAGAAAAGCAGTGGACAGTCCTAACAAAAACCCCTTCAGAAGTCTTGGCAACCGAGAACCACCAGTTCAAGCCACCACTACAGATGCGCAACAAAAGGGGCCAAGACCCAAATCTTTTTTGTGAATTCCACAAGGACACCGGCCACTTAACCGACGATTGTTTCAGCCTCAAACAAGAAATCGAAAGGGCCTTAAGAGACGGAAAGTTAACTCACCTAGTCAAAGGTGGAAGGTGTGATTACCGTCAGATTCAAAGAAGAGAAGAAGGCCCGGACAACAAAAAACTCCGGAAGTTAGAAACCCACATGGTTCAAGAGGGTCCACGAAGGCCAAGAAGAAATTACAACAAGCGCGCGCAAGACGACTCATGGCGCGAGAAACAAGTTGTTTTCCCTGTTGTAAGAGGAGGCCCTCGTGAAAGAAGACCAATAGTCATCTCAGGCGTCATAGGGCATTACCAAACAGACTACATCTTCATCGACCCGGGGAGCACTGCAGATATCATATATGAACAGTGTTTTAATCAGTTCGATCAGGAGGACAAAGCGCGCTTAGAACCAGTTGATTACCCGCTCACTGGTTTTTGCAACGAAGCCGTTTTTCCTCTAGGACAAATATCATTCCCAGTGTTGCTCTCGGACGGGAGAAACTCAAGAACCGAAGAAGTCACATTCATGGTGCTACCAGCACATTCAAGACACGATATTCTGCTGGGGAGAGAATCCCAAGGTGATTTCAGCATGATTTGCTCTGGCCCACACTCAGCAGTGGGATTCCCAACAGAAACAGGAGTAGCCATCATATATGCAAGCAAAGAAGTATTAGCGACAGATGAGCTAAGACCTGCAAAGACAAGGAAACCAGAAGCACGCCAAGAGGCAGAAAAATGGGTGCTAAACAGCGCATATCCGGAACAGACAGTAACCTTGGGTCCCGCAATGTCCGATCTGACGCGCGCAGCGCTAAAAAAAATGCTGTTCCAAAATATGGATGTCTTTGCCTGGACGCCAGCAGACATGGTGGGTGTTCCACGGCACATAGCTGAACACCGCTTAAACGTCTCGGAAGAGGCCAAACCGGTGGTACATGCTAAGCGCCATTTGGGAGATATAAAGCACGACGCCATGAAAGAGCAAGTGATAGAGCTGTTAAACGCAGGAATCATCAGGGAGGTCAGGTACCAAACATGGGTAGCAAGCCCAGTGATGGTCCAAAAGAACAACGGTAGCTGGAGAATGTGCGTCGATTATAAAGATCTAAATACGGCATGTCCGCGCGACTGTTACGCCTTACCAGACATCGACGAAAAGATCGATTCACTTGCCACATTCCGATGGAAATGTTTCCTTGATTGCTACAAAGGGTACCACCAGGTACAGATGGCCGTGCAGGATGAAGACAAGACCGCGTTCCGCACGCCAACAGGGCTATACTGCTATACCAAAATGCCTTTTGGTTTAAAAAATGCGGGCGCGACTTATCAAAGGCTCATGAACGAAACCTTCCACGACGCCATCGGCAAGTATATAGAAGTGTATATGGACGATCTGGTTATTATGAGCAAAGAGGAGAGTACAATGTTGCTGAACATCCAAAAGACATTTGACACTCTGCGCGGAGTCAGCATCAAGTTAAACCCAGCGAAATGCTCCTTCGGCATGGAGGAGGGGAAATTCCTGGGTTTCATCGTCACGAAAGATGGTTTCAAGGTGAACCCTGACAAGATACAAGCAATAGAACGCATGCCGTCACCATCAACGATTAAGGAGATGCAAAAATTGGCAGGACGGTTGGCAGCACTCAACCGCTTCCTGGCCAATCACGCAGCTAAATCATTTCCGTTTATAAAAACTCTCCGTAACTGCATGAAGAAGAGCCAATTTCAGTGGACTCCGGAAGCTGAAAACGCATTCCGCGAGATGAAAGACTGCCTCATCAAGCTGCCAACATTAACCGCGCCAGTCAAGGGCGAACCCCTGGTGCTATACTTATCAGCCTCCGACAGAGCAGTAGGAGCAGTGTTGCTTGTAGATCGACAGGGTGTTCAGACGCCAGTCTATTATGTGTCACGAACTCTAACCGACCCAGAAACCCGGTACGCAATCATGGAGAAACTAGTACTCGCGCTGATCCACGCAACAAGAAGGCTGCGCAGGTACTTTGCCAACCACGTCATTCACGTGCTAACAAACTACAATATTGGCAACATACTCGCAAGGCCAGAGATTTCAGGGAGACTAGCAAAATGGGCAATAGAGCTCGGGGGTCATAACGTAGTGTTCAGACCAAGACCGGCGATCAAAGGCCAAGTACTTGCAGATTTCATGACAGAGGTGCCAGATGACAAAGATCGAGAATGCAAGGCGATGGAAAAGGCCGAGAAACAACAAGTGGAAGAACCATGGCTACTATACACAGATGGTGCGTCTAACGAGGATGGCGCAGGTGCTGGTCTCCGGCTAGTGAGCCCTGACAAACATGAGTTCACCTATGCCATACACCTGGATTTTAAGAGCACCAACAACGAAGCTGAATACGAAGCTTTCCTTGCTGGACTAAGGCTGGCAATCAAAATGGGAGTACGACACATCGAAGCGCATGTGGACTCCATGTTGGTGGCAGGCCAAATCAACGGACAGTACGAAGCCAAGGGAGATACAATGGCACTTTACCTGAGCCAAGCAAAGACACTGCTGCAAACCTTCTACTCCTACAAAGTGCATCACATTAATAGAAGCGAGAACAAGCCAGCTGACGCGCTCAGTAAACTCGCCTCTACAAGCTTCCAACACCTAGCAAAAGATGTACGCATAGAGGTTTTAAGCAACCCGTCCGTGCCACTGCGAGAAGTAAGCGTCGTTCAAACCGGGACAACGTCTTGGATGACTCCGATAATCACATACCTCCAATCTGGAATACTCCCGGAGAACAAGGCAGAAACAAGGAAAATCCAGTACAAATCCGAACATTACCAGATGGCTGATGGGATTTTGTACAGAAAATCATACCTCGGGCCTTTGTTAAGATGTGTTGATCCCGAAGACGCACGCTACTTGATCAGAGAAGTGCACGAAGGAATCTGCGGTATACATGCTGGACCAAGAATGGTGGTAGCAAAAGTCATGAATGCGGGATACTATTGGCCCGGAATGCACTTAGATGCGGTCAAAGAATTGAGAAAATGCAGTGGATGCCAAAGACATGCCCCCAAAATGATGCGCCCCAAGAATGAGTTGGTACCAGTCACCACGGCGTGGCCTTTTCAACAATGGGGAATAGACATGGTCGGACCTTTTCCCGAAGCCCCTGGAGCTGTCAAATTCATAATAGTCGCAGTTGACTATTTCACCAAATGGGTAGAGGCAAAGGCCCTCGCGTCGACCACAGCCACCGTTGTCAAAAAATTCATTTGGGAACACATCATCTGCCGTTTTGGTCTACCTCTCAAGATAATCACCGACAATGGAACCAACTTTGCCGAAGACAACCTCCAACAGTGGTTCAAGGAATTACACATCGAGCATACCTTCTCCTCGGTCGCACACCCGCAGGGGAATGGTCAAGTGGAAGCCGTCAACAAGAGTATAGTCGACGGAATTAAGGCAAGGTTGGGAGAAAAAAAGAAGAGGTTGGGTAGACGAACTGCCCAGCATCTTATGGGCCCACAGGACGATGCCCAAAACAAGCAACGGAGAAACACCGTTTAGCTTAGTTTATGGGTCGGAGGCTGTAATACCAGCAGAGATAGGATTGCCGTCACCCAGAATGCTCTCCATGAACATGATCAACAATGAAGAAGAACGGAGGATCGATCTTGACCTCCTAGAATAACGGAGAGAAATGGCGGCAATCAACGAAGCAAAGTACAAAACAAAGCTGGAAAAATATTACAACTCTAAAGTCCGAATATGCACTTTCAACCCGGGAGAATACGTCCTCAGAGACAATGAGGCCTCAAATGCAGAAAAACCCGGGAAGTTGGCTCCCAAATGGGAAGGCCCCTATGTCATCGACACCGTGCTCGGAAAGGGGGCCTATAAGCTGCGCACCATCGACAACAGGGAGGTTCCTCGCGCATGGAACGCCCAACAGCTGAGAAGGTGCTACTTATGAATGAAGTTCTTGTAATTGCAATGGCCAAGTTGCCAACACATTTATAATACAAGAAGTGTTTGGCTATCTTTCTATCATGCAAATTTCTTTGTCACAACTGCATATATTACTTTGGGCATACACGAAAACATCAATGGCTCGACCATTAGGAAACGTTGTAGACCTCCAAGGCCTGTCACAAGCAAGTGAACAGCCGGGTCGAACACACAACCAAAGCCTAACAAACGCCAAACAAATACTTCGTGCCCACATAAACACGAAAAACATCGAACACAGGACTAACTAACATTGTAAACACCCCCAAGGTTGAGAACAGCCGGGTACACACAATAACCTGTAAACTCGATCACTTCGTATTCACGACCCAACCTGCGCACAAATACGACAGAATGCAACGTTGTAATAAACACAACACAACCTGTCAGCGCCATCATTCATTCGTGATACCTGAATCAAAGTAATTACACATGCACATATTATGACGATAACAAAATTCGCGTAAAAACAGACAACTATTAGCATAACATACGTCAACACACAGCCAAATATCAACTAGCATAACAAGGAAGTTAAAATTGTTTATCGAATTGTCAAGTACAAGACCACCCAAGGTCATACGCGGCGCGCAGGCCGGAGTTCCCCATTCGGGATGACTGGGTCCAGCACCCCCAGCCGCACCACCTTCATCACCTAGCGCTCTTTTTAACATAGCAACACCATCCGGCCTTCGAGCCAGTTTTCTCGCAGCATTAATCACCGCAAACTCCAAAGACGAAAACTCTTGTCTCTTTGCGGCGTAAGCAGCGGTGCAATCTTCTTTCCACAGCTCAAAATGGTGTTCTTTCTCCTTATTAGCCGCCGCAGCCCTGCCCTCGATATAACCATCCTTACGCCCGCTGTTATAGCCAGCTTGCCCCAACTCAAACATATAGTTGGCCAGCTCATGGGAGTTAATGATGCGATCGGCAATCTACGAAGAAGCACACAAACAAGAGAAACAGCTCACGAAAGTCACACACAGAAAATTAAAAAAGGAAGAAAGGTCAAAAAATTACCAGGGGCACTGCGCGAGAGAGCAACCACTTGCAATCAGCGGCCGTTTCCTCAGCAAGGAGTTCAGAGGCTGTGCATTCAACTGTCTTCTCCTGAAGAAGACGTTCAGAAGTCTCATACTGCCTCGCAAGAACCTCCAACTTAGCGATGCGTTCAACGTATTCTTTCTCCTTCTTCTCAAACGCCATGCGCGCTTGGTTAGCCACCTCAGCAATATCCTTCTTTTCACCAGACAAACGAACAATGGTGTCACGTTGAGTTTTAAGATCCACATTCGTGCGCTCGCACGCAGCTTCCCAATTTTTCTGCTTGTCAGCATTGACCTTCCTCTCCTGGGCGAGTTTCCCCTCTGCATCAGCAAGCCTCCACTCCAACCCCTTCTTCTCAGCGTTGAATTTCTCCTTCTCTTCCGCAAATAGTCTCTTATCATTCTCAAACTCCAACGTGTCCTCCCTCATCTGCTTCCACTCACGGACAATCTCCTGAGTAGTAGAGAAAAAATTAACCCCGGCTTGAACATGATCATCTAACAGTTCAAACCGACGGCGCTTTTTCTGAAACATCCTTTCAGCTGGGGGGAGAGACAACGAGTAGAAGTCATGACAATTTTCAAGATTATCCATCCTAGAACCTTGGGTCAAGTTCCAACGGGGGACGTGCGGGAGATCGTCACAAGCAGGATTCGTTGTATCAAAAGAATCAGCATGAACTTTTCCAAACGGGGGGCTACGGACAGCACCTGAGGTTGCACCACCACCATCACCCGGGGGGCGCTTGGTATACACCGTTTGATGAGGAGTAGTTTCACTCACCTCTACCTCAACCTCAACATTCTTACCACGATCAGCACCAGCAACATCGCCCGCAGCACCACCTGCATCACCGCCACCCTCTGCAACCTGCTCAACCCTCACATCTCCTTTTTTCGCCCCGTCAGGAGTGTCATGAGGAGGAGACAACCCAAACGTCCTCGACGGCGGAGATTCTGGAGGAGTAATCTTGGATATGTCAACCTTGTGCCCACTCTTGGCTGTTTTGGTACCTGCTCCAAAACGAGCAGAGCATATTCAAAGAAAGGAAGGACAAACAAATGAAAACATAAGAGACGCTGGGAAAAAATAAAGCGAATACCGGAAGCTTCATAGATTTTCTGCAGCAAATCACTTGGCTTTTCAGCAAAAATACCCATATCAATATCCGATTCAGAAGGGGCAGGAGGATTCTCTTTCTGAAGTTTAATCTTCTTCGAGGCAAGCACAGCAGCAGCCTGCTCGTCAAGCTTTCGTTTCCTATCCTCAAACATCTTTTTCTGCATAATCTCAGTTAAAGTTGCGCGGTCCTCGGGGTCCGACTCAGGGCGTTTCTCTCCAACCCCTAAACCGGGCAACGTGTCAGAAACGACAACATAATCAAGGGTACGAGGAGTATGAAGTCGCTTACGAGGAGACTTAGAGGAAGTTCCTTCAGTCTTTTTCCCTTTCCCTTCCGCCTTGTCGGCTTTCGCCTTCCTTTTCGTTTCCAATGGATCAACAGGTGCAGCTGGAATCTCCAAATCATCACCCACAGCCTCGTTCACCGGTTCATGCACAGCCCCCTGCGCCGGACCTGCACGCGCGGAACGAGAGGTTAGATCTTCAAAAGATCTGCCAGACCCATCACTCGAGAGAACGATAACTTCCTCTCGAATAGAATCAAACGCATCATCATCATCCTCACTATCTTCACCTAAGACAGTGTTCACATAAGTGGTGAAACTCTCGTTGCTTGGATGTAGAAACCGGCCACGAATCTGATCTAACCAAGGCCGTTTATCAGATTTTTGTATCGCCTCAACCATCGCGCCCGGCGCCTTAGGATCCAAAACGTTCAACAACGTGAACCCTACTGCACAAAACGACAGAGATAAAGAACAACTCACAAGCAATACAAAGTACAACATACAAAAAAAAAAGAAGAGTAAGATTACGGAACGAGACGTACACTTGCCCTCATGACCATAAACCGGGACTCCCATCGGATGTTTAGGGATCCACTTCATACTCATCCCGGCACCAACCAACGCCATCTCCTCAAGCTGGATTATCGGAGTGGCTTTCCGGGTCAACCTTTTATACCAGTCTTGATCAGCAAAATCTGCAACCACATCAACTTTTGGGATACCCTCATCCACAGATCTGTAATGCATGTCCATCGGAACAACACCACGGCGAATGTAAAAAAACTTCTGTTTCCAATCATGTAGACTCTTCAGTGGCACAGAGCAAACCGGAGAAACGTTGGTACGAGCACTGAAAGAGTAAAACCCACTTGTATACGTAACAGTGTAGAAGACGTTGAACATCTCAAACGTCGGATCCAAGCGGTTCGCCATACAAATGAACTCGAAGTGAGTAATCCGAGGGAGTCCGATGGCATTTATCTGAGAGATGTGGAGACCATAACCCCTCAACACATCAGCAGTAAACCGGGTAATCGGCAGCCTGAAGTTACCTTCCCGGAAGAAGGCAGCATACAGAGTCATATGCCCAGGAGGAGTATCCATGGCTGTAGAACCAGAGGTAGGATACTGAGCACCCCATTCAGGGAGGAAACCCATCTCCCTTACTAAGTTCTGGAATTCCTCCTCTTTCCAACCTATCACTGCCTGATCTGGGCCCGGAGGAGTCCTCCCCTTGTTCCTCCTTCTCCTTGACGATGGATTTGCAGAAGACATTTTGTGAAAACTAACTATGATGCAAATAAAATCCCACGGAAGAAGAGAGAAAATGAAGGAGGAAGAAAGTTTTCAGGAATTCAAAATTTGAATAAGTGGAGAAGAAAGAGAAACCACCGTGTATTTATACCCATCGCATTTAATGCGATGGGTAGTGGAGGGGTCAGACTCCGGAAAAACAACCAACAGGGAGAAGACACGTCAGAAGAGAGAGAAGACGACACCTCTTTTTCCGGAAAGTAGGTGAACAGTTACCTGACACTTCGCCGAAAAGCTTCTGACGGTAACTGAAAAGGCAACTGTTCATCTGACACCCGTCAGTCACATCAGTCATCCCTTCCCAAGACAGACAAAGCGTCCCCTAGACGACAACTTTTCAAAGGGCCAAAACTCATGCGCGGTGCGCCATGCGTCCATTTGGCTCAACTTTTCAAAGGGCCAAAATCCATGCGCGGCACGCCATGCGTCCATTTGGCTCAACTTTTCAAAGGGCCAAAACCCATGCGCGGCACGCCATGCGTCCATTTGGCTCAACTTTTCAAAGGGCCAAAACCCATGCGCGGCACGCCATGCGTCCATTTGGCTCAACTTTTCAAAGGGCCAAAACCCATGCGCGGCACGCCATGCGTCCATTTGGCTCAACTTTTCAAAGGGCCAAAACCCATGCGCGGCACGCCATGCGTCCATTTGGCTCAACTTTTCAAAGGGCCAAAACCCATGCGCGGCACGCCATGCGTCCATTTGGCTCAACTTTTTAAAGGCATGCGCGGTGCGCCATGCGTCCATTTGGCTCAACTTTTTAAAGGGCCAAAACCCATGCGAGGCACGCCATGCGTCCATTTGGCTCAACTTTTCAAAGGGCCAAAACCCATGCGCGGTGCGCAATGCGTCCATTTGGCTCAACTTTTTCACTGGCCAAAACCCATGCGCGGCACGCCATGCGTCCATTTTGCCTCAACTTTTTAAAGGCTCAAGACCTCACACCATAACGAAATACCACACTTATAAGTCCAGAATCCCTCCTAGACGATCAACTCAACTAGAAGGCACACTGGACTGGGGGGACTTGAAGAGGTATGGTCCCAATTCCTTGCCAACGTGGCAAGGACCACACCACTTTTGCCATCATACGTGGCGCTGACATCGACGAAGTCATCCAGAAGCTTCTAGAAGCTTCTGGAAAATATCTGGGTGGCCCCAAAGATGCTCCACCCGACATAAAGGACACAACGTGTCACCAGTCACCAGGCGCCACGTAGGCCTGTAACAAATCCAAGGGCAGCCCGACAAAGCCAGTACGACGTCTCCAAGATGAGCGAATGCGAGCGCGCCACGTGTACCACTACACTGACCACAGCAGAGGAGACCAAGAGGATATTCCCCTTGGTCGGACAGCTGGCGCGCAACCACAGCTGGCATCGCTGCTCTTCCCTCTCTCACCATCCGGCTATAAATAGAACCCTTCGTCATTCAGGTAAAGGGATCCGGCTCACTATTCTCACACTTAACACACACTCTTATTTCCTCCTCGGAACAGTACTTATTCTCACGCCGGAGCCTGGTTAAGAGGGAAACCCCCATATTCCCCTCTTAACGAGACTAACGGTGTTGCTGTTTTGCAGGAACCGTGCCATCTCACGAGTAGAAAGAGAGATTGAACCCACAGAAGAAATAACCCCGCTGATCAACCATAGTGTTAACCAGTGTTTCATCAATAATGTATTAAAACTTACTGGACATAACATTTCAGTTATATCACATTGTAAAATTCTTTAATCTTCATTATTTGTGATTTATAATTATTAATATTTTTTTTATTTCAAAAATGTTTGATAACATTAAACAAACAAAATCTTCATTGGAAAATAATGATTTAACATGTTGAATCCATTCAACCATCTAATATATGAGTTTCTAAACTATTCACAAAATATATAAACTTGATAACAAAAACTTCTATTTTTAGAAACCCAGAATTTTTTTCTGGGGTGTGGATGAGGTGTTCAACCATATTTTCAAGAGGTGCGGTCGGGTTTTTTTCCCTAAAATATACACTAATTTTTTTTAAGGGGTGTGGTCGCCCACCCTGGCCAAAGGCTAGGTCCGCCCATGGAAACAAATATTGTGATTCTTACAAATACAAAATCGCCAATGACCTCTAGCTCAAGTGGTAAGAGGACTTGAGTTCTTATTTGAAGACTCAAGTTCAATTCTCATTTGGTGCAAAAAAGGAGTGAGACACTGATGGCAGTGATAGGAGACCCAAGAAAACCTGGGTTCGATCCTTGAGCCAAACAGGGTTTTACTGGTAATTTACCATAGTGCCTACGGGTGGGTTATCGAATTTTTCCCGGAATTGGTGGTGGAGCACTCGGGTTACTCCCGGAGTACTTCGTCCAGTAGGTATCCCAAGAATACTCGGGATTGATTTGTTGGGTCACAAAATCTAGATCCACCAAATTTGCAATGCATTTCATTTACACTTTCGTTTGTTTGTGTTTTTTTATTACGAAAATGCCACTATCCTATCTATTTGTGTCATTTTATTAGTTGTATTTTCGTGGTAAATACAAAAAAGTGTGGCCGCCGTTGTGTAACTTTAAGGAGTTGGTATGTGCGATCGTTTCCTACGTCTCTTAACTTTACAACTAATATATATTTTAAACATAGTTAGACGTTTTTTTTTCTATAAAGCTATAATTAAATAAACATACTTTAATCCCAAAAATCAAAACCAAGTTTAATAGCTGGGAAGAACGAGTTTTAGATCCATGAAAAATTGATATCGTCACTTGAAATTCAGAAAAAAATAAAATATCACAAGAAAATATAAAATACATAAAGAAGAATTAATACTCATATCTTTCGATTGTAACCTTTCCTAAGAGTTTTTCTTCGGTTACGATTAAGTTTCGTCCTAAATTCTCCATATTCCATAACTACCCTCTCATAATAGTCATCTTCATCATTGTCGCTTTCTTTCTTTACGTTATTGCTATTGGTATCACCTAAAAAGGCCGGAGGGTATGGAGGGCGCCATTGTGCCACCTCACCTCCGATACCCCCCCCCCCCCTCTCCGGGCGCCACCACCTACACCCTGCAACTTAAACCGGGGCGCCATGGGTTGTCCGCCACCATGGTAACGAGGAAGAAGTTGTGTTCATGTGGGGCCCACATGCATTTCATCCAATAAAATCTTTTTTTTTTATTTTGTTTAATAGGGGGCGTTATCTCACACCCTGTAAGTTAAGGAAGACGTGATAAAGCCGACGTGGATCTGATGTGGCGCTAATGTGTCCTGATAAAGGGGCTTTATCCCACACCCCATAGCCTAACAACGGTAATAGTGATGTCATGACAACGACAACCCTTAACCCTAGTAATCAAAATTAAATTGAAATTGATAATACTAAGTTTGATCAGTATTGTACATCAAACTGTATTTTAACATCTCACGACATGCTTCTTATCTCAAACGAAAAACAATGAAATCGCGTTGAGACTAGTTTAAAGAATCATGTATGTATCAAATCGTGAAAAGAAATATGTTTATCATATTAGATAGTGATTTTACTAATAATAGGAAGTTGGGAACTAATAGAAGTTCTTTTATTGTATTGTATTATAAAAATATAAAACTTTAGTCCTTTTGATATATGATATCGAGATGGCCAGGGGCGGATGCAGGGTGTTTTAGGGGGTTCCCGGGAACCCCCTCGGTTTGGAAAAAATGGAAAAAATTAGTGGAAACCTTGTATGATTTAGAAAAAAATAGTGAGAATTAGTGAGAATATACCAAAAGGAACCTGGTGGAAAACATTCCTGGATCCGCCACTGGATGGCCTTATATTCATGACCAAACTTCCTATATATTATTAATTATTAATGCAAACTATTTTTGCCCAACTAGCTGTTGAATTTGTATTATATGTAATCGATTGTTATATTAAATAGAAGATTAAACATCTAGTTAACATAATCTTAAGATTGACTGCATATAACAATAATATATTATGTATTATTTATCAAACAGTAAAATGATTGATCTAGAGTTCTTGTCTTCTTATGTAGTTTACTCAAAATTTCCCTTTGCTCTTCATGATGGTGAAGGGTCCTCTACACATATTGTCACAAATGATAGATCAAGACACATAATACCCAAACAAAAACATTTATTACACGAAATCATTACAGAAAGAATCCAAACATGAACAAACACAACATACAAACTCAAGTCATCAACACAATAATCAGATAACACTGAACAACAACTCTTAACTCTTTAAGGCCACATACAGTGTGGTTGACGCTTCATGACTTCCATGTCACCGCTTTCACCTCCATCTCCATAAAGGGTGATGGGGTTCATGCTTCATGAATGAGAAAGAGTGGGAGAGAAACAGTCGTGAGCCTCGTAGAGATATCCACGATCTTCATGATTCATGAGGATGGAGTCAGTATTCGTTATTTAATTAGTTTATGATTTACGATCGATATATTATTTAAATGTTGCATTTCTTATTATTTAAACGACAATCATCCCTTTTAACCATCAATTAATGACATACAAAACATTGTGATGGAAATATGGGTATACTTGTCACACGACTCACTAAAAGTTATCTCTTTCCAAATACAAGAAAGCTATACACTAGAATTGGAATTCACAAATGTGATTTTACAATTTTGCATCTAGAAAGAGTTTACTTTTTGCCACTTTTTAAAAAAGAAAGTAAAAAAATTAAAGGTTAGCACGTTATCAAAGCATGTCAAGAATAACCCTAATTTTAGGGCTTAGTATAACATATCTATATCTATATCTGTACTATATTATAATGCATTAAGATACCCAAAAAATAAGAACTTTTCCCCCTCTTTATTTATAAAAAGACCCCTAAAATGAGGGTAATTTGGTCTTTTAAACACTATTTATTTTTTAGCCCCTAAAATTATTACACTTACATCCCTAAGGTTTTAACAAAATTATAGATAATTAGTTACAATTCACCCCTCCACAACAAACTTATAATTTTTTTACTTATTCTTGACATATCTTATAAACTATATTGTTTAAAAAAAATCCAAAGATAGCATGACGACCTACACATTTTTGTCGACGTTTCGGTAGTTGTCTTGTTCAATATCGACGCACGGATTAAAAGGTACAACTAGATAATGCTTTAATGTACAAATGATTAAAGAAGAATATAACAACTAATCTATACTATATAATCGTTTAATAAGTTAAATAATAGGTTCTATAAGATTTTCATTCTAAAATTTTAAAAATTAAAGCTATTGTCAAATAACTGATTAAACAATTTCTTTATACTTTAGTCAAATTTTAACAAAACTTCCTAATTTTAAGGATAGATAGTTTAACAAACCTTCTATAAAAAGGATGGAAAAAACTAAGTGGGAAACAATTTTTAAAATTTAAAACATATAATTGTTATCTGTATTGTTTTATAAAGCACATAGGAAGATACTCCGTCGCCATCTCTCTCTCTCTCTCTCTCTCAGGATACTCTTCAGTCGTCTTCCACCTTCTCCCATTGTTTCGTTTTCCTACTTCTGCTCCTCCGTCCGCCAGAGGCACCACCGGCTACTAACAACTCCATCTTTATCATTATAGGTTTTGTATCAGGTACCTAAATTCACGAACCTTAATTCTCTATTGAGTTATTTTTGCTGATTGGTTGTTTTAAGCATTTTTTAGCTAGATCTGGTAAAATAACCCTAGGTGGGCTATTGATTTTTTATGTTTCTGATTAAATTGATTAAATGTTGATTGTGTTTCAGAGATTTGTATAGTTTGTTGATGTCGACCTTATTTGATCATGGTCAGATGCAACTTTGGTGGTGAATTTTTTTAGAGATTAGTCTTCCTCCTATCATGAGTCAACTCCTCTCTTATTGTTAACTCCCTTAACCCCAAGGTTTGTTAATTCATTACTTAATCTTATTTTTTTTACTTTTCTGACATGATTTTAGGATTGAGTCATGTTTTTCTGTTAGTGCTTCTAATGTTTGTTACTTTGTTTAATAGTATTGAGTCATGTTTTTTAAACTTGTAATTTTGGATTTTCTGAGGATGGTGAGTTTGAAATAATCAACCTCAAATTAGAACATTACATTTTGCCCTTAAACAAGTAGATAATAGGGTACACTTTTATTCATCAAAACATTTAAAATTGTTTTTTACATAGGGATATGTTCGCAGTGGAATACTTTCTCCGGCTTAGGTAACTTAATTTACATAGGGTTTGTTTAGGTATATATATTTAAACAGTTGTCAATTATGAATCTTTTATAACTTTTGTATGAAATCAAATACCTTAATGTGCATCATTAAACTTGCAGTGTTGATTCCGTTGAACGAGCATGGCAGATCCTTGGTCAAATTCTTGAAGTGCTCCTGGTGCATATAGTCATAGTTAGGTAAAATTGTTGTCTTTCGATACTTTGAAATGTTTTTTTTTTTTTTTTTTTTTTTTTTTTTTTGTACATGGTATAGTCTATTATATGAGCTTGTGTTTCATAGTAGTATAATTTACATTATAGGTAGGATATATTTAGGCCTCCATAAGTGGAATAAGCTTGCAAACATTGGTTGGCTTGCTTTCTCTTTCACATGCTTTGACGGTGAAATAAAAGAGTGGGAAGAAGGAGCAGTAACTACCGGTGGCGGTTCGGAAGAAGGCGCGCAGATGATGTATTTCAGTAATATAGGACATTAATATATTTAACTTCAGTTATTTTGAAATTCTTTTGGGTCTATTTCAGAAGTTATATCTATGGTACCGTAGTTTGTTGATGAAGAATATTAAAAGTTTGGTTACAGAATATGGCCAGTGTCTCTCTGATTCTAAACTTGTTAAAAAACCAACTGTTGTAAAATCTGAAGGTCTAAAGTTAATATCTGAGAGTTGTGATTGAAAAATGTACATTTTTTTTCTTTTCAATAAACCTTGACATCGGTTTCTATTTTTAATTAGCTTAACGCTTTTGAGTTTTTGGATGAAGAAAAATGTTTATGCTTATTAATTTATTTTTGTTAAGGTAAAATATATTGTCTTTAAAACTAATAGTTCTTGATGAATATACAATTAGCTACAGATAGTTCTTGAAGTGATAAAATAGGCTTAACTCGACAATCATGAAAAGCCGGTAAAATCTCTAAAATCCTCACCTCAAAGTTTACTAAATCATTTAATGTTGAAAGGTAATTGAGACAAATATAAATGATAATAAAATTACAAAATAAAGAGGTGGAATTAGGAACTTGAAGTTATAAATAAATAGTAAATAAAATTCAAAGTGGAGTTATCTGCCACATCGATTCATAACTAACCGGGGTCTTGAATGAGGGAACCATCACAAGCATTCAAGAAGCCATCATTGGCACAATCAATTGAAACCATTTTGAGTTGTTTTAAGAAATTATTGCCTAAACTTTTGAAACTCATCATATTATTTGTTGCCTCTCCATCGTTCTCTCTTTCTTTGTTTTTTTTCCGACGTCGACGACCATCGCAACCACCAAAATCAACATTCAAATGGTAACACTTGTAATCAACAATCGAAGTTTGGTAGCTTGCCATCCTGGTCCATTTCGTTCGTCATCCTCGCATTACACGATAGCTTATAAACGTCACAAGTGTTGCGCACCATCACCACTCCTCACCACCAATTTTGCTTTGTTTTGAGTTCAAGGTAACAAATATAACTTTTAAATCAATTGTTAGAACCATCATACAAAACCCAAAACTCAATATATGTTAACGAACCTCCAACCATATGTTAAAACATTTTGAGTACCGCAATGCAAAGTGTTGCTCCCGCCGCATCGCGCGGGCACCCTACTAGTGGTACATTATGCAAGACTTTGTAAAACAATTACCAACAATTAAAGTATAAAGTATTTCTTAATCTACGTTTAAACAAAAACAACTTAAAAGGCACTTTATGTCAACATCTTAATTCTATTAAACCACTACAAGTTATATTAAAAGAGACTTTTGAAAAAACTTTAAAAAAACTCTAAACCTAAAATGTAGAGATTCACTAAAACGTAAATTTGCATTCTCACCACTTGCAATTTATTGCTTTAACATAATATAATTCCCCTAATAGAATTTCTACATATGTCAACCAACCACTCCACCATAATGGTGGCGATAAACATCACCAACTTGGTTTATCTTGTATTATTGTTATTGGTATTTATTGTCAAAAGTAAAAAAAGTACACATGATAACTTGTATTTGTACATTAACTTGCTACAAGAAATAGATTGAAGAAGATCAAAGATGGCTTGACGTGCGGTGCTTCTTGTATTTGTTTAAGATGAAGAAAATAGTTGGGAGCATCAACATGTCTTAACTAAGGCCATTCATTAGATTTTGAATGACTTGTGCGACTACTAAAAGTGAATCCTTTAAAACATAAAGTTGATAATTGTTTTAAATAGGGTTGTTCATGAGTTGAACCGAACCGAGCTAACGCTAGCTCGGGCTCGTTAAAAGTCTAATCAAACTAGCTCGGCTTGGGTCGGATTTTAAACCGAGTTGAAAGTTTTAAATAAACTGAGTCAACTCGCCTTGGTTTGTTTTCTCGTTTGAGCGATGTGGGATGGGTAAATCACAAATGGAACAAAGTAGAAGGAAACATAAACGAGAAAAAGAAAGCAAAACTGCCAATCTTTGAATCTGCGACCTTATATGTGACATAGAGAGTGTCTTACTATCTTTTGTGTCAATAGTTATGGATTTAAAGTTGAATATAACAATTAAATTTCTTTATATATATTAAAAGGGGAATCTTATTGGCTCCCAAATATTTAGGTCATGTCAGTCGTCCATCCGACACACTCTTAGGGTTACACTGGTCTTAACAATATCACTGGATGGTCACTTTTGGGTGTATTTAAGGCGTCCCTTCTTAAATGGTACGTTAAAGGTTGAAGTCTAGTCTTGAACATAGGTATAAATTGGTGTGTATGAGTTATGTTATTAAAAGAATTACTTGCATATATTAGGGTTTTTAATATATAATAAAGTTATAGCGTAGAAGAAACCTCAATGGAGGGGCAATCCTCCTGTTTCTAGACATTCTTTGTCTTTTAGAAGATAATAACAACTCATTCCATAAGGTCATATGTAACACCCAACGTTACGATACTTTTATTATCTTAGCAAGTCTTACCGTGCTTCCTATCCTGTTATACTTGTACCCTCGAAACTACCGATCATAATGAGAAATGAGACAGTTTGAATTTTAATTGTGTTAAACTATGTGAAACTATTACGCTATGTGATGCTTTTTGTGATGCTTCTTATATGTGAACGATATGTTGATCCGGATTCTTGACTCTTTGTGATGCTTTGATACTTAATGAACGAGAAACAAATTCGAAACACGAGATTACTCTTGTTATTTATGCTAATTGAGCGTCTAGATATAATAATATTATAATAACGGCTACTCACAATAATACGCAACGCAACACTTAACCTCACTCGCAAAACGAACCAAAGTTGGAAAATTTACAAACACGAACTGGCCGTCCGAATGGACATCCGCTCGGATGACCATCCGCCCGGACGACCATCCGATCGGATGGCCATTCGACCGGACGTAGCCATCCGACACATGCCACTCGCCACCGCCTTAGTCATCCGAACGTAACCAATCGAATGGGCCTGTCACTGTCTGTCACACCCCCAAATTACCACATGCGGAAACCCCCGCTAGGCGTGTGACGTACCAGGATCTAGCCACCAATCACATTGAACTCATAACAAGATTTTAAATAAAACTTTCATTCAATATATCAAAGTATTACAAAACATTAATTATAACTCAACGTATTCAGCGGAAGCATAAATCATTAGTTAAGTAATTTATGAACCAAGTGTATGAAAACCATTAGTCTCGTCTCGTAATTCCATGTATCTCGACCCATGACCACTTCAGCATCCCAGACAGCAAGTTCCAACGACATGTACCTATAGGCCTGCAAGCATGCAAAAAAGTGTATCAGACAACGCTGGTGAGTTCACAGTTTTGTTTACCGAGAGTTGTGTTACATGTTTTACTGTCAAAAGTTTAGTTCAGTTCAAAAGCAATTCCAAAAACAATGTTGATAATAACTCGATACCGTACAAGATGGCTCCAGATTATTTGCCCATCCCCAATGCCCCTATCAAAGCATTGGTCATGATTTAAGGTAATTAGTTCACGCCCGTCCTCCCCGGTACGGTGTGAGGGTGCCAAACCTAATAGCGCTATCAACTAATAACCCCGTTGCCTCCCCGGCAACCATTTCGGTAGAAGATGGGACTTAAGGTGATAGGAGTGAGTGTATTATCCAACATTCCAGTTTAACATTCTAGTCAAACCCATTACCCAATATTCCTCCCCGAAATATTTACCAGATGTCCCTCCCCGGGACGCATGCTCGAAAAAGAGCAGTGAGCTCACCTTAGATTTGCTCGGTATGTTACGTTACATTACCCGTTCCAAGTTGGTCAACCAAACCCTACCGTTGTTACCAATATAATCAGTATCATAATCAATTAAATCACGTATCATTCACAGATTGCATTCATCACAAAGATTATCGTACACACGTAGCAAATACCCAGTTCTTTTACAAGTCCACATCCCATGTGAATGTCACATAACAACACATAACAGGTAAGTTTGCCACAAGTCACACCAGATTTCCCATTCTTATTAACATGCAACAATGACTTTCAAAAGTACCAAACATCCATCATCAAATACATCATAAACTTTTCTGTTGGTTTACACAGTTACAACATCTCCACGAAGGACCTAATCTTCGTGGAATGCCCTTATGACGAAGAACTATATGGCGAAGAATCATTCTTTTTCTAGGAGTGTTGCGATGAAGGATCATATCGGCGAAGGACTAATCTTCGTCGGTGAAGAACCACGGAGGTTCATCAAGAATCAGTCGACGAAGAATCATATCCTTCGTCGACTCGAGTTCTTCGTGGGGAACCTTCGTCACGGCTCCTCAACAGATAATCATAACGCTAATCGGATCAAACCCAGTATACAAACAACAAGCTTATTTTCATTAGACATAACCCCAAACACCCACCATTTAGGATAGATTTCAACACGATTTATCAGTTAACAATTTTTGACTTGTTTTCGAGCAGATTAAGGATGGTATTGTTGCCGTTATTTTATGATGTTCATACAATGACAGTTTCATCTTTGCTAACATAATCATTGCCAGATTCTATGATTCTCAATAACTCCGATCGTCATTAGCACAAAATAACACTTTGATCAAATTCATGCACGTCGCTGGCACTAGCATTATGAACACGTAACCCTAGTTTCCTATATACATCAATTATCATCATACTCGCAACAATATTTACATCGATTCAAGCATCACGTTTCAACATACAAAACCATGTCGATTTGCAATTAATCCCATGCTAACAATTATTATTCAGTAAGCCTAATCACAGCCAAGAAAACTCGGATTAAACAGGAATCATAGACTAACCGTGAGACGTGGAGCCAAAGAAGATCGTGAATAGGAGCGCTGGAACGAGAGGGAATGTGCGGCTGTCGATCGCCAAGGAGATCAGAGAGTGTGCTAGGGTTTACTATAGTGTTGTGTTCTCCAGGATATCAAACCATCCTAACCCTCATGCGTATAAAAAACACTTAGAACGAGTGGGCCGAGCCCAACTGGGTTTCATTTGGGCTGAAAGCCCTTTCGGCGAAGACTCTCATAGATGAAGAACTATACTTCGTCAGGTATGGTAATGACAAAGAACTATCTTCATCATAAAGGGTCGTCAAGTATGATAATGACGAAGAACTATCTTCGTCATGAAAGGTTTGTGATGAAGGATCTTCTTCGTCAAGTAGTGGAGTCGGCGAAGAATCCTAGTTATGAAGTTATGAAACATGATCGTGCTATATCTACACATTAAACAATTCTTAAGTTTTCATTAAACAACCAACATAACAATACTTTAATCATTCATACATGCACATGTTAAACGTAAAACGAATTATGAAAACAGTGAAACAAGTATTGCGTAGAGAAAGGACCTTGAAATCTCGGGTTGTCACATCATCCCCAACTTGAAAGAAATTTCGTCCCGAAATTTGATAAGCGGTCAGAGAAGGAAATGAATTGATGAGTAGATCAGGATGACTGTGGGTTTTCCTCGGGTACCACATCATCCCCAACTTGAAAGGGAATTTCGTCCCAAAAATCGACAATGACATCATAAGTTGATTCAACCGTTCGAACAATTGAGGATACTAGAGCTTCATCTGATCTTTGCGTTCCCACGTGAACTCCGGTCCTCATCCTGAGTTCCAACGAACTCTCGCGATTGAAATACTACTATGTTTTCAATAGATTCCTCGACGACTGCAACTTGTCGTTAATCTTAGGCTCTAGCAAGGGTATCACAAGTGTTTTCATTTCGTCAGGTAGCTCGAGTTTGTAGACCATGTCACTGATTCTTTCCAGAATTTTGAATGGCCTTACGTAGCGTAAATTCATCCTGCCACGCTTCCCAGAGCGCACCGTACCCTCCCAGGGTGAGACTTTCAATCATGACACGTTCACCCGTAGCGAACTCCCAACGTTTCCTAAGTTTATCAGCTTTTCTGGCGGTCACGCATTGCCGCCATACGATTCCGGATCTAAACAATCTTCTCAGGGGTTTCAAGTACAAGTCCTGGACCAGTGATTAGGTTGTCACCCACCTTAGTCCAACAAGGAGATTGGCATTATCGTCCATGCAATGCCTCAAACAGAGCTGTCTGAATACTAGAATGGTAACTGCTGCAGTAGAACTCAACCAAAGGTAAGTGTCCTTCCAATTTTCACTAAAGTCAATCACACACAGGCTCGCCGCATGTCTTCTAGTGCCAGGATGGTTCGATTACTCTGACCGTTTGTCGTACGGTGATAAGCAATGCTCATGTCTAGACGTGAGCCAAGGGTGTTGTGTATTGCCTGTCATAAATCGGGTATAGATCAAAATCAGAGGTAACAGGAGTTGGCACCCCGTGCCAAAAAAAAAAACCCGCCCTTTACAGGTCATTACTCACAGGATACGAAGACTTGTCAATTTTTCTTGATTGCAAGAAAGTGTACTGGTTACATGAGACAATCAACGATCACCTAGGTGATATCGTCTCCTTCGGGTTTTCAAGTAGGCCAGTGACAAAATCCATGGCAGTATGTTCTCATTTCCATATGGGTGTTTCCGGTTTCTGACACAAACCAGAAGATTTCTGATATTCTACCTTGACTTTCGCACAAGTCAAACATCGTTCACATACCTTGCTATATGGACCTTCATGCCCGGTTTCTAGTGCCAAATTTATTGTCGCAACCCCCGATCCCTTATCTGTCCCGGGAACGGGCGGACGCGAACTCAAAATTCTGGTGGTATCAGTTCATTAATTTGGCAGCGGAAATTACACCAGGACCGTAGTTAGGAAATGTTCATCAGAGTAAAACCACCATATTTGATATTAATAAACACATGGGTAAAACCCAAGTTTCTTATTACAACACATTTATAGGGGTAGACCCTATTTTATTGAATTTAAAACATCGTCTTTTAGGTAACTTTTATAGCCACATTTTCCCCAAGCCGTCAGTGCTCTCCAGCTGGCTTTTTACTAATTGGCTGTCACATTGTGTTACCTGAAACGTGTTTTAAAAACTTTTGTCAGTGGGAAATACTGGTGAGTGAATCCCAGTTTAATCAAGAATTATTAATTTAATTTAAACTTAACAGTATTGAGGGCGATTACAATGTTTATATCTACCCAATTACTCATTCAGTACTGTCAATCCTGACTGGTGGGTCATATTACACATTGGCTAACTCTTCGTCCAATGGTAACGTTACTCACATTTTGTATACAGAACCCCAACATACCGACAGTAATCGTAGAATTACAAAGACTCAATCACTGCTAAATTGTATTGTAAAATAGTTAAGGTTTTGTAAAAACTGTTAACAAAAAGGAGATTACTCACATTGTTGTCTTAGATTTTTCGTAAGGGTTTCCCGGTGATAATCTATAATTTACACAAATATACACGCGTTAGTATTAATAACCCATTTTAACATTAGCAATACCCTCCCCGAGACGGCATTCCAATGACTACGTCGGGTAGAACCACGACAGCCATTACGGAGCCCTAGATCAATCGGGCAGCGTATCTAATACGTATCCAGGGGTTATAATACTTACAACAGAGCAGAACTTCGCTAATTAGGGGGTATAATACCCGAGTATTATGCTTTCTATTCAGAATTTAGAGAAAATAAATCGTTGTGAGCGAATTCCAAATGAAATCCGATGGCCTGCTTAAATAGTTGCTGAACCTGGTTCTCTCGCGGCCCGCATAAGCTTAGGCAAGGGCCTACGCGGCCCGCGTCAACCCTGGTCAACAGGGTAGCTTGTCCGGGTCATCTACTAGGCTTGACACCATGAGGACACGTGTCATCACCGGGCTGCGCCACATTTTGGGATTCTCGCGGCCCGCGTAAACTAATGGGGGTCTTACGCGGCCCGCCTGAACTTAAGAAATCAAACGAAATCAGGTTCTAACCTTCATACTGCACGCGTAAAGTTTGGGGTGGGTCTATGCGGCCCGCCTTAGCTTAAGTTTCAGATTTTTAATTTATTTTTAATACTATTTAATGTATTTGAGGCCCGTTTTCACGTATGGGGTGTATTTTGGAACATTTTGGGATATTTTAAAATATACTAAGGTGTCGGAAAATTATTCGAGAATGTCGGTTTATTTAGGATTGTTACATCCTCCCCACCTTGTTTTAGAGCTCGTCCTCGAGATCTACTGGAACAAGTGTGGATATTTCCTTTGCATTTCAGATTCAAGCTCCCATGTGTACTCAGGTCCTCTTTTGGAGTCCCACTTTACTTTGATCAGAACTAGTCTTTTGTCCTTGAGATTCTTGACTCTCCTATCTTCAATTTGTAGAGGCCTTTCTACAAACTTAAGTTGTTCATTTACCTCTATATCCTTAAGATGTACTATTAACGATTCATCAGCTAAGCACTTTTTAAGATTAGATACATGAAACACATCATGTATTCCTGCCATTTCCTCTGGCAGTTGTAGCTGATAGGCTTCAGGTCCTATTCTTCTAATAATCTCAAAAGGTCCAATATAACTGGGACTTAGCTTTCCCCGTTTGATGAATCTTACTACTCCTTTCCAAGGAGAGACTTTCAATAATACTTTATCTCCTATTTGAAATTCCAATGGTTTGCGTCGATTATCAGCATAACTCTTCTGTCGATCACGTGTTGCTTTCAATCGTTCCTTGACTTGAATAATTTTGTCGGTTGTTTCTTGCACTATCTCAGGTCCAGATAGTTGCTTTTCCCCAATTTCTTCCCAACAGACTGGGGTTCGGCACTTTCGTCCATAAAGTGCTTCGAATGGTGCAGCATTGATACTTGTGTGATAACTATTATTATAAGAGAATTCTATTAAAGGTAAGTGATCATCCCAATTACCTCCGAAATCAATTACACAAGCTCTAAGCATGTCTTCCATTGTCTGAATTGTCCTTTCACTTTGTCCGTCCGTTTGAGGATGATAAGCTGTGCTTAGATTTAACTTGGTTCCCATGGCTTTTTGGAAACTTGACAAAAAATGAGAGGTAAATCGGCTGTCCCTATCGGAAACAATTGATAAAGGAATTCCATGTAAAGAAACAATTTCATTTACATATAATTTAGCTAACTGTTCCATGCTGAAAGTTTCCTTCATTGGTAAGAAATGAGCTGACTTGGTTAGCCTATCTACAATCACCCAGATTGTATCATTGCCTTTCTTCGTTTTGGGTAATTTAGTAACAAAATCCATTGTTATCAATTCCCATTTCCACACTGGTATTTCTAACTGTTATAACAAACCTGAGGGTTTATGGTGTTCAGCTTTAACTTGCGAACAAGTTAAACATTTAGAAACATAGGTTGCTATATCCTTCTTCATTCCTATCCAACAGAAATTCTTTCTTAAATCTCGATACATCTTATCATTTCCTGGATACATCGTATATTTAGATTTATGGGCTTCTTCTAATATACGATGACGTAGGTTTCCTAATTTAGGTATCCATATTTTCTTTTTATGGAATCTCCAAATTCCATCTGTTCCTTGTTCTAATTCCTTAATCATATCTTTTAGTTTTTCAGCATCATCCTTGATTACTGATTCTTGGGCTTCTCTAATTTGATCATTTAAATCTACTTGCAGATTTAATTTAAGAGAACGTACCCTTTTTGGCTTTTCATAATACTTTCGGCTTAAAGCATCTGCCACTACATTTGCTTTTCCTTCGTGATACTGGATATCACAATCATAATCACTGAGCATCTCCATCCAGCGTCTTTGTCTCATATTCAACTCTTTTTGCCCGAAAACATACCTTAAACTCTTATGATATGTGAATATGGTAAACTTACTACCATAAAGGTAATGTCTCCAAATCTTAAGGGCAAAAATTATAGCTCCTAGTTCCAGATCATGAGTTGAATAATTTTCTTCATGATTCTTAAGTTGTCTAGATGCGTAAGCTATAACCTTTTGGCGTTGCATTAATACACATCCATAACCTAGTTTGGAAGCGTCACAATAGACTACAAAGTCTTCAGTTCCTTCTGGTAACGCTAGTATGGGTGTATGGGTTAATCTTTGCTTAAGAATTCTAAATGCTTCTTCCTGTTTTGATCCCCATTCAAACTTAACAGATTTACAGGTTAACTTAGTTAAAGGAATGGCTATTCTAAAAAAATCTTGAATAAATCTTCTATAATAACCGGCCAATCCTAAGAAACTTATAACCTCAGTTGGTGATTCAGGGGTTTTCCATTTAGTAATCGCCTCGATCTTTGTTGGATCCACATAAATTCCTTCATGATTAACTAAATGTCCAAGAAACTGTACCTGTTCTAACCAAAACTCACATTTTGAAAATTTAGCATAAAGCTTTTCCTTTCTTAATAGACTTAGAAGTGCGTGCAAATGCTTTGCATGATCCTCAATGAGAATATCATTTATAAAGACAATTATGAATTTATCCAAATATGGCTTACATATTCGGTTCATCATGTCCATAAATGCGGCTGGGGCATTGGTTAAACCAAATGGCATGACAGTAAATTCATAATGGCCATACCTTGTTCTGAATGCGGTTTTAGGAATATCCTCTTCCTGTACCTTTAATTGATGATATCCTAACCTTAAATCGATTTTAGAGAAAAATCGAGCTCCTTGCAGTTGATCGAACAGATCATCGATTCTCGGTAATGGGTACCGATTCTTAATCGTGACTTTATTCAATTCACGGTAATCAATGCACAAACGCATTGATCCGTCGTTCTTTTTAACGAATAAAATTAGCGCTCCCCATGGTGACGAACTTGGTTGTATGAATCCTTTTTCCAACAATTCATCCAATTGTTTCTTCAGTTCCTGCATTTCTGCGGGTGCCAAACGGTAAGGTATTTTGGCAATCGGTGCTGTTCTTGGTATTAAATGGATTCTGAATTCAACTTCCCTATCTGGAGGTTGCCCTGGCAATTCTTCTGGAAATACATCTGAAAACTGAGACACTACTGGGATGTCTTTTAGTTCTTTTCCTTTAGTGTTAGTGATTATGGAAATCAAATACACTATAGAACCTTTTCTTATATAACTTGCAGTTTTCATTACAGAGATGAATTTTGTCGATCTAGATGATTTATCTCCTTTAATTGTGATCGTTATACCTTTTGGTGAATCTACTTGGATTGACTTTTGATCACATAAAATACTGGCTTTATTGGCTATTAACCAATCCATTCCTAAAACAACATCAAATCCTGCCAGATTCATTGGATAAAGGTTTGCAATAAACTTTTGGTTTAAAATTTCTATTCTTGCTCCCTGCAAGATTTCATAAATCCTAACTGTTTCTCCATTAGCTGTCTCTACTAAGCATTCTTGTGGTAGTTTAGTTAATGACTGATTTAGAAGTTTGCAAAACGAAGTATTAATAAAACTTTGGTTTGCACCAGAGTCAAATAATACTTTAGCAAAAACATCATTAACTAAAAACGTACCAGCTATCACATCTAGAATCATCTTGGCTTCATCTGCAGTCAGAACAAATGCTCTAGCATTTTTATTGTTCTTGTTGTTCACAGCTGGAGCCAATTTTGGACAATTCGGCTTGATATGACCTTGTTCTCCGCAATTGTGGCATATCCTGTTGTTGGCTTTCTTCCTGCAGTCTTCTTCCTTGTGACCTGATATTTTGCAGAAATTGCAATATATAGAGCATTTTCCAGAATGCTTCCTTTTGCAATGCTTGCAATAAGGTGCAGAGGTAGAACTCATATTCCTATGGTTGTAATTCCCAGAACGGAATTCTTGAGTAAGCCTCTGTGCTAGATTTTTCCTCTGGTCTTCTTCTCTGGTACGGACTAGTTCATCTGTCAAGGTGTTGGTTAGTTCCACAGCTTCTTCTATGGTTTGAGGTCTAGCTGCCTTGACTACATGTCTAATCTCTCCGATTAATCCCCAGTTGTAACGGGAGATTAATACCGGCTCTGGTGATGCAAGGGTTGGTACTATTCTAGCATATTCAAAGAATAACTTAGTGTACCCCTTACTATCCACTCCATTCATCTTAAGATTTAGGAATTTGTTTGCTATTTGTTCTTTTTCGTTAGGAGGGCAGAATTTCCTTTCTACCATATTCCTAAATTCTTCCCATTCCATATTGTAAATCTTATCACTTCCTCTTGATTGGAGGATAGTGTTCCACCATTCTAAGGCTGAGTTTTTAAACAAATTAGTAGTAAACATCATCTTGTCCTCTTCCGCACATTTACTTATTTTCAGAACAGCCTCAGTTTTTTCTATCCAGCGTAGGGCTGCAATAGGCTCTTCATTGCCCGAGAATTCTATCGGTTTGCAGGACCAGAATTCCTTGTAAGAACAACCGTAAGACACGGTTCTTCTTCTTTTGGGAATGGGCACTTGAAGTACAGGGCCATTGTTCACGATGTGTTCTGGTTCAATTGGTCGCTTACTGCTATGTTCACTTTTATTATTCGCTTCTTGAATCGTTTGAATAATAAATGGCATTGCATCTATGATTCCTTGTGCTACTATGTGTTGAACTGCACTATTATCCATTTGGTTTCCATTGTTATTGATGCTCGGATTCTCATTAACCACATTAATGTTACTCTGGTTATCGTTATTCAGATTTCCTTGATTTCCTTCGTCGGCCATCTGAATTTTAAACATTTACCCCGTATTAATATCACAAAAGAATATTTCATATAGTCAATCACATGACATGCATTTTTGCCAAAAGCGTCGATCATTGCGACTTGTACTCTATTCATATACTATTATGCATCTATTACATACTAGTACTGAAATAAAAATTACAATACCAACTGAAATAGAATTACACTAATAGTAATAGGCATCCGTACACACATTTTTTATTTTTATTTTATTATATTATTATTACTATTACCATTTCCTCTATCACATCACGGATATGGATTCATCCAAAAATCCATATTGCGCTCATCGTATTTCCATACGAGACGCTCTCCCACCTATCTCATTCTCTCACTGCTTTCTAAAATTTCCTCCCCAAAAGTCCTAAGTTCTTGTACGCTTTCTGCACTCATTGGGAGTGCAGGTTCTAGGACTGGGTTCGGAATCTGGGGTGCGTGTTCCTGGTATGGGGTGAAAGTGCCTGAAATCGGTAAGGATCTTCTAAGATCTCCCTAATATAATCGTCGTGGTAATAGGGATCTAAAGGGTCCATACCTGGGTAGGCTCCTATGTTCTGCATAGGTGTGTCTTCATGTATCGGGTAACGTTGCACATAGTCCCTAACGTCATCCCTCCAGGGATCGTAATTTGGGTCTAGGGGGTTTGGTGCAGGTATCCTAGGGATTTCTTCTGGATTGAAGTCATGCATTTCTACTTGGTTTTCAGGGTTTTCTATCTCCATGGGTTGGTTATGGATTGGTGGCTGTGGTTGGGGTGCTATTATTTGCTCCAGAATCGGGTCAGCTGCAGTAGTGGCTAGGATGTGGATGTTGGCTATACCCCTATTTATCATATCCTGGGCATAGGCATCTGTCTCTCTCTTGGCTGCTGCTAGTACCCTCTGATCTTGCAACTTTTTCATACGCTTCCTACGCTCGTGTGCCCCTCTACTGAACCATCCCCTCTTTTTCTAAGGAAATG